>CM062816.1:360331722-361531722 GCA_031772625.1 Pinus tabuliformis
AAGAGAAAATTCTAAGGTTCAAGCAGTGGAACATCACATCGAGCATCAACAACAAGTCCTCCAACTCTTAAAGGATAACCTCTTGTTGGCGCAGAATAGGATGAAACAACAGGCAGATCAACATCAAAGTGAAAGAAGTTTTGATGTAGGTGATTGGGTATTCCTACAGCTACAACCATGTAAACAAATGTCCCTCAAGCAAGCTAAGAAGGATAATAAATTATCACCAAAGTATTATGGTCCGTACAAGGTATTGCAAAAGATTGGTACTATGGCATACAAATTGGAGCTTCCGGTAGCTTCTCAAGTGCACCCAGTTTTCCATGTTTCATGTTTAAAGAAGGTTATAGGCGACAAGCTCCCAGTTCAAACAATATTGCTAGAACTTGACGAGGAAGGAAAAATTATATTGGAATCGGAAGCAGTCATAGAAACAAGAACTTGACAACTACGAAATCGATCAATTTCGGAGTATCTCATTAAGTGGAAGAACTTATCCGCTGAAGATTCCACATGGGAGGATGAGAATTTTATACAGAAGCATTCAAAACTACTCAAGTGTTGAGGACAACACTTTTTTGAAGGAGAGGGGCATGTTAGGTCCCTATAATACTAGTGATTACCCCATTACTATTGTAGTTGTATCCCTTATTAATATTTTTGTGCCCCTATTGTCCCCATATTGTTATTACTGTGCCCCATAGAATCCCTCTATCATTATTTTTGTGCCTTTATATTATTATTGTTAGGTCGGCTGGGATATATTATGACTCCTTAGACTCCTATATATAGAAAGGAGGTTTTGTCATTTGAATCATCAAAGAATCATTCATTTTTGTAATGTAAAGGAGGTTGCCCCCTCGAAGAGGCTGAATTCTAAGGCATTGATCTATCTTTTCTATCTTTTTGTGAGCTGGTTTCATAAAAATTAGCTGGTAATCAGATGATGTCTCTCCTTGTTCGACCTCAGATCATCTATTCACATCATTAGACTTGTACTTGAGTGAAATATTGGACAAGATTGAAGACCCCAAATCTAGTTTCATCCATCCGGGCTGCGATATATTTTTCAGGAGTACTATATCAAACGTATAATGGCTTTACATTCATGGTCATCCATTCATGGGTCTAGATCTGTAGATGACTATATTTGTACTTGTAATGAAAGTTTCTAAGCTGAGCATGGGTATGCCTTCCCTCAGCTAGTTCGTGAGAAAAAATCAAATTATCATGATATTTGTATTGTAATTGATGTAGGTCTCCTTCCACTTCGAAGCCTTCTCTCCAAATGGTAAAGCATTTCACTCGACATGTTTATTTTTGACTTCATGCTTTAGCGGGAAACTGTTACAGGTCAATTTGGGCACATCAATCCCGACTTCCAGATCCGTATTATTAGGGTCCATCAAGCCCTAATTCAGTTTTTTTCATTTCCTAATGAGGTCAACCTACATCATGCTTGCCTCCCAAGTGTTTCCATGACACCATTCATCCAAAAAATGCCCCTAAGGAGATCAGTGCAGGTAGCCTTCTATTAGGCTATATTACAATGTAGAAACTGCACTGTTTGAGTGCGTTGCAGTGCACTTAGCCTTTGTTTCACCTGCACTGAGCAAGATTCATCGATTTTTTTAAATGAATCCATTGGATTCCTCATCCAATGGATACTTCTGGAAGTTTCCAGGTTGGTTAAGCTCACATTTTGAAGAGGAAGAGGATGAATGAACCTCAATCCATTATCCCTTCCTCCATGGAACCACCTCCCAATTTTGGCAGAGAATTCATGAGGGCCATTAATGGCTTTATGTCCTCCATTCATCTATAAATTGACCAAGCATTCAAAGGCTGGTCTAGGTTGGAATATATTGAGCTAAGGAAATGTTGTTTGAATGAGATTAGTAAGAGTATTGTAATGATGTTGAATTGTTGCTTCATGAGGAGAGAAGGGATTGAAACTGGAAGGAAGACACTGAATCAAGCATGAACATTGATGCATTGTAATCTTTCCTTTTATCAATAAAGAATTCTAAGCCTTTTCCATTCATGTGTTCATATGATGTATATCGTATTTGGGATTCTATGGTATGTTTAATTAACATATCTTCATTGTATGCTTTGATGGGTTTCTATCTCGGATTGTGTGCAGGTACTTTCCAACCAAGTTAAGTATGGAAAGGAGCGGTGAAATCGGTCAAAGGAGAAAGGGAGCAAGTGAAAGTTACAGGTTGGTTTCGTTTCCTCCTCTTATCTATTGATTATAGGAAAAGCAACAAATTACTTTGACTGTTGTTTCTAGGCTAGCTACTAGGTCTAGAGGGTTAGGCGTTTGTAGAAACACCAAATTTGCCCAAAACAAGCACCTATTCTCTTTATCAGTGCCTCTAGTTTTGGAAGGATATTTCACTTTGAAGATAGAAATTTTTTGTGATAGGGTCAAGTCACTATGATGCCTTGCTTGAAGGATCGAATCATCTAACTTGTTGCAGAAATAAGGTGGAGGGATTGTGTAAGAGAAAAGTTAAAGAAAGATCATATTGATCTCAAAAGACATATTATGGTTATGTTGGAGGTATCCCTAAAACAAGGTTATCGATAATCTGAGCACAGGAAGGTTCGACACTGGGAAATCGATGGTCATTTACACAATCTCTCAGCCTCCTTGAAGGTCATTATTGTAGTGAAATTATGGTATATTCATGTTGGTGAAAGCTACAATGACTATGTAGACTTGGTTATTATTATTTGGAAGGCTCATATCTGAACCTTGTGGCATATTGAACTTGCTCGCTGACTGAAGCATGATAACCTTGTCATTAACATAACTCTGTGGCCTCCTTGAGAGAGAATTGATTCATTATACCATCCTACAACTCGCAAGTTGATTTCTATTAACTTTAGATATATGTGAGCATGAAAGTTTAAATAAGTCATCTTTGTCAAGATTCTGACAAAGGTTAACTATAGCAGCAAGACCAAGATGACTCTATTTGATGGAAAACAATAACACAAATGAGACTAAATGAACACAGTCCACATAAAAATGGTTTTAAACTTTTATTGTTGAATATCTTACAATTGTGATAATTATCATCAACACATGTATCTATTGTATTTTGATAACACTACAGTTTGATAACTTAAAAGCAATACAGCTGAAACACAAACAACAAATTTACTACATGTAGAATTGCTTGCCAAGACTATCATCAGATTTGTAGTCATGCATTTGTGCTTTATTGCTGTGACACTCACTATTTCCAAACTAAGGAAAACATGGACAAAGATAAAAATAACTTGGCAAAGTTGAAGGCTCTATTTTCCTTACTAACATCTTCCTTTGACAAGGACATTGGTCATCTATAAGTATTTGGGAACTCAGCACTGGATGTTAATTGGATGAATGCACAAGGTTATATTCAGGATACTTCCTTATCTCCCTTAGCTACTCAAATGAAAGATCTCTCTAGGCAGTTCCAGATGATCATAACCTCTCATGTGTTCAGAGAACTTAATAGCACAACATATACTCTCTCAAAGGAAGGACTGCAGTTGTAGGAGAACTAAGTTTTGGAGAAGGAATTCATTGGTGGTCATTTATCTTATTTAAGAGAAAATCATAATAGGTTCCACAACATGGATACCTTCCTTCAAAGCATTCATATCAAACTACAGTTGTTTAACATTTTTAATTTGCAGTAAGCAAAGAAAGGTAATTTTATTGATGTCCAACAAATAACAAAAAAATATGCCAATGAGACTAGAATGTACAATCAGTAATTACCAATATGTAGGGGTGTCCTAGGCTACCCTGAAAGCATAAAAAGAAACTTGTTTAGTTTTGTTAGAGTGCACTTGTGCCAAATTTTTAATTCTAAATTTGGTTTCTCTTAACAGAAAACTTCCACACAAGTCTCCCTAAGATCCCACTTTTATCAATAAATGATACCCACATTTAGTGCAAAAACCACTAGTGGAGTTTTAAGGCCTCCTAGTCATTAGGGATGTTGACTATTAGGATTACTTGTGACATCCTATGTATTTTTTAAATTCCAATACACCATATATAATTCTTACATATTTTAGAAACTCCAATACAAAATCAATATTACTAGGAGTCATCAAGGCCAACAAATATATCTTCAACCATATACATAGTGAAGACATACTTGTTTAATAGTGATGAGATGATATAACATAATATGCTTTGGTACAAGTATTTGTTGGTACAAGTGTCTATATGCTGGAAGAAATAGGCCTATAACGTTGTAGTTGAAAATGCCACTGGAAAATGTGCCTAGACTAGTTATACTACGGTTCCATCTACTGGGAATGGGAGATCTATTGCATAATTTCCCTAAAACAATAAAGTTGTTTCATGATTATCCCTAAGGTTGCAATGAAACCCTGAAACCACATGTGACATGGTAAAAAAAATCCCTAAAGTAATTGGCAACAATTGTGGCCAAGGTCAATCTCTAAGTTCTCTCTGCACAGAACAATTTTTTTGAATAATTGAATAATTTTGTCTAACAATAGTAATATATCCTCTGTACCAAATACATTAGTTTTCCCTAGTGACTTTCTTATTGAAAGGTATTCTGGGGCTATTTTCTAGACAATACCAAAAACAACAGTAGTGACATGTGAATCCCTTTGGTCTAAAATCTTTTCCAATCCAAAGTCTCCCATGATGGCTTCAAAATGTTCATGCAGTAAAATGTTTGTTTCTTTGACATCACAATGAATTATCTTGGGGTCACATTGATCATGCACATATAAATAATAAAAGTCCCCTTGTTGCTCCAAGTGCTATCTATTTGGGAGTATACTAATCTAGAGCTAGTTTCCCCACCAATATGATCACTTAGATGATAGGTCACACTTGTAATTCATCTCTACTCTGTTAAGAAAAATCACATAATTCCAAAATAGAATGAAAGCACCACAATCTTATTATCCTTGCTTCATAAATATTAGAATGTTATTGTACCTCCTTGTACCTTTGTTTAGTATGTCCATCATCAAGTGACCTTAGATGCTACCTTAAGACCTCTAGTAGTAAGCCTTAGTAGAGGGTAGCAATGCTCTCACATGCATCAAAGTTCCCTGAATTCATATGAAAAGTCTTAGCTGATTTCCCCTTTGCTTCTATATTCAATGCATTTATGAGTGCAACGCCTTTGCTCACTACTCTCTAGTTATAAAGTGAGCCAAGACAAATGTCAGTAGTGGGAATACACAATTTTCTCAAATTTCAATAGACTCCTTTTTCAACTTAATATTCAATTGAAAGCAATTTCTTCAAAGATGAACAAAGCTAAGACATCATCATTGCTCTATGGGATATCAATTTGAATTCTCGTGGTTAGATACCATTTTTTTTTTTATAACAGAAGCTTTATAAAATATATATGTATGTATGTATGTATGTATGTATGTATGTATGTATGTATGTATGTATGTATGTATGTATCTATATATATATATATATATATATATATATATATATATATATATATATATATATATATATATATATATATATATATATATACATACATACATACATACATACATACATACATACATACATACATACATATATATATATATATATATATATATACAACTTGAAGAATTGAGGAAATCCCTCACATACTCTTATACTCCTCACGTAGTTGAGCGTGCATTGTCATATACAAGTTAGATATGGTGTGTAGTACAAAGATGTATGATAGAGCATAATTCCAACATTTCAATGATTACAATGGATGGTAGAGGTGTCAGTTGGATGTATATAGAATCTAGATTAGGAATTGCAACATGATTTTAAGGAATGGCTGACTACAATAGGAAATAGTGATGTAGCAATCATATGTCAAAGGAGCTCTCCTTGGAAGGATTTAGCAGGAGATGGTGTAAGGCTTGAGTCTTGACATAGCATTACTTATCAGTTGTGATGGCATGACTATGCATATTTGGAATACAGGAGGCTCTTGCATGTTGGTGTCTCCATCCTATACAGATCATCTTTTGGCTAAGTTTGAATATAGCGACTGTTGGGTAGTTGTAGTTGTTTGTTTTCTCACAAGATTTAGGGGAAAGCTAAACATGACATCTTTTTTTATCATGATTTTGTTGATGTTGATCTTATGATGCTTCTTGAATTGCACCTGCAGAATAGGTAATCTTATGTTACAAGTTCAGGTGGCACCTTGGCCACCTTTAGAATTTTCTTATTTAAATGATATTAATTTAATAATTTATGCAAGATCTGGGAAGGAGAATCACATTTCCTTCACTAAATGTATATGTAAGATGAATTCTACTCACATCCAAATATATGCTTCTAAGAAATAACTTGCAGGTTATTAAGGATCATTTAAGAGGTAATGTCCAAATCATGCAGGTTAATTGTGTGTGCAAGTGTTGTAAAATTTAAATATACCTGGCTCTGGTGTGCAGTGCTCTATTTACATTTTCCTAAAGGAAGATAGCATCATGTACCTCATGTGGAGTGCTATGTTTACTTTGTCCTAAAGGAAGATAACATTGACTAGAAGTGGTGAGGTATACTCATCTAGATAATTGAAAAAATCTATTTTGTTTACTGTCATGTCTTGAGGCTCCACTTCTCAACATACCACAAACACTTGAAACAGTGTTGGTGGAAAGGCATGACACCATGGCAAAGGCTGTAAGACACTTGTCAATGAACTTATATGAACCTAAAGCTTCTGGAATTCCTGGAAATTGTTTTTATTGATGTTTTTTCTCACCCTTCCCTTTCTTCTTAGAACACTAAGAAGCATAGTGGCCATCCATACTTGAAGCTTCTACAATTCTTGAAAACTATTTTACTGTTATTGTTGCTGAACCTTCCCTTACTTCTCAAGATACTGAGAAGCATATTGGCCATGCTTCTTGCACTTGAAATGGCTCAAATTATTCTTTTGCTTGTTAGAAGTGATTGAATCTTCCTTCTTCTTCTAACCCTTCACAAATCCTATTTTATTTCATCCTTTCCTCACCCTCCTAATGAGGGCTACCACTGGTACATCCTCATCACTGGCTGAATCCATCTTCAATCTCATTTCCTCCTTGATAAATGCATCCCACAAACTTTCAATTTGAGGGTAGCTTCTCACAAGCACCTAAAAACTGTACAAAATGGTGCCAAGATGGACCAAAGCCATTCAAACCGATCCAAATTAGTCTGTTCTCTTCTACCTTGTCATCAAGTGTAGCTCGCTGATCTCTCAACTCTTGATCTTTATCAGATAGATAACTATTGTAGTAGTGTTGCTCATGCAAGTAATGGATAATTTCTTCATTAAGAGAATTCTCCTAGACATGTTCTCGCTCCAATACAATGTAATCAAGGTAATATGCATTTCCCTATCAATATTTTTCTCTACAATGAAAGGGGTTAGATGATTCTTCACCAAATCAAAAACTATTCATTCCAGTTTGACCAATTTCTAATCATGCTCAACCAACTCCTTGGTATCTATTGAAAGTAAAATCTCCTTCTCCATGAGGTACCACAATTCAACCTCTTCTGAGAGATGCTACATCCTGAACTATAATAGAGTTGGAAGTGCCCTCCAACATGTGACAATCCTAAAGACCCTAACTACTTGTGACATTTTGGGCAGTTGTGACATTTTGGGAAAATTATTGACGATAATACCTTGTTCACAATCAGAGTTGTGAACAAGTCATGACCATGGGTAGTATGGTGCCATTTGTATCTCTCTGTTGATCTACTGAGGGGTTGATTCAATAGCCCAAATAGGTTGAGTGAGTTTCCCAAGGAATCAAGTCCTAGAGTTGCCTGTGGAGGATTCATTCCAAAAACAAAGATGCAACCGAAAATTCAATGACAAAGTGGCACTTGGATATTTAGACCATGCTTAAGCATGAATGATAATGACAAAAATTAATTTGGTAGCACTATTCATATGTATAGAAAACACATATATGTCATCAGTAATCCAAGATACCTCTGCCTAGATATGATCCTGTAATTTGAAATAGAAGCAAGATAGAGATGTGCCCCAGTCCCTTCTTCTAAAGAATATTTTAAATCATGTCAATGTCAAGCATTCCTCTAAAAAAATAAAAATATCTAATATTACAGATCTCAAGCAGAAACACACTTTAAGACATTATCTTTGTGGTCTGAGTTTACAAGGCTCTATGAATGTGGCTGACTGAGGCAACTGGTATGAAATAATTCAAGGAATGAATGGCATTCAACTCTTCACCTGAAAGAAGCTACATGTTCCAGATCCTATCAACTTTTATTATGTTATTCAACAAACCTTGTGTCGAGATCATTTCGATCTTTCTTCCAAAGACATTATGCAACAAGATTGTGCTTTCATTATTAGTGATGATAACATATTTTGATGGTTTTGAAAGAGATATATTGTAGGTGAATTGATCTTCAAGAAGTTATAAATGCATCACTTATAGAGATATACACCATTGAATTGGGTGCCAGAGTATGGGAGCCTTTGATTATATATAGACTTAGTTTGAACTTAACGCAGTGAATTTATTGACATTGGATGTTGCACTACTTCAATCAAAGTTATATCACATCCACTAAAACGAAGGAGATCACATCAATTCAGGCGAGCGTTGTTTGGCTTTCCATGAAACAGACCTAAGGTTGCAATGAGTATACTCCATCTCCTCAAGTGAAGTAACTCATAGCTATGTCCACAAAGGATTGTATCCATTTCTAATAAAAGTTACTTGCAACAATTGCCAACAATATTTTCTCTCACAGGTTAAAGCTAAAGAAATATCAGTCCTCCAGTGAAAATGGGAAGCCCTAGTCAGAGGGTTGAATACCTATGCAAATTTGGTGTGGAAACATATTTGCAGGCATATCAATATTGGCATCATCATTTATACACACAGGCAGCATAAGAAGAAGTATTGAAATGACACTCCTCTAGTTCAAGGCAGTTGTGACATTTTGGGCAAATTATTGACGATAATACCTTGTTCACAATCAAAGTTGTGAATAAGTCATGACCATGGCTAGTATGGTGCCATTTGTATCTCTCTGTTGATCTACCGAGGGGCTGATTCAATAGCCCAAACAGGCTGAGTTAGTTTCCCAAGGAATCAAGTCCTGGAGCTGCATGTGGAGGATTCATTCCAAAAACAAAGATGCAGCCAAAAATTCAATGACAATTGGGCACTTCGATATTTAGATCATGCTTAAGCATGACTGATCATGACAAAATTTAATTTGGTAGCACTATTCATGTGTATATCAAACACATATATGTCATAAGTAATCCAAGATACCTCTGCCTAGATATGATCCAGTACTTTGAAATAGAAGCATGACAAAGATGTGCCCTGGTCCCTTCTTCTAAAGAATATTTTAAATCATGTCAATGTCAAGCATTCCTCTGAGTCCTTCAGTCATTTGCATTAAAGGAATGAAATTTGCAAACTTCATTAAATCTCTTCATTCTCACCTAAAGTTTGATCTTTCTACAGTGGCATGTTTAGTGCTTTGATATTCTACCTTGAATGACTGGTTATATCTACAGTCATGTGTTGCTTTCACCCGACCTATTTAAGTTGAAGAAGTGAAAAGGAATCAGAATTAAGATCTTATCATTTTCACAGTAGTCATGTTGTCAATCAGTCTCTCTATACAATATCTTTATTGTCATACAACAACAAGCTTCAGGGTTTCATCACTATTACCCCTCAGCAGTTGCTCAGATCTGCCACTATACATCTGTTATAGACATATTTGGGCCCTGCAACCCCAATCACATATGTCAACAAACCAAGGGCTCTGAAACCCCTAAAAGTGTTGTTTCAAACCCTAAAGGATCAAGGTCAACTGATTACATCATTTCCCATAAGTTCTCCCTGAAAAATTGCTTAGAACTGGTCAAAACTAGACCATACAGACTACTCCATGCTGAGGGTGCGATGCATACTGAAAATCCCTTTTGTAGGGTGTGATGAGCAAGAGCAGACAAATGGCAGAGGTAGTTTTCTAGGTGGAAACTCAGAGAATCTTCTAGAAACTTCTCATATGACACTTGGCTCTCTGAATTCACCCACGGATGAGTAACAGATCATGAAATATCCAAGTGGAACCAAGAATTATCAGTTAAATGACACTAGTCAAAATCCCAGGAGCTGACTCACCCCCCTGCAAATATCTATATATGGATCCCTCATCCTAGAGATCCAGGGGGCTGGAATTTTGTATTTTGTAAGGAAGTGCTGTTGGTTTCTCTGCGAAGTATTGTATTGTTGGGTGATCTAGCTTTTCATGAGGTGAAGAGGGCTTTCATGCTGGGAGGATGGCATTGGATCAGACAGCTAGGTTGTAATCCTCTCTTCTACTACTTCTATCAGTAAAGTTATTTGAGTTGTCCTCCATATACTTATATATTCCTAAATCTTGTATTTGTATATGCATTTGTATGGTTAATGTACATTTGATTCTACATTGTTTATGGTTATAGATCTCTATGCTTTGATGGTATTTTGCTGCTTTGACTCTACAGGTATTCTTTGAAGCGGGAAAAGTGAGAAAGGAGTTGTGAAAGCTCTATCAAAGGAGAGAGGAAACAAGCAAGGAGCCAAGTGAAAGAGTAAGGTTGGTGCTCTCTGCTTCTCTCTCATCTATATCCCATAAAGGAAAACACAAATTACGTTGAATTGTTTGTTTCTAAGATAGCTACTCGTCTTAGTGGGACTAGCAGATCTGAATAGACACTAGTTTTCCTGAAAAAAATTGGCGACTCTGCTGGGGAGTGAATAGTTTGTTTGTTTGTTACTATCATTTTCTTTATAAACTACAGATAGAGCCTGAAGTTAAGCCAGCTAGCCTTCGAACTGCTTTTGTTGTGCAACTGCAAAGTAGATCAACGCTACTTCAGTCAATCTCTAGGTTGGTTTATGAACTGAACATCTGACTTGAAAACGTCCTAAGTGCCTTGGTGGTAGCTCAATAACTTCATTAGATCATACCTCTATACTTTGTGTTTATTGTTTATCATAAGTTCGGCCTAAATCCCTGAACTTGGCTGCAAACTGTGGTTGAAAACCAAGCTCAGTCTCATCCCTGGACCATCGCACTGTCTCTCATTAGCAGTTTGGATGCATCACATCTCCCGTGTGCTGCAGGTGAGATGCATCCCTGTTTCCCTTAAGGACAGGTGCAATGATTGAATGAGACTGTTTCTCTCTCCAGATTTTGGTTTTTTCTTCATTGTTTTTTAGCTCTATTCGGTAGTTTTGCTGCCAATGATCAGTATATCACTGTTGAAACCTTCTTCCTTTACATTATTCAGCTTCCATTGATAAGGAATTGTGAATTTTTTTTATGTATTTTTCATCATTTACAGTCCTCCTTTGTAAAAAGTAGCTTAATCGAACTGTCATCTTTTGATTCGAAAGTGTCGCAACCGTCATTTTCAGTCAAGAAAAAGAGTGTCGTAAAGTCTTCTTCTTTTAGTTAGTCGATAGTACTTTTGCCATTGTATTTGATTTGAATTATCAATTCTTTGAAGTGTCGAAAATAGTTTTCCATTCGAAAGTGAAAGTGTCGTCTTAGTCTTCCTTTTGTTTTTGAAAAGAAATTGCTAAAGTGTTGCTTTGAGGAAAAGTAGTTCAGATCTATACTTAGTTTTCTTTTTGTCATTCTCACATTAAGGAAATGGAAAAAAAAATACATGCATGTGCATTTGCATTTAGACTGCATGCGGAAATTGATTTAGGAAAAGTGCATTTAGTGTGTGCTCTCTGCTCTATGTTGAAAGAATCTTACTCTTCATTCCTTAGTAGCTAGGATTTTCATTGCTAAAAGAAAAATAAACGACTATTTATCATTTTAGATTGCATATTTAGGAATTGTACATCTACATCACGTGGTGAACCTTGAAAGGAAAACTTCTTAAGAAAGATCAACTATAAAATAAACCTCAATGAACATAAAAACACTTTGGAACCTAACGCACAACATCTAGAAGTCTAGGCTAGAGACGTATTCCGGCATCGTAAAGCCTGGTAACTATCGTTTTCATCGTAGGTTGGGTGATTCCTCCTCTTTGATACGACAAGTGCTAGTATAGACTTGTGCTCCCACGTACCATCGAGTATATATTGGGAGACCACAATAGGTTGATATCCTTTATCCTTAGGAAGCTGTGTCTGCCGCCCTATCGATCGCAATGCACTGAACACAACATTTGGGAAGATTGACTGTCGTACGTAAAGTCCTCGATAATTTCTCTGTAATTTACCACTGAGGTGTATATTGCAGTTTTACGATTGGCTTGGTAATCCCTCTGTCTAGATTTCTAAAGCAGTCACTTTCGTTCCTTTTCAACTCCTTAAAAGAAAAGGTCCATCTAAGCACTTGTCACTTCAGGTTCATTAAAAATCAAAGGTGACAAGAGTCATCTTTAGCTTTTTCTCAACTCTTAAAAATTGAAAAAGCAAGTTGTGTCAAAGCGTCATAAAATTTATTTAATTCGGAATAACATCATTGTTCCCTCATTGGTCTTAGGTTGAGAAAATGGAGTCCACCAATCAAGGATTTCCCCTTGGGGGGAATCCTAGTCCTTTCTCTTCTTGGGGAGATATTGGTGCTCCATACATGGCTACATTGTCCCTTCCAGGACTCACAATTGGCCTGCCAGTATGGCTATTCTCGACCTCTGTCATTCAAAACACCGTAATTCCTCAGCAATCAAATCAGCAACCAGATGATACTGGAGTTGCTCCCCCACCTTCCACTTCATTTGTTTCTCCCTCTCCTTCTTCCTCTTCACTTGGTGAAAACAGTAACACTAAAAACCAAGTAGCTAAGAAGAAGAAGAAGAAGCCAGCCACACAAGGGGGCAACCATGCATCGTCTAGCGAAAATCCACACACTGCACCTTCCAAACCCAAATCTCCATGTGTCATTTGCAAAGGAAACCACTATCATCGAGATTGTCCTTGCATCCCGCGGATCTTGAGAGACTGGTCTCCCCACTTGCACAATCTGGTGTCTTCAACCTCTGTCGATCATGTTGAGAGTACACCATCAACTAGTGAAAATGAAGTCAATGGACAAAAAGCAAGATCTAAATTTCCTTGTAGGTTTTGTTAAGGTGATCATGGCCTCCACCGTTGTCCTTTTCTGGACGAAGCTAAAAGAGTCTTGGATAACCGTCCTGCTTCACTGCAGCGACTTCCACCTGGATACAAGAAAGTCTTGCCAAGTCCATCACTAGTTGAAAATCCGACTGACATACCTCTATTGTTGGTCAAAAGGCCTATCATTGAAGATAAACCCTCTGAGTCCACACCAGACCAATGTAAATAGGTCGAGACGGCAGTCGACCTAGTCTTGTCTTTAGAAGGTCCACCTTTAGATGATATAGTCTCCAAAGAGAATGAGAACGACACCATTCAAATTCTTTTTGCAGAGTCTGATGAACATGGGGGCAATCTACCCATTCCTCTACCACAGGAGGGAAGTTCCCCATTTCAAGAGATTCATCCAGCCATTTATTCGGTCCCTCCTCCAAGCAATCTAGTCGTTTCCTTTGATTGGAATCTACTAGCGGGACCCCGCCTTCCATCTAATGTACCATTCCGAATCATAGTACAAGCTTACAAAATGATCATGGCTGGCACTATCATAGATGAAGGGGCTTCTGTGAGTATCCTTTCCTCAACTGCTTGGAAAGCGCTTGGTTCGCCATCGCTTCTGCCTGAGATTCAAAATTTGTCAGGCTTCAATAAAGGAACCAGTCGACCATTAGGGATCCTTCCAAATTTGCCTATAACTTTGAGAAGGAAAATCGTTCATTTGAACATGATGGTAGTCCAAGGGCCACTAGATTACAATCTACTCCTTGGGTGTGACTACATTTACAGCATGGGAGCTATTGTTTCCTCACTCTTTCGGGTGATGTGTTTCCCGTATGAAGGCAGAATGGTACAACTTGTTGACCAACTTTCATTCCCCGGTTCAAACACGGCTACTAGTCAAATGCCATCCCTGAATGGTCTCTTTGCACAAGGAATGTCTCATCAACCTCCAGTCCATCCACCTAATGACCGTGAGTGATTCGGTGAATGTGACGAAACCCAGGGGGCATGCACCCTGGTCTGCTTCGGCAGGAGAACCCAGATAAAAGATATATTTCCTCATAGGATATATGACCAATCTGACACACTCGTCCGTTTAGGATATGGGATCAGTCTAGAAAAAGATTTCCTCGTCGAAGGTTATGTGATTGGAAGCTCACACCATTCACCTTTGTCTATTTCGATGGACAAAGCCAAGGAAGTGTTTTGTACGAAACAATCTTGCTTTAATGCAAGGACTTCCATATGGTAACCTGGAAACTCTACTTTTCTTTATACCTGGGGGCATGCAAACCTTTTTTACGCAAGTGAAAAGTGACCAGCGTAACTCTAACCCCGTAGTATTTTACTAACTTCAACTGCTTAGGTTAGGTGATTGGTCTGATCCACCATTCACCTTTGTCGATGGCACCGACAAAGCAAAGGAAATGTTTTGTATGAAACTATCCTACCTAACCTTAGTAGTTCATTAACCCCTAGTGTAGTTAGTTCTGTAGTTGGTCATTTCTAGCCTGCATACAAAAGGCGCTGAGCAAAGTTTCGCATGGGGCAAGCTCACTAAAAAATGAACCTACTAATGAGAGACATCCTTAAAGATGACTGGAACGAGCAATGTTTCCGCAAAGTTCAAGCTCATTAAAAAATAAACCTAGCACTAAGCACATGTTGGCACAAGGTTCAATCTCATTAAAAAATAAACCCACCTTTCGGTAAATAACCTTTGTGATCACATTACTATCAGCCTTTTGAGCCTTGGTCATGTTCTTACTGTCACCTCCACTCTTTTAGCCGATCATATGCCTCCACTTGATTGTTTACCCTTTTGAGGAACAACTGTGACAAGTGATTCTGTTAGCCACCTTCTTTACACTGCCGTGCTTGAAAAGTTCCAAACTTACCTGGAACTAGTTGCTAACCGAAAACATCACTCGTTCCTCAAAAACAAGTCTCTTTTAAGCTCTTTTTAGACTCGTAAAACATGAAAAGGTTGCCGAGCTACTGGCCTTTCCAGCTCATTAAAGTAAAAGGAAGCACCATCCCTCCTCTATATTTTAATCTTTTTGGACCTGAGGGATCATTACACAAAAATATCGAGTGCTTGTCTTATTCGGCTAGCTAAAACTAACGAAAAGTCATCCCTTTCATATTATTTTATACTTTTTCGGACTTAAGGGATTATACCATGAAAAAGAACTACTGGATTTTCCTTTCCGTCTCTTTTCAAACTCTCTAAACATGAAAAGGATCGAGTTATCTTTGTCGTTAAACTCGTTAAAACAATAGCGACAAACTTGTCCATACGGGCAAGAGCGAGTTTCACTATCACTAGGATCGCTAAAACATAGCGACAGGTTTGCCCGAATTGCAAATTATAGAACAAGCATATGTTATCCTCCTCAAGATTAACAAAAATAAAGAGGTACTGGTCAGCAATGACTCGGGAAAAACGGAAGAAAACTTGAAGAACTTCATTGGTAGCAGGTCGCTCTTGAACATGACACTTTCACTCCATCGCCATGATTGAGTCGGGTTGGGTTATTCCATTCACCAGTCATATCACCATTGGTCCTCCGTACCATCCATTTTTGGGGTTAACGCTACCAATCCATTTCAGTGTCGCTGATATGTTCAAGAGAAGTCACTCAGAGAATTCACCAACCCAGCTAACGCCTCATCCACTGCAATACCTTCACGCTCCATTCTTTCATGACCGCCACCCTGAACCTTGTATCATTAGATTGTTTTCACCTCCACAAAATCATTTGCTCCATTTCGTGTCGTAGATGTGGGATTCATTAAGGCCCTCCTACGATGGGTCACTTCTTGTTGACATCAGCTCATTATCCAAGAAGTTGACTTAGGAACAACCCTTTCAGTACTTTGAAGCTTGCATGCCTCAATGGCAAGTTTCTCACTTTCGGTGACAAGTTTACATCGATGGCCTTCAACCGAAAGATTTTGTGTTCGACATCGACTCATGTATTCACACCACGTGAATTGTAATGCAATACCTTAAGGGTCATTATCCTTATCGGTGATTCCTCTCGCGCATGTTAATAGCTTACATCATTGGCTGGTAATTAGGCAATATCTTTCCATGTTTGACTTTAGAACATCTTTTCACATTGATCGACTTGTACATTGGGTGAAGATCGAATGAGTTTGAAGACCTCAGATCTAGTTTCATCCATCCAGGCTGCAATATATTCAGGAAAATAAAGAAATCAAATGCACTCCATAGCTGCACAGATGATCATCCAAACTAAGGATGATGGCTCTACCAGAATCATCAGTCTGCCACACAGACGGTTGTCTGTTCTATGTACATGAAAATGAATTTATAAAGCTGAGCATGGGAATGCCCACCTCAGCTAGATCAAGAAAATATTATGAAGATAATGTATTGTATTGTATCTTATTATAGGTCACCTTCCAGTTCAAAAAACCTCAGATCCTCATGATAAAGCATTTCACCCGACATCAGAAGATTTATGACCTCATGCTTTAGGGGTAACTGTTATAGACATATTTGGGCACTACAACCCCAATCACATATGTCAATAAAACAAGGGCTCTCAAACCCCTAAAAGTGTTGTTTCAAACCCTAAAGGATCAAGGTCAACTGATTACATCATTTCCCAAAAGTTCTCCCTGAAAAACTGCTCAGATCTGGTAAAAAATGGACCATACAAACTGCTCCATGCTGAGGGTGCGATGCATCTCACCTGTTACACACAAGAGGTGCAATGCATACTGAAAAGCCCTTCTGTAGGGTGCGATGAGCAAGAGCAGACAAATGGCAGAGGCAGTTTGCTAGGTGGAAACTCAGAGAATCTTCTAGAAACTGCTCATATGACACTTGCCTTTCTGAATTTGCCCATGGATGAGTAAGAGATCATGAAATCTCCAAGTGGAACCAATAACTATCAGTGAAATGACACTAGTCAAAATCCTAGGAGCTGACTCACCCCCCTGCAAATATCTATGTATTGATCCCTCATCCTAGAGATCCAGGGGGCTGGAATTTTGTATTTTGTAAGGAAGTGTTGTTGGTTTCTCTGTGAAGTATTGTATTGTTGGGTGATCTAGCTTTTCATGGGGTGAAGAGGGCTTTCATGTTGGGAGGATGGCACTGGATCAGACAACTGGGTTGTAATCCTCTCTTCTACTACTTCTATCAATAAAGTTATTTGAGTTTTCCTCCATATACTTGTATATTCCTGAATCTTGTATTTGTATATGCATTTGTATGGTTAATGTACATCTGATTCTACATTGTTTATGGTTATAGATCTCTATGCTTTGATGGTATTTTTCTACTTTGACTCTACAGGTGTTCTTTGAAGTGGGACAAGTGAGAAAGGAGTGGCGAAATCTCTATCAAAGGAGAGAGGAAACAAGCAAGGAGCCAAGCGAAAGACTAAGGTTGGTGCTCTCTGCTTCTCTCTCATCTATCTCCCATAAAGGAAAACACAAATTACTTTGAATTGTTTGTTTCTAAGATAGCTACCCGTCTTAGTGGGACTAGCAGATCTGAATAGACACTAGTTTTCCCATAAACAACATCTTGTGAAAAATTCCTAATGATAAATCCTCCTGTGAAACTATTCAATATATACGTGTGGTGAGGAACCTCAAAAGATCATTCACCACAACATTAGCTAGCATGATATTATCATTGTCTTAAATGAATGGTTTGCTATCTAGAGGCTCCACTAAGAGTGTGTAGGAGGAGTGGAAAGGCATCAACTATGGTCATGGTGGTAGCATCTGTTGTAGTGAATTGTAGCAGTAATTATAGGAGTAGTAATGATATATGGAAGTAGCCATTTATATCTACATCTAGTAGCTGGAGTAATGAAAGTCTATGTGCACCTTATGATTGACACCCTTAGATACCCTTGGATATCTATGCATGGCACTTTGGAGCAGTTTCTTGTAACAACCCTTATAAGCATGAAATCAGAGGTGAATTGTAGAAAATGCATACCAGATCCTATGCCTCAGCAAGCACAATGAGCAAAGGAAATTGTGAGGATCCTGATTAGGTCATTGGGCTCTTTAATGCGTTGAGCCTAAAGAATGTTTGATGAATATGAATGCCTGAATATGGAAGATCCCTCCTCATCATGGAAGGGATAACTTAATGCATTGGTCACAATCATCTAGCAAAGGAAGATAATGCAACTTTTTTAGGGACAATATCATGGTGCCCTGTGAAAAGTCTTTCACATAAGAAGCTCATGAAACAAGGCTTCAGAGGGAGCCATAAAATCCCTGACAGTATGACCAGATGATTTGATGTTTGTTGATTGGAAGATGATTATGATTGATGATGGCTTGGTGATAATCCTAATTCTCTGAACATCTGCTAGTGGAAATAATGAACGTGATCTGAAAGTGGCACACAAAGAACTACTCTGCTCACTGTTATTTGGTCTCTTTATGTTGTTGAAGTCATCTAAAGATAAGTTGATGTGACATTATGCTCAATGACTCATTTAATACTCAAATTTAAAAGTTGGCATTGTGTTCACTATTGGCATTTTGCATGTGAATACATTGCACCATCTCTGATGATATCTATGCTCTAAAAGCAATTCATATCCTCACATAATACCTTATTCTTCAGATTTATTAGCACTGTTAATGAAGGTATGATTGTCTGCAAAGGTTAGTGATTCTGTATATGTCTTGACTGAACAATTTTTGGGCAGCATTTCTACACTGAATACAACTTAAATATTTCCTTTAATGAAACAATGTGATGACTCTTTGAATGCTATGATATCACGGTGGCACGTTACATTTGGTTATAAGTCTGTCCCGAGGGTCTAACTTTGGTAAAATTGTAGAATTAATGATCTATTTCCTGATCTGAATTAGTCATATTTAATACATGACTATAAATACAGATGTTCTGGGCATAACACAATCATAACTAAGAAAACATTGTATTGTCTGATGTGTAAAGTCTGAATTTGTGCCAGCACTTTGGATATTTGATTCACATGACAGCTTTAGATCTATGCTTGGCTAGAATTTTGTGGACAATAGTTTAACATAAGCTTGGATCATCTATGAACATTAACTTGAATGACATCTGGATGATATATATGTTAACTGTGGTATTTTCATGACATCTCTGAGAATTGCAAATGCCTAAGTTCATGATCTAGATAATGCACTAGCTGTTACATTTTCACCTTATTTGATAACACTCTGGTGTTGTTTTAGACACTAACAATTTGAGTTTGGTTTTGTGCACTTTACACTTGATACACAAATGGGATAAAACCATGGTAATTGGCACTCAAACATCTTAATAATAAATGTTCTGATACTGCTATCTTTTGGCTTTCATTGATGCATAAGAAATATCTCCAGAATGCTCTAAACACTATTGCCATCTTTCTTGTAATACTCTTGAGCATTGTGTTTTCTAAGCACTGCTGGCACATTTGTATTTCCTCCATAGTATCGAACTCATGGTTATATTGGTTGCTCACTGTTTCTTCTATTACACTTTTTCTTTGTGACAGAATTTCTGCTCCTAGTAACACTATTGAACATACTTTGATGCTTGAACTAAATCATCATTATAAGGATTGTAGTATGGTCTAGCTTATCTCTAAATTCTACCATCATAAATTTCATTGAGCATTAAGTTCGTTTGTGGTGATGATGAAGGCATGACCAATGGTTTTTCATGCACTGATTTAACATATAATCTACCTTGTTTTGTCATGATTTGATGTTTCTTCATGGCGTAATTGAATATCTGGTTGTGGGAATTATTAAGAGATCACAATTTCCAAATTCATGGAGATATGATTGATGAACTGGTTCAAATTGTTCATACATATATACAGATCCTTATACAAGGCCTCGATCTAGATGAGGCTAACTATCTATCGAGATATTATCCATCCACAAATAATAAAGTAAAATAGCTCAATTTTTCCAAGGAAAAGCATGCCAATGCAACATGCCAACAAGCGGTTGTAATCTTGATTGGTCAAGATGGATGAAAAGAGATAGTAATAGAATAGTGGAACAATGGAGTGATTTAGAATTGGACACCTTTCAGGCTATTTAACTCAAAGGTTGAGGACACAATGTTCTTATTGAGTCATATAGCATAGATGTAGTATGGGAAATACAGTGACTGTGTAGAGTGTGGGAAATACCTTCTTGTTTATGAATATCTCAACAATGGAACTCTCCATGATATGTTACACTTTGCAAATGATAGTGGTAAGAGATTGACCTAGAACTCTTGTGTGAGGGTTACACTAGGCATTATTTAGGCTCTAATTTTCCTCCATATATCTCCTGAGAACATAACAATAGAAAGAAGCTCACAAAAGTTATTGTACAAAAAAAAGGAGGTGTGCTAGGAGCTATAAGATTCTACACCACATGTAACACTCAATTATGGAGGTGTCAGTCTTAGCATTACTCTTAAAATTAGGGTATTGTTGGCCCAAATGTGAAGTTCTAGGCAAGCATTTAAAAGACTATTAGAGGCTACAACATATAAGCTTAGTTTGGATCAATAGAGGATGTGTAGAGGATGGGTCTATGCCTCCAAAGAAGTGATCTGCATCCACTATAGCATTCATGTCAAATAAGCCAAATAGTCTAACTTTCCTCTTGGCAAATTTTGAAGCTACAGGAGTTAGAATTAATCTAATTGCTACCTTTGATGTGTTCATGTTTGACCCTTGGTTTAATCTGCCATGAAAGAAAAAGCAATGGATTGAATGCACAGAGTTTAGGGTCTGCCACATCTTCATATGTTAATTCTTATTATTGTGATATACAATAGCCATTTATATGTCTGGTGTAAAATTCGTCTGGAGATTTCTATCCAACAATAACATCTCTGTGGTAAAAGGTGTGTTGTTAGAGGTTTCTCCGTAAAAAATAACAACCAAAAGGGACCTTACTAGGCACACATATGAAGAATTAAGAAGATTGTTATCTATGAGTGCTGATGTGGAGGTATGGGACAAAATTACACAGGTAGCGAACCCTTTTGTTCAACCAATCAAGATCTAAAAAGGAAAATGTGTGATTTTATATACATGTGTGATAGTATTTGGAGAAATGCCAACCTAACCCACAAATTTGTTGACATTTTTACTCGAGCTGACCTATAATTGTTCCTGAAGTTAATAAATAGGTAAAATAGGACCGACTTTTCAATACAAAATATAAATTGATAGGAATAGGGCCAAATTGTGAAAGTGTAAAAATTGGTATGGTTTAAAGGGGCCAATCTCTTTGAAAAGTCTTAAATGTGGAAATGAAGGTTAAGCCTCATTCTAGAACCCCTTGGGGCATCCATCTTAGGAATTGGTGTAGGATGCAACACTTCAGAATAATTTTTGTAGCAGTGATGTCAACACTTGTATGGTGACATGGGGTTGGAGTTGGCCTATCAAAGCCATACTCCCTATGAGTAGGATGCATGATGTTCAACAACTTGATCACTTGTGATCAAGTCTAATTAGGGTTAGGGCTAGGATTGGGAACACATAATCATTCTTCCTTGATAAAGCCACCCTAAAATGTCAAGGTCATTTGATCTAATAAATTTCCTATATTATAGTCAAAACAATGTGTATCACTAAGATCTATTAAAACTCCATTTAGTCTAGCTTTGAGCTAGCTAGATCTGAACTTCATGCATAAGACTCTAGCTGATTGACAAGATACCAGTAATAAAAAAAAATGGAATTTGAATAAATGAATAACACATTTATCCTAGGTCCCAGAATGCTTCGAATCCAGGATGTCTGGAACTATAAAAGAGAAGAGGGTCAAACTACTAATTGTATTGACATCAAATCCCAAGAACAAATTACAAGTAGAAAGGAGAATGAAGCCCCGTGATCAAACCTACTTATCCATCTCTAAAGACTAATTAAATAGATGTACCATCCTTTTAAGTAATGTCCTGTCACCACTCAAATTCTCACTACATTGAAAATTCTAAAGATGCCATAATCATATGATCTTGGAGGCAACTACTAGGCAAGCCACCTGCTTTGACCTTAGAAGCCTCACCTAGAAGTTTCCTCTATGCTCTAACATTTATGGTTTAGACTTCTAAACATGGTGAGAGTTTGAGCAATAACAAAGCCCCACTCTTCACCAACAATAGGCATGCATGCTCACTCTAACTAAACCTTGAACATAATTTCTTAAGCAAGACATAATAATCTATGTGTAAGTGGATAACAATATATGCAAGGCACACTTAATTGTAACTAGATAGATAAGATTAAGTTTGAAATAAACTACATGTATCCACCTTGACCAATGTACTATCTTGGGCATGAGAATTCCTTTACCATAAATAATTTCCAACCAACTATAACCTTGAAAGTATGATGCCATGTAACACCTATTTGATTTATAACTTATTGTACATTTAGATTTTGCACCAATAAATGTAAATTCCAGGTTTCTCATGAGCAATTTTGTTCCCACAAGGAGGTTGGACTTGGTACAATTGAAAATTGTTAAAATTGGCAACTAGGGCCAAACTCCATGTGGGTCATCTTATTTATGGTAGCTGATATTTTTCTTGGATTCCTCTCATTGAGAGGTGTAGGATTGATCTAAAGATCATCTGATTCTGATAAGTATTCATGGAGATATGAATTTATTTGTCTTATGGGACAATTTGTCAAGGTCGGCCAGCAACTAAACTACCCCTACTTGTGCTCCACATTTTAGTATAAATACAAGTGCCTTGCAAGTCATTTGTACACACAACTCTCTTGAGATTTCTTCTTCTCCACTTGTTTTGGGTTTTAGTGGAAAGAAGAATCTCTAAGGGAAAAACGTAGGTCTAGAAGGAGACCCTATACACAGCAAAAGAAGGATGCCCTAGTCGCTGTCATAATGAAGCCTAGCCACAGGTCTTGTGAAGGTTTGGCCATAGTTCAAAGGGAGATCTAGCATGGTGAAGGAGGCCTAACAGCTGATCCTAAACATAGTCTTATCATACCCTAGATGCCCTAATCTATACGCTGTTTTGGAAGGGTTTGAGACAACCTTTAAACGTAGCAAAAGGGATACCCTAACCGCAGTAATGAGGCTCCCATACGCTGCCCTAACTTGGCTATCTAAAGGATACCTAACCGCAGTTATGGAGATGCCCTAAATACACAGCCATAGAAATGAAGGCAGGAACCCAAGCTGCAGGACTAAGGGAGAGGAGATGCCCTGAACTTAGTTGCTACATTGTCTTAGAAGAGTGTTCTACACAAGGTATACCCTCGTTGTCATTGAAGGAATGCTCTCACACTTAAACGCTGAGATAAAGAAGCCATACCTTCGGCGATCCTTAACATTGTTCTAAGTAAGGATGTTTTAACTATTGTTTTGACTGAAACACAATCATGAATGACAGAGTCAATTGTTGTCTTAACGAAAGCCCATTGATGTCACTCTAACGTTGTCATAGAGGATAAGACATTGGCATTGCTATGTGCTAGGCCATAGGCCATAGCACTATAGCTATCCATCTTGGTCTTATGATGAATGTTGTAACATTATAGGCATCATAGTATATGACAGTAGGATGCATAGTGCAACATAGTGCACACAGTAGCATCGATGGGTACATGATGCATAGTGCAACATAGTGCACACAGTAGCAGCGATGGGTACAAGATGCATAGTGCAGCATAGTGCACACAGTAGCATCGATGGGTACAAGATGCATAGTGCACACAGTAGCAGCGATGGGTACATGACGTATGGTGCAGCATGGTGAATCGCAGTGATGTTGGACATAGTAATGGTGCAGCATGGTGTAGCTCAATGATGTTGGACATAGTCATGGCACATCATGGTGTAGCTCAATGATGCTAGACATAGTGATGGTGTAGCATGGTATAGCTCAGTGATGTTGAACATAGTTATGGTGCAACTTGGTGTAGCTTAGTGATGCTGGACATGGCATGATGGTGCAACACAGTGATAGGCTCAGCATGGTGATGGAGTCACCTTGGAGAATCAATTGAAGCAGCATGTCTTCAACTGAGTCTGGCTACCTCATGTATCATCTTCTTAGAGATGATCTCTGCTCTTATTTAGATAAGTCAAAGTGTTGACTTTTATTGAGGCAAGTAAGACTTTTACAGTTGAGGCTCCTAACCAAAATGCCTATTGGCAAGGGCACTCGTAGGTGTTTGTATTCACTCTTGATGTGCTTCTATTTCATATATTAATGTTATTTCTCCTTACCATAAAAAATTGTCTATTTTACTACTATCATCCTTTTTTCATTCTATTTATTTTATGTATTTTATGTTGATTATCTTAAACTAATGACATATACAATCATCAAATATTGTACTCTAACCCTGATTCATAATGAAAATCATAGAAACAAAGACATGAATTAAAAGTTAGCTGACATGGACAAAATGCCACATTGTCATGTATCCTGTGGAAAGATACCAAGAACTTACATTAGGAAACCCTAACCACTAGCGACATGTTATCTTTATGGAAAAAAGGGCATCAGAGAAGATGGGTCTAGGTGGAGTTCATGCATTCAAGTTCAGGTGAAGGAAGAGGTCCAATCTAGCTCAACACCCTAAATTGAAGACTCTGAAAACTCACTGGAAGAAAGGACCATTGTCAGACGAGCGAAACTCCTCTTGGGTTTAATTATTCATGTGAACAGAAAATATTGATTTGTGAGTTGCTAAGAATGCAAACTAGAGTATTTTTCACCCCAAGAAAATTTGTGTCCAATTTTAAAACATCTATGTCTAATTTATAGTGTGAATTTATTATTAGTTGTTTCATTCACTGCACAGGGGTTGTATACTGTAACTGTTAGATGCTTGTTGTAGCAGAGTATTTTGCATAAAACGAAGGGGTAGAGGAAATTTAACTGTTTTATTTATTATTTTAAGTTGTTTCTCATTCTATTCTTTGTTTATTTTAATTTCTCCCAAAAACCTCTGTTGAATCCAGCAAGGGTGAGATTTGAAAGCAGAGCCATATTGCAACAATTCAGGAGTGATTTCGTCACTGTGTTTTTCAAAAGTCTTGTTTTTCTCGAGAATTCCAAATCAAACCTAGAGATGTGAAAAACAAACCTTGAAAACAACCAAATGACCAGAAATAAATGAAATGTATGCCAAGCAAACAAAATAGTTAATGAAATGTATTTGTCTTTATCATGGAAATAGGGGAATTTTGAGCATGCCCTGATTTTCAAAGCATATAGAGGTGTGGATAGAAGAAGTATCCAAACTTTTATTAAAATATTTAATCGTAGATGTATAAATCTTATTAATAGGCAGGGAATTGAATACCTAAATTTCAGAATGATAACTCTCGAGAAACAATTATCTATCCATCTCTGCACAATGATGTTTCTCATATTGAGAAAATTGGCTAACGTGCAGATTTCCTTCAAATTGAAACTCTAGGAATGCATATGATTCATCAAACAGTTGATCATGCAAGGAAGGAAGTACTGAATTTATGAAATGAGTGGTCATAGAGTAGTTTGTAAAGGAAAAATATCTGATGTAGTATCGATTCCTAAAAACCATCAGATCAGTTTCCATTAATCTCAGCAAACTACTTTGAAAAAAAAGATAAACAAGGGCACAAAGGGATGTTTCTCCCCAAAATTGGTCAATTGCAAAGGAGGGTCATCAACGATAAAAAAAAAAAAAAAAAAAACACTAAGATCAGTAGGTGACTACTTCATTTAGTTTAGGGCATATAGCATTGATTTGGTTCTCCCTGAATAGTAAAGATCAAAATCTTGATTTAATACGACATTAGTTAAGATTCATTTTCAAATAGTAGCAAAGAGAAATCATTGCAATTTCATATACCCTAAAAACTCGAATTACATTTTCATTGTGGAGGATTTAGAGAAAGTGTGTACATACTTGGTTGAACTTTAAGGTAACAAGAGCGATGTCTGAGGATGGGCCAAAAGTAAAAGCAATGGAGGAACCAGATCCATGGAAGAAGAAAGAATCCCCCATAGAAGAAATTGCGAACCCTCTTCACACAATCGTCCAACTGGGTGACTCTGAGGGCGCCATCAACAGTTGGCCACTATCTCATGACCATGTAATGACTCTACTTGCCAAGTGATTCATCATACATGTAATTTCTTTTTCTTTCCATTTGATGTTCGGGTGTTAAGCTTGTGCAAACAAAGAGCTTAATATAATGAAGCCCATTCAATGAACTTGCACAACCGATATCATTGAGATCAAAACCCTGACATGAAAGCATGGTGATAAAACTGAAAATGGAGTGGATTAAGCTTGGGTAGACGAAGAGCATAATATAATGAAGCTTGTTCAACGAACTTGCACAACTGATATCATTGAGATCAAAACCCCGACATGAAAGCATGTCGATAAAACTGAAAATGGAGTGGTTTACAGAGTAAGTTTTATGGATAAAATTATTGATTTCTTTCCAGTGGGAATCATAGCGCGGGACATGATGATGAAAAACAATGAATATTCTATGGAATTAGGTGGGATGACTTTTGACCAAGAGAAATAAGGGTATACTAAGATACGATGCATAGTACTTACTCAAATCACAATGTACATATTCAAACCATCAATATCAAACATTTATGTGAATAAAATTATGAAACATTATGGAACCACTCACTTTAGAATTTATAGCCAAAGCATTTAAGAGTTACAATAGAGTTTTTAAGTGATCATAATAAAAATAATACATATTAGAGATATTATATAGACATGGATTATAGATATCAAGTTAAATGTGGTCGCTAAAGCAACATTTTCCTACACTGATCTAGGTGGATATTGGTGGCCACCCACCAAGTCCACTTGGAACCCCACCATTGTTCCTTTTAGCTTTTCAGTTTCCTTAATTGTAGCACAATTTACTATTTTTAGCAGTTTTTCTGGTCTTGAACTTTCAGAGCCATTTTGAGGCCCTAAACGATGTTTTTTGGGAAAACTGGGAGAAACATGGGTCCATGGACGAATGTTTCTTATCCCAAAGTTGTAGTTCTCAGATAAATCTTTCTAACGACATATTGTACTCGTCCAGCGGAGATCGTATGCCAAAGTTACGACCTCGGGAAGTTGATGTAGCAATTTACCCAAACAGGGCCCACAGTTTGGTATTTCATCTTCTAGGGTTAGGTTTTTGGATGTTTAGGGTTTTCCATTGTTTCTCAATAATAAATATGCCTTTGAGCCTCATTGTAACACAGTTCAGAGGCATGTAGCCGCCACATCTCTTCTCAAAGATAAGCTACCATCGCCCTAGCTGGTTTATTTCCATTGTTGTTTGTAAGCATATTTTAGTATTTTACATTAATGAAATGAAGTATTATTTCCGCTGCATATCTGTGTTTATGGTTATCTCTATAATTTGTTGCGTTCCTGTTTAAATCTGGATCAACGGTATCAGAGTGGTCTGCTTTTTCTCTGTTTTTCTTTGCATGTCCCCAACGAGGTCGAGAGATAAGGAGTTAGGGCTTGAACTGGTCGAACCTTTGCAAGACCAACCTCACAAATCCTGACGGACTCCCATGGCGGATGAGAAGAAAGACAAGGGGGTAGGAGATCCTATCAAAATCTTGCTTGAAGAAGCCCTCGAGCGACAAAAGAACGCGATGATGGACAACTTTGCCCAGATCCTTTAGTGGCTACCCAGAGGCGACGCATCGGCTTCCAGCAGCTACTCTGGAAACGCCACGCCCTTTAAGGTACAAGTTTATTTTGAAATCCCCATATTCGAGGGTCAGATGGATGCAGATGCCGTAGATAAATGGTTAAATCTGCTAGAGGGTTATTTTTCTATTCATGAATTTTTGAGTCGAGCAAAGATTGTTTTTGCTCTTCTCAAAGCAGCGCCCCACGTCAAGGACTGGTGGGCAACCTACTGCGAGCAAAAAGATGAAAATATCGGCTCACTATTTTCAGGCGCACCCACCTGGAATTCATTCCAGGATGCCATCAAGGAGCAGTACTACCTTGTCAGAAGCAATGAGGATCAATATATAAAGTGGACCACGTTGCGGCAGGGAAGGGACTAAGACATGCCGGAGTTTACCAATCTTTTCCATACCCTTCACACAAAGTTGGGTATCAAGGATTTGGAGCAGTATTTGATACTCAAATACCGTGGCTACCTGCACAAGTACATCCAGGAAGAAATAGAATTCCTAAACATCTCCTCATTCAGCGTAACATACTGATATGCCGTCAATGTCGAGCAAAAGTTTAAACAGAAGAAGCGAGACTTTGAATCTGCGAATCCAAAGTAAGGGAAAGGTGCCCCCAAACCATAGAACAAAGGACAAAGCCAAGGCGGGGTAGCCCAAGATAACCTGCCAAAGCTACAAGAAAAGAACAACGCCGTGAAGTTGAAAAAGGACACGGGAAAATGGTGTGAGTTCCATAAGAGCTCCACTCACAACACAAGTGAGTGTCGGGCCAAGCAGTCACTGGTGGTTGAGCTAAAGGTTTCAGAATCAGATGCATGTTCCGACTCTGAGTCAGAACTTGACAAGGGGAATGACAAATGGAAGTAGATTAGCGATGTGGAGCCCAACACCAGTGTTGCCACCACGAAGATCTAGAAGGAGGAACCTGAAGATACAGAGGAGGAGGAGTGTCTCTTCCACTCCCAGATGTGGGTAAAGGGATCCTTGCTACAATTCATTGTCGACAATAGGAGCCAAAAGAACCTCATTTCGGTAGAGGTCATAAAGTGGCTGGGCTTACCGACCACAACACATCCACAACCATACACCATCGGGTGGCTTCACCAAGGATGGGATCTTCACGTGAGCCAGCAGTGTCGCCTTCCATACAACATCAAACCCTTCACGGGTGAGGTATTGTGTGACATTGCTCCCCTTGAAGTTTGTGATGTATTATTAGGACAACCATACTTGTGGAAGCAACATGCTATGTATGAATCAAGGCCCCGTGTTGTTATTATTACTTTGGGAAATAAGTTGTACAGGATATCAGAGGTAGCACTACCTACCGCCATCTCTTTGGTTACTGTAAAACAATGCAGTAAGCTCATTTCCAAAACTGGGAAATTTGTTTTCTTGATGATACGCCCTCAAGGAAAGAAGAAGACGGTGGCCATGACCTCTAGACAGGGCCCCTCTGCACGAAAACTATAGATGGACAAGCTCGTGGAGGAGTATGAAGACATCTTCACCTCCCCCGCAGGGGTTCCTCTGCACTGTCAGGTTAAGCACTCCATCGATCTAACCCTAGGTGCGCTGCTGCCCAATGGACCAATCTATCGGCGCTCCATTCTGGAGAACGATGAAATCAAGAGGCAGATTCAGGAGCTGTTGTAGAAAGGTCACATCCGTCCAAGTTCATCGCCCCGTGGGAGCCCAATCATGTTGGTACAGAAGAAGGATGGGACTTGGAGACTCTTTATTGACTATCGAGCACTGAACAAGATCACTGTCCGTAATAGGTACTCGATCCCACGGATTGATGACCTCATGGACCAACTGAAGGGGGAAAAATATTTCAGCAAGATCAATTTGAAGTCAGGATATCACCAGGTACCAATCGAACCCTCTGATGTGTGGAAGACTGCCTTGAAAGCTAAGGAGGGCCTTTTCGAATGGTTGGTTATGCCTTTCGGATTGACGAATGCTCCTGCAACCTTCATGAGGCTAATGGATGACATCTTGTGGCCATTCACCAACTCATTTGTAGTGGTATACTTGGATGAAATCTTGATCTTTAGCTAGAGTTGGGAAGAGCACCTCCACCACATCCGACAGGTTCTCCAAACACTGCAGCAACACAAGTTATGTGCCAATTTGGAGAAATGCACTTTTGGCATGACCTAGGTTCAGTATATGGGATACATTATTGATGAACAGGGGGTGCATGTGGATCCAGCCAAGATCCAAGTCATTCGGGATTGGCCCTCTCCAACCACTCTAACAGAGCTCCGTAGCTTTCTAGTTCTTGCCAACTTCTACCGCAGGTTCGTGTTGGGAATTTCTCATACCACTTGGCCCTTGAGTCAAGTCACCAAGGGAGGAGCAAAAGAAAAATTCTTTTGGTTTGAATCTCTAGAAGGCATTCACAGAGTTGAAAGATCACCTCTGCTTTGCACCAGTGCTCGCATTGCCAGACTTGCAACAACCATTTGAGGTCGAGACAGATGCCTTTGACTATGCTATTAGGGCAGTCCTTACTCAACATGGGCATCTAGTGGCATATCACAGTGAGACGTTTTCAGACACAGTTCGGAAGTATCCCACTTATGACAAAGAGATGTCTTCCATTGTGCAGGCCTGTTGATAATGGAAACATTACATTTTGGGGAAGGAAACAGTCATCCACACAGACCACCGACCCCTCCAGTTCATATAGACCCAAGGGAAATTGTAGAATGATCGCCATCAGAAGTGGTCCACATACCTGCAACGGTTCCATTTGAATATCAAGTATAAGAAGGGAAACACCAATAATGTTGCAGATTGCCTCAATCGACCACCGATCATGGCATTAACCACCATGCTCAACTCTTGTGGGCATGAAACTTCTAATTGGCCACTTCTCTACAAAAGAGACCTAGAATTTAGCCACACATACCAGACACTCTTGGAGGGTCGGCATGCTCCAGATTTTCACCTCCAGGATGCCATGTTATGGCACTTGGGTCACCTTTGGGTTCCTTCAAGTGAGCGTGCCAAGATGATTTGGGAAGCACACTATAGTTGGGCTATTAGGCATTTCAAGGTCAAGGAAATGGTGGCAGTACTAGAGAAGTATTTCTATTGGCCGAATCTGTGATAGGATGTCGGGAAGTACATCAGATCATGCACTGCCTGCGCCATTGCCAAACCAACCATCAAGAAGCAAGGCCTCTATACCTCACTGCCTACCCCTAGTCGACCTTGGGAATCCATCTCCATGGATTACATGTCAGTCCTTCCTTCCACTAAGCATGGAAACGATTGTGTTTTTGTGGTCATCGACAGGTTCTCAAAGATGGCCATTATGGCGGCCTACAAGAAGAATATCACAACATAAGCCACTGCTAAACTCTTCTTTGAACGAGTGTGGGTACACTTTGGGATCCCACAGTTTATCATCTCAAATCGAGACAGCAAGTTCCTCAGTACATTTTGGTCCAGTCTCTAGTCGAAGCTGGACACCAAACTCACTAAGTCCATAACCTTCCATCCTCAAACTGATGGGCAGACAGAGGTTGTCAACAGGATGATTGTACACATTTTGCGCATGTACAACTCAAAGCATCCACGCAGATGGGACGAGAACATCCCCTACGTTCATCACAGCTACAACTAGGCTCTCCACAGCTCGACTGGCAACAACCCTTTTTAGGTGGGCTTGGGATTCTAGCCACTATGTCCCATTGATGTGGCCATGCCATTTGCAACTACTCATGTAGATTCGGCTCATGTCAATTTCGAAATAGATAAGGCAAACAGCTTCATCGAGCACATCCAACATATTCGCCAGTAGGTCCATGACATTCTGGAGAAATCAAATGTCAAGTACAAGAAACAACATGATCAACATCAGGTGCCACACAAGTTTCAGGTGGGCGACGAAGTTTGGTTGCATTTGCAAAAGGAACGCCTTACCGAAGCCTATCAAAAACTCAGACCACTCCGATATGGTCCTTACACCATTTCCAAGGCTATGGGAGACAATTCATTTGAGCTCATCATTCCCCCATTCCTTAGCTTGCACCCAGTGTTTCATGTGGACCGCCTTTGACCATACTTTCCACCATTAATAGACACATCCAACATTGTAGAATAGCTCACACCCACAGAGTTAAATCCAGATTGCATCGAACAAGCTGCAACTGATTGGATCATGGACACACAGATCAAATGCACTCGCTAATAGAATATCCAACTGTATCGAATTGTCAAAGCAAGCTAACTCCTTCACCAGGGCAAGTGGCTCAACAGGGACCAAGTTCAGTAGAAGTTTCCTCATCTCATGGAGGAACTCAATGCAATGGGGACCATTACTTCCTAAGGGGGGAGGAATGATCCAGGTGGATATTGGTGGCCACCCACCAAGTCCACTTGGAGCCCCACCTTTATTCCTTTTAGCTTTTTAGTTTCCTTAATTGTAGCACAATTTACTATTTTTAGCAGTTTTTCAGGTCTTGAACTTCTAGAGCAGTTTTGAGGCCCTAAACGACGCATTTTGGGAAAACTGGGTGAAACATGGGTCCATGGACCGATGTTTCTCTTCCCAAAGTTGTAGTTCTCGGATAGATATTTATAACGAGATATTGTACGTGTCAAACAAAGATTTTATGCCAAAGCTACGACCCCAGGAAGTTGATGTACCAATTTACCCAAACGGGGCCCACAGTTTGGCATTTCATCTTCTAGGGTTAGGTTTTTGGATGTTTAGGGTTTTCCATTGTTTCTAAACAATAAATAGGCCTTCGAGCCTCATTGTAACATAGTTCAGAGGCATGTAGCTACCACATCTCTTCTCAGAGATAAGCTACCATCTCCCTAGCTAGTTTATTTCCATTACTGTTTGTAAGCATATTTCAGTATTTTACATTAATGAAATGAAGTATTATTTCCATTGCATATCTGTGTTTATGGTTATCTCTGTAATTTGTTGCATTCTTGTTTAAATATATATCATACACCTAGTGTCTTAGATGGCCAAGGAAAGGTGTCATTAAACCAGTTATACAACCATCTATATGCCTCAGTTGGAAAATGATTAATGTCACAAGAATCACAGGGGTTGAGATGTCAATCAAAATTTAAAGCTATCCTCTAAAAACTCATATAGCAAGTGGGGTAGCAGGTCCTATGACATCCAACCTACAATATGCAATGAGAAATCCTCAAAAGTCTCTTTGAAGAAAGAATGTCCCATTGAGGGGTTGAAGAAGATGTATGAGGCCCCACCAATTTGATAGTTGAAGAAGTTTGAATATGGATTTGTCAATTTTGGCCCTAAGTAGGCAAGGCAACATGGAAGGAGGTGACCCCCTTAGAAGAGTTCAAAAGGGAAGGCCACATAAGGTATTATATAAAGATCTAAATCCAAGGACCTCCCTCATAGAAAGAGTTAGACATGTATTGAAAGAAAGTAGACAACGACCCATCTAAATCTTGATAATAAAAAAATAGAACATCCCTTGAATCCCATAATAAATGGAGCATCTACAAATGAGGTGATCCTCTAACTCAATCTCATGTATATGGCAAAGCTAGAAGATGTTATTGAGAAGAGGAATGTCATGATGATTAGTTTCAACTAGATGCTAATGTAAACCCACTTTAAACCCACCAAGGGGGATCTGAAGGGAAACATCTAGTGTTCTTGTGTGTATGAGTTAAACAATAAGGCCCCCTCTCATTTGCATGAAGTGTTCCTAGTACAAATCCATCTTAGAGTCAAGGCCATGAAAAGATGAAGTCCAAGTACACTTAATTTGTTGTCTATAAATAACCTCTTTAACAACTTGACCCAAACATATAATGATGTCATTTACATTGGAGGTGTATGTCACTTGAATTGTGTTACAACTTTAATCGCTCCCCCAAAAAAATGTGCTAGTCTCCCTTGTGATGATGCATCAACCCTAATGGAGAATAATCTCATTATGTAAAAGGAATTTAAACACGATGTAACTTTAATAGTGCCCTACTCACCCCTGGCTCACCACTCATGGCAAATGTGAGGCTATTTCAAGCATTGATGTGGATAATATCATTTTATTTTCTCTTATGTGTAGTATTCTACATTGACACAATTGTGATTTTTAGCAAACAAAATATTTGTATCAAGGGTTAACTCCTTGTGCATTAGGGCTGAAGAGGTCGAGTCATTATGAGTGATCTATTCATTGCCAACTCCTCATGTGGGAGAACACTACAAGCTCCATGTCAACATGAAGTGTAGATATTGTGAGCAATTATGATTGAGGTTTTGCAGATTATCCAGTTGTTCTACATTAGGTATACATGGTAATAAGGGCATTACACACAAACACACACCCTTGAGACCAATACCTAGTTCTCTAAAAATCAAATGGTCCCAATATTCTTAGTTAGAGGTGAAGGATTCTCCTAAGAGGTTAGTTTGTTGGTTTGAGGCATTGTTTTTGGCCTTGGATACTAAGTGGTTAAGGGCTTCAGGAGTTAAGAGTTAAGAGCCAATGGCTTGGGGACCACAGGATTGGGGTTGAAGGGCTTAAGAGTTAGGGGATTTAGGTGTTTGGGGTTAAGGAGTTAGGCTTTAAGGTGTTTAGCAGTTAGGGGTTAAGGTTTAAGGGTCATGGGTTAAGAGAATAAGGGGTTATTGCTTAGGGGTTCATGGATTATAAGTTAGCAGTTAATCTCTTAAGGTTTAATGGGCCAAGGGGTTGATGCATTATGAATTAAGAGTGTAGTGGTTAAGGGATTATGGCTTGGGGGTTTAGGGGATAGGGAGTTTCGTGGTTATGGGTTAATGTCTTATGGGTTGTGATAATGGGGCCCCTAATCCCCTTATCAATGCTATTGAGGGTTCCCCTTTCAATTTCTCTTGTTGCCTTCCCTCTAGGCCCCCTAATCCCCTTATCACCACTATTGAGGGTTCCCCTTTCAATTTCTCTTGTTGCCTTCCCTCTAGGCCCCCTATCCCCTATGACATTAGGTCCTAAGCCCCCTTATCATTCACTAATGCTAGGATTATAGATCTTAATAAACCATGCTTGGACATCCCACTTCTTCCCATCCATGCTACCCTTGTGTCCCCTAGTCCCATTCAATACACCACAAAATACTCCTCCCACCTTTTTAGTCATATCATTCAACTCATCCTAACATTATGAACCCAAAATTTGGCCCCAATGTCCCTACAACTACACCCTTGGGCCACTGTGACTAAGGGCTTAAATGCAGTAGGGCTAATGAGTTGTGATAAGGGGGCCCATAATCCCCTTATCACAACTATTGGGGGTTCCCCTATCAACTACAGTTGCTTCATAAAGAAGAGAAATGGAGAGAAAAAGACAAGTGCTAAGGCATGCTAAGATGTGTTAGGTGCCAGGGTGTGGTGCCAACGCATGCTAGGGAGTGTTAGGGCCAAGTGTCAGGGAAACACAAAGGAGAACTATTTTCAAATGCATGGAAATGAATGAATGTGAGTGCATAATAGGGAGTGTCAATGATGTCCATGTGTGCTAAGGAGGGAGTGACAAGGCATGCTAGGCAGTGCCAAGGCATGTTAGAGTGTTAGGGAAACATGCCATGATGTGCCAAGTGTCAAGGTGTGTCAATGCTTGATAAGGAGTGTTAGTGAGTGCTAGGGAAATAGAAGGGAGCACTAGGTCAAAATTCATGGAAATGAATGAATAAGAGTTTGTGATAAGGAGTGCTAGTGAGTTTCAGGTGTGCTAAGGAGGGAGTGACAAGGTTATATGCTAGGTAGTGCCAAGGCATGCTAGAGTTCCAGGTCATGTTAGGGAGTGGTAGGTTGTGCTAGGGAGTGCCAAAGAATGCCAAGGAATGCAAGGGGTGTTAACACGTGCCACATGGTGCCAAGGGATTGTTAGACATGCAAGGTGTTATTCCATGTCAAGATGTAAACTATGTTGCTTAGTTGTTTTATGGCCACGCTTGGACATGAGCCTTGACTTCCTAACTGGTAACTTGTTAAGTGGGATAAGTTGAAATTGGACATGAGTAGCCTAATATGAGTTATAGTTGGTTCTTAGGTGAACAAGGCATAGTCTATTTGTAGTAATCGTAACTTGGTCAAGATGTTGTAGTCGAGGGAGGACTTGGTTGGGTTCCCAAGTCCCAAAAAACATAAGGGTATTTGTGAGGGCATGATAGCTAAGGAGTGTCAGGGCATTTCAAGGAATTAAAAGGCATGCTAATGCATGCCAGACAATGTCAATGGATACTGAGGAGTGTTAGGGAGTGCCAGGGCTATTGAGAAATCTAGGGCACAATAATTAGGTGATTTCTCTTCTTATGCTAATTGCTTGTGAATTCTTTTTACTTCTTAAGATGAGGATCTTCTCTTTACTTAGATTATTATAGTGTTCTTCTTCATCAAACAACTACCAATGCATAAACAATGAGGAGACAAAAGACAAAGAGAATAGGTGATCAGCCAGGGCCAAACCTCTCCAACATGAGAGGAAAACCCAAATGAATTCTTCTTCTTGTAGAGACTTCAATTGACGAATACCAAGACCATGACCTAGACCCTTGACTCAATGACCTCTCCAAGAACAAGTCATAAGCCTCCTTGATTCAACTTCCTTATTTTTTCTTGAGTGAATGATGATCAAGCTTCTTCCTTCAATAACTCAACTATCCTTCAAATTTTGGTTCCCTGGATCAGATCTATAGTTCTTGGCCCTCTTGCAGAAACCCTAGCATGTGTGGTTGACCAACCTTTTGAACCTTGATCTTCTTCTCTTGGATGGTATGACCTCTTATTATAATTCAACTTATAACCTTGCTTATATTCTTCCTTGATTCGACTTCTTGGACAACAGCAGAACCTTCGACCTTTTCTATAGTAGATAGTTCTTCCTTCCTTCACACGTGTGGAGGTATTAGCCCTAAATCAAACCCATAAGCAACACCAAAATCTTCACTCTTCATTTCCCTCTCTTCTCTAGCTATCTTCGCACTTCTTATTGTAAACTTACTTAACTGGATTTGCTTGTCCACAAATTGAGGCTGATTTTCCCTATATATAGTGTTTCATCCATCAAAATAAGCCGACTTGTGATATAGGTAAGCCAACTTGACATTCTGGAAGCATCCTTAGGCTGACATGAAGAAGATTTTGTGACAAGGTCTTGGAGGGCTAATAAAATTTCTTTTACAATGGATTACATGCCCAAAATGGGTCTTCAATATTTGACATTAACTCTATGAATTTTATGGCTTGATGACCAAACCTAATAGCTCACAATGGGAGCTTTAACTAAAAATAAAATTCCTTGATCATGAAACCCATGATTCAAGCATTACAAAAATAATTTTATTTTCTTCTTTACGTCAATTACATAAAATCACAATTACACATGTCATTATGAAGACCAAACCTAGTTACACTTTTCAACAAGGGAATCACAAGGGGGAACTAGGTCAAAATGCATGGAAATAAATGAATAAGAGTGTGTGCCAAGGAGTGTTAGCAAATTCTAGGTGTCCCAAGGACAAAGTGTGCAAGGAGAAGTTCATAATAGGACTTGTAGGAAAAAAGCCTTTGGTTGCAATAAGGGGCTAGAAAAAGCATTTTCAAATAAAGGGAGACTTTGGGTTGGGCACAACATTATTTTTCCAATGCCTTGGTTGGGTTCCCAAGCCGCAAAAAAGGTAAGGTTATCTATGAGGGCATGACAACTATGAAGTGCCAAGGTGTGCTAGGGAATGTTAGGAAGTACTAACACATGCTAGATAGTTCCAAGGCATGTTATGCATGCCAAGACATGCCAAGTGCTAAGGCCTACCAAGATGTGCCAAGTGCTAGGGTGTGGGGTGAACACATGCTAGGGAATGTTAGGGCTAGGTGTCAAGGAAACACAAGGGAGCACTAGTTTCAAATTGATGAAAATGAAGTTTTAATGAGTTCCAAGTGTGCCAAGGAGGAAGTGACAAGATATTCTAGATATTTCCAAGGCATGCTATAATGTAAGGGAAGCATAACAAGGTGTGCCAAGTGCCAAGGTGTGTCAATGTGTGCTGAGTGTTGGGGAGTGCCAAGGAAACACAAGGGAGCACTACGTCAAAATGCATGGAAATGAATGAAAAAGAGTGTGTGACAAGGAGTGTCAGCGAGTTCTATGTGTGTTATGGAGGGAGTCACATGGTATGCTAGGTAGCACTAGTTTACTGAACTCAACTCATCAAAATTTTCCCTCTAAGGGTCATAACCCCTCTTCTTCTATGCAAATTTGTCACAGTATTAAGGGAATACCTTATGGAATGAACATGCTAGGAAACCACCCTAACTAGGGAATTATACTTATATTCTAATTACTTTAGAACAAAGCATATCCACCCATAGCAAAAACAACAACTCTTTCCTCCATAAGAGACTCTACCTAGCTCATGTGGATCCATAGATTCTTGGCATTTCTTTTACTGAATCTTAACCTGAACTTCAGATATCTATAACCCTCAAACTACAGTTACCTTAGTCAATATTACACCTGTGGCTACTTATGTTTTGGCCCTCAATTCCAGTGTAGGCCCTCCTCCATTTTTGTTGGTCTTTATCATAGACCTTGCAACCTACTGACCACCATAATATAGGGTCTCAGCCCTCTCTGCTATTTTAGAATTTGATGTGGCCTTCACAAAAAAACACCACTGAAATCACATGCCCAAATTCTCATGAGCCACCTCTCTTGAGCTCGATCTACCATAAGAGAACCAACAGTATGCCATCCTACTTCCTAGCTCGAACCCATTAAGGTATGTGACATTCTTGTGAACCCTTAGATGATGATCTTGCTCTTCGTGGATGATCATGGCCTTCCTTTAATAACCCTTACTCAACCCTCTAACTTGGCCTACTTTAGGACTACATCTCTCCTGGATTCCTTAATCAAATGACCTCCTGATGTTCCAACCTTCATACTAATGCCTCCTTAAATATATTTTCCTAGCTAGGCCTCTTAGGAACCCTCTAGAACTTATGAGTTTTATCCACTTAGACCTTATGAAATATTAATTTTATTTTAGATTTTAAACTCCATCTTGGGTCCAAAACCCCTTCACTTGGGTTCTTTTCCCACAAACCATTTTGTGACCGAACCCACACAAACCCAACTCACTAGGCTTGTGGAGTACCTCCCTAGATTCACAATTCAACAACATAGTCTAGTTGTAGTAATCGTAATTTGTTCAAGCTCTTGTAGTCAAGTGAGGACTTGGTTGGGTTCCCAAGTTGAAAATTAAGTAAGGGTAGTTGTGAGGGCATGATAGATAGGGAGGGTCAGGGCATGACAAGGAATGAAAAGGTGCGCTAACACATGTCGGACAATATCAATACATGTTGAGGAGTGTTAGGGAGTGTCGAGGCATCACAAGGGAGAACTAAGTCAAAATGCATGGAAATGAAAAAATAAGTGTGTGTGCCAGGGAGTGTCAATGAATTCAAGTGTGCCAAGGATGAAGTGTGTTAGGAGAAGTTCATAATAGGATTTTCAAGAGGCAAGCCTACAGTTGCGATAAGGGGCTCTACAGAGCAGTTTTAGACAAAGGGAGACTTTGTTCTAGGCACGACACTATTTTTCCTATAGCTATTATTTTTATATGATATGTGGCACATTTTGGCCAAATGCTTATGTTTTAAACTATTTTAGTCAATTTCATATTGTACATTGTTGTTTATAATTTTTGGGGCACTCGACTTGTGTCAGATTATATCATGTGTGTCTTATGCATCTTGTGGTTATTGCAAACTCTTAGTTAATGCTCTATTATTTATATGAACTAGATATACATGTGAAATATTGTCTATGTAAGCTATGTTGGTTAGTTGCTTTATGGCCATGGCTAAATGTGATCCTTGTCTTGGTAAGTTCTTAAGTGGGACAAGTTGAGCTTGGACATGAGTGGCCTAAGATGAGTTATAGAAAGTTCTTAGGTGAACAAGGCACAATCTACTTGTAATAGGTGAAATTGGTCAAGTTATTGTGGTTGAAGCAGGCCAATGTCACATGAACTGCAGTAGTTAAGGACTTGATTGGGTTCCCAAGTCGTGAAAAAATGTAAGGCTAGTTCTGTGGGTGTGAGTACCAAGGCATGCTAAGGAATGCTAACATGTGCCAGATAGTGTGAAGGCATGTCAAATATGCTAAGATGTGCCAAGTGCTAAGGCATGCCAAGATGTGCAAGGGTGTCACAATACATGCCAAGGATTGTCAAGGAAACAAAAAGGAGAAACAAGTTAAACTACAAGGAAATGAACACATAAGAGGGTTAATAAGTCATAAATTTACCTTTTCCAAGAGGGTCATGCTAGGCACACAAACACTAGGTACCAATATGTGCCAAGTGCTAAGTGTTAGTTCATTCTAAGTGCCAAATACTCCTCTGCTACTTCTCATCTACTTTCCAATAGTTGATATCAAATAACTTTAATATTAAACCATGCCAAAGCATACCAAGGCATCTCAGTGAAAACTAACATGATAAGACTTGCCAAGCGCCAAAACGTGCCAAGTGCCAATGTGTGTTAGGGAGTGATACACATGTTATGAAGTGGCAGGGCATGTCGAAGAGTGCTAAGGTGCGCCAGAGAGTGCTAATGCATGCTAAGGAGTGTTAGGGAGTACTAGGGAAACACAAGGGAGCACTAGGTCAAAATACATGGAAGTGAATGAATATGAGGGTGTTCTGGGGAGTGTCAACGAGTGTTAGCTGGCATGCCAAGGAGGGAGTGACAAGGTATGCTAAGAACTGGTAAGGCATGCTACGGAATATCAGGGCATGTTAAGAAGTGCCAGAGTGTGCTAGGGAGTTCTAGTGTGTGTTAACATGTGCCAAAGAGTGCCAAGGCATGCCAAGACATGACAAATGCTCCATAAACCCACTTCCACAAACCCTATTGGTGGATGCCCATAAAAAATAAAAATAAAAAAATAGTATGACCATAGCTCCATGAGTCAAAAATATCTTTCAAGTTGTTCCTCCTTCATTAGCCATATCTCCATACAATGTGCAAAGATCTTTAAATAGGCATCTCTAGTATCTGGTTCTATTTGTTCAAAAATATTCTCATTCTTGCTTCTCCATATGCCCCACAAAATATAGAAAGGAAAGGAACGATATGTCTTGAAACATTCAAACCATTGAGTGAGACATCTCTAAATGGTAACCATGTTCCAGATTACATGTATTTTAAGTGTTTGAAGAACCCCACTCCATACTGAGATCACAAAAGGACATGTTAGAAATAGATGTTCCACGTCTTCTAAAACTTCTTTGCATAAAGAGCATCTTCCAAGATCCTGAAAGCCCCTTTTATGGATATTATCCCAAGTTAAAATATTATTGTGGACCACCAACCACATAAAACATTTTAATTTGAGAGGTATATCCGATCTCCACGTGTTATGAAACCAAAAAGCATTATCATTCAAGCCACCTCCATGAGAAATATGTTTATAAATCTCCTTAACCGAGATCTGCTCATTATACATAACACCTTCCCATTTTAGCTTTTCTTTCTTCTCAGTGAGTTTTAAACCTGTTAGACTTAATTGTGTTGTGAAACGTGCCCATTCCACAAATAGATCCTCTGGAAATCCAAGTTCAAATGCATTAAGCCAATAACTTGTAACAGAAGAAGATCCTCAATCACAAGAGATTTAGTTCATAAAGTAAAGCCTTTTCTTATGTAAATGCTCAAGGATGTGAATAGAAAGAGTATGTATTCCCTCCACTCCTTTGATATCATCTAGTCCTATTTCTATCCTATTCCCCCTTCCAACCTCCCATCTCAGATTTCGTAGTAGCCAATATTTGTTTCTCATCATGCTTCTCCATATATAAGATGCCACTTTCTTCTTTGGAGCTGCCTCTTTAATCCATTCCTTAAGCTGTCTATTTTTTAGATATTTCTCTTTAATAACCTATTACCAAATACCTTTTCCCTAGAAAGTTTTCCATAATTTATTGAGTACAATTAAAGCCTTACTAAAACATTATGTGTCCTTTATACCCCACCCTCAATCCTTCTCATGTCTCACAAGAACCTATAAATAGACCAAAAGTATCTTATTTGTGGATTTAGGCCTAGCCCAAAAGCACCTAGATATAATAGCATCAATTGTTTTGGTCTAAAGATACTAAGGGGGGAAAGATACTGAGGTTTGAGCCCTCTAATTGCAATGAAATAACCTCCTCCTCATTTGTCATGAAATCCTTTGAAGATGTCAATTGTTTAGGGTTTTGTCAAAGAGTGCAAGAAGTAGGTTACCATGAGAATCTCACGGGTATATTTTCCCTCACCTTGAAGGAAGACAAGATCAACATTGCAAGGACTAGTTTCATTTTTTCAGTGGATGCCATCTCTCAAGCTATAGGCATACCAAACCATGGTGAAAATTGGTTCAAAGGCATGAACCTAGACCTAGAAGAGTACAAACCCTACTTGAAATCACAATACAAAGGAGCTCACTCACATGTTTTCCCATTCAGATACTTGTTGGAGAGATATGCACCATTGATGAAGGTTTTCATGAAGTTCTTCACATGTGAGGGCAGATTTTCTAGGCTATATCAATACCACATAATACTACTCATGCACTTTACAACTGCCAAGTCTCTAAATTTGTCCAGCTACTTGTATAGGAGCCTAACCAAAATGTCTGAAAGGGTGCAATTGAAAGGAAAAGTGCATTATCCCAACCTCTTTCACCATATCCTGATAAAGGTTATAGTACTCCATCAATTGAAAGAGAATAACATGACATGGGACACCTTCATTGAGGCAGCCTTGAAAATGCATATAACTAGTTCACCAAGCCAACACCAAACCATGTTAGTACAACCCATGGAGGTGGGGTCATCAAGCAAACATGATGAGCCTAAATTTTCCAAAACCCACCTGAGCCTAGCTATCTAGCCTAAAATCCTTTACATTCCAGTCATCTCTTGGTTGTGATTTCATAGAGAGAGCCCTCTCTGGTTTGGTAGGGCTAGCTACCAAACTAAAATCTTGGTCTGTGGTTACCTCCGTCAATCTCCTCATCAACCTGGGACATTGTGGAGGATAATAGAGGACATGACAACTAGGGAGTGCCAAGGTTTTCTAGTGAATGTAAGGTTCCCAAGTCATGGAAAAATGTAATGCTAGTTGTGAGGTCATGACTGCCAAGGTGTGTTAGGGAATGCTAGGGCATGCTAACATGTTCCAAATAGTACGAAGAAATGTCAAACAAGATAAGATGTGCCAAGTGCTAAGGCATGCCAAGATGTACAAGGGTGTGACAATGCATGCAGGGACTGTCAAGGCAAAAAAATGGAGGAACAAGTTAAACTACAAGGAAATGAGCACATAATAGGGTTAATAAGTCATCAATTTACCTTTTACATGAGGGGCATGCTAGGAACACCAACACCAAGTGCCAAGTGTCAATGCATTCTAAGTGCAAAATCTTCCTCTGTTTCTTCTCATCTAGTTTCCAATAATTGATCTCAAATAGCTTTAATATTAAACCATGCCAAAGCATACCAAGTCATCTTGACACATGCCAAACATGCTAAGACTTGCCAAGTGCCAACACGTGCCAAGTGCTAATGTGCTAATGTGCATAAGGGAGTGTGATGCATGCTATGAAGTGGCACAAAATATAAAAGAGTGCTAAGGTGTGCTAGAGAGTGAAAATGCATGCTTATGAGTGTCAGGGAGTACTAGGAAAACACAAGGGAGCACTAGGTCAAAATGCATGGAAGTGAATGCATATGAGGGTGTGTCGGGGAGTGTGAATGAGTGCTAGTTGTCATGCCAAGGAGGGAGTGACAAGGTATGCTAAGCACGGGTAAGGCATGACATGGAATATCAAGGAATGTCAAGAAGTTCTAGAATGTGCTAGGTAGTTTCGAGGTGTGCTAACATGTGCCAAATAGTGCCAAGGCATGCCAGGTGCTAAGACATGCTAGGATGTGTAGGGTGCTAGAGTATGCCAATATGCATCAAGGAGTTTCAAGGCAACAAAAGGAATAACAAAGATAAAATGAAAGGAAACGAACACATAATAGGGTTAACAAGTTGAGACTTTATCTTTTTCAAAAGGGGCATGCTAGGCACACTAATAATATGTTCCAATACATGCCAAGTGCCAATGTGTGCCAAGTGATAATGTTTGTCAATGCAATATTATGCCAAGGTGTTCCAGGGCATGCTAGGGACTACAGGGCATGCCAACACATGATAGGGGAGTGCTATGCTATGCTAGGGCATGCCAACATGTGCTTGGCCATCCTACTCATGGCAAGATGTTGTAGGTACAAATATGTTCCAGGTACAAAGATGTTCCAAGACATGCAAGGTGCCAAGGAATGTTAGTGTATTGTTCCAAAGCATGTTAACGTGTGTTATGAGTGTTGAGGAGAGCTAGGTCTCTCTCATTAATAATTGACAGAGCTTGATTATGTATTAGATAATATAGTTCCTACACACACTAGTGGAACTTTATTTAAAGGAAATTTGCTAGATAATAAACCTAATAGAGATTAATCATGTGTTGACTCATAGGAAAACTATATTCTTATGACTTGAGGGAAATGATACACACTAATTACTTCTTAAAAAATTGACTGAATATTATAACCACTATGACCTTGGACACATAATGAAAAAGACTCCACAACAATGGTCTTAAATTGTTATCTTTTGACAAAAAATATAGTAACAGGTACATAGCGTCATCAAAAACTCATTGGAATGATCAATGATGACGAAAAAAATTTGACCGTCACCAAAAGTAACCAAAAAGAGCATTGGTGAGGGTCAATAAAATATCGTCACTAGAAGTGTCACCAAAGAGAGAATTAGTGATGGGCCTTTAACAACCCTAACCAAAAGTGTCAACAAAGAGAGAATTAGTGACAGAACTTTAACGACCATCACCAAAAGTGTCATTGAAAATGGCTTTGGTGACAAACCTTAAAGGACCATCACTATATACACTTACAACAACGATTTTTTAAAGACCGTCACCATATGTGACATTGGTGACGGACCTTAAAGGTTTGTCATAGACATGAAGCGTCATCAAAACTCATTGGAATGATTAACGATGACGAACATTTATTGAGAGTCACCAAAAGTAACCAAAAATATCATTAGTGATGGTCAATAAAATATCGTCACTGGAAGTGTAACCAAAGAGAGAATTAGTGATGGGCCTTTAATGACCCTCACAAAAAGTGTCACCAAAGAGAGAATTAGTGACAGGCCTTTAACAACCCTCACCAAAAGTGTCATTGAAAATGGCTTTGGTGAAAAACCTTAAAGGACCATCACTATATACACTTACAACAACACTTTTTTAAAGACCGTCACCATATGTGACATTGGTGACGAACCTTAAAGGTCCGTCACAGGCATAAACGTCACCAATGACCTTTTCTCTTGTAGTGCCAGTTTCCTCTTGTCGCATCGGACCTACCAGAGGCAGTGAAGTACGCTTTTCTATGGGAGACTAAGGATCCTCAGAGGATAAAAGATAGCAAGATCTTTTGGATCTTGATGGAGATGAACGTGCATATGGCCATCAACCGCAAGCCATGGTTGTTGCCTACCAATTTTGATAGATTGTAGGAGTACATGGAATTCAAGACTGACTTCCACCATGTCTCAATACGGGCACAAAAGGACCCTAAGTAGAAATGACACGACTTGCCCTATTTGGCAACAGATGACGCAATTGACGCAGTCCTTGACCGCTGGCCGGTAGAGTCGTGCACTAGTGCCTCAAACTTGGTTGCAGGATCGAGCAAGTCCGCCTCACAACGCAAGAAGGAAGAGGCCAAGCTAATGATGGAATAGCTGGTTTTGAAAACAAAAAAGGAGGCCGATGAAAAGGCTAAGGTAGAGTGCTCTGCTGTGCAGTAGTTGGGTGGCAGGTAGGAGAAGAGGAGAATGACTCTGACAGAGGTAAGAAGTCTCCTTCACCAGAAATAGAGGAAGAATAGGATGAACAGATGGTGTAGGGAGGAGCTAACCCAGAGACAACTCCATTCCGTATCAAGCGCACCAGAGGACCAGAAAAGGTAGGGTTGCAGAAGAAGTCCAAGGCTAGCAAGACATCTTTTGGATCTGATCACCTAATAGAGGGGGATCTAAATGATATAGGGGATGCAATGCGGGATGCCATCATGGAACTACTGCAACAGTTCGAGAAGCAACAACAACAGGCATTGGGGGCTATTCAAATGGGTCTGCATGAGCTGCAGATCCATGCATCACAGACTCAGACCAGCGCGACATCCACCAGTTTGGCCCTTGGCACCTCAGAAGCCATAGGGATGCTGCGCGCAAGGGACCCCCGAGCCATAGTGCTACCAGATGGAGCATTGACGATGACAACGGAAGCTAACAGGCCCACTATCAGTGCCCTCAAGGGAGTGGGACTTAACTTGGCTGCACTTCCTAGCGAGGTGCTTCACCTTCTGCAGGATGGTGTGATTGCGGAACTTCGGGCCCAAAAATAGTGTGCTTTACAAGTGATCAGCGAGAAAAAGGTTAACAACGATGAGACGGATGTGCAAAGAGACTCTGTTGTTCATCTTGGATGAGGCATGCTTAACTGTCCCAAAGCTGGACATTCCCAAGGTTGAGCCAGTGCATGTGTGGGTTCGGAAACTCGCTGCGGGAGTGTGCGATGCACACACAGAGTTAGCAAAGGTTCAGCTGGAGCTAAACCTCAAAATTGCAGAATTGCAGTTGAAGGCCAAACCTTCGACTCCACTGGAAGTCAGGGAGTAGCGCGTGATTGCCGTGACAGATGCGATAGTAGTAGTAACGAGTGCAGTGATAGATTGCACAACACTTTTTGAGCCGTCACTCGATGTACTCACTAGCCTGCTAAAAGACCCCAATGTGCAGAGGCTGGAGACGGAAACATGGGAACTATAGCAGTGCTACGATGAGGTTAAAATGACAATGCGCACTATCGCCATCACGTAGAGACTCATGAAGCTGCAGGAGGCCAAGGCATTGAAAGAACAAGTAGACGTAGCTCAGCACAAGGAAGCCATGCTGAAGGCTCACTTGAAGCCTTGGTTGGACGAGGCCTACATGATCATGACCACCATTGAAGGCAAGTTGGCTAGTCTGTAGGAGACTCAGCAGAAGCTACAGGCTGATAGTGCAGGGCCAGCGACAGAGCAGTTGGTTGAGGAGATGAAGCAGGCGACAACGTAGTGCATAGCCGAAGTACTAGTTGTCCAAGTCAAGCTGGGAGGTCTTCGCGATAAGATCTCTACACCAGCTGAGTGACTCGAGGGAAATTCACTATGTTTGTGTTGGGGGCCTGTTGGGAACAGGACCCCTGGTGGTCAATTTTGGGGTTACAAACCCAAGTTTTGGGGCAGAAGGCTCAAATTTTGTATAAAGAATGTAAAGTCTCTGCATTTTGTGGTCACCGAGCATGAAGAAATCCAAAGTAAAAAATGGTTTTCCGCCCTTAGTCTAGATAGGTTGTGTCGGCTTGGAGATCAGCCCTTGGTCCGCGGACCATGGGATTGCACAAAAAGGAGAGTCTTAGAGAGTCTAAGGTAGTTCAATAGTCATGATTCATTGATGTAATAGGTTTATGAGAACTAAGAGCGAGATTCTTAGCGGGGAAAGAGGTTCTGCAGCTGAGTGTGTAGAGGCCTAAGGTAGAAGTCTGCAGCTGAGTGCACATACCCCTGCAACTGTGTGCGCAGGGCAGTTAGAGTCTATATTGGCAATCTGAATCATCAATAAAGAGAAGTGCTCTCAACTTACTGTGTACTTTCCATCTGTGTAAGCGTTATTTTACTTCTGTTATAAATGTTGCGATTATGCTATGTTGAATGTCGGGTTTAAGATATAATGTTAAGTTGATGTGCGAAAATATATGTTTCCATTTGTTACATGAATACAAGTCATAATATATGTTTAAATGAGGATAATCTTAATTGTAGGGTAAAGTTGGCTAATAGTTAAGGTGATTTGGGGAACAAGACAGTAACCTAGTTACAGAGGCACATAAGTGCTCAAATCATCATCTAGGGTTGCGCAAAGGACAATTGGATACCTTCGCGGAGGTTCTGAAAGATGGAAGAAAAAGTACATCAATAGGTCCTAAAGGCTTATTGATCTGCATGAATACATGGATTAGGATGTAAGATCGACATCACGACTATCTCAGGGTGCAGAAACGTGGTTCCTGCATCCCCCCATATTGCTTCAGGTGAGACTTCAGTCTGCGCTCCTCGGATTGATGCTGAAAGGGCTAGTAGTGTAGGGATTTTCTTGGTGGCTTAACGCTGAACCTGGGTTAGGACCCATCAAGCTAACATCCAAGCATGATGATGAGGAGAACTATGCCTTGGATGGAAAGGAAAAGAAAGGGAAAGGGAATAAATCCCAATCCAAAGGAGATTTTGGTCAAGTGGCCAAGAAGAAATACTTGTTGAAGATTAAATTTTTTCACTATCATCAGTTGGGACACTATGCCACGAAGTGTCCACACAAGAAGGCCGACAAGAATCCCTAAGGAGGAGGGATAGGTGAATATCTATCTTCACAATTCAAGTTGGATATCACACTCATTTCATGCATGGTGACATTGGTGATGGGTAGTGTGTGGTATCTAGGTAGTGGGTAGTGGAGCTTCATTCCATATGATGGGAAACAAGGAAATTTTCAGTTACTTGGGGGAGAAGGACCTCCAGATGCAAATCGAGATGGGAGATGATGGAAGGTATCTAATTCTCCTCTCACATTAAAATATGTCATGTATGTTATGGGTCTGAAGAAGAATTTAGTTTCAGTTACTATGCTGGAAGATCATGGCTATGATGTGATATTTAGCAAAGGAAATTATTTCCTTAGAAATATCACGATGGGACAAGTGAAGTGGATCGCGGTTCGAGTGAAGAACCTCTATAAATTGGATGTAGAAGATTGTGATGCTTTGAGCATGAAAGCAAAGAAGGTGCATTGCTGAGACATTAGTGAATTATGGCATAGGATACTTGGCCATTTGCACCATGGAGCTTTGAAGATCATGTGGTAGATTTCTACAAGACTTTCCAAGGGTCACTATAGCAGTGAGATACATGCAAAGGGCGTACTCTGGGGAAGTGCACCAAATCCACCTCTCATGATAAGGAAAGTTCTTACACAAAATTTTGTCACTGTCCCTGTACTCCTCGTTCCATGATCCCAGAGGAAATCTACAATGAACCCTACATGCTTCCCCTTCATGAAGAAAGTCCCATTGTGTCCCTCTTCATGAGAAGAACAATTCCCTTTTGCATCATTTCCCAAAAATCTTATGTTTTTCCTAGTTTACAAGACCGGCACTAATGACCAGTGTCCTCCTCACGCTGATATGCAGGGATTAAAACTATCCCTAGCGCCAATCGGAGTGACTCAACCTTGTTCCAATCGCACTAATCTTATTTTGGGAAGTTTTATAAATAACGGAAGTCTGGTAAATGGTTGGGCCAGATGGAGTCGAGGATGTCAGTTTGGGATTCTTTCCCTTATTAGGATGGAACTACCTTGTCACACGGAATGAGTCAATCTTGCGAACAAGATCAACCTCCCTAGTATCTAATGATATCTAGTGACAAGCAAGCCAATCAAAAACTATCTTTCTCTAAATATGCAATTATAAACAAAGGCAAACAAGTGTTTTAGGCCTACCTTGGGTCCAATGCAAGTTTGTGGAAGCCTCGCTCCTTTGATCCAAATGAGCTTCCTTGTCGTGAATCTACAAACACAAACAAGCAAACAAATTAAATAGCACCTGAAAAGCCAATATCATAAAGCATACTTAACATGATGATCAAGGAATTCATGAAACAAATGACATAAGACAATTTGTTGAGAAAAATGAATCCGATTGTATTAATTCAAATCAAAGAAGAACTTTACAACCTGTGCCTTGATGTTGTACAAGCTCCTCCCAGGGTCCAACAAGAAGTCTCCTTTACTTTGACAAGTTTCACTCTCTTCCCAATGAAGCCAAAAGGTATGTGATCTCTCCTCTCAAGCTTAACTAGGAAGTCTCAATTCCACCAGCATTTACCCTCAAAAATGTTCAGCTTCTAACCTCCCTAGCAACCAGCCCAATGCCTTAATTTATAGTGCAATGGAGGGAAGTTACTAGGTCCTCCTTCAAAGGGATAAAGCCCTCCTTCAAAGGGATAGCTCCTCTCATCAAGGGATTAGCTCCTTCTCTTTTGGGATGCATGAACCACCTAAGAGCAAACAATCCACGTCAAAATTCCTTCTAGAATCATCTAGAATTAACCCAAAGTGAGTTTTTTAGAATAAACTTGCGCCTTTTTGACTTTCACAGGGGTCCGCACCCACTCCTTTAGGGACAGAGCGGGCAGGTCCACAGGTAATGTGAACAGGGGGTGCGGGACCGCAGGCAATAGTGAGAGAAAGTGCAGAACCAGAGCTTTGTTGATTTTTAATGTCTTTCTCTCATTTTCAAAGCTTGACTTGAAGAGCTGAGGTTTGAGACTTGCTTAGGAGGACAATACAAGTGATGATAGACCCATATTGACTGCAAATAGTCATGGTGACGATATTTTTGTGTAACAGATTGCCCCCTAAAGTGCGAAGTCTGTAGTAGATGAGGATTTCATTTATTATCTAGGAAGAGTGAAGTACTTTATCATTTCGAGGATCATCTTGTGGAGAGCCCGGTTGGAACCTATAAAAAACATTCAATGCAAAATATATATGTGAGATCATATCATCGCTGAGGTAGGCATTCCCATACTCAGATCAAAACTGACTAGAAAACTAACTACTGCTCTAATATAGGAATGATCTTGTAATACATCACAAGTATAGACACATGTAGACACAGTATGGACGCAGCCATCTGTTTATAAATAGTCCACAGTATAATGAATACAAAATTCCTTGCAACCTAGATTGTGGAAACTAGATCCAGGGTCTTCATTTCTACTTCCTGAAATAGTACGATTCTATCCATGCGAATGAATGTGTTGAAGTCGAACATGGTAGAAACCACTTGATTACCAGTGAATGATGTAAACTGTTAACAAATGTGATAGAAATCACCATTAATGTCAACGGCTCTCACAATACTCAGTACAATCCATGAAATGTGAATAGATGTGTTGATGTCGAACATGTCACGGAATCCTTTGATCGAAGGTCAATGATGCAACCTATCGTCGTAGGTGAGAAACTTGCAATTGAGGCATGCAGATCCCAAGGTACTGATGATTTCTAGACCATCTTTCTAGATAATGAGTTGAAGTCGATAGAAAGCGATCCGTCGTAGGCAAGCCGACAACACGAAATCATAGATCAAGTTTGAAGAAATTTAGTTGTAAGGACTGACTCAGGGATGGTCAAGATGGATGACAGATATTTTGCAGATGAATGGCTTATTTGCACTGACCTCTTGAACACATAACGACACGACAGATGGTTTGGTGACAATTGACCCAAAGTTAATACCCAGAAACCGGCTGAAGACTTTAAATGTGGTTTGATCAACTGTTAGGCAAAGGATTTTCCAACCCAGGTGAATAAAAGTGTCATGTTCAAGAGTGCTTACAAAGTATAACAAACAGGCTCATTTTTCTCTCTTTTCCCCCACCATTTCTGGCAAGTACCTCTTTATTTTTGACAAGCTTGAGGAGGATAACATTTGCTTGATTATAAGCTCATCCTTTGGATGAGTCCAACTTAGTTTAAATTCGAACCCTAAGAAGGAGTGGTCCGTTCTTGTTTGTAATTGAATAGGTCCTTTACTGTTAAATTTTAACGAGTCCAGTATAGGAGAAACTCGGCGTTTTTCAATTTTAGAGAGTCTGCAAAAACTTAAGAAGACTCCAGGGCTGACCTTTTTCGTAAATTTGAGTCTCCCAAGCCCGAAAAAGTATAAAATAATACTTGAGAGAACCTCTTTATCATTACGACCAATGATTACTTTTCGTAATTAGTGCCCCCGATCCGAAAAATTAAAAAAGCGATCAATGACACGTCGTTTTATAACCAATATCGAATTTGAAACGACAAAAATCCGGCAATCTTTTCATGTTTTTACGGTCAGAAAAGAGCTGTAAGTGGACCGTCTTTTTAGTTCCATTTTAACGAGTTTAAAAAGAAAAACTCGGCAATCTTTTCATGTTTTAGGAGTCAGAAAAGAGCTTAAAGGTGACTCTAAATGTTTTTTTTCGTCGAAAATGACCGATTTCGCCTGAAAAATTTGTTATCGTGAACAAAAATGCAAACATTACTCATACCTGTTTAAAATGGATAAAAATGCTGCAAAAGTTACCTTTCTAAAGTGAAACATAAACAAATTTACAATTCATTTATTCAAAAAACTTATAAAAAGGGCTTTCGTCAATTCATTTTTACCGTTTGAGATTTGGGTGAGAAAATAGAGCTTTTGGTCAGAAACTTCCCATGAAGATTGCAGAAAATCCGTCCGTCGGAATCGAGTGTCGTCTCCTCCAGGTAATCCACATCATCCTACTCTTCAATTTCATCCGTTTCAAATCGTTTTTTAGGGTTTCATTTCATTTTTTAGAGGATTTTTAGGCTAAAAACCCGCGCGCGAGGGCCCGTAGGCAAAACGCAGGTAACCTGCAGACCCCGACTTTTTCTCAATGGGGAAAAAGTCAGGGGTCCGCACCTGTCATGAAGGCAAGGTGTGGACCCATGCACTATCTCTAACAGAGAGGGTGCGGTCCCCGCAGCAAGGGTTTTTAACCCTAAATTTCTCAAAATTCACCCAAAAAATTCAATTTTTTATATTCTAATTCGCCTTTTTGTTGGATGTAGAGTATACATCATGCTTGATTGGCGAGAACGGGAGCATGAGGATGTAGATCTTGCCGCGATAAATCACCAACCTTCAATTGATGCATTGAAGGCATGCGGCTTGTACAAATTCTGGGCCATACCTGGCATGAGGGCCCAGGTGGACTTCTTGCAGTGGCTGGTAGACAGGTGGAGCATACAGGACCAATGCTTCTTCATTGGTGGTCACCAGCTCGAAATGGAGCCGGAAGACATATATTTTTTGACTAGTTTGCGTAAGAGAGGTGAAGACTTGACTCTATTCGGGACTAGGCCAGGTGGCCAGTCTGTCGATAGCCTCCGGCTAGAGTTCTGTAACAACCAGACTAGAGACAAAGGGATAGACATCAAAACCATATCCCGTCCTGAACTCATGGTGATCGCGTTTACTATTACCAGGCTCTGTGGGAGTGCCGCACTACATATTGCCATTGGATCCTAGATGCGGATGGCAGTTGACTGCTTTTGAGGCACCATCTTCAACTAGTGCGATGCTGTGTTGGCTAATGTAAAAGGCCAACTGACCAGAGCCAAGAACGGACAACTGAAGACCTTTGGATATGGTGCTTTAGTTGTGAGCTTTGGTCTGGAGAGGGTCCCAATGTTGGTCCCGCAGCACCTCATTGTTGGAGCTGGACTTCCTCGAGAGCCCAAACTGATGCGATGGGTTGCAGTTATGGCCCGTCATCCTGATGAGGGGACAAAGGTCGTTCGATTCAAACCTGAGTATTTCCATTGGTTGGAAAACCAGGTTTTTGCTATTCAGGACTTTCCTTACGCTGGGGTAGATTTTCGCGGTGACCCAGACATGGCTCTTCCACCAGGAGAGCAATGGGATGACTCAGGTAAAATCATTTTCAACATTTTCCTAATTTATTTATTTTTTTGTTTTTATCTCGTCCCAAAATTGATAGTAAAAGTTTCAAATGCAGATGTGGGTCCACAGCGACCAGCCACTCTCCGGCCTTACGAGAGGAAACAACCAGCTACAGTGGCACCAGCCCCACAGGACGAATCAGCAGAGACCTTGGCCGAATTGGAGAGCCACCTAGAGCGCTTGACAGTAGACATTCTGGAGACCGGCATAGATGACATTCCTCGTCGACTTCAGCGCTATGTGATTGGGGTCCCAGGACCTTTTAGGAGGTTCCTTTGTAAGGTGGCCTGTACAGTGGTTTCTTACCGAGATCATCACCAGTGATAGGATGATCGCTTATGTAGACACATATGACATTTTTTGCTTTTTGTACTTATCATTTTTGTTGATCATAAGGTATTTTTCAACCTATGATCGAGGACGATGTATATTTTGACACACTCCTATATTATACTATATCACTATTACCGGCTTATCTTGTAAAACATGTTTATGGAATGTTTTTAAATTTATTTGTATGATTATTGCAAATGTCTACTTAACATTCAAGAAGAAATTGCATCTGCTAATGTATTTAAAGATCTTGGAATATGCTGATATTCAATATAATCAAATTCACGTTCCAAGAGACGCACTCTCAAAAATAATCTCAATAACACTGGATTTCTAATGGCATATACTCTATTAAGCTATAATACAACGAGTTCAGAATCTAACCTCACTATCAAACTCCGAATCCCAAATGAAATAGATTCAGATAATAACTCAATCACTGCACTATACTCTGCAATGTTGTTCGTTGTTTGACTGAGGCTTACCCCATGCATAGATACCAACTCGTCAGAGGGTGAATAGATAACCCAAGCTGCGGAAGAAATGTTCCGTGTATTACGACAAGCACCATCAGCAAAACCAATGTATGTTTGGAAAGGCATCGACATTTGCAATATCAAGAGTAAAACCAAGATAAGCAGGAATAATGACGAAAAACACTCTCTAAGCTAAGCACACTTTTTAAACTAAAACACACCAGCTAGAAAGAAAGCTAACCTAACTAAAAATCTCCACACCCATTCTTTAAGCATAATACCTCTTCAGGTAAAGACCATTTCTGGGTTTACCTAAAGAGTCCCCGTCAAAGTCTACAAATTCATAGGCTCCTTTTGCTAGCTTTTGCTTGACAACATAGGGACCATGCCACATAGGTACGAATTTTCCAGCACCTAATTTATCATTTGCTTGATCGTACAATAAGACTAGGTCTCCTTCCGAAAAATTTCGAGGGGTCACATTTCGATCATACTGAGCTTTAATACGTTTTGCATGAGTTTCGATCGCCAATGCAGCATCACGTCGATTCTCATCTAGCTGAGCCAAGTATAACAAATGTTTTTCCTCTTCGGAAGTGGCTGGAAGTAACTCGATGGCCATTTGCAATGACGGGATTTCGCATTCAATGGGTAACACAACTTCCAAACCATAAACTAGTTGGAAAGGAGTGAACCCTGTTGATGTTTTTACTGAGGTTCGATACGCCCAAAGCGCTGAAAATAGCATGTTATGCCAATTCGACCGATGAATCCCAATGATTCATCGGATCATGATGACTAAAACTTTGTTGATGGATTCAACCAGACCATTAGCTTGTGGATAATAAGGAGTTGAACTATCGTGACGCAAGCCAAGCTGGCCTGTAAGTTCAGTCATCATAACATTTCGAAAATGACGCCCATGATCAGTGATAATCACTTGTGGAACACCAAACCTAGCAATTATATGATTGAACATGAAAATCGCAGCTGTTTTGTTGTCTGCCTCAAATGTAGGCATCGCCTCGGCCCACTTGGTAAAATAATCTACCACAAGGATGATATACGCATGCCCCCCGGCCGAGTGAGGGTTACATGTAATAAAATCAATACCCCATTTGGCAAAAGGACGAACGACAATTATAGGGTGGAGAGGAGCAGGTGGAGCGCGCATCTTTCGATCAAAAATTTGGCAGTTGTGGCATTTTCGGACCGCGTTAATATAATCTTTAAACAATGACGGCCAGAAGTAGCCAGCGCGCAATATCTTTTGGGCTGTGGCATACCCAGACATATGACCGCCACACGCTCCAGAGTGATAGTCATTTAGAACCCTTTCAGCTTCCTCATGAGTTAAACAACGTTGAAAAACAGAGTTCGCCCCACAGCGATAAAGAGTATCTCCAATAATTCTGAATTGTTGGGATTGGAATCGTATTTTTTGACATTCTGACCTTGAAATTTCTGGCCGAAAGGATTGGGTCTAGAGATAAATGATGATATCCCCATACCACGGATCTAAAGTGCTGATTAGAAACAAGGATTCGTCCGCAATGGGCTCCTCCACCACAGTTTCCGTGTCAGCACGCGGGAAGTCACACATTAACTCCACAAAAACTAAAGATTTCTTCGACTTAGACTTTTCAAATTCCAAGTCGAACTCCTGCAGGATCACAATCCATTTGGAGTACTTGCCCCCTAGCAATTTCTTGGTCAAAATATAGATCATAGGGTTGCAATCAGAAATTACTGTAGTTTTACGTAGTAAAATGTAATGACGAAAACGTTGGACAACTTGAACAGCTGCCAATGCCAATTTCTCCACATGTGAGTATTTTAGCTCAGTGGGATTTAAAGTTCGACTAAGGTAATATATCACATGTTCAGTACCAAATTCATCTTCCTGAACTAACACCATTCCGATGGTGGAATGGGAAGCGGCAAGATACAAGAAGTAGTCCTGGTTGTAGTTGGGAGGATGCAATAACGGTGCATGGGTCAACGCGTGTTTTAGTGCATCAAAAGATTTTTGAGCTATCTCATCCCAATAGAATGGAGTATTCTGTTTCAACAAGCGGGTAAAACCCTTTGTAACCTCGACGTAGTTAGGAAAGAATCGTTGTAAAAATTTTGCTTTCCCTTGCAAACTTTGGAGTTGGCGAAGACTCGAAGGAGGAGGCAATTTGACAATAGCTTCAACCTTCGAGGGATCGACGCGAATGCCGGCTTTCGAAACAACAAACCCCAGTAACCGACCCGTTTCTATACAGAAAACACACTTGTGTGGATTCAACCTAATCCGATAATGCCTACACCTCATAAAGATTGCTCGTAAATGGATGAGATGATTAGCTCGATGTAATGAATGAGCAGGAAAATCATTGAGATAGGGTTGCACAATGTGCTTGATGTCATGAAACGCATAAGACATGGCCCTTTGAAAAGTTGCCCTGGCATTCTTGAGCCCAAAAGGTAATTTGCAATAAGCAAATGTCCCCCATGGACAAATGAAAGCCGTTTTTGGTTGATCGGCAGGTAGAATATTGATTTGATTGTATCCGGAAAAACCATCCATGAAGGAGAATATTTCGCTGCCGGCACAATCATCAATGGTTTGATCGATATAGGGAGTTGGGTAATTTTCTTTTGGACAGGCTCGATTAATGTCCCTATAATCGATACATATTCTTATTGTCCCTTGCTTTTTGTTAACAGGAACAATATTCGATACCCAATCTGTTAACGGAATCGGATAAATGAAACCTGCTTTGAGTAATTTTTCAACTTTTGCTTTAATAGCAGCAGCTTTTCTCGGGTGGATCTGACGCAAACGTTGCCGGACGGGTTTAGCATCCGGGTAAGTTTTGATTTCATGGACAACAATTGTGGGGTCGATTCTTGGCATTTCCTCATATGACCAGGAAAACACGTCGCGGAATTCTTGAAATAGGGCCTTATATGTTTGAATTTCATGTTCCATACAAGAGGCACCTATATGAATGTTTTCAACAATTCCAGGCTTAACCGAAATATCAATAGGAATAGTTCGAGAAATTTTTCCCAAATTTAACTCTGAATCAGGATTTTTCATTGGATTTTGAGGTTCCTTGACATATTCAGTCGTAAAAATTGATGAAAAATCATTTTCAAAACGATCACTCTCGGGTAAAATCGAAGATATATGATGGAGATCTTCCCATGGTAACTCATCGACACATAGGATTTCACGAATTTTCTCATCAGAGTGAACAAGTACGGAAAACGTTGTTGAATCCGAGTTTGATGTGAAAATTGATTCCTCATGGACCACATTCATTAAGTCAATTTTGGTTGAAGATGGGTCGGAAAACAACTGCACGGCCTGATACACAATTTCATATGGACTCAAAGGCATAACATCACCAAATGAGTCTATCTCAGATTCGGAAGGTACGATCCAAGGATCATCATAAACAATGGTGTCTGACGAAATCATATGAATGGCTGCAGTAGAAGACGACGCGTTGATAGGAGGAAAAGGAAAAATTCCCAGTAAACCGACATCTTTAACTAGTCCTACTCCAACATCCTTATACGGGATAGTCGTTTTGCCGACATGTTGAATACTTTCAGAAGAGGCTGGGTCGGATGAAAAGTAAGTCAGCTGGTCTATATTTACGATCTTTCCATTATGAGGAAACTTTATAACCTAAAAGACCGATGAAACAACAGCCGTCATAGCATAAGACCAACTACGACCCAAGAGAAGGTTGTAATCTAGAGGGGCATCAACCACCTCCACATCTAGATTAATAGTTTTGCCTTCTACCCCTATAGGTAAATCCTGTAGAATGCCAAAAGGATGAAACCCACGGCCATCAAAGGCCTTTAGAATCGTCGGGGATTGATTTAGCGAAGGATAACCAAGCGATTTCCAACACTGTATCGACATAATACACGTTGAGGCTCCCTCATCAATCACAGTCCTATAAATAGGTCTGTTTTTGACTAACACTGGGATCTGGAAAGCCATTTGATGAGGTAAGCGCGGTGTACTATTTTATAGATAAAAAATTATAAGGTTCGAGTCATGAACGTCAATAGCTCCTATAGTCGACAAAAGTAATTTACGCTGTGCTAGACATGATTGTAGCACTTCCAAAGCCGACATTGCTGAAGGTGAAACAACCAAATCTTCAACAATGTTATAGTTCTGAGCCACTTTCGCATGTGGATTGAAAGCTGACTTTCGAAGTATACCCTTGGCGGGCGGTTTGATTACTAGGTCTGGATTAGGTTTCTCGATCTGTAGTGGATCGGAACCGGGTGCTGAGGTTGATGGGTTAGAATGAGAAGATTCTGCTTCTTTACCATCAACAAGACTTTTACTACCATAATCATGCGATCGAGTCGCAATCCTAACATGGGACATCATCAGTATGGGTTCTTCGTTGGCATTTGAGGAAGAACCTATCATCTTACTGTCTTGACTTGGAAAAGGATCCTTCAAAACAGTAGGAGTTTGGGAACCTTTGACAATCTTCACAACCTCTGCACGATGAGGGCAGTCTCTTGTAAAATGCTCTTCATCACAAATGAGACAAGGATAATGAGGTTTGTGTTTCTCATCAGTTGATTCCGCTTTTTCTGGTTTCTTTTTCGAATTTTTATCTGTTTTATTTTTCTTCTTCCCTTTCTTCTTACCACCGGGTTTTGATTTGGCTGTAGATGACTCTACAACATGAATATCGGCGGAAATTTCCGCGGAAGAATCTCCTGTCAGGGAGTCTGGCAAGGTTATGATAGGAGAAGAATTCTTGGAAGACTTTTTCTTACTTTTGGTATTAACCGTACCAATCATACCATCAGCGGCATGAGACCCTGAAGGAGCTGCAGTGATTTGATTTTGCTTAGGAAGATCGGGGATTTTCTCGTGTAACGTACCTGCCTGAGTATAAATAAGTCAAGGTACTGTGCTTGAGCAATTACTTGCTCCTCAGTAACGACTCCAGCCTTAGCTACATCCTCAGTGATCTTCAGTAGTAAAGATTTTACAAACCATTCAGCTAAGATCTGATCCGGAATAAAAACCTTCACTAAACGTCGTCGACGTCTCCATTCATGATTTTGATCTGAAATGTAAGTGGACGTCGACTGCTTTAACGAAGTTAATAATTCCGTGCCATTGTCATATCTGACTAGCAACTGAAAATGAGTTAAAAACGAAGTAGCTAACTGACTAAAATTATAAAAAGTGGCTCACGGTAACTCAATGTACCACTTGGACGCAAGACCAATTAGAGTGTGCTGGAAAAGCCTTAAATGGATTGAATCATCTGAAATGGAATTAGACGCACACCAGAGGTGATAAGTCATCACATGGTTCGATGGATCCTCTCCTGATTTGCCTTCAAACTTAGGAATATCACTAGGCAACTTATTCAGCATTGGTGGCCAAAACGGAAGATAGTTAATGGGATCATTCGTTAGGCACGACAAGTCAGGCAAGTCCAAAGTTGCGATAAACGGTAACTAATGATTAGGGTCCCTAAAACTCTGGGTCATGAGACCAGCCCCAGGAGGAGGATATCCAGGATAACTAGGAATTGGAATTTCGTTTGGGATATTGTATCCTCCCGGAAAACCAGGATTAACCGGACCATACTGGGGTTGTTGAGGTTGTTGATATGTATAACCAGGGTATGGTTGATACTGATAGACTGGCTGCTGCACAGCAGGACCGAATTGGTACTATCCCTGGTACGGTTGATAAGTAAATTGAGGTTGACTTGTGACAACCGTACTTGAACCAGGTTGTCCTACAGGCATCTGAACCGAAGTTTGGATTGTGGATCCAAACTGAGGTAAAGATGTCTAAGGAGTTGATACAGGAACAGTAGAAACCAGAGCTGTCAATACTCCAGAAGTAGGTGGGGTAGATTGAACAGATGTTGCAGCAGTTGCAGCAGCCGTTTGCGGCGGAGTACGAGGCGTACTAGGCCCAGGCTGAGAAACTACCGAAGGTGCAGAAGTTTGAATAGTAAACTAGACTGGTTGCTGGGGTGAACTAGAAACCAAGGGTTGTCCAGTTTGAGATGACAACTGTACATTCAGTTGCAAGACCTATTGAGTTTGAGATGGATCCCACACTAAGTTCATTCCGGGGTACAGACCCATAATAGGTTGAGAATATTGAGGACCATAACTAGGTTGAGGGTAGGGTTGATAATTCAGAGGCACATTTTCGGTTCCTTGAACATATGATTGACCGGAAGGTGGTTGGTAACCTTGGTTTGAGTACTGACCTTGAGGTTGATAACCTTGACGCACATATTGATAATGGGGTTGACCTTGAGGTACATATTGATACTGGGGTTGGCCTTGAGGTACATATTGAGTCTGGGGTTGACCTTGAGGAACGTACTGACCCGTAGGTATGTACTGTCCTTGAGGTTCCCCCCCAGGCGCAAATTGGGTACCTTGAGGTTGCCCCCCAGGCGATATTTGAGAACTTTGAGGCTGCCCCCCAGGCGGTAACTGGCCACCTTGAGGTTGAGGATTAGGAATAGTACCTGACATCATGAGAATATCTTCTACACTCAACGGCTTAGTACCATTATTTCCAGTTAATAACCCTTGTTCAATAGGTTGAGGAGATGCTCCCGCAAAAGTACCAGAAAGTGACTGATACCCAGAGGGAACAGAAGGACCGCCATACAAAAAGGTTTCTAGAGATTGAGAAAACATGGACGACTATCTTGACATATTTAACGGAGGATAGTAACCTCTAGGTGTTGGGTGATAAGGAATACGAGGTGGTGAAAAACTTAGTCCCGGGTTTTCCAAAAAGTTAGTCAATGAAAGATACCAAGCACTGCTCCTAGGTGGACTGTAAAAAATTGATTCACGCTCCCTAAGTTCGATAACAGGTTGATTTTCAGGGATAGGGATGCCTACTTCTTCTTCCGGAGTAGAAAGTTCTTCAATAGCTATTAGTCCAGAAGGAATATTTTGGGTAATTATTCTTTCTACCTTGGGTGAACTAGGACCACTAGAAGTTGGAGAGGTAAACCCTGATGTTGGAGTAGTAGCAAATTCACTTTCAGGTTTAGATATTTCAGGTTCCTCACCTATATCACTAGTAGATGAAAAGCTACCAGTAATTTCGGAAACAGACACCAATTGTGGATTATAATCTGCTACTAAAGCTTGAAAATCAGGATGTACCACCAAAGAAGACTCTCCTTCTTCAGGTGACCCAACTCTACCGTCTCTAGGAGTTACTAGGGCTCGTAGCCCTTCAGGCTGGCTTGGTGAAAACTCAGGAGGTTGGCCCCGAAGTCTACGGGACTTCCTTGGTAATTCAGCGACGATTAAATATTTTAACTACTTCACACGAAAACAAAGTAAAATCTCAATGAAAACCACCTAAAGCCTCTAAATAACCAAAAAAATTTGAATCACACGCCTAAAGAATCTAGGAGATCAAACCACACACAAACAGTAACTTTCCATACTGAAAACACTAGTTGGTGATGAAATCCAACGTCGCAGAGTTCAATACAGAAATGGCGGTTGGAACAGTTACCTCGGCAACCTGCTTAATGAATAGACTGGCACAAGTTCCTCCACTAAACCATCTCGAGTGAAGAGAACCCCCCAGAAAATCCAAGTGACTCTAGCCGACGTCTGCTCCAGGTACAGTGGGATATTCCCACCACTGTCACCTTAGGAAGAATCCTATAGAATATGGTCACTAAGGTTACCAACGGAAACAAATATACCTGGGGGAACAGTCTACGATCCGATACGCACGCAAGGGCAGAGTAACAAGCTCAATCCCCTTGAAGGCTCCTTGACATAATCCAAGGTTTACCAACAAGTGACCCCAGGCTCCTCGACAATGGTCAATCTGAGGTTTACTGTTTTTAATACGTGAATATCTGGCGTCATTCCCAATGAGGAAGGATTGATTCCCACACTGGTTCGGACATGATCTCGTGCTTCTCCTTTAAGAGGAACTTTTCCAGAGCATAGATGCAACAATTGGATTTTTCTCCTACCGCAAGATACAGCTACTTGTTTGTTTTACTGTCTTGGAGAGTTAATTACTTCCTACTCCAAGACACTAGCCTAAGCTATGTTGGTGAAATAGAGCCCTAGAAATAAAAATATTACTAGATAGATTTTACTTTAAGCGTTATTTTTATTGGTTTTTGTTTAAGACAAGAGGTGTGGAGATGAAACTTGTGGTGTGAAGACTCGACTTGAAATCACTAAAAAATGCACTTAAGATGATTAAGCAATCTTTTCCCTTCAATGAACTTCTAGCTAGGAAAGAGTTTGAGAATGCAAATGCTTGTAAACACCAATCTTTCTTAACAAACAAATTAAAAGAAGAGCTTTTTGTCTTTTCCAATGCACTCAAAACGAGACAACTAGTTATTTTCACAAAAATTTCCCTTTTCTTTCAAACACTCAAATACTACAAAACAAACTTTTTCCAAAAGAGATTTTTTTTATTTTTCATAAAACACTCAAAACTATGGAAATAACTTATCTTGAGTTCTATAAACTATAAAAAACTATTTGAAGTAAAAGCTTACAGGATGTCTTTTTCAAGGATGTTTTACTTAGCTATAAGCAAACTAAGGACCAATTTGTCCAGAATCACAAATCAGTCAAAAAACAACCAATTTTTGTTTTCTTTTCTAAAAATGAAATCCAAACTTTTAACACAAGCCTTTTCGAAGCTTCGCCAAGAGAAAACACAAGGTGGATTCCTCAACAAAGGTAGATTTTGCAAATGGTCAGACTCATAAGAAGGCTAGTAAAAACCAAGGTGATCTGAGGCTTCTACAGCTTCTAAGCTCTGAGCTACTACAAGACCAAAATGAAAACCAAGCCCGACAACCAAAACTTCTAGGAATTTCACCTAAAACCCTAACACCAATGGAATTAACCTAAGAAAAGCTTCTGACAGGTTATATGCAGGTCTGGGTAGGGGATAATAACATCTAAACAAAAACTAAGCTGACTAACAGAGAAAATCTTAGGTTTTCCAAAATTTTGACAGGGTTCGCAGGCCCACAGTTCACACAGGTGCGGTACCGCTCTGTGCGAAAAGCAAAAGTGCGGATAGGTCCGCACTGTGTTGCAAGCTGAGGGTGCGGTCCTCTCCCAAAGTTATGAAAAACAAAAAATAATCCTAGATCTACTAAATCTACCCAATTCCACACACAACAAGCCAAAAACAGAAACAAAAACACAGTTTCTCAGGTCAAAGTAAAAACAAGGAAAAAATCAAGTCCCCAGTGGAGTCGCCATTTTGTCACACGGAATGAGTCAATCTTGCGGACAAGATTGACCTCCCTAGTATCTAATGATATCTAGTGACAAGCAAGCCAATCAAAAACTATCTTTCTCTAAATATGCAATTATAAAAAAAGGCAAACAAGTGTTTTAGGCCTACCTTGGGTCCAATGCAAGTTTGTGGAAGCCTCGCTCCTTTGATCCAAATGAGCTTCCTTGTTGTGAATCTGCAAACACAAACAAGCAAACAAATTAAATAGCACCTGAAAAGCCAATATCATAAAGCATACTTAACATGATGATCAAGGAATTCATGAAACAAATGACATAAGACAATTTGTTGAGAAAAATGAATCTGATTGTATTAATTCAAATCAAAGAAGAACTTTACAACCTGTGCCTTGATGCTGTACAAGCTCCTCCCAGGGTCCAACAAGAAGTCTCCTTTACTTTGACAAGTTTCACTCTCTTCCCAATGAAGCCAAAAGGTATGTGATCTCTCCTCTCAAGCTTAACTAGGAAGTCTCAATTCCACCAGCATTTACCCTCAAAAATGTTCAGCTTCTAACCTCCCTAGCAACCAGCCCAATGCCTTAATTTATAGTGCAATGGAGGGAAGTTACTAGGTCCTCCTTCAAAGGGATAAAGCCCTCTTTCAAAGGGATAGCCCCTCTCATCAAGGGATTAGCTCCTTCTCTTTTGGGATGCATGAACCACCTAAGAGCGAACAATCCACGTCAAAATTCCTTCTAGAATCATCTAGAATTAACCCAAAGTGAGTTTTTTAGAATAAACTTGCGCCTTTTTGACTTTCACAAGGGTCCACACCCACTCCTTTAGGGACAGAGTGGGCAGGTCTGCAGGTAATGTGAATAGGGGGTGCGGGACCGCAGGCAACAGTGAGAGAAAGTGTGGAACCAGAGCTTTGTTGATTTTTAATGTCTTTCTCTCATTTTCAAAGCTTGACTTGAGGAGCTGAGGTTTGAGACTTGCTTAGGAGGACAGTACAAGTGATGATAGACCCATACTGACTGCAAATAGTCATGGTGACGATATTTTTGTGTAACATACCTCAAGAGATAAGACCTTATGCCATGAGAAGAGGAACCATCTCTCATCCATTCATGCTATATAAACCTCCATTTTTCCAAAACACAAGCTAGTGTTAAGTGTTAATGTTGGTGTGCTAGTGCTAATTAAGTTTGGAGTAATCAACAAGTTATTCATAGTTGTAGCTCTCTAGTTATGTGTGAGGGAGAAGTGTGAATTTGGTTTAGTGTGAAGACTAAAGGGAAGAGCCTTAAAACTATCATTGTTTAGGCCACCATGGAATGCTAATGTAAGTGTGTGGGAACCTGTGGATTCTCCGATCAATAAACCTGGTTTTGTCAGAGGGGAACAACAACGTCAAGACAACGGTTGTAATCTCTTATTGATTTAATATATATGCAACTATCGATTGATTTCCTCCATGATGTGTCATCTCACATGTTTATGGCTTAATGATTCTTGACTTGTTAAGTAGGTTGAATTACAATTTTTCTATTATCATGGTTGTTTTTTGCTATTGTTTACTTGTTTCAGGTGTTCAAAGAAGGAAATGGGAGATCACTAGAGCAAGCAAGCAAGGTCATCGCCAAACAGGATAAGCCTACTAAGAGGTAGGCCCTCTTAATTGGTTCTAACCTAAGGAAATCTTCCATAGAATGTCTTGTTTGTGGATATAACCACTCTCGGGCTAGAGGAATTGTTTGTGTCCTCACTTAGAATTTTATTTCACCACAAATTGGCGACTCCACTCAAGACCCAATCCTTCTATTTGTTTTATTGATAATTTCATGGTTTTGTGTGAACTTTTCTAGTTTCACCTTTTCCCTTTAGTTCTATCTACTTTGCTTTTCTGATTACTCTGGGTCTGAAATTCAAAGTAGCAAGTTTGGTCTCATCTTTTGAAAATTTTTATTTTTTTCTTTGCATCCTCACTCAGTGTGCTTATTTCGCTGACATTCACACCGATCAGCACGATATGCTGAGAAACAGTCACCCCAACCCCCTTCTGGTGCTTTTTTTCAGTTAGGTAGTCGTATCGATGCCTGTAAGTGGAGATTAGGGTTCACCCTAGATCTTGGCCAGTGTGTCTTGTTGTCTTGATTTCTAGCTTGTAAGTTGTTTAGACCGTCTTCTCACTGATTAGAAAGCTTCTTTTCATTTGGTTTATTTGCTTGTTGGTTTTCCTTCTTTTCGCTTGATTTCTTGGGACATTGGATGGTTTGTGGTCCTAGGGTGTCTAGGTTGTCATCCATTTAGCTGATTGTGAACTTAGTGAGTCAATTTGTTGGTGCATTTACACCTTGCATTTCGTTTATGGTCCTTCTATGGCTTTGACCTCCATTACACAAGTTTTAAAAGTTTCATTTGCTTGTCTAAACGTCTCTTTTTCGGCATAGATCACATTAATTGTCTTGTTTTTGTTTAAGTCGTTGCATCATTAGTTTGAAAGAGATTCTATTTTCGTGTTTTTTATTTGCTTGAGAATCGATTGTCTCGAAACTCTTCATTGGAGTGTTTTATGAGAAATTCATTTTGTCATTTCATGAAAAATATAAAATTCTAGTTTGTTGCATCAATATGTTACGGTAGTTAGCATCATTGAAGACTAGGATTGCATTTGCATTTGAAAAGAAGAAGAATTCTCTTTCCTTCTAAAAGGACTGTTCGAGTGTACCTGTTAGGAAATAAGGAATTGGAATGAATTTTTCATTAGTTTATTTTCTTGAAAAGTGAAGTAGTGAAAAATCATTTTGCTTTTGGTTTCTTGGTTGTTTGCATTTGGTTTTGTTTTCTACCCTCTCTAGTGTAGACAATTCATAGAATTGAAATGGTCTTGTCTCATTTAGCTGCATTTAGTGTTTTTCAAGTCACATCGCTAAGGCCTGAAAACTAAGACATAATTCAAGATAAACTTTAAAATGAACTCAATTAGGCACATTTGAAACCTAATGATCACATCTATAAGGTCTAGGCTAGAGATGTGTTCCGACATCTTTAAAACTAATAATTGACATTAGCTTCAACACTAGAAAAGGATAGTACATACTTGTGCTCCCTGTATTGTCGAGTATATAAAGGGATACCCCTCTAGGCCGAAATCCTTTATCCATAGGAAGCCGCACCTGCCACCTTGCAAACATGATGCACGGAACATAGCATTCGGGGAGATTTCCTGCCCATACTTCTCAGTTCGCCGAGAGGTATTCTGCAGTTCACGGTTGCCTGGTAATCCTTTTACCTAGATCATACGGAGTATTCATTTGATCTTTTTTACTTATTCAACTTAAAAGATCATTCGAGTGCTTTTCCTTTCGAGCTTGTTTCCAATCGAAAGTGATAGAGTCATCTTTGCTTCTTTCTCGACTCTTAAAACATGAAAGAGAAACAGTTTATTTATGGGACTTAAAATATTGTTGCCCACGATCTTATAACATCTTGTTAGTCTTTTCTACACCAAATCGCGAGTTTTCCCTAAAGTACATTTTAACGCCTTGAAATTTATCTCTCTTTTCCTATTAATGAAGACAAGGTCATTGTGGTTGAACCATTTGGTTCACCTTGTTCCTCTTCCTCTCCTCCGTCTAAAAGATTTTCTGAGGAGACTTTCCTGAATTACCAAACTCACTCGAGGACCAAGGTGTTGAACTATGAATTTTTCTGAGCATTCAACCTTTGTCATATCATCCTCTGCTTATTTCAGATACTGGGTCACCTACTGATATTGGTCCGGAATCTCTGGACAATCTCGTCCAGACTCATGAGAGTTCACCGACTACTGACGGTAAGCTTGGACTAGTTATACATCCTCTGAATCCTTTGTTCGACCCTGTTGTGATATCACTGCAGCCTCCGTACAGTCCACACGATCAGCCAGATGTTCCTTTGGAATTATCCCCTTGTGCATCTTCAGTCGTTTGTTGTCACTTATTCCCAACTATGGAACCCGAAGGCGAAGCTCCAATCACCTCTTCGGATCAATCGAAAGTTTATACTCCACACACTATCAAGAAGGAAGAACGCCAATTTCCTCCTGAAGGTTTCCCCTTCATGGGGAGCATTCCAATCAGTGTATATTAGGATTTCCCACCTAATTATGTGACTTTAGCACAATTGGTCTCAGGTACACCTAGTGCCTCATCACTTTATCACAAACCTGTCAGGGTGTTTGGCGCCGTGTCTACTACAGGTCTGTTCATTATGAACCCGTCCTCCCAATAGGCCATTACCTCAGTCCCCGTGAAACTCACCGTTCGGAACCCTCTTGTCTCGTCTATCCCAGTCACTCGTCCGGTTCAGTCAACAGTCTCGAGGCATGTTGCTGTTAGATCTTCTAGCCCTCCAGTAAGTGGCCAAGCTGCGCCAGCACCTTGGGGGAAGAATCTGAGTGTTTTTATGATGTCAGGCACCACCAATGTGAGTTTCTCACAAGCTCACATGGTTGGCATGAACTAGCCTTCTTCTGGTGTTATCCAAAACCCTGCTAGTCTTGCTGGATCGAGCAATGTCCAATACCAACAAGTTCAAAATCTCGTTGGTTTGTTTGGGTCAAGCAATTTCCAGTATCAGCAGCCTTATGAGGCTCAGGTTCAGTACCAAGCTCTTTATGTTCCATATGGTTCTCAAGGAATGGTAAATCCGCCTTACGTCCTTCAATCTAGGCAGTATGTTCAGCCTGGTTCATCCACTTTTCAGGGTGGCTATGGATAAATACAGTTCAGAAATTTTCTAGGAACTATTCAAGTACCTCTACTGCAACAAGGACAACCTCCGCAACAATAAGGGGAACCTTTGTTGCAGCAAGGGTCGTCTGCGCAACAACATGGGCAGATGATACCGCGGTAAGGACAACTGCAACAACTGTAGGGGCAAACCTTGCAATAGTTGTAGAAAACCATGCACTAGCAAATGCAATATGCTTCAAAAACCTTCCAGCCTATGTCTTTGCAAGGCCAACCTCTGCAGCCGCAGGGACAGCCTTTGTGGTCGCAAGGTCAATCCTTGTAGCAGTAGAGCCAAACCGGGCAGTAACAACCCTTATATACATATCAACATGGTCAACCCTTGCAAGGACAAGGCCAAGGTCAAGTCCTACAGCAGTAGGCCCAAAATCCTAATGTCCTAGGGAAACAGGTATAGAATCCTTTTGTCGAAGCGCAGCAAGTGCATAATCCATATGTCCAAGGACAACAAGTGTAGAATCCTTATGTCCAAGGACAGCAGGTGCAAAATCCTATTGTTCAGGGGTAGTAGGTTCAAAACCCGTATGTTTAGGGACAATAGGTGAAATATCCATATGTCTAAGGACAATAGGCTCAACAACCTCTTAACCCATATGTTGCTTATCAACGGCCTATGGCCGAGCAGTTCCAAGGTGTTCAAGGTCAAAATCCTCCCTACGGCCAAGGTAACCTATAGTGGGGGCAGAATCAAATGCCGTATGGCCAAAACCCTCCACTATGGGGGAAGAATCCTTACCATTAGGGATGGGTTCCTCCGGTTGGACCCGCTTATCGACCTCCAATGCTGTTCAATACTCAATTTCTGTTCTTGGCCACAATAGAGTTGCCATATGTGTCTCGAATCATGAATGATCCAATTCTTCATTCACCGTACTAGCCTTTGGTTTCATCCAAGATCCTGAGTGATTGTCCCAAGTTCAATGGGAAAGCAAAAGAAGATCCTCAAGCCCATGTGATGACATATCACGTCTGGTGCTCTTCAAATTCCTACATTGATGATTCTATTCATCTCTATCTTTTCCAATGAACACTCACAGGTTCTCCAACCAAGTGGTACATCGAGGTCCCTCGAAGTACTTACCATGACTTCAACTCTTTAGCCATGGATTTCCTCACGCATTTCCAGTTGACGGTTCGCTATGAAAATGGCACCTATTTGCTCACATCGATTAAGAAAGATACTAAACACACATCTCCGATCACATCCATGAATGGAGACGTAGACATCGCCTGATCAAATTTGAGATTGATGATTAGTTTCTCACCAAATGGTTTACCAAGTCATTCGTCACTCCAATTGCGCACGATATAGCTATGGGTGGATGCGTTACCGAAGAACAAGCTATTGCTCATGTCCATTACTTAGATCTCATTTATTCTCAGTCTGGAACTTTGTATGAGTTATTACCCGATGCTTTGTGGTCATCATATGATCCCACGGTATCAGAGTCACATGCTACACCTCCTGTTGATGGAGTAATTGATTCAGTTTCCTAGACCCCTACCAAATCTTCTTCCAAATAGAATTTGGTCTCAAAAACTGCTTCCAATAGTTCCTCCCAGAATCCACCAGGCCCTGGTAAAACCTCTGAGGTCCACATTGTCCAGTCTACCACAGCAGACAAATGCTTGAAAGGTAAGAAGAAAGGAAAGGGTAAGGGTAAAGCCGATGCCCCAAAACAGGGTCCTCCTAAGTCATCTACTGGTGATTCTTACCAACGGAAGCCTAAGTATCCATGCCTCATTTGCAAGGAGGATCACTATACTAAGGATTATCCCCGAGGGTCCAAAGTTAGTCATTTTATCAAAGGTACCCCAGTTTTCCTGAAAGAGCCATTTCCATCTCAGCAGACTTAAATGGCAGACCAACCTCAATCATCTTCTTCCTCAGGATCTCAAGTGTTCATGATGAGTACACCTATTAATGTGGCTACTAAATCAAAATATTATCAAACTCCTGCTCTGATAACTGGGAAGGAGAAAGAGGCCCCCCCTTCTTCTTCAACCCCGAGTTCTGGCCCTCTTCATATCGAACGCCCTAACCCTGATTCCACCATTTGACCACCTTCTCGAGGTGTGCTAAGGAAGTCCTCATACAATCCCAATGCTCGAGCTGCTCAACACTATAATATTGTTGAATATTTGGCTCAGGTGCCATCAGCTATGTTTGCTCTCGAGGTACTCCAAAGCTGTATGTCTCAGTGGAAATCCTTGTTGTCGGCTATTGGAGGTATTGATCCTACCAATTCCAATTTGATATGTTTTGATCTAGAAAACCACATTCCATGCTTGCCTCATTAGATTTCTTTTCTCATTTAGGTAATCATTAATGAGAAAACCATTCATAGGACCATCATCGATGAAGGTGCTTCTACCTGCATCATGTCAGTCGCTTGATGGAAGGCAATTGGTTCTCCTACTTTGAGCCAATCCTCTAACACTTTGGAAGCTTTCGACGGGCGCGATTCGCGACCCTTCAGTGTCTTACCCAACATTACCATTACTTTGGAGGGCAAGACGGTACACGTCGAGGTGGAAATTGTTAATGCTAATCTCAATTATAATCCTCTACTTAGATGGAGCTGGACCCATGCCATGCATGTTGTAGCCTCCTACCTGTTCCGTGTGATTTGTTTTCCCCATCAAGGGAAGATCGTCACAGTCGACCAACTATCCTTCTTCGCCTCTTCCTCCTCGGATGGCAATGTTCCATGTGTCAAGCACACTGGTGCTCCTTATCAGAGTGTGGGGGTAGGTCTTTTTAAATATATTACCTTGATGGGAATTTTTCCGTTCCCACCTCCTCATGTTTCCTCTATCAACATGATCTTAGTGAAATCTAATCCTTGGGTCATACCTTCACCAGATCTTATTGAAACTTGGGGCGAGGTTATGCCACTTAGTCCTGCTGAAATCAATTATGTGGAAATTATTTCATCCTCAAGTTTCATATCCTCTGATTTTCCTGTTTTGAGAACTTCCCTCAACACATATTCTCAATCCCCATGGCTTGGTACTTCGGAATCTCCTAATCCCTTAGCTGAGACTTTTCCTGCTGACGAGAGTATCATGCAAGTAAAGTCTCTGGAGGAACCACCTTGGAATGATACTCATCATTGTTCCTCATTCCAGCCTAGCCGAGTGGTCATCTCTATGTGTCGCGAGGGGTTCTCTTCTCCGCTTCCTATTGACATGTTAGTTTCACCTGACATATTCAAGATCTTTCAACTGAGGGCACCTTTATCTCTTCATAGATTCAAGTTTTTCTCCCTTCCTAAGTTTTTACCGATTGCCCATTATTGCAATGGGGTTATCATCTCATTCGTAACCCTCCCTTTCCCAGGGGGCATGAGGGCAAAGTCGTATATGCGTTCTACTCTATTCTTTGGCTGATTCAATGCTTACTCGTCATGTCAATGGTAAAACTCTGGTGTTCATCTATGTTGATGGATTACCTGAGTCCAAGTGTGGATTCTCTCAAAATGTACTATGCTTAGGTCATCTTGCATGGTTACTTGTGTACATTAGTGTGTCATTCATTTTTTTGCAGTGTGGTTTGGTGTGTTAGTTTTCAAACAACTTTCTTCTTCACTATGTTTTCCCCACTTTGCAGATGTTTGTGACTCCTCACATCAGTTTCGCTGATGGTCCTTGCTGTCATACCTGGAATCTATCCTCCTTGGCATGGGCCGTTTATGACCCTCATGGTGAGTTGATTGGTCTTCAAGGTATTTGTTTAGGTCGCACAACTAATAACATTGTTGAATACAACGCAGTCATCAAATTGTTGTCAGAAGCCATCGCTCTTGACATTCGGGAATTAGTTGTCAACCTGGATTCATAGCTTTTTTTCCTTCAACTCAACGGGAAATATTCCCTCAGAAACCCTCAGATATTGATATTGTATCTACGTATTCGTCTACCGAAAAGAAATTTTGATTACATTACATATCATCATATTCCTAGACACATGAATACATTGACAAATGCATTAGTTAATTATGTGTTGGATAGACATTTACGAAACATGTGAAAAGCCAAAACAAATCATTTGTACCATAGTAAGCAAGAAAATACATCACATATATATATATATCTATATGGTGACAATGTTTGATACATCAAAACCCCCAAAAATAATATGTGTGTTCAATTAACATCCGCGGCTCACAAGCCTCATGTATTCGTCGCACGCAGGCCTCAAAATGTGAATGTTGGATCTAGGAACTAATCAACATGTTGATCATGGTAACATGATACTCCTCATGCAACACGAGTCAGCAATCAGTAGATCCAGTCTGATACCCCCACCGTATGTTTGTGGTATTGGCGTGGGATGTCTCCCACCCTACTCTAGGATACCACAAGTCAACCCCTCAAGGTTCCTCATCATCTCCTCCTCGTTGTCACTCCCCTCCTGATAAAGAGTGACATAAAACTAGTGAGCGACGTGCCTGGCTATCGGGGACATCCTAACGGGATGCTTTGTTCCAACATCTGCATTGATAAAACAAAATGTTATAAATACATATATATCAAAAACAATTGAAAAATCCAAAAATTGATTTTTTACCTTCATTGTCGAAATCCTCTCCATCTGGTAGTGGCATGTCTGGATCTCCGCAGAATTCGGTATTGCTGTTTGGTTAATCCTCCACTACAATCAATGTCATCATAGCCATGAAAAGAAGGCGGGAATGTAGGGCATATGCTGGCCCCAAATGATCTTAGGCATCAGACAACTCTAACGGACCATCCATGGGTCTCGTGGAATCAGCGGATCTACAACAGTCAACTGGTACTGGAACAGCGGAACCATTCCAAGAAAAAGGTCACTAGTATAGATCCAAAGAAAAATTGCTTAAGATTCCCCACGTTAGCTTTTGACAGCTGGCGTTTCATGTTGATCTTCAGGGCTTCCACCCAATTGAACATCAATGGTGTTGTACAGTCGATAGCATATAGAAATTTCGACTTGTTATTCTCGTGCTCTGCTTGGGACCCAACCACTCTGTTGATAGTCAATAGTAGCACTCTCAGTGTCAGATCTCGCACAGTGGCAATCCCAATATTGTTGCTCTTGGATTTGAGGGCTTCTAGGAAATGTTTGGTAAATAGCATGGATATGCTTGCCCCAATCAGTCGTGACCCATATAGGTTGACTGGTTCCCCTCTCCGGGAGAGTCCTGTGATGAAATAGATGTCTGAAGTTTCTAACTCCAGCTAATGGTACCCAATGATAAATATTTCCCGATTTATGTCCCAGAGACTAATCAGGTATCAAAGTGGCTCAGGTTGAGCTCGCATCCCTAGTGTGAGAAAAAACTTCAGGAGCCCACAGTTCCTCAAGGCATCCAAGCAGTTTGGATCATTCATTGCTTGGGTGTCCACATCTTCTTGCTCACGTTCTTTCCAGTCTACCATTTTCGATGATTCTTTCCTGCAAAACCCATGTATTCAAGTCAATAATCATTTTTGGCAAGTAAAATTTGAATTGAAACGGTGGATTTGAGAGGAAAATGGATTTTTCTTTGTTCACGACACCGGCGTGCCTGTTTTAAAAGAAGTTGCACTGATGATGCAGTTGGGAGTTTTAACAACCCTCGGCTGGCACAATTCCATGCTCGGAAATCATGCTGACTGAGGGCGATTTTTTTTTTCCAAAACCTCCCTCAAAAATCCAAAAAATAGATAAAAATAAGAATAAACAGTATGGAAATGGAGCTTAGGGACTTGGATCTTACCTACAACTGATGGCTCGGCGAATGACCACCTTGATCTCACGCAATCTGCTTCGGAAAAATTATGGCAAAAGTGGGTAAAACGTTTTTCACAACAAGGTAAAATGGTAAATGGTAAAAATTATTTACTTTTATCTGCTTTTATTCAATTTTTTAAGAAATATTAAGGTTTTTAAGTATTTTTTTATCTATTTTGCCTCAAGAAATGGATAATGCACTTTACCTTTTTTGCGCAGCAACAGGTGATGGATGTTCGACGATGGTGCTGAGTCACGTTTTAGCTCTTTTCTCAACTCGTAAAACTCAAATGAAAATATTATTGAGTATTTTTCCCTTTTGACTCATAAAAGAGAATAAAATGGGGGGTCTACTTTCAAGCTCTTTTCCGACCCTTTAAACATGAAAAGATAGCTGAGTCCTTGTCATTTCAAACTTGTTAACGGATTTGAAACATCATGCACCTAGTATACGTTTACCCCTTTTTTGGGCTAGGATGCACTATTAACGAAAAGGTACTCCTTGACTGAAATGGTCAAGCAGTTCTGTCCAGTATCATTTTCTACCTTTTCGAGCTCGAGAGACACAAATGTACGAAAAGGGACCATGTGGAGTTTTCTTTTTCAAACTCTCTAAACATGAAAAAGATACCAAGTTGCACCTTTGCCGGACTTGTTAAAATATTAAACGACATCAGATTTGTCACCATGATGAACATTAGCTTCTCCTTCCTAGGGCTCGTTAAACTTACTAGGTCAGATTCATCCAAAGGATGGACTTACAGTGCAAGCATATGTTATCCCCTTCAAGCTTGTGATTAAAAAATAATTGGGGTACCTCCCAGAAATGGTGGGGGAAAATTTGGAAATTCGATCAGTCGTGTCTACAGCTCACTCTTGAACATGACACCTTATGTGTCATGTCAGGTTGGGATATCCTCACTTCATCGTTGACCTTCCTGGGTTGGGCCATTTATTTTTGCCTTCCATTTGATCTCTGCCATGTCATCATGACCACCGATTCTATGGATCCAAAATCTGCCAAACTTCTAGTCATGTTTCCGATATGTTCAACAGCTTCCCTTCTACAGTTACACATACCCTTGACTCTCTATATCATCCAAAATAATTTTATATCCCTTTGTCTCATGTTGATGATGTGGGATACATTATGGCCCTCCTTCGACATGGTCACTTCCTGTCAACCTCAGCTCATTATCCAAGAAGTTAACCGAGAGACTCCCTTCCAGTACCTTAGAGCTTGCATGCCCTAATGGCAAGTTCTGTGCACTCGACGACAAGTTCACATCATTGGCTTTCAATTGAGTGATTTCACGGGTGCTCGACTACAGTTCCTTTATTCACATTCCATGAATTGTGTTGATATTACCTTGAGGACCATTGTCATTATTGGTGATTTCTCTTGCGCTTGTTAACAATTTACATCATTGGCTCATATAGTTTACAGTTAACAGTTTAGAATCTGTACTTTGGTCAGGTCGTGTTGGAGCACAAGACCCTGGGCTCAGATTACAAAAGTCTAGGTTGAAAGGCAATGTGATATGATCATGTTGATATACATGTCTCTCTCAGATGGATGGCTGTGACCATACCATGATTTGTCATATGTGATCCTTCTCATTATTGGATGGCTGCGACCATACCTTGGTTTCGATATGATCCTCTTTATCGGATGGTTGTGCCCATACCTGGATCCATTTCCATGATCTTTCTCTGGATGGCTACGTCCATCCCATGATTTGTGTATCATTTGATGAAGTTTTCAATTATGTATATGTATCTATACTTTCTTGTAGGTTTTCTAATGGTAGACTTCGGTTCCCCACACTGATTCATAAAGCATTTCATCACTCACTCTAGTTCGACCTTCACCTTTAGGGGAATCTGTTACACAACATTTTTACACCATCCCTTTACTCCCCATTCCATGATCCTGTAGGACCTCTATAGTGCACCCTACGTTCTTCCCCTTCATAAAGAAACTCCCATTGTGTCCATCTTCATGAGCAGAACAATTCCCTTTTGCATCATTTCCCAAAAATATTCTATTTTTCCTAGTTTACAAGACCGGAGCTAATGACCAGTGTCCTCCTCACGCCAATATGCAAGGATTAACACTGTCGTAGTGCCGACCGGAGTGACTGAGCCTTGTTCTAGTCGCATCGATCCTCTTTTGGAAAGTTTTTTAAATTAGGAGCCGAAGCTTCCAGCTCAAGAAGCTTCGTAAGAGAAGTCTGGTAAATGGTTGGGCTAGATGGAGTCGAGGATGTTAGTTTGTGCTTCTTTCCCCTATTTGGATGGAACTACCTCAAGGGATAAGACCTCCCGTGAGAAGAGGAACCATCTCTCATCCATTCATGATATATAAACCTCCCTTTTTCCGAAGCACAAGCTAGTGTTAAGTGTTAATGTTGGTGTTCTAGTGCTAATTTAGTTTGTAGTAATCAACAAGTTATTCATAGTTGTAGCTCTCTAGTTGTGTGTGAGGGAGAAGTGTGAATTTGGTTTAGTGTGAAGACTAAAGGGAAGAGCCTTAAAACTATCATTATTGAGGGCACCATGGAATGCTAACATAAGTGTGTGGGAACCTGGTTTTGTCGAAGGAGAACAACAATGTCAAGACAACGGTTGTAATCTATTCTTGATTTAATATATATGCAACTATCGATTGTGTCATCTCACATGTTTATGGCTTAATTCTTCTTGACTTGTTAAGTAGGTTGAATTACAATTTTTCTATTGTCACGGTTGTTGTTTGCTATTGTTTACTTGTTTCAGGTGTTCGAAGAAGGAAACGGGAGATAGTTGGAGCGAGCAAGCAAGGTCATCACCAAATGGGATAAGCATACTAAGAGCTAGGCCCTCTTAATTGGTTCTAACCTAAGGAAATCTTCCATAGAATGTCTTACTTGTCGCTAGACCCACTCTCAGGCTATAGGAATTGTTTGTGTCCGCACTTAAAATTTTACTTCACCACAAATTGGCAACTCCACTGGGGACCGAATCCTTCTATTTGTTTGATTGAGAATTTCATGGTTTTGTGTGAACTTTTCTAGTTTCTCTTTTTCCCTTTAGTTCGGTTTGCTTTTCTTTGCTTACTACTTTGGATTTGAAATTCACAGTAGCAAGTCTGGTCTCATCTTTTGAATTTTTTTATTTTTTTCTTTGCATCCTCACTCAGTGCACTTATTTTGTTGATAGTCATGTCGATTAGAGCGATATGCTGAGAAACAGTCATGTCAACCCCCTTCTAGGACTTGTTGTCAATTAGGCAGTTGCATTGATGCCTATAAGTGAAGATTATGGTTCACCCTAGATCTTGGCTAGTGTGTCTTTCTCTCTTGATTTTTGCCTTGTAAGTTGTTTAGACTGTCTTTTCCCTAACTAGAAAGCTTCTTTTCATTTGGTTTATTTTCTTGTTGATTTTCCTTCTTTTCGCTTGATTTCTTGGGTCATTGGATGGTTTGTGGTCCTAGGGTGTCTAGGTTGTCATCCATTCAGTTGATTGTGAACTCAGTGAGTCAAGTTGTTGGTGCATTTACTCCTTGCATTTCATTTATGGTCCTTCTATGGCTTTGACCTCCATTACACAAGTTTGAAAAGTTTCATTTGCTTGTCTAAACATCTCTTTTCCGGCATAGATCACATTGCTTGTCTTGTTTTTGGTAAAGTCATTGCATCATTAGTTTGAAATAGATTCTCTTTTCGTGTTTTTCATTTGCTTGAGAATCGATTGTCTCGAAACTTTTCATTGGAGTGTTTTATGAGAAATTCATTTTGTCATTTCATGAAAAGTATAAAATTCTAGTTTGTTGCATCAATATGTTACGGTAGTTAGCATCATTAAAGACTAGGATTTCATTTGCATTTGAAAAGAAAAAGAAGTCTCTTTCCTTCTGAAAGGACTGTTCGAGTGTACCTGCTAGAAAATTAGGAATTGGAATGAGTTTTTCATTAGTTTATTTTCTTGAAAAGTGAAGTAGTGAAAAATAATTTTGCTTTCGGTTGCTTGGTTTTTTGCATTTAGTTGTGTCTTCTAACCTCTCTAGTGTAGACAATTCATCGAATTGAAAGGGTCTTGTCTCATTTAGCTACATTCAAGGTTTTTCAAGCCACATTGCTAAGGCCTGAAAACTGAGACATAATTCAAGATAAACATTAAAATGAACTCAATTAACCTAAGGCACATTTCAAACCTAACCATAAAATCTAGAAGGTCTAGGCTAGATACATGTTCTGATGTCTTTAAACCTAGTGGCTTTCATTAGCTTCGGCACTAAACAACACTAGTATGGACTTGTGCTCCCTGTACCTTCGACTATATAAAGGGAGACCCCTCTAGGTTGCAATGCTTTATCCATAGGAAGCTGCGACTTCCACCTTGCAAACATGATACACCGAACACAACATTCAGGGACATTGCCTTCCCGTACTTCTCGGTTTGTTGGGAGGTATTTTGCAATTCACAGTTGCCTGGTAATCCTATTACCTAGATCATCTAGAGTAGTCATTTGATCTTTTTGACTCATTAAACTTAAAAGATCATTCGAGCACTTGTCCTTTCAAGCTCGTTTCCAATCGAAAGTGATAGAGTCATCTTTGCTTCTTTCTCGACTCTTAAAACATGAAAGAGCACCAGTTTAATTATGCATCTTAAAAAATTGTTGCCCATCTTATAACATCCTGTTAGTCTTTTCTAGACCAAATCTTGAGTTTTCCCTAAAGTACATTTTAAAGCCTTGAAATTTATCTCTCTTTTCCTGTTAACTAAGGCAAGGTCATCGTGGCTAAACAATTTGGTTCACTTAGTTCCTCTTCCTCTCCTCTGTCTAAAAGATTGTCTGAGGAGCCTTTTATTGAATTACTAGAGTCACTCGAGAACCAAGGTGTTGCACACAGAATCATTCTGAGCATTCAACCTTTGTCATCTTGTCCTCTGCCTATTTCAGATATTGGGTCACCTGCTGATATTGGCTCGAAACCTCCGAAAAATCCCGTCTATACTCCTGAGAGTTCACCGACTACTGACGGTTAGCTTGGATTGGTTATACATCTTCCAAATCCTTTGTTCGACCCTGTTGTGATTCACCGTAGGGTCCATACAGTCCGTACAATCAGCCAGGTGTTCCTTTGGAATTATCCCCTCGTACATATTCAGTCATTTTTTGTCACTTGTTCGTAGCTATGGAACCCGAAGGCAAAGCTCCAGTCACCTCTCTGGATCAATCAGACGTTTCTACTCCACACACTTTTGAGGAGGGAGAACACCAATTTCCTCCTGAAGGTTTCCCCTTCATGGGGAGCATTCCCATTAGTGAATATTGGGATTTCCCACCTAACTATGTGACTTTAGCACAATTGATCTCAGGTACACCTGGTGCCTCATCATTTTATCACAACCCTGTCTGGGTGTCTAGCGCCATGCCTACTACAAGTCCATTCATTGTGAACCCGACCTCCCAACAGTTTGTGACCTCAGTCTCGATGCAACCCACCATTCTGAACCCTCTTTTCTCGTCCATCCCAGTCACCCATCTGGTTCAACCGATGGTCTTGAGGCATGTTGCTGTCAGTTTCTCTACCCGTCCAGTAAGTGGCCAAGCTACACCACCGCTGGAGGGGGAAGAATCTAAGTGTTTCTATGATGTCTGGCACCACCAATTTGAGTATCTCACAAGCTCACATGGTTGGCATGAACCAGCCTTCTTCTAGTGTTATCTAAAACCTTACTAGCCTTCTAGATCAAGCACTGTCTAGTACCAACAGGTCTAAAATCCCGTTGGTCCGTTTGGGTCAAGTAATTTCCAGTATTAGTAGCCTTATGAGGCCTAGGTTCAGTACCAAGCTCCTTATGTTCCATATGGTTCTCAATGAATGGTCAATCCACCTTACATCCTTCAGTCTGGGCAGTGTGTTCATCTTGGTCCATCTACTTTTCAGGGTGGCTATGGTCAGATACAGTTCAGAAATTTTTCAGGAACTGTTCAAGTACCTCTTTTTCAGGAAGGACAACCTCTACAGCAACAAGGGAAATATTATTTTCAGCAAGGGCCATCCACGCAACAGCGGGGCTAGATGATAAGGCAGCAAGGAAAACTGCAACAAACACAAGGGTAACCCTCACGACAGTTGCAACAAACCATGCATCAGCAAATATAGTATGCTCCACAAACCTTCCAACCTATGTCTTCACAAAGCAAACCTTTGCAGCTGCAAGGTCAATCCTTGCAGCATCAGAGCCAACCCAGGCAACAACAACCCTTATATACATGTCAACAGGGTCAACCCTTGCCAAGACAAGGCTAGGGTCAAGTCCTGTAGTAGCAAGCCCAAAATCCTAATGTCTTGGGGCAGTAGGTACATAATCCTTTTGTCCAAGGGCAGCAAGTGAAGAATCCTTATGTCCAAGGATAGCAAGTGAAAAATCCTTATATACAAGGACAACAGGTCCAAAATCCTCTTATTCAGGGGCAACAGGTTCAAAACCCATATGTTCAGGGACAACAGGTGCAATATCCATATGTCCAAGGTCAACAAGCTCAACAGCCTTTTAACCCGTATGTTGCTTATCAGCAACCTATGGCCAGACAGTTCCAAGGTGTTCAAGGTCAAAATCCTCCCTACGGCCAAGGTAACCTATAGTGGGGGCAGAATCAAATGCCATATGGCCAAAACCCTCCACTATGGGGGAAAAATCCTTACCAACAGGGATGGGCTCCTCCAGTTGGACCCGCTTATCGACCTCCAATGCCATTCAATACCCAATTGTCATTCTTGACCACACTAGAGTTGTGAGATGTGTCTCGACTCATGATTGATCCAATTATTCTTTCGTCGTACTGGCCTCTGGTTCCATCCAAGATCTTGAGCGATTGTCCCAAGTTCAATGGGAAGCAAAAGAATATCCTCAAGCCCATGTGATGACATATCACCTCTGGTGCTCTTTAAATTCCTATGTTTATGATTCTATTCATCTATCTTTTCCAACGAACCCTCATAGGTGCTACAACCAAGTTGTACATCGAGCTCCCTCGAAGTACTTACTAGACTTCAACTCTTTAGCCATGGCTTTCCTCATGCATTTCTAGTTGTCGGTTCACTAAGAAACTGGCACCTATTTGCTCACATCACTTAAGCAAGATACTATGACACACATCTCCAATCACATCCATGAATGGAGACGTAGATGGCACCTGATCAAATTTGAGACTGTTGATCAATTGCTCACTGAATGGTTCACCAAGTCATTCGTCATTCCAATTGCTCGTGATATAGCTATTGGTGGATGCATTACTGAAGAACAAGCCATTTCTTGTGCTAAGTACTTAGATCTTGTTTATTATAAGTTTAGCACTTTGTATGAGTTATTACTAGATGCTCTACGGCCATCATCCGATCGCATGACATCGAAGTCACAGGCTACACCTCTTGTTGATAGAGTAATTGGTTCAGTGTCCCAGACCCCTACCAAATCTTCTTTCAAACAGAAGTCAATCTCAAACACTGCTTCCAATAGTTCCTCCCAGAATCCACCAAGCCCTGGTAAAACCTCTGAGGTCCATGCTGTACAATCTACCACAACAGAAAAATCCTCAAAAGATAAGAAGAATGTCAAAGGCAAGGGTAAAGTTGATGCCCCAAAATAGGGTCCTCCTAAGTGTTTTGCTGGTGATTCTTCCCAATGGAAGCCTAAGTATCAGTGCCTCATTTGCGAGGAGGATCACCTGAGTTGGGAATATTTTTGGGGTACACTTATACACCTCACAACTATCAAGTGTACCTGCCATTTCACAGGATGAAATTTTTTTATAGATATGTGAAGTTCGATGAAGAGAAGGCCATGAGATTTTCCCTTGAGAGGGAGTTTTAGCTGCATGCAGATGAGGATCTTTTGGCTCCAAAGGAAGAACCTCAAGATGATGTGGAGAAACCACAAATTAAGGAGAAGAGAGTGGAAGCACCCACTCAAGCAGAGACATCCAAAGATGGAAGGAAGCACACCAAGGAAGCTGACATATTATTGCATGATGCTAGAGAGAATGTGGGAGCACCCACATCACAATGCAAGCAGAGCAGGTCACAAAATCGATACAGTGGGTACATGAATCTGATAAGTGAGCTAGTTGAGAAAGAACCATCCTCATTTGAGGAAGCAATGTAGAAGCCAGTATGGGTTGATGCCATTGAAGAGGAATATGATTCAATAGTCAGAAACAATGTTTGGGAGGTTGTCCCAAGACCAGAAAACAAGTTAGTGGTAAGTTCAAGGTGGATCTACAAGGTGAAGCAAGTATCAAAAGGAATCATCGAGAAACGCAAGGCCAGATTTGTGGCCAAGGGGTTCTCTTAGGTGGAGGGAATTAATTACAAGTATACCTTTTCTATAGTAGAAAGGTACTCTTCAATCAAATCAATTCTAGCTCTTGTAGTGTAGATGGGATGAAAGATACATTAGATGGATGTGAAGACAACATTCCTCAATGGATTTATTGAGGAGGAGGTGTACATTGAGCAGCCAGAAGGATTTGAGACCTTCAATAGAGAGTCGCATGTGTACAGACTCAACCAAGCGCTTTATGGATCGAAACAAGCACCCCATACTTGGTACACTAGGATCGATAATTATTTAACCAAGTTAGGCTTCACCAAAAGTGAATCAAATGAAAACCTTTACCATATTGTGGTTGAAGGCAAATTACTGCTTATTGTAGGTTTTAATCCTGTATAGAAATTACCTGCAAATGAATTCTTAAAAACAAGAAAATATACAATGGCGAGGAACACAAAAAAAATACACAGAGAATTTCCCCTGGATCCCAAAACCAGGATTACCAGATTGATTTTTCATTATATTCATTTCAATGTTACAACACATATAGATACATGATGAGGTATTCATAAACCCCAAATTATTAACCCTCGATTAGAACATAATCATAGTTCCCTTGATTAGATCTGCAAAATACCATGGGCAGAAAGCCATCATGCCCAAAACAATGTGTGAAACCAATGCACAAAACCATAGGTAGCTCCATCCACCTAGTATAGGGTCCAAAAACAAATTTCCCAAGGCGCTGCCCCAAACCATGTGCAGGGGGGCTACCGCCCCCTTGCTACACCCAACACAATGAAGGGGTCACTATCGCCTCTCTTCCAAACCCCTTGCTTCATGTGTGGGGCTAACCATGGAAAAAATATAACACACACCCAAAAATCTCCCACTTGTCGTTTTCTTTTCCATACAGGGGGTCACAAGAGAGCTCAGTCTTTGGTCCAACCCTGCAACTCCCATTTTTTCTCTACACCAAGAAAGCTTCTCAGTTCTCATAGAATTTTTCACTGCATCTGCAACATTCTTCAAAGTGTCCACCTTTACCAACAACACCTTTTTTTCCTCAACCATATCCCTCGCAAAGTGATACTGAACATCAATGTGCTTCATCTTTGAATGATAAGAAGGATTATTTTCCAAGAAAAGTACTCTTTGGCTATCACAATCTATCCTTATAGCTTATTGTACTAACCCCATACTTGAACACAATATCTAAAACTAAACTGCTTCCTTGCTTGCATGAGTGGTTTCCATGTATTCTGACTCTGTAGTTGAAAGTTCCACTATAGACTCTGTCTTGCTCATCCAACTTACTGCACCTCCAAATAGGTTAAACACATACCCACTTATAGATCTTCTCTGATTCAGATATCCAGCCTAGTCTCCATCAATAAAGCCATGGATGTCCAAAACTTTATCCAATCTCGGTCTTCTTTTGTAGAATAGACCATAATCACTAGTGCGATGCAAACACTTGAAAACCTACTTCACTATTGTCCAATGCTCATTCCCTAGTTTTGACATAAACCCGATCAATACTCCCACTGCATGTGCAATGTCTATTCTAGTAGATAATATTGCATACATCAAGCTACTAACTGCACTTGCGTATGGAACACGGGACATGTCCTCCTCCTCTTCTTGTGTCTTGGGACACTGTTCAATAGATAACTTTACACCTACAGGAATAGGAACCTTCACTGGTTTACTATCCTCCATATTAAACCTATGCAGTATTGTCTCGACATACTTCCTTTGGTTGAACTAGATCTTCCTCTTTACCCAATCTTGTTTAATTTCCATGCCCAAAATATAGTTTGCAGTACCAAGATCTTTCATGTTGAATTTAGAGGACAATTAGGTCTTCAAATCCTAGATAATTTCTTTTTTATTTTCAATCAACAACATATCATCCACATATAAGACCAAATAAATAACACAGTCACCAATTAATTTAAAATACACACAATGATATGCTTTGCCTCTGGTGAAGCCAAGTCCCCATATATGTGTGTCAAATTTCTGATACCACATCCTTGGTGACTGTTTTAACCCATACAAAGAATTTTTTAATCTCCATACCATTTCTTTCTTACCCTTCACCAAAAAGCCTTCAGGTTGCTTCATGTAGATCTCGTCTTCCAAATCCCCATGAAGAAATGTTGTCTTCACATCCATTTGTTCTACCTCAAAATAAAAAGCAGCAGCAACAAATAAAAGTAATCTAATAGAAGCTACCTTAGAAAAAAGAGGAAAATAATCACCAAAATCAATTCTTGACACCTAGGAATAACCTTTTTCTACCAACCAAGCTTTGTATTTCTCCACCTTGCTTTATGCATTCATCTTCTTCATAAACACACATTTTATTCCAATGGGTTTCCTTCCAGCGGACCACTCCATCAGATCGCAAGCCTCATTTTTGTCCAAAGATGTCATTTCATCAACCATGACCTCTTTCCAGAGTTTACCATCCTTTGAATCTACTTCCTCCCTGATAGCTTTGGGATCATCATCAGTAATAGATAAAGGAAATTTTGAACAGAAAGTAGATAGACTATACCTTTCTAATTGCCTTTTTTCTCGAACTAATCTTCTCATAGCTAGATTTTTTGGCTCTTCATCTTTTGATTTTAGTTTTGGCGTAGAGTATGATTCTTCCTCCTTTAGCTTAAAACCTATCTTCTCAAGTTCCTTTGGCAGGACTTCATGTTTAATAACATATTTCACCTCTCTAAACACCACATCTTGGTTTTACACAAGCTTCCTTGTTTCTGGGTTCCAAAGCTTATAACCTTTTAAACCATCCTTATACCTAATAAATATGCACCTTTCAGATTTACTATCCAACATTGTTCTTTTCTCCTTTGCAACATGTACATATGCATCACAGCTAAATATGCTCATATGTGAAAGAGAGGGTTTCTTACTAGTCCATAACTTATGTGGATACTTATCCTCCAATGCTGATGAAGGTGATCTATTAACTAGGTAACATGCAGTCTCCACTACCTCTTCCTAAAATTCTTGTCCTAACCTGACACCACTGAGCATGCTTCTTGCCTTTTCCATCAATGTCTTGTTCATTATTTCTGCAACTTCATTTTTTTGAGGTGTGTATAGAGTAGTATTATTTCGTGATATACCAAACTTCTTACATGACTCTTCAAATTCCTTCTTGTAAAACTCTCCACCATTATCTATCCTCAACATCTTTATCTTCTTCTCTATCTGTTTTTCCACTAGAGCCTTAAACTCTTTAAAACTATCAAACACTTCAAATTTCTTCCATAGGAAATATATCCATGTATTCCTTGAGAAGTCATCTATATTAAATGATACATAGTACACATACTTACCCAATGACAAAACCGACATAGGTCCAAACAAATCACTGTGCACAAGCTGTAATATCCCTTTCGCCCTCTTAGCACCAGAGGGGAAACTCACTCAATTTTTCTTCCCATATACATAATGTTTGCATAAATTGAAATCTAGAGAGAAATTAGACATACCTTATACCATACCATTACCATGAAGTGTTTGAAGGGTCTTCTCTTCAATGTGCCCAAGCCTTTGATTCCAAGCATCGTCTTTTCTCCATAGACCACTAAATTTTCTGCTCCACTCTTAGGAACCATAGAATAGTTTCACCCATCAATAACAATACTACCCAGAAGCTTTTACAGAGTTCCAATCCAAATTCCCCAAATCAATACCATTGTTCCCCAAACCATCTTGCATGTATCTTTCTCAAAAATTGTTTTTACACCTACATCATCCATCTTTCTTAAAAAAATAAGATTTTTGGCCAATGTAGGAATATGCAGAGCACCCATAAGTGTTCTAATCCTTCCATCTTACAACTTCATCTTGATTTTTCTACATCCGATGATTCTAGACTTCCCGTCATCCCCTAATAAGACATCACCACCATCATACTTCTCATACTCTTAGAACCACACCCTATGGGGAGTGAAGTGAAAGGATGCACCTGAGTCAATCAACCATGCCTCATGATCTACATGTGTCCCTGAATAAGAAGCAAATTATGCATCCCCACCTTCATTTGTGGTGGTTTTTGCCCCTACAGAAAGAGAATCATTAGATCCCTTTCTTTTCTTAGGAGCTTTAGATCTACAATCCTTTTTAAAGCGCCCTTCCTTTCCACATTTCCAACACACCTTCACAAGTTTTCTTGAAGATTTAGATCTCCCACTCGAGGACTTATTTTTGTTTTGTTCTAGGACCGTCCTCGTACAAATAGGGCATCTCCATTCTGACCTTTCATATTTTTCCATCTCAACTCCTTTGACAGTAAGGATGAGACTATTTCATCAAATTTCAAGGTAGTTATATTTCTACCTATTGCAACAACCAGACTATCCCACAAATCTAGTAGAGAACACAAGAAAATGATGCACTTATCTTCATCTGAAATTTGAATATCAAGAGATAAAAACATGCTTACCATAGTATTAAAAGGTGTTTAGATATTCTATCATTGAGTCTCCATCCTTCATTCTTAGGTTATATAGATTTTTTCGTAGGAACAATTTGTTCACTAAAGACATAGATTGGTACAAAATCCCTAACTAGTCCCACAAAGCCTTTGTTGTAGCTTCCCCTAATACATTCAATAATATTGAATATGAGATACACAAATGTATTGTTCTCTTTGCTTTCCGATCCAACTTCGACCAATCTTCATCTGACATTTTCATTGGTTTAGTTCCCAAATCCACCACGATCCACTGATCATTATCCACCAATAGATCCTCCATCATGAGTTTCCACAACTCAAAACTCTAACAATTATATTTTTCGATCTCTATCTTTCCGCTACTCGCCATCTTCTTTCACCGCAAGAATTGATCTCGTGGATGTCCCACTGATTAGGGCCTACCACAGGCCTGAGCAAAACCCCTCAGCAGCAAAGGCGTCCCCTTGAAGCCAAAACAACTATGATACCAAATGTAGGTTTTAACCCTATACGGAAATTACTTGCAAACAAATTCTTAAATATATATATATACAATGGTGAGAAACACAAAAAAAATACACAGATATTTTCCCCTGGATCCCAAAACTGGGACTACTAGATTGATTTATCATTATATTACTTAAATCTTATAACACATATACATACATGTTGAAGCATTCATAAACCCTAGTCCATTAACCCTTGATTAGAACATAACTGTAGTTCCCTTGACCGGATCTATAAAATACCATGGGCAGAAAACCATCATGCCTAGAACCATGTGTGAAAGCCATGCACAAAACCATAGGTAGGTCTGCCCACGTAATATAGGGTCCAAAAAAAAATCCCAAGGTGTTGCCCTAGACCCTGTGTAGGGGGGCTAACACCCCCTAAAAATCCCCCAATAGGACAAGTTCGTCAAGTGATGATTTAATTCTAAATGGTGATGACAAGTTGGTCAAGTCTTGCAAAGAGGATCTTGCAAGAGAATTCAAGATGAAGGACCTGATGCTCATGCATTATTTCCTTGGTATAGAATTATGGCAAGGAGATGGGGAATTATTTGTCTCTTAGGGAAAGTATTCCAACGAGATACCGAAGAATTTTTAAATGGAGAGTAGCAAACCCATGCACACTCCTCTAGCAGGCAGTTGGAGGAAAGAGGATGCCACTTCAGGTGAGCAGGTGGAGGCTAATATTTATAGGAAAATTGTGGGTTCACTTATGCATTTGGTGAACGAACGAACAAACATGTGTCATGCATTTAACCAGCTTAGTCAAGAAATGGTTAAGCCAACCAAACTTTATTGGAAGGCAGCCAAGCGTTTATTGAGATACCTGAGAGGCACTACTCAATATGGTCTTTGGTACATATAGATAGAGGGAGTGAAGCTTCAAGGCTTTATATATGTAGATTGGGAAGGTAGTCCATCAGATCGGAAGAGAACTTCAAGAGGAGTCTTCAGTATTGGGTCAGTAGCAGTTTCTTGGTATAGCAAGAAGCAGAGATAAGTTGCACTCAGTTCAACATAAGCATAGCACATGAATGTTATTCAAGAAACTTGTGAAGCTATCTGGATGAGGAAGATTCTTTTTGGGTTATTTTTTCAGATGATGGATCCCATTATGATTTATTTTGACAACCAAAGTTGTATTAAACTCTATAAAAATATAGTTTTTCGTGATCGATCCAAGCATATCAGCATCTGGTATCACCATCTATGAGATTGTGTGCAAAGGAGAATCATGTTGTTGGAGTACATTCCTACATAGGAACAAGATGCAGATATTTTGGCAAAGGCATTGTCAAGAGGAAAATTCAAGTTCCATAGAGACAGGATTGGGGTCTTTGATAATCCCTTTCTTGTTGAGAGGGAGTGGTGAAAATGGCAGCAAGAAAATCCTGATTTAATTTTTCCTTGAATTAAATTAGGAGAAAATTGTAATTCCACATCACAAGACAACAAGAATGAGTTAACTAAGTTAATTTCACTTAGTTGGCTCAGTTAATACGAGTTTAGGTCCTAACTTGATTCATGCAGAGTGGTTTCTAATTTTAGGAGCCTAAGTTGAGTTTAATTTGAGTTGTAATATTTTAATCCAGTTAAACTGAGTTAATGTCAGTTAAACTAGTTCCAACTATTGGCGAAACTAGTAGGAGGTATAGCAATGGGGTGAAACTTCATGTGTTCAACTATTTAACTGATAAATCAACCATAATTAAATCATGCATACTTGAAATTCAAGTTACCTAGTTGAGATTTGAGTTCAAGGGCACTGTACTATCAATTGTATAATTTTCCGAGTTGTATAGGTGGTGCATGCAGTTAGAGAATGGCCTATAGGGATTGTGTAATTCAGGATGGGGATTTCCCTAATGAATAGGGAGTTAATTCCTTAAGAAACAATGCAAGGAAATATGATCTTGGAAGGTAGTAGAATTAGATAAGTATTGGCCAGTGTCATCTTATGAGGAAATGAGATAGATTATACTTATGTAGAGATTGTTCCAGTTGAACAAGCATTGTATGTTATTCTCTATTTTCTAATATAATGCAATATACAAATAGAAAGGGTTTTTTAACTACAATCTTTTCCCTCAGATAAATATTTGCATATGTGATTGAATCTTGTCTCATGTTTATGTTGTGATTTCTCGATCAATTAATTTTTTACGCTGGTGAGTAGAGTAGATTCAAGTATTATGTTTTAGCATATTACATTTGCAGTTTGAATCTACAAGGAATTTCTGCAAAGAATATCTAGTAGTTCCTTGAGAAGTCATCAATAAAAATGACAAAATATTTGTGTCTGGCAGTGGAGGCTATCAAGAAAGGTCTACAAAAATCAGAGTGCATCCTTTCCAAGATTGTTTGTACTTTGTTGTCCCGATCATGGATTTTTGATACTTCACCAAGGTACATCCTTTGCATACATCGTACTGCTCAAGTGCTCCTTTGGGGAGGCCAATGGTTATTTGTTGCATAATCTTCAAGGTTCCATGATGCAAATGGCTAAATATTATGTCCCAATGTTCACCGACATCGTGGGTCTACACTTTCACCACCTTACTATTTAATGCAATGCAATATTCCACATCTAACTTGTATAGGTTCTTCACACGAACCCCATTTTTCTTCACCTGTCCCATGGCTATGTGTCTTAAGAATTCTTTCCCTTTTTTGAAGATGACATCATAACTACGCTCTTCTAAAACTGCAATAGAAATGAGATTTTTCTTTAGTCTTGGAACAAACATGACATCCTTGAGTCTGAGAGGGGAGCCTGAATCTCTCTTAAAGGTGATTATACCAAGCCTAGTCACGTTGTACCTTCCGTCGTCCCCCAAATCGATTCCCATTTGGAGATATTTCTCCTCCAGGTCACTGAAAAACTCTCTACACCCTGTCATGTGGAATGATGCACCTAAGTCCAAGTACCACATGCTTCCCATCACTATGTTGGTCATGCATGCGATAAGGATGAAGTCAAGCTTGAACTGAAAAGCCAAAGCTTCACTTGTTTCTCCTCCTGAGGTCTTCTTGATCAAATTTTTATGTGGACACTTCATGGCATAGTAACCAAATTAATGTAAACTAAACCATTTAATTTTGGACAAATATTTCTTCTTGGCCCCTTGGCTAGATTATGGTTTGGTTTGAGATTTATTCCCTTTTCATTTCTTTCCCTTTCTAACCAATGCAAATTTTTCTTCATCCTTTCCCTTGGATGAAGTCCCATCTCTGGTATTCCGCCTTATTTCCTCTTGTACCAAATCAGACCATAAGCGTTCCTAATTCAATAGTTTCTCCCTCTCGTTCACCAAATGTTTGTAGTTATGCCATCACTTGGGAAGGTCTGGAAGGGATAGTCTTATCAAGTCATGTTCTGTAACATTAACTTGAACCCAACCAACTTCACCATGAACTTCTGTAAATCAAACTGTGGAATAGTGTCATTCTTCTGCATCTTGATGTTTCGAAGTTTATCCGTGAGCGCGAGATTCTTGTGGTCACAACTATTCTTGAATAATTATTTTAGTGCTTTTTATATTGTGAATGGAGTTTCTTTCCTATGGATATTTGAGACAGTGTGATCTCATACTCCCTCCATGATTATTCTCCTTACCTTGGATATATATTTCTTCCATTGGGCTAGGTTTTGTGCATCATATGCTTATGATTTTGAAAAATATATGTTGATGTATTCTTACAATCTATTGTCATCCAACATCGCCTCCATGAAATGAAATTAGAGCTTCCTTACAAGGCATACTCTAGTCTCAACCCATTGAAGATCATCTTCCCAACTCTGAAGAGATCCCGCTACACTGAACTACAAATTCGAACCTCCTAATAAAAAACTTTGAAATTCTTGTTCTAATGCCAATCATGCTCTAATACCATGTAGAAAGTATCATATATATTTGCATCTTCTCATGAAATTTTAATCAAAACCAGAAGACACAAACCTACTCTACTTCTCTACAAAATTCAATTCACAATTTAGAACATCAATCACAAACATGCAGTTATAAAAACATGCATGCACACAGTGTTTTTCAGGTGAAAGCAATATGATAAAAACCCCTTTGCCTACTTACATTAATCTGTTGAATAGAGATGTATTACAATTGCTAGCTCTGTTTGAGCTCAACCTACAAGTGAATAACCTATCTCTCTTCTCACTGAGAAGCTCTGACTTAGACTTGGACAATTTGTTCCTCTAATGGAACAAATTGAGACTTGATTGTTGTACTTTTCAACATTCTTGAAGATAAGTTCTCCAAAATCAAGAAAAATAGGCTCAATAGAAACCCTAAAATAGGAAACTGAAACAGATCCAATTCAAAGCAAGATGGGAAAATGAAATAGATCCAATTCAAAACAATTTTTCTAAGTAAGACCTGATATAGATCTAAAATGTAACAAACAATAAGAATACATATCCAAAGCATCAAAGCAAAATATGAAGAAAATCCCCTTGAAAATCAAGTAAAGAAACCTGAAGTAAACACTAAAATTGGAAAACAAATAAGAAACTTCATTGATTTTTAAATTAGTCATATATTTCTTATTCAGACTTCATTTCATTTGCTTTTTTTGGGTGAAATTCCAAAAAGAGTTCAGATCTACAGTTAATTCAATCAAATTTTTTTAAAGAAAAGTACATAATTCAATCTAAAAGTTGTGATCTATTATTTTATCATATTTTTTTTTAAATAAAAAATAAAAATTAAGAGCTAATATATATTCGGATCTAAAGAAAATGAGATTAATGGAAATCTAGATGAGGTTATATAACAATAGGGGAAAAGGTCAAATGAACATAAAACAAAAAGTATAAAATAGTATATTTTAACAAAACTAGGGTTGAATCTCATTGAAAGCACCAATTTTGGTATGGTCATGAATGCACAACCCTAAGGGGTTTTTTCTCAGCGATATTTTCCCTAAATATCACCAAACTGTATATGTGTGTAATTGTAAAAATATCAATGGAAGGAAATTAATTAGATTCCTAAACATCCATAACATTCATGCATGATATCTCAAACAAATGGTTCCAAGATATGCACCTCAGCTCTTGTAGGTTGGTGTAGGGCACTGAGTTTGATGCTAACGAACCAAATTCAACTTGAATAACTTGTTCCTAGCTATCATGATCAATAGATCTACACACATAGACAAACAAACAAAGCAAACTTTCTTTATGTAGAGGGAAAAATAACATAAACAAAATATACATGATCACATGATGCAAATAGCATGTAAGGGAAAGGAATCATGAACTTTCATTAAAAATCAATGAAAAATACATAAAGTGATATGCCTTCCAGACATGAGTTGACCTCTCCTCCAACTTGTAACTTGATCTCCTTCTCCCAATACAACAAAGTTCATGCACTATAGTATATACCCTCTCCCTAGCACCTTTCCTCTTAGTGAGATTATATAGGTTCATTATATCCTTCGAGAGAATGTATTTAGACACCTAGGGGCTTGAGAAGTTAGGAAAATTCTACAATAATGGACACCTAGCCAACTCATACACAAGTAGGTCAAGTTGATCTCCTTAGGAATGACAAACTCTAGAAACTATTTTCTCAATTATGAAATTATTATTATCTGTTAATTATAAAATTAGAAAAAAAAATATTTGTGAGAAACTACTCAATTATATAACTATGCCCTTCTAACATGGAATAACTCACACTCAAGTAAAAGTAAAGGTGAAATGGAATGCATTCTAGCCAGAAACTAAGGTAAGTTGAACTTGGGTTTCTTTCATTATGGTGGAGTGGAAAATAGGGTTGTAACAATAAGATAATACAAAGAGGAGGCAAGGAATCACACCATAGAATATTTATTTATCTCTCATGATATCTAGAAGAAACTACCCAATTATCTAACGAGTATATATCCAATGGGATAACCTTTTCTTAGTCTAGCCTTTAATAGGGCTACCTAGGCTACATAAATAGTATGGGCCTATGTGGATAGGATTGAGATTTCACTATCCTATCTTTTGGTACCCCATTTAGTTTCATAGGGAACCCGCATAGTGAGATGAACAAAAAAAAGGACTCAATGGGTACATTTGGATAAAACTCTAGGCTGTTATAAACCAGTAGAATTTGGACACGTAAATTTTTACTAATGAGAGCTACATGAAGTGGTCCCAGAATTGGAATATCTATCGTTTCATAGGACATTCAATAATAGTATTTGGGAGGAGATGATGTACTACATATCTTTCATATATTTTCTACAAAAAAAATCCATTTTTTCCTCGAATATTTACTCATTTTTCCTCCTTCTGTTGTGCATAAGAATCACTTCGTTACCCTTATTATGATTTTCCAAAACAAAATATAATTACCATTTTCTCTTGTATTTTCTTTTATGGTTTATTATTAAGGTGTACTTTGAGATTATTGCCATTGTTGTACATAAAATTTTATGACTACATTGAGATTATTTCCATTGTTATACATAAAATTTTATCGCATTCCATGGAGTCATAGTGCTAAGGAATCACCATATTCTTGATTCTACTTAGTACATAGAGTTGAGTGGCGGAATTTATGGGCATAGTTCGCAAGGGATTTATCATGTGAGGTGCCATCAACTAGGTTATTTCCCTAGAACATTGTTGAATCCATTTTTATATACATGTGTGGTTGAAGTTGCTTCCATTTATGTTTTATGTTAGGTAGACTAGTTTGCATGGTAGTGGGTTTCATTAAAAAAAAAACATCCCCTCTATGTATATTACATTAAGTGCCTCACATGATTATACATGAAACATGGTAGATAATTAAATTATTGCATAGTATGCGTGAACCCAAACAATAAGAAAACATATATAAACACCATTATGTAGTTAGACAAAAGGAGCTTTTTTTTTTGCCTCCAAAACTATTTTAGATATGCTAATTTGCTTTCATTTATATTGGAAATAATTCAAGTTAAAGAGATATGTCTTTAAAAACCTATAACGTGTAAAACACATTCTCATATTTCCTTCCTTGGGTCCTATCCAATATTATATAACCATAGAAGAGGAAATGAAATCATCTAAATGTAGTTGTGCATTATAAAGCCTTGCTTTGGGATGAAAAGAGGTTATGTCCTATTAATATGTGGCATTATTTTCCTAATGGTCTTGTAGAATTACTGATGGGGTAACTGTTGGGATAGGGTTCGATGGGGTCAAGTTTTAGTACTTACTTTTTATATAATTGTAAAGTATCAGTGATTTGTGGAAGCAGAGTGCGAAGGTAATAAGAGTAAAAGGGGATTTATTCCCTTAGGTTGTTAGGCGATAAGAAGTTTTGAGACCCGCCCATGGTCCACGGACCATGGTATTGCAAAATCAAAGGATTTATATAGAAGGGTAATAGTGATTCTAGGAAAAAACTCAATTTTTTAGAAGATCATTGTACGAGCAAGTAAACTAAGGTAGGAAAGTATGTTTCTTGTACTTAGGCAAAGGGAAAGGCTCATGCCGCTGAGTGCGTGGATACCTTGGTAAGCCTGCAAGATAAGTGTACGGGCCCCTGCAACTAAGTGCATAGGGAAGAAGAGTTTGTACTTGAAAGAATACATCTAATAAAGGCAGTCTTGATCCATAAATTGTGTATATGTGTATCTATATTCATTTCTGTATTTTCGCTCTGTATCTAAAATTATATGAATGAATGCTTATCTTATGTACAAAAGTAGTAGATCAGTATGATTTATTGATGTTATGAATGTTTAAATACCTTAATCAAGGTATAGATGTTGTTTATGTGAATTACTGTAATTATTTGTATCGAAAGGGTTAAGGTTCGCGAAGACAAAACGAAGCCCTAGAAGTCGCAAGAACCATTCTCACAGACCTCTTGATGCAGAAACCTAGTTCAGTCATCCCCCAATACTCCTTCAGGTGAGAATGCAGCCTGCGCTACGTGAGTTGTTACCGAAAGAGACAACAGTTTAGGGTTTTGTTCGTTGGCATAGCTAACTTAGAACTTGGATCAAGGCCCATTAAGCCAACAAATGGTTCCATTGCTGGGATCGAAATCTATCTAAGGAAAGTGTGATAAGTGGTTCCCCACTAAGATATAAATTGAAAAGTGGATAGATAAGAAACTACATGCATTTGCAGCTCAGGAGAATAGGAATCCGTGCATGGCGAAGGAAGAGTTGCTGAATAGATACCTATTCATAGATGAACACAAGATATTCTTCTACTCTTTCCCCTGTGAATTGCATGAGTGGTTGTCCAAATTAGCAGATATTCAAGGTACGTAGAAGCTTGACAGCCTTATTGTGTGCACCTCAAAACTAATGAAGCCATTGGAAGCTTCAGACAACATAATCGTGCGAGTTGTCGACCACTTGATTGATAGTATTCTGGGAGGATTCATTACTGAGTTCGTGATTGATACGTCCACCAGTTATAATGAAGCAGAACACAGGTTTTTCAAGAGACTGAGAAGTATCTGAAATCCATGCAGACCTAGATTAAGATGTTATTGTGTGAAAAGCAGGTTATGCCTTTAAATTTATGTTTCAAACTATGGAAGTGGGAGAGCATTTAGAAGGAATGTAGATTCAGGATCTGAATATAGTCCACTGTTAGGATCATCTATTGGGACACGGGCCCCTAGGGTCAATTTTGGGGCAAAGGCCCAAGTTTTGGGGGAGAAATCACAAGTTTTGTTATGTAAATTGTAAAGTCTCTGCAAGTTGTGGCCGTGGAGCGTGTAGATGGTAAAGTGTCATAAAAGGGTTTTACCCTTTGTTTATGTAAATTGTGTATGCTTTAGTAGATGTACCCATAGTCCGCGGACCATGGGATTGTATAAAAAGGAGAGTCTTACAGAGTCTAAGGTAGTTCATGAAGTAACGAAGGATTAGGATGAATGTAATGGGTCATTAGAAGGACGAGCGAAGAGTCTTAGAGTAGAAGAGAGGCTCTGTAGCTGTGTGCATAGAAGCCTAGAGTATAGTCCGCAACTGAGTGCGTAGGGAATTTTTGAGTCTGTAAGAAGAACTGAAGTATCAATAAAGAGATTATTCTGGAAATATTTGTGTTTTGTCCATTTATTTATGTTTTAAATGAATGTGATTATGTTATGTTTAATAATGGGTTTATGAATTAATACTACATTGATGTGCGATTTTACATGATTTGTATTGTCATATGAATGTAAGTAATAATAACTATTCACACGAAGAATATATTGTTGCATGTTAAAGATATCGAACACTTAAGCCAATCTGGGTAAATACCAAAGTAGGAGCAATCACAGAGGTCTGTAAGTGGTTGATTCACTTGTTTAGGGTTCGTGAAAGACAGTAGTAGACCTTCACAAAGGTCTAGAGGTTGATTCAGAGAATTATATTGATAAGCCCTAAAGGGCTTATCGATCTACGCGAAGGTAGGGTTAGGGCTTAAACAACATCATGCTCATCTTTGGGTGCGGAAACTTGGTTCCAACATCCCCCCATACTGCTTCGGGTGATACTTTAGTCCGCGCTCTGTGGATTGATGCCGAAAGGGCTAGTAGTGTAGGGATTTGTTTGGTGAAACTAACTATGAACCTGGGTCAGGACCAACTAAGCCAAAAAATGGTTCCGTTTCCAGGACCAGGATCTGCATAAAGAGATGTGTGATGTCGCATCATTGGAATCTAACAAAGAAAGAAATTGAAGAGTGGTTGGATAGAAAAATCCACAAGTTCGTGGCGCAAGAAAACATAAATCTGTGATTGACGAAAGAACAGTGGTTGGACAGATATTTGTACACAAAGATACATGAAATTTTCTTATGTTCCTTCCCGATCGAGCTATACAAGTGGATCACTAAATTGGTAGATGGCCAGGGAAGGTGGAGGCTTGATGGTCCAATAGTGTGGACCCTGGAGTTAGTGCAGAGATTGGAAGCCTCTAAAGATAAGATCACATGCATTGTCGATCACTAGCTTGATTGTGTCATCAAAGGGTTTGTGATAGAGTTCGCGGGCGATACCTCAGTTAGCTACAACGAAGCAGAGTGACGCTTCTTCAAGGGACCGCGAGGTAAGTATTTGAGATCTTTTAATACTTGGATTAAAATGCTCTTGTTTGAAAAGTGGGTTATGAAATTACCTTGATGTTTGGAGCTACACGAAGTGGAAAGTTATTCAAGGATAGAAGGAGAGTAGGTCCTAAATATAGCCCACTGATTGAGCCTCCTCTAAGTGATGATAAAGGAGGAGCACATGCTTCACTGAAGAGCGTTGTCCAGTTAATAAGGCGAGGGGTTCATATGAATACCTCATCCGCCCACACCACCTCCATCTTCACCTCCATAGCATACACCTTCGCGCACACTGCCACCACCTTCACCACCATTCAATATGGCAAATGTAGTGAAGTTTCCTATTTTCAAGGGCTTGGGTAATGAGGACTCGAACCAGTTTTCATTCATTGCGAAGGCCGTGTGGACAAACCAGAACATTAAAAATGACCAGATGAATAAAGAAACATTGTTTACTTCTTTACAAGATTGCGTGCTAATGTGGTACATTAAGTACTACATCGATAACTCAACGGCTGCGTTGGCATACATTCATACGGTGCTAAATAAAGAATTCAGTAGGCCTGAGTCTGAAGTGAAATTAAACATTGGATTCAAGGAAATCATGATGATGCTGAGCAAGACACCCTGGGAGCTAGATCAGAGATTGAAATACAAGATCCTTAAGCTAACATGAATCTTACAGATGGGCAACACTGCGAATGGTTTATGGCTTTGTGCTTGCCTCATTTAAGGGTTGCTTTATCATAGCAAAAGATTGGGACCGAGGTGGAAGCCCTTGAGATTGCGATGAGACTGTATGAGACATCGATTCAAGATGTTTCTTTGATAGTTTAGCAGATTAATGTGGAGTTGTAGAATCTTTACCTATAATTCCAACGTATGAAGAAGGATAGAGTGCCTCCACCAGAGGTGCGTGAAGAAGTTTGGTGTCTGAAATGTAAGAGCCAGGGGCATGATAAAGACCACTACCATGTCTTCGCAAATTACATTGTAGGAGGAGAACCGATGCCTCTAAGGCCGGAATCTCAAGCAGGGCCAAGTACAAGGCCCACACTGTGGTGTGCTATCTGTTAGGTAGCTGGAAAACATGTCACAGACAATTGTCACTTGCTGCAAAAATTTGTACAGACACCGCAACAACTCTTCCTTAACTTCAGCAAATCAGTGGGTCATGATGAGCACAACTATCGTAGCTATGAGTTAATGATGGAGAGAACGCCCACATATCAGACGCAAACAGAAACTCAGCCTCCAGATCAAGGTGCTAGGGGAGCATGAGGAAGATATCAAGGGCACGGACGAGGCTGAGGTGGAGGAGGACTTGTGAGAGGTCGAGGACAAGTTATTTGCTACAACTATGGAGGGATAGGACACTACACACAAGAATGTAAGAACTTGAAGTGCTTATCGTGCTGATGTTGTACTCAGTTTGACCATGCAATAGAAGAATACCCCGTATTAATAACTAAGATCTGGGAAAAGGGGACGTAACCTCAACAACCTACCTAGAACCTATAGATGATGAGGGTTGAACCCTGCGAAGAGGATCCTAATGTGAATATTGTGCTACGTAATGGAATGACGACTAGTGAGGATAAGGGAAAGTAGCCTGAAGAAATTGAATGGGTCCATAAAGCTCCAGAAAAGGAGTTTGGCTTTGATTTAGAGTGTGCGAAAGAAACCTTCATGGAAGCAAAGAAAAGCTTCGCTAATGCTTCTACCTCAGGAAGTCAGGATAAGTAGTCTAAAGAAGTGGACTCATCCATGCTTACTACCTTTTTGGAGACCTGTATGAATCTGCTATGTGATAGAAAGGCCATGAAAGGATTACACGAGTTGATCAATAAATGTGTTGGTAAAGAAAATTCTCCTGAGGGACTGCATGTGGTCAGGAAAATTGATAAACATAAGGTAAGAATAGGGCGTGAGATTTGGCTCTCCATGAAAATAGGTGAATATGAAATGGACTAAGCTATTCTGGATCTTGGGTCAGATGCGAGTGTGTTGCCTAAACAATCATGGGAAAGAATGGGGAGACCTGCGCTACAGTGGTCTCTGATTCAATTGAGGATGGAAATTAAAAAAAGATTATCCCCATGGGAAGATTGCAGGGATTGATATTAGATATTGAAGGCGCAAGCACATTGGCTGATTTCGAAGTCATAGAGATTGTCGATGATAACAATCCCTACCCTATGCTCCTTGGGATCGATTGGGCTATTAACATGAATGGAGTGATCACTTTGAGGAAGAGGACAATGTCATTTGAGAGGAAATCACTCTGCATAGTAGTATCTTTGGACCCTACAGAAGGACTGCACTATACTGAACCAGTCCATGATTATGAAAGTGAAGATGATTTGGACCATATCTACAAAATAACATAGCAAGACCAAGATTGTGTGAATTCGATAGTAGATGGACTCATTACATGGGACCGCGAAAGTTCCTGTACATTGGATTTGGATGAGGAGTTGGAACACTGGCATAATACATTGCACGAAGTATCTATGTTGTGTTGTAACATGATGACTAAATCACTGCACTGTGTATGATCGGAGGTAAGTCGTTTGCCTTATTATGATGGTCTAATTGATGTAGATAAATTTTTGGATGCATTTGAAAGAGAAGTTTTTGAAAGCATCTCTTCTAAGCCTTGGATTTGGCGCTGTGCAGTACACCTGTAAGATGGTGGGGTATGCGTAAAGTCAATTTTAATGGATGGTGTGAATACAGAAGAATGATGAGGGTCTGGTTTGGTCGCCCAAAAGTACGATTGACAGAGAAATATGATGGGAGGAGTGATCCGCATGATCACTTAGCAAAATGGACTAATGCTTATAGAGTAGAGCCGCAACTAGAATGAGTGCATTTGTTTTGTCATACTTTAGATGTAATACCAATGAATTGGTACCTGGAAACCGAGATTTGCCACAACATGAATGAATGGAATATCTTGAGACGGGGATTTGTGATTGCATTCAGCTTTGAATATGGATTCAATTGCATCGATGAAGCGTTGCAGGAGGTCAAGGCAATAATCTTCAGAATAGCGCATGATCCCTTGGATTTGATTCAACCATATTGGACCACCCAACTGCACCATGCGCTGGAGTGCTACAATGTGATTGCTAAATAAGAAGAGGAGGATCGAAGGAACATTAATATCCCAGAGGCAGAAGGTCACTGTGAAGTTGAGGGATCATATATAGAAAATCAAAATCTCACCACACCAGTGAAAAATAGACAAGCGAACATTGGAACAGAAGCCGCGCCAAAGTTTGCGAAGATATGGGACTAATAAGATGATGCTACGGTGGATAAGGTCATTGAGTTGCTTCGCGAGTACCAGGATTTGTTCCCTACAAAGTTTTCAGACTTGAAGGGGATAATAGGTGATTTAGGACTGATGAAAATAATGTTGAAACCAGATGTGAAGCCTGTGAATCAGAGGCCATATCGCCTTAATCCTAGGTACAAGGGAAAGGTCCGCTTAGAGTTGGAAAAAATGTTGGCAGTGAGTATTATTGAACCAGTGGAGGAGTCTGATTGGGTAAGTCCTATGGTAGTTCAGGAAAAGAAGCAGAAGGATGAGATAAGAATTTGTGTAGATCTCAGGAAGCTGAAAAATGCTTGCATTCATGATCCTTTTCCAACTCTGTTCACGAATGAGGTATTAGATAATGTTGGCAGACAGGAAGCATATGCGTTTACTGATGGGTTCTCTGGATACCATCAGATAAAGATCACAGCGGAAGATAGGAGTAAGACTACCTTCGTGATCAAGTGGGGATGCTTTCAGTATACGTTAATTCCTTTTGGAGTTAAGAATGCGCAGGCAATATTTTCGTGCGTAGTCATTACGGCGTTCAAAGAGTTCATTCACAAGTTTTTGGAGGTATAGAATCTGATTAAGGGAAGTTATATTGATAAGCCCTCATGGTTTATTGATCTACACAAACGTAGGTTTAGGGAATAAAATGACATCACACTCATCTATGGGTATGGAAACTTGGTTCCAGCATCCCCCCATATTGCTTCGGGTGAGACTTTAGTCCACGCTCCGCTGGTTGATGTCGAAAGGGCAAGTGGTGTAGGGATTTGTTTGGAAAACTTAACTCTGAACCTGGGTCAGGACCCTCTTAGCCAACAAATTACCATGCCGATGGAAAAGATATTTAAAAAGAACGCTACATTCTGTTGAAATGAGGAATGTCATTGGAGTCTGGATGTATTGAAATAAAAAATGGTCAACGTGTTGATCCTAGTCTTTCCGGATTGGAAGAAGGAATTTCATGTGCATTTGGATGTGTCATGTATCTCATTGGGAGTAGTGCTGACGCATGCCAATGAAGGAGAATTAGATCACCCGACAGAATTCGCGAGCACGAAGGTGTTGAAGGATGAAAATAATTATTCAACAATAGAGTGCGAAGGGTTGGCTATGGTGTATGCGCTCTAGAAGTTCAGGCATTACTTGCTAGGCAGACACTTTACGATGTATGTAGACCATTCTACATTAAAGTACCTGGTCAACAAGCCTTTGTTGGGGGTGAAAATATGCAAATGGCTGCTGTTGTTTCAGGAGTATGATTTCGAAGTCATTTTGAAGCCATGGTGATTAAATGTAGGACCCGATCATCTGTCACGCATTGAAACACGAGAGGAGCCTACCAATTTAGAGGAGGGGCTGCCTGACGCATAGCTCTTTGTTGTGCGCATAGTAGACAATCATTTTACAGAATTTATCCACTTCCTGACTACATGAATGGCTCCAGAAGGATACTCTAGACAACAGAAGAAGGAATTAGTGGTGTGCACGGAAGACTTTTCTGTGATTGCAGGCCATTTATAGAAGATGGGATCAAACGAGATACTGTGATGCTATGTGCTTGACTTTGAATAGAACAGTGTCCTTGCTGAAGCTCATGGAGGAGCTGCAGGAGGCCATTATGCAAGAAAAGCAATAGTACAGAAGATTTTACGTGCTGGGTTATGGTGGCCAACATTACATAAGGATTCCAAAGTGTATTGCAAGGGGTGCAATGCATGTCAAAGAACTGGTATGCCATCGTGGAGAGATGAAGTGCCTTTGAATCTATAGGTATCATTGCAACCATTTGAGAAATGGGAAACTGATTTTGTAGGCCCAACTTATCCTGCAGGAAAGATGATGAGTGCACGGATCATCACCGTGACTGAGTATTTGACTAGATGAGCAAAGGCACAACCTGTGAAGGATTGTACAGAGGAAACAACAGCGAAGATCCTATTTGAATATGTGTTGACTAAGTTTGGTTTCCTAAAGATATTCATGAGTTATCACAGTATGCATTTCCTTAATGAAACGATCAGTGCGTTGACTGAAGAATTCCAAGTTTATCACTAGAAGGGTACGCCATATCATCCGCAGGCCAATGGGACAGTTGAAGTGTTTAATAAGATATTGGAGAAAACACTGAAAAAGGTTTGCAATGTGCAGAAGAATGACTGGGATGTGCGCATACCATTGGTGTTATCGGCTTATAGAAATACTTGTAAGAAGCTTACTGGTTAGACACCTTTCAGGCTGGTCTATGGCGTAGAGGTTGTGATTCTTATGGAATACATTATGCCTAGTCTATTCATAGTAACGTTCATAGGAATGGCGGACCGCGGGGCCTTAGAAGAGTGGCTCGCGTCACTGACAGAGCTGGAGGAAGATATTTCTTTGGATGGATTCCATCAACAAGTTCAGAAGGAGCGCGAAAAGGAATGGCACGATCAACACATCAAATTGCACACCTTCAAGGTAAACGATTTAGTTTTATTATATGACAACAATTTTGATAAGTTTCCAGGGAAATTTTAAATGCATTGGCTGGGGCCATATGTTATCAAGGATATTACCAATGATGGAGTAGTTCAGCTTGTGAAATTGAATGGAGATCCTTCTGGAAAAGGTAAATGGAAGCCGATTGAAGCCATACACCGGGGATCTGGCCAAATGACTATATGACAGTAGCACAATCTTAGTGCACCAGGCAGCTACAAGGAGGTGTGGGACTATAAAATACACTACCCGAGTTGTAGAGCTGCGCGATAAGGGGTCTTGCGAAATGGAAGAATGTCACAGTACCGGGCAAAGCACGAAGGGAGCTGCACTATAGGAATGGAGACTACGCAGCGCAGCCAAAAAGTGATTGTTACTGTCATTGTTCATGATTCGATTATTAGAATACAATTAAAAGGAGTGGGGGGATGACATTTAAGGTATTTAAGGGTGAATTTAAGAGGAAAATATTTGGAAATCTTCCACCAACCTCACATTTATGAGCATATTTTGGGGGGAATGATCGAATTTGAATTTGAATTTGCCTATAAATTACAAGTGGTTGTCCAGCGAGAAACACTTTGCATTTTGAGTATTTATGAATTGTGTTGTTTGTTTCGTGAGCCCTTTGAGAAATTTTTGTCAAGCCCCATGTTTGATCAGTATCCTGAGTCTGATCAAAACCTCATCAACAACTTCATGTCTACACCAGCTAAGACCCCTAGTACTGGGGCATTGTCGCCTCTAAGGGAGCTTCCCCTGAGGTCATGAGTATGGAGGTTACCACAATAGTGCCTATGGCACCGTGGTCACCTAAGCCAATGAGAGAGGTCCCTAAGCCAAAGAAGGATAAACAAAAGAAGTCAATGCTGATGCACGAGTCACCATGGAAGCATGCAGCTACATAGGTGCAGCGGAAAGAAAATCTAAGTGCAAAGGAGAAAGGCAAAGCGGTAGACTTGGAGGCCAAGGAGAGCACAGAAGACACATATATTGAGGGGCTAGACCCTATTTCTAAGTTGCTGGAGTACATCCCTCCATGCAAAGGCAAGGTGAACATCTCGAAGGACCCAGATGAGGGGCAGTTCCTCCTTAACACACCCCTGCAGCCAGAAAATATAACTTTTGAAGGTTCGTGCTTGGCACACATCCCACATCGAAAACTTGAAGATTTGGATTTTGGGGACATCAAGCGGTTCCCCCACCTGGCTACCAATACCTTCATGAAACTAGTTTTCTACAAGGAGTTAGGTGTCACCACACTAGAGTCGGTGGAATGGATTTGAGGGGTAAACAAGGCAGGGTTGTTGAACCTACTATGGGTGCCTCACTACCACCTCGCCCCCATAAATTTAACAGTCATTAAGCAGTTGTTGTGCCTTGTGCACGACGGGTTCTTGTGGTTGAGTGAGCCAATACCAATCACTGAAATATTGATCCATCGAATCATATTGTTACCTCATTCTGGACTAAATCCAGCAAAGGCATTTGGCAGAAAGACGAGCGAGCGTGACCTTACCGAGAAGATAAAGGACAAGTTCAAACATGTCAAGAAATAGCGCGGGTATTCCACTTCCAGTATTACTGGCCCCGTGGTGAAGGTTGTAACCCAAATTTTGGCTAGAAAAGTGATTAGAAAGTGTCGCGTGGACAAGGTTCTAGCACCAGTGGTTTCATTAGTGGCTCAGTGCATGGAGGGAGTACAGTTCAACTGGGCACGCTACCTGTGCAGCGAGTTCCTCGTGAACTATGGAGAGGCACAGGACCACAGTAAGAAATTTCATTATTCGTGGCTACTACTCTAGATTGTGCTAGTCACGTGGGAGTTGCCAGAGGATAGCCAATTTCCTTTGGTCGCGACAAGTTTGTGAGAAGCAGCAAAGTTTTCATCTTTATGGGCCACCAATGATGCTAACCGCGTCAGGGAAAGCAAAGTGTTTTGGGTACTAATGGAGGCAAGCATCCATGTAGCCATCAACTAAAATCCGTGGTTGTCACCAACCATCTTTGAGTATCTATCTGGCTACACAAAGTTCAAAGCCGAATTCCACCATTTTTACATCTAGGCGCTAAAGGCTCAGGATCATAAGTGGTATGATTTTCCTTACTTGGCTACAGATGATGAAATTGCAGAGGTCCTCAAGCGATGGCCAGCAGATTGGCACACAACATTGGATTTGGCCACTAGGACTAGCAAGTCCGTGGAGAAGCAGAAAAAGGAAGCAACATGAGTGAAGGTTCAGCAGTTGGCAGAAAATAGGAAGAAGGAGACTGAGGAGAAATCCCGAGTAGAAGCGGAGCACGCCGCAAAGGAACAAGCAGAGCAGGAAGAGTGTAGCTCTGATAGAAGTCAAAAATCTCCTTCACCCAAAACAGAGGAAGAAGAGCGTCAAAACAAGGCGGCGATGATCAGGAGAGCACTCCCTTCTGTGTGAAGCGACATAGAGAATAGGAACAGGAGGGACAACGAAAGAATACGAAAGCCTCCAAGTCATCGCTCAATCCAATTACCTTGACAGAGGGCCACTTAGATGATATTGGAGATAAGGTAAGGGATATGATAGCAGAACTACTGCAGTAGTTTGAGCAATATCAGAAGATGGCACTAAGTGCCATATAGATAGGTTTGCATAAGCTGTAAATCAAAAAAACTAGACTCTAGGCAGGTGTAGGGTAGAGTAGCATGACATCATCCAGTTTGGCATCAGGGACCACTCAAGCAGCAGAGTTGGTTCGATCCTCGGATCTCTGGTCAGTTGTGCTACCTGATGGAGCTTTGAGCCCAAAGGCAAATGCTTACAATGCTACTATTAGCACTTTAAAGAATATTGGTTTGAACTTGGTCACGCTCCCCAGTGAATTCCTTCACACACTGCAAGTAGGTGTTATTGCAGATATTCAGGCCCGAGAGTAGTGCGCACTAAGCATGATCAGTGAGTATGAGGTCAACAATGAATAGATGTTCGTTGAGAAGACAACAATGCTAGAAGCATGGAATAAGGTTTAGGAGCAGAAGGAGTGAACTGCAGCTGTGGTGGTCGAGGCATGTAGAACAGTCCCTGAGCTACATATACCAGAAGAGGTGTTGTTGGAGGCCAAGATTAGGAAGTTGGTTGTAGGTGTGAGTGATGCAAAAACTGAAGTGGCCAAGGTTTAGTTTGAACTAAACCTGCAGATCCCAGAGCTTGAGTTGAAGTCACAGCCTTCAACTCCACTAGAGGTTAAAGAACAACATGAAGCCATTGTGAAAGATGGATTTGCTACAGTAGATGCCACAGTAGCATATTGCACTGCACTCTTAGAGCAATCTATGGAGGTAGTTACGACTTTGCAAGAAGATCCTAACCTATAGCGGTTGAACACAAAATCCTGTGAATTACAGCAGCAGTACGATGAAGCACAAGCGATGGCGAGCAATGTCACAAAGGAAAGAGGCAGTACTTAAGGCCCAATTGGGGCCTTGGCTAGATGAGACCTATGTTATCTTTACCACCATTTAGGAGAAATTGGCCAGCCTATAGTGAATGCAACAGAAGATCAAGGAGGACAGCACATGACCAACAACAGAGAAGATGGTGGAGCAAATCAAACAGGCAGCCGTGCAGAGCGTGACTGAGGTAGCAGTGTCACAAGTAGAGCTGAGAGGTCTCCGTGGTAAGGTCTTCATGCCAACCAAGTGGATCGAGGGTGAGTCACGCTATTTTTGTTGGGGGCATGTTGTGACAGGGTCCCCTAGGATCAATTTTGGGGTAAAAGCCCAAGTTTTGGGGCCTAAAGCCAAGTTTTTGTTATGTAAAGTGTAAAATTTCCACAAGTTGTGGTCGTGGAATGCATAGATGGTAAAGTGTCATAAAAGGGTTTTACCATTCATTTATGTACATTGTGTCAGCTTTAGTAGATCTACCCATGGTCCGCGGACCATGGGATTGTATAAAAAGGAGAGTCTTAGAGAGTCTAAGGCAGTTCATGAAGTAATGAAGGATGAGGATGAATGTAATGGGTCATTAAAAGGAAGAGAGATGAGTCTTAGAGTATAAGAGAGGCTTTGTAGCTGTGTGCACAGAGGCCTAGAGCAGAGTCCATAGTTGAGTGTGTGGACCCTTGTAGCTTACTGCGCAGGGAACTTTTGAGTCTGTAAGAAGAACTGAAGTATCATTAAAGAGATTATTCTGGAAATATCTTTGTTTTGTCCATTTACTTATGTTATGAATGAATGTGATTATGTTATGATGAATAATGGGTTTATGAATTAATATTGCATTGATGTGTGATTTTACATGATTTGTATTGTCATATGAATGCAAGTAATAATAATTGTTTACGCAAAGAATACCTTGTTGCATGTTAAAGATATCGAACACTTAAGTTGATCTAGGTAAATACGGAAGTAGGAGCAATCATAGAGGCACATAAGTGGTTACTTCACTTGTTTAGGGTCTGCAAAAGATAGTCGTAGGGCTTAAATGACATCACACTCATCTCTGGGTGCGGAAACTTGGTTCCAGCATCCCCCCTTACTGCTTTAGGTGAGACTTTAGTCTGCACTCTGTGGATTGATGCGAAAGGGCCAATAGTGTAGGGATTTGTTTGGCTAAACTATCTCTGAACCTGGGTCGGGACCTACTAAGCCAACATCATTTAATATTGACGAAGAAGGTAATATTCAGAGGACACCGTGAAGCACACTATAGATCGTAAGCCAAGGTATCATAGGGATACCTCATCCATCCACACCACCTCTGCCTCCACCTCCAAATCCATCATTTAACATGGCGAACAAGAATGAATATGATTTTATTCAAGGATCTGGGGATTGAAGACCCTGAGCAATTTTGGTTCATTGCAGATGTTGTATGGAAGGCATAGCAAATTATTGATGATGATATGAAGAAAGTGCAGCTAGTCACAATGTTACAGGATAGAGCGTTGAGTTGGTATATCAAGTTTTGCTCAGGTAAACCCAACGCGACTATGCTAGAAACCCAACAAGTGCTAAACAATGAGTTTAAGAAACCCAAATCACAAGCCCAGTTGGTAACAGAATTTAAAGAGATTCAATAGAGGGTGAATGAGTCTGCATGGGACTTTGATCAAAGACTAAAGTGTCTGATTCAGTAGGCTAACATGATAATCACAAATGATCAACATAGAGACTGGTACATTGCTTTACTCCTACCTCACCTGAGATTACCACTGTTGCAATAGAAAATAGGAATGCAAGATGAAGCCTTGGAGATTTCCATGAGAATGGAAGCTTCACCTGTGTAGGATACGAATCTGGTGGTAGAACAGATTCAGTCATAACTAGCCATCCTACACATGGAGTTATAGAGCCTTAAGAAGGGAAAGGAAGTTCAGCCTGAGGTGCGCACTGAAGTTTGGTGTCTGAAATGTAAGATCCATGTTCATGAAAAGGACCACTACCCAGTCTATCATAATTACCTTATTGGGGGAGGTCTTGTCCCCCTGAAGCTAGAAAACATCGTTGGGTCGAGCACAGTATTAGCCTTATGGTGTGCTATCTATCAAATCTTTGGGAAGAATGCGACTGATAACTGCCATCTCCTGCAAAAGTTTGTGCAAACTCCACAACAGCTGTTTTGCACTTTCTACAAATTGATTAGGCATGATGAGCATAATTGTCGAAGCTATGAGCTAATGATGAAGCGGACCCCTACATATGGGATGCAAGTGAAAAATTGGCCTCAATATTAGGGTGGAGGTGCAGCTCACGAAGGATTCCAAGGCCGAGTAGGAGGAACTGGAAGGTGTCACAGACAGGTTATTTGTTACAATTGTGGAGAGGTAGGTCATTTTACATGCAACTATCAGAATTAGACGCACCCCTCCTATCAGTATTAATGATAGTTTGATCATGTTATAGAATATTTCCACGTACTTATAGCAAATATGCAAGAAAAGAAAGCTCAAACACCTACGTAGAATATTCAAATGATGAGAGCGGAGCCTCGCGAAGAGGAGCCTAGCGTCAATATCGTGACTCAAAGAGATATAGCCACAACAAAAGATAAGGGGAAGACACCAGGGGCTGAAGGATGGGTACGGAAGGTTGTTGATAAGGAAGTTGGGTTTGATCTAAGATGCACAAAGGAAACCTTTTTGGAAGCTAAAAATATCTTCGTAGAAGCCTCTACATCAGGAAGTTAGGATAATTCTGGCGGAAACAATAGTGTAAAAGATGTAGACCCTTCATTGCTAGCAACATTTTTGAAGACTTGTATGAAGCTTTTACGAGATAGAAGGGCAGTAAAAGGGCTACAAGAGCTAATTGATAATTGTACAGGTAAGATTAAAACTCCTCCAAGAGAACACGCAGTACGCAAAGTGGGAAAAAACAAGAAGTGAATAGGTCGCGAGATGAGATTGACTATGCAAATTGGGGAATATGAGATGGACCAGTTAATTCTCGATCTAGGATTTGATGCGAATGTTCTGCCGAAGAAAAAATGGGAAAGAATGGGGAGGTTTTCACTTCAATTGTCTCCTATCCATCTACATATGGCAAACTAACAAAATATCATTCCTATGGGGCGCATGTATGGGGTAAAATATTGAAGGAGCAAGCGCCCTAGCTGAATTTTGAAGTGATCAAAATAGTTGACGATAGTAACCCTTACCCTTTGCTATTAGGCATTGATTAGGCCTTTGATATGGACGCAATTATTAGTCTCAAAAATCACAGAATGAGATTAGAAAGAAAGGAGCTCCGGGTCATTATTCCATTAGATCCAACTAAAAGTGCGTGATATACCGAACCAGTGCGTGATAACGAGGAGGACGATCTTAATCAAATTTATAAGATCACTATGCATGATGATGAATGGATCAACCCTATAGTGGATGGATGGATTACATGGGATAGGGATAGTTCCTGCACTTTAGATTTTGATGAAGAGCTCGAGCATTGGCAGGACCGATTACATGAAGTCACCTCATTGCACTATAATATGTTGACAAAATTGCTTCGATGCATATCCACTGGCATATAGAATTTAGCTTATTATGATGGGTTAGAAGATGTTAACTTGTTTTTGGATAAGTTTTAAAGGGATGTGCTAGAAGCGCATCGGCTCCAAGCACTAGATCTGCCATTGTGAGCTATCTTTGCCCGTTGGTGGGGTACGCATAAGGAAAGCTTCACCGATTGGAAAGAATATCGGGGGATGATGAAGGTGAGGTTTAGGTACACTACTAATACCCATATGACAAAGAAATAAGCAGGGAAGGATGATCCACATGAACATTTGGCATGATGGACTCAAGCATGGGGATAGGAACTGCAGCCGAAATGGGTTCACATCTTTATCACACTTTGGATACCATCCCAATGAACTGATACTTGGAAACGAAGCTGCGACATTGGACAGTTGAATGGGATATCCTAAAGAAAATCTTCCTATTAAATTTCAGCTTTCAAGATGGCTTTGAATTTATTAATGAGGCACTCCAACAAATGAAAGTAGCGATCTTCAAAATTCCTAAGGAACCAGTAGCATGGGTTCAGCCAGATTGGAATACGCAGTTGTACCATCCACTTGAATGTTATAATGTGACTACAGAATAAAGTTAAGATGACCCCAAAAGCATTAGTATTCCTAAGTCTGAAGGACAATGTGAGGTTGAGGGACCTAAGGCAATAATCCCCAACATATCGGAGCCTTTAAAGACTCAGCAAGTAAATGTTGGATCGGACGCGTAGCCAGATTTTGCTAAGGTAGGTGACTATTGGGATGAAGATATAGTTGATAAGGTCACAAAGTTGTTGCGTGAGTATCAAGACTTGTTTCCCACCAGATTTTCTAATCTAAAGGGAATCATATGGGATTTGGGCATCATGAAGATTAATTTGAAGCCAGGTATGAAGCCTATAAAGCAGTGCCCCTACTGATTAAATTCCAAATATAAGGAAAATGTGCGCAATGAGTTGGATAAGATGATGGAAGCTCGAATCATTGAACCTGTGGAGGAATAAGACTGGGTGAGTCCCATGGAAGTCCAAGAAAAGAAGCAGCAGGATGAAATTCAGATATGCATAAACTTGAGGAAGTTAAATGATGCATGCGTCCATGACCCATTCCCTACGCCATTTACAGACAAAGTGTTGGAGAATGTTGGAGGCTAGCAAGCTTACTCGTTTACTGATGGGTTCTCGAGGTACCATCAGATCAAGATCGCACGAAAGGATCGAAGTAAGACCACCTTCATGAAGAAATGGGGTTGTTTTCAATATATGGTAATGTCTTTTAGGTTGAAGAATGCACCCACGATCTTTTCAAGGGTAGTAATTGTGGATTTTAAGGAATTTATCCACAAATTCTTAGAATTCTACTTTGATGACTGGACTGTATTTGGGTTGGTAAAGTGCCATGTTGCCAGTCTGCGCCTTATGCTGAATACCTGTTGAGGAGATCAAATCACCCGTAACCTGAAAAAGTGCATCTTCTGTGTGCCTTATGGAATATTTTTGGGTCATGTGGTTTGCAAGCAAGGATTGATAGCAAACCCTGCTAAAATAGTTGTCATTGTTAATTTGGAAGCCCTAAAGAACATAAAATAGTTGTGAGAAATGTTGGGCCATACAAGGTTTTATCGGAAGTTTATCAAGGCATACGTGCAAATAACTGCACCAATGGAGAGGTTGTTGAAGAAGGATGCAACATTTTTTTGGGATGAAGATTGCTAAAGAAGTTTAGACATTTTGAAGGAAAAAATGGTCACCATGCACATTCCGGTGTTCCCGGATTGGAAAAAGGAGTTTCGTGTTCATGTGGATGCATCCTGTATTGCGCTAAGTGTGGTGTTGACCCAACTAGGTGGAGACATTGATCATCCTATAGAATTTTCGAGTGTAAAATTATCAAAGGTGGAGAAGAACTACTCGACCACAGGGTAAGAAGGACTATAAATGGTGTACATGCTATAGAAATTCTAGCATTATATGTAAGGCTTACACTTCAAAATGTATACCAACCATTCTATTCTAAAATACCTAGTCAATAAGCATGTGTTCGGAAGCAAGATTTGCAGATGTTTGTTGCTATTCCAGGAGTATGATTTTGAGGTGATCGTGAAGCCCGAATGCCTTAATCCCAATCCTTATCACCTATCCAAGATTGAAACTAGTGATGAGCCTACAAGTTTGGAGGAAGGGTTGCTTGATATGCAGCTCTTTTCTGTTCGTGTCACGGACGATAAATTTGCTGATAAAATTCAATTTTTGTCTACTGAATAGCCCCGAAAGGATATTCGACACAACAAAAGAAGGAATTGGTGGTCCGCACAGCTGAATTTTCTATGATCATCAGAAACTTATACAAAATGGGCTCTGATGAGATACTGTGTAGATATTTCCTAGAGTATGAAAGGCCAAGCATTTTCACAGAAGTGTATGTAGGAGTAGCGGGAGGATACTATGTCAGCAGAGCAACTACACATAAGATCCTGTGCATAGGAATTTGGTGGGAAACAATGTATAAGGATTCAAAGATGTATTGTACAGTGTGTGATGCTTATCAGTGGATGAGGAGACCATCACAAAGGGATGAGTATCCATTAAATCCGAAAATAACCTTGCAGGTGTTTGATAAATGAGCGATCGAATTCATGGGTCCGATTCACCCTCCAGGGAAAAAGACCAAGGTGTGATACATTATTACTGCAACTAAATACTTGACATGGTGGATAGAAGTACAACTAGTCAAAGACTGTAGTGGAGCTACCACCTCGAAGTTCATCTTTGAGTTTATATTATCTCGCTTTGGTTTCCTTAAAATTTTAATGAGTGATAGGCACACACACTTCTTAAATGAAACTATTGCTGCGATGCTTGAGGAATTCCAGGTATATCATCAGAAGAGTACATCGTATCATGCTCAAGCTAATGGTATGGTAGAAGCCTTCAAAAAAATCCTGGAGAATGTTTTGACAAAGGTTTGCAACATGAAGCGGAATGACTAGGATGTGTGCATACCAGTAGTCCTTTGGGCGTATAAGATCAGTTGTAAAAGGTTGACAGGCCAAACGCCTTTCCAACTAGTATATGGGAAGGAGGCTGTAATAAGTACAACTAGTCAAAGACTGTAGTGGAGCTACCACCTCGAAGTTCATCTTTGAGTTTATATTATCTCGCTTTGGTTTCCTTAAAATTTTAATGAGTGATAGGCACACACACTTCTTAAATGAAACTATTGCTGCGATGCTTGAGGAATTCCAGGTATATCATCAGAAGAGTACATCGTATCATGCTCAAGCTAATGGTATGGTAGAAGTCTTCAAAAAAATCTTGGAGAATGTTTTGACAAAGGTTTGCAACATGAAGCAGAATGACTAGGATGTGTGCATACCAGTAGTCCTTTGGGCATATAAGATCAGTTGTAAAAGGTTGACAGGACAAACGCCTTTCCAACTAGTATATGGGAAGGAGGCTGTAATAAGTACAACTAGTCAAAGACTGTAGTGGAGCTACCACCTCGAAGTTCATCTTTGAGTTTATATTATCTCACTTTGGTTTCCTTAAAATTTTAATGAGTGATAGGCACACACACTTCTTAAATGAAACTATTGCTGCGATGCTTGAGGAATTCCAGGTATATCATCAGAAGAGTACATTGTATCATGCTCAAGCTAATGGTATGGTAGAAGCCTTCAAAAAAATCTTGGAGAATGTTTTGACAAAGGTTTGCAACATGAAGCGGAATGACTAGGATGTGTGCATACCAGTAGTCCTTTGGGCGTATAAGATCAGTTGTAAAACGTTGACAGGCCAAACGCCTTTCCAACTAGTATATGGGAAGGAGGCTGTAATACCCATGGAATAAATTGTGTCAAGTCTGCAGATTGCAACATTAACATATATGGTTGATCGCGATACTATGGAGGAGCATCTTTCACAGCTGGTAGAACTGAAAGAAGATCATTTCCTAGCAAGTTTAATCAATAGGTGCAAAAGGATCACGAAAAGGCATGGTGTGATTGCCATATAAAACAATGTGCATTCCAATTTAATGATCTGATATTGCTATATGATAGAAAAATTACAAAATTTTCAGGGAAGTTTCAAATGCTTTGGCAAGGACCCTATGTCGTAAAAGAAATTACAGATGGTGGCGCATTTCAGCTTGCGAAGCTAAATGGGGAATTGACTCAAGGAAAAGTCAATGGCAATCGATTGAAGCTATACAATAGTGATCCCGCCCCTGTAAAATGACTATATGATGGTGGGATATTCTTAGTACTTTAGGCAACTGCATGGAAGTACAGGACTTTAAACTACGGTGCCCAAAAGTGGGAAAGACAATGAAAGAGACCTACGCAATGGTTGGAAGTATGGTGCAGAGGGGAGTTGCATCAGAGAAGTTGTACCAAAAAACTTGGTGCTACATTGCATGGACGACAAATGTCTGTTGGAAGCATTGTAGATGATTGGATGGAAAATTTTCCGTTGAAAGGAGCGAGGAAGATGCATTTATGTAGCATATGTTTGGAAATATACCACCAATTATGCATTAATGATCATAAATTGGAGGGAAAGATTGGATTCAAATTCAAAATCATCTATAAATATGGTATGTTTCCCCACATTTGAACACTTTTATTCCTGATAGTTTGTATTGATATTTTTTACCTTACCGTGTGCCAAGTGCAGAACTGTATGTATGAACCCGATTCGGAAGAGCCATTTTCATGACCAAGGTTGGCTGACGTACCTAACTTTCTCCGAGAATGTTTTGTGGCTAGCATGACTACAAATCCCCCTGAGATGGAAGCAGTGCCATCTGTCCCAGCAAGATTTTTAAATACAACACCTAGGTCTCCCAAACCTAAGCCTTATGTAGCACAACCTTTTGCATCCAAGGTGACAGAAAATAAGCAGAAGAAAGATCAGCAAGTCTTGGTGAGGTAGTCACCAAGGAATAACCCCATGGAAGTTCACCACAAGGGGGAGATGAATCGGTCACAATAGCCGACAGAGCCAAGGGATTTGAGTGAAGAAGAACTGTGCAAAGGCATTGAGGAGATTGATTCTAATGAGGGTGAGCTGATGACTTAGCTACCGAAGTATATCCCACCAAGCAAGGCCATAGCCAAATTGCCTAAAGATCTAGACAATGAAAAATTCATGGTGACTACACCACTATTGCTAGAGAAGGTGATGTTTGAGGGTGCGTTGTTGGCCCGCATAACGACCCTAAAAATGGATGATTGGGACTTAGGGAGTCATGAGAAGTTCTGTCAGTTGGCTCCAACCAAATACCTATTCAAGGTATATTATGAAGAATAGGAGGTTACGCGGTTGGAGCCGATGAAATGGATCGTCGACGTTGGGGCCGCGAGGCTCATGAACATGCTCTGGGTGCCGTATTTCAGTCGCACCAACATAAACACCATTTTTGTATGGAAACTACTTACATTGGTGCATGATGGGTGTCTCTGGCTAGGAGAACCCATCCCAATCACGAACATGTTGATCCACCAAATCACCTTGCTGCCATATTAAGGCTTGGATCCAGCAGAAGTGTTTGGAGGAAAAATGCAGCAAAAGAAACTCGCGGACTAGATGAAGAGAGAGTTTGGCTTCATAAAGAAGTCAGGTGGATATTCTATCTACTCTATCATGGATCCCACGGTGAAGTTTACCGCACAAATATTGGCGTACAAGATCATGTGTAAGTGTCGCGTAGACGAAGTTTCAACCACCTTCATTTCTTTGGCTACGTAGTCTGCCAAAGTAATCCAGTATAACTTGTAGGAATTTACAGGGTAAGTTCCTCAGACAGAACACCAAAGGACACCACTCACAAACAGATCGTAGATCAATACACCAGTACTTTTGACGTGGTTAAAACCCTCAAAGAGGGAAACAGTCCACAACCTGAGCCAACGCGGCCACTTCAAGCAATTTATTAATAAAAGAATGAAAATTTACATATGCTTCTCTCATAGACGGATTACCCTACAAATGACCCTCCATGCTCTTTAAATAGAGATCATGGACCAATCGGGTGTTAACCCACGGATCAAGTGTCAGTAATACCGAGGAGAGAATGAACCGTCGGATCACTACATATCGTGACTGTCGGATTGTAAGTTACAAAATGTACATAGTAAAGAAACACACTTTACCTAACTCTATACCTAACTCTATACTAGACCAAGTTGTACTTAACTATTTCCTATGTGTCGGAATATCCTAACATCCCCCCTTAAGAACAACTTGGGATAGGATTGAAGGATTTACAAATATGACACAATAGGAGAAGGAAGGAGGCACTAGAGCCTATCCCCCCTTAGTGACAACTTCCTGAACTCCAACCATAAATTGAAGTTTAGTGAACTTCACCTCTGTGAGAGCCTTTGTAAAGATGTCTGCAACTTGATCATCTATTGAACAATATTGCACTTCAAGAACATGGTTGTGAATGAGCTTTCTGATGAAGTGCATGTGCAGTTCAATGTGTTTGCTGTGTTGATGTTGGACTGGATCTTTTCATAGCTGAATGGCACTTTGATTATCACACCAAAGTGTAGTTGGATGCTGCTGCTGAAAGCCAAACTCTGACAGGATCTGATGAAGCCACAAGTCTTCCTTACTAGCTTCTACGGCACCACGATACTCTGCTTCTGCTGAAGAAAGAGAAATGGCACCTTTTTTCTTGCAAGCCCATGTAATAGGTCCTGAACCAAGAGTGAACACATAACCTGCAGTAGACTTCTGATCATCAGGGTCACCAGCCCAATCGGAATCAGTGAAACCAACCAATAAAGGAGCTGCTTCGGCACTGTAATGAATCCCAAACTGAACTGTACCTCGAACATAACGAAGTATTCTTTTCGCTGCTTTCCAATGATTTTCATGTGGGTTTTTCATAAACCGAGCAACAAGGCCAACGGCAAAGGAAAGGTCAGGACGAGTATGGGTTAGATACAAAAGTTTTCCTACAAGTTGACGGTATAAGGTAGCATCAACTTCAGGAGAAGTACAAGTGACTGAAATTTTGACTCCAGACTGAAAGGGAGAAGGGGCTGGCTTACAGTCTTCCATGTGAAAATGGCGTAGAATATCACAGGCATACTTGGACTGAGAAAGGGAAATACCTTCCTTGGATTGCAAGACTTGAAGGCCGAGAAAATAATGTAAGTGTCCTAAGTCTGTCATTTCAAACTTCCTTTTAAGGCTAGACTTCACATGGTTTATAAGGTTGGGATCACTACCAGTCAGGATAAGATCATCAACATAAAGAACAAGAATGATAAGAGACTTGCCCACTTTCTTGGTGTAGACAGTTTTGTCAGAACGACACCTAGAAAAGCCATTTTCTAAAATAAAGTTATCCATTTTGGCATACCAAGCTCGAGGAGCTTGCTTGAGACCATAAAGGGATTTCTTAAGCCGACATACAAGGCTGGAGTCTGTTTGTATAAAGCCAATAGGTTGTTCCATATAGATTTCTTCATGCAAGTCCCCATGCAAGAAGGCGGATTTAACATCCATCTGATGGACTTCCCATTTGAAAGAGGCAGCAAGGGAAAGAACAAGGCGGATAGAGTTCATTTTGGCAATAGGGGAGAAGGTTTCAGTATAGTCAATGCCTTCAACTTGTGAAAAACATTTAGCAACAAGACGAGCTTTATGTTTATCAACTTTCTCATCTAGTCCATACTTGGTTCTGTAAACCCATTTGCATCTAACAAGTTTTCGTCCCTTTGGTTGAGGAACAAGATCCCATGTATCATTTGCCAATAATGAATGATATTCTTCATTCATAGCTGCTTCCCAATCTGGATGGCCTGAAGCTTCTGCAAAGGTGTCAGGATCATAATTCACTGAATCTTGAGCCAGTAAAGAAGAGGCTCTCTCGAACTGAGAACGTGTACGTCGCTGATCTGTAGGATCACCGGCAAGATCACCTGCTGCATCCTGAGTAACACGGACCCATTTTGGAAGCTGCGGAACTGAAGGAGGATCCTGAGAAGGTGGGGGAGGATTTTCATCCTCGCTTTCATCATCTGAAGAAGAAATATTTTCAAAAGTAGAAGAGATAGGGAGAGGTGGCACATCCGCCGAACTAGGCTCGCAGGCCGATATATTTTCAACAAACTTTACATCTCTTCTAATGATAACATTTTTGGACTTAAGTGGAATAAGTCTATATCCTTTGATATCTTCAGAATATCCAAAAAAAATACATTTTTCACTCTTAGGTTCTAAAGCTTTACGTTTCTCATCTGGAATATGGGCCCATGCTTCACTTCCAAAAACACGAAAGTGACTTACATCTGGTTTGATTGAGCTCCATGCTTCTTCTGGAGTGATATTCTTTAAAACCTTAGTAGGAGTGCGATTTATTATGTAATTTGCACAGTTAATTGCTTCTGCCCAATAATTAAGACTAAGTCCTTTAGATTGAAGCATACAATTAGCCATTTCCTTTAAGGTGTGATTCTTCCTTTCAGCTACACCATTTTGTTGTGGAGTATATGGAACAGTATGTTGCATTTGAATTCCATTCTCAGTGCAAAAGTTGATGAATGAGTTTTTAACATATTCTCCGCCATTATCAGATCTTAGCTTAAGAATTTGATGTCCAGATTGTTTTTCAACAAAGGCCTTAAAGGCCAAGAACATGTTAAATACTTCACTCTTGAATTTTAAGAAGTATACCCAAGTGCGTCTGGAGAAATCATCAGTGAAAGTTAAGAAATACTTGTAGCCAGAGAATGAAGCAACTGGAAGTGGACCACATAAATCACTATGCACGAGCTGTAAAGGGGTTGAGGCATGCCAAGAGGCACGTTTTTCAAAACTATCCCGATGATGTTTTCTGAGTACACATCTGGAACAAACACCATCTCTGCAAGATACCATTGGAAGACCTGTCACCATATTTTCTTTACATAGATTCTGAAGAGAGCGATAGTTTAAGTGACCAAATCGCTCATGCCAAAGTTTGCTCACTTCATCATTATGAGCAACAAATACTGAGGGAAGATTTGATGACCCAAAGTTGTGAAACTTATACAACCTTGTAGAATCATCAGCAATGCCAGTAGCTAAAATCTGTCTAGGATCTCCTAGGTCCTTAATTACAACATCGTGAGGTGAAAATTCAACGATTTTACCTTCACCTGAATGGGTTATCTGATATACAGATAGAAGGTTGCAGGATAAGGTTGGAACACATAATAAATCATTAAACTGACCATTGTCTAGATGAACAGTTCCAGTCCCTACAACATGTTGAGGCCTCGAAAATCGCTGCCACAACAAAGGGGAAACCACCCGGTCCGGACCTTAGTACAGCTCCTTTTCCGTTTGGAATAGTGGCTCCGACTGGGGATAATGGGACCAGTTTCCCAATAATGAATAAAAGTGGGATGGATGAGTAACTTATGATGTATGATGGTGATAAGCGAACAGCTAAAACTATCGGCGAAATATAGTAACTATAATCTAATCCCGGGACTTATCAATCTTTCAAAGCGTAGCGTTTGATGATCTGTGCTTTAAGGCAGGCATATAGATGACTCTAACACTAAAGCATAGACGTTTAAACCATTTAAGATTGCTCTGCATAATTAGTTATGCAGAGCGATAATAGCGAATTACTACACATTGTCATTCATATCATTGCTACATGCATGATTAAAAGAAAGGGCATATCACAAAACATCCAATAGTGGAATGCAATAAAAATTTGCGGTTATAGCGCATACATGTATTCAACAATAGCAAAAATAATAACACAGCAATTCATATGAGAGGAAAGAGGACAGATGCAGATAAAAGTACCATGTAAGCCACTCAACAATCCATTATATAAATCGCTATGTCGCAGTCCTTTCTTCAAACCAAAAAAGCATTCCAAACAAGAGACAATAGTGCGCAATTGCATAAAACAGCCTTCTTGTCAAATTAAGGACTATTGGTCGAGTTTCACAAAAGAATATAGACTGAAGCACAGTAGTGCAAACTTCAGTCTTTAAGTCTATTACAAAATTTTACGACCTTTTCCAAAACAATGAAAGGGTCTATAAATACTAATCTAATCTAAATATCTAAAAAAAACTGAAAATCTATTAAATTGGCATCAATAAATGTTTTCCATCTTTTTTGGGCAATCTGGCAGTCGGCAGCAATGCTTCATTCGGTGGGCTCTTTGCCTTTAAACCTCAGCTGACATATCGCCAGCATTGGCTCTGCTTCCGGTGGAGTATTGAGACGCGACGTGAGCTGGGCATCATATGTGGCATCCTTAATGTCGGGGATCAGGCATTTGAGAGCATCTGTTAAACACTTAAGAGCCGACCTTTGAGTGTGCGGCTTGATTAGAAAGAGCCAATATGCGTCGGAGGTTAAAGTATTTACTCCAGCAATTAACTTTCTCCTTTCCTCCAGTTCATGATAACTTGTTTGTTCAATCATGTTTGCCGTGGTTATGCTTCCAGGTGTGCACTGAGAGATCATGCTGGCCAAATAGAGTGTATTGTTGACTAGATATATCATATTGTTGGCAATCATTTTACACCTTGAAGCTGCCCTTTCCGCTTTCATCATCTGAGTGTTCCATTCCGTGAAGAGTATGTCTTTGTATGTTTCATAGATTTTAGGCAAGTTCGCTGCCTTCCCTTCATCAGAATCTTGCCAATCAAGATATTCGGCTATAGTTTCTTCGGTTTGATCCAGCTCATTTCTGGCCCTTTCTATCTGCTTACACACTGTTGTAGATATTTCACATAATGGCTCAACCTCGGTAAGTTGTCGGCATAAGAGTCTAACTAGAGATATTAATGCACTATTTATTTGAGCTGCCTCTGCTCTGAAATCTTCGACTTTCTTAGTGCCTTTGATATCTTCGAGCTGTGCTAACAGTTGAGCGATTTGCTCATCTTTTGACTTCGTCATTAGCTCGTTTGCCGCTCTCAATTGTGTCAATGCCTCCGTTAACTCTTTCTGCTTCTGGATTGCGCTCTGGTCAATCCTCTGTTTTTCAATTTGCAGTTGCTGGGTCAATATATTGTTTTCTTGCTGTTGTGTCAGCAACTGCTCTTCTACCTGTGCTGCCTTATTTCGCGCCTCTGCTACTTCTGCTTGCAATGCACAAATCTCTTGGTCCTTAGTCTTTAACAAAAGACTTACCTCCGATGCTTTATCAATAGTTGCTGCAGAATAAGCTCCCGCATACTGCGATAGCTTGGTTAGGTCATCGGAGGGGTCCAATTCCTCCTTCCAGACTACATTCCCCGTGACTGTTTGCTCAGGAAAGATGGAAGGTTGATCAAGCCTTCGTCTCTTCCTTGAGCGCTTAACAACTGCTTTGTGCTTAGGGCTGTAGAAAACGTCCAGGGGAGGAATATCTTCCACCTGGAGCACAATCTGATCGGAAGGGTCTTTGGTGATTACCTCGACATCCTTTGAAGTGGGTGGGCCGCTGGTTCCGCTTAGAACCTGAGAAGAAGTGGTGTCTGGTGCATCACTTGTCTTAGAGGTGTCTTTGGAGCCTTCCTTTCCACTGATAATGGAATCAAATTGATCCCATTGTTTAAGCAATTCAGGATCCATGGAGGTCTGTTTGTGTTGCTCCGTCGGGGATTTACTCTTCTCCTTTTCTTGTTCCAACTTCTTTTGCTCCTCCAGCTCTTTCCGCTGTTGCTCCTCTAACTCCTTTCTCTGTTTCTCTTCTTGCTCTCTTCTTTGCTTATCCGCTAATTCCTTTTTCTGCCTATCTGCCAGTTCTTTCTTTTGTTTTTCTTCTTCTTCCTTCTTCCGCTGTTCCTCCATCTACTTCTGCTTTCTCTGTTCTTTTTCCTTCAGCTCTTTCTGCTGCTTTTCCATTTGCTCCTTCTTTTGACTTTCAGATTGCTCCTTTCTCTGCTTTTCTGCCTGCTGCTTCTTCTGCCTTTCCTCCTGTTGTTTCTTTTGTTCCTTAATTATAACAGGAGGTTGGCTTGTTTGTTTCTGACCAGGCTCGCTTGAGGAGGACGCTGAGGTTAATGACAATAAATCTAGAGACAGAGTTTGCATCCTCTGCTCTCTAAGTTTATTGAACTCAATTAAATTCTCATCATTGTATCTCATCATGGCAAGCTGTTTGGTTTGGCTTATTGAATCGGCAGCTACGAACAGGTCATCAAACTCATCTTCTTGATGGTCAATCTTTGTCAGTTTGGCCTGTTCTAGGGCAAGGAAAGCAATCTTCCTTGGATCATAGAGTCTGGCTGGCATAGTGGGCAGGGATAAAGCTTGCATCTTTATAGCCTCCTTTTCTGCATGCTGAAGATTATGCAGAGTAAAAACACCCATCCTCAAGGGAAAAGGGGGCCAGCCCCTCTTCTTCTCTTTCTTGAGAGTTTGGGTTACACTCTCGGCCATGATTTGGTAGGAGATCTCTCGGGCTAACAGTTTGTCTAGAACATATAGAGGGAGAATATGCGGCTTGGCTTGGCTTCCATAAACCCTAATATAGGTAAAATGCTCTTCTCCAAACCATCCTGCTACAGCTGGTAAGTCGAAGGAAGCGAGATAGGAAATTTTGGGAATAGGCCGATCGAAGATGGAATAATGAATGGGAACCATAAAACCATTGCAAATTTGATACAAATGGTCCTTGTAAGAGGACTTCCACAATTTCTGATGATACACATGAATGGGCGAAGGGTCTTGGGTGGTCCATCTCCAACCGAGGATGGGAAACTCAGAGTTAAAACACAATGTGTCCATAATGTAGGCACTATAATAAAATGGGGGAATTTTCCTTTCAGTGACTACAGATTTAGCTCTAAAATCTCGAACAGCTACAGTCAACTTATCAGAAAGAATGGTGGCCCAATCCATGATTATACTATTAACAGCAGCCTCCATCAGGGGAACCATTTCTATATCAAAATTGGCAGAATCATGTAATCCCCTAGCCTACACATCATAATTCCCGCATAGCAATAGGGAGAAGCCAAAGAATCAACGGAGTACTTACCCGAGCTTTCGTGCTTGTGTTTGGCCGGGTTCTGCCTCCAATCTCGAATGGGCTCGGATGGTGTTTCATTTTCAGCTGCAAACTTCTCCAAGAAGTCTTTGTTGTAGATTTTCTCTGGCTCAGGCAAATGATACATTTGCCTTAGGTGCTCTGGCTTAAATGACCCAAAAATCCGTCCGTCTCTTGTGTGGAATGTTCTGTCAATGATTGGAATTTCCTCGATTGCCCATCGCACTACATCAGTGTAGGGAAGGACTTGCTCTCTGGCCGCTATTCTGTGAAGAAAGGAATCGGCCAAATCTTTGAGAGTTGCATCGGACTTTTTGGTTGAGTCCGCAGTAGCCACTGTCACTGAAACTTCCGGTTGCTCAGCTTCTAGTAAATTATATGTGCCTTGCCATGTAGTCTTCTTGTTAAGGCCAGTGCACGTAGTGTCTGAAATGAGGCCTTTCTTCTTATCTGTGGCAGCTTGCCCTGCTATAGGTGTAACAGCAGAGCCCGTAGTCCTCTTGGATCTTTTCCCCATCATGCTCAGACTTCTTCCAAAAGACGAATTCTACACAATTGCAAGAGAAATCGTAACAACACAATAACAATGACACTTCACAGCGAGATAGATATATCATTTGAAGCGTGCCAAGATTAATTTTCAAAAGTGGCTGCGGATCCAATCGCTTAGAGGATATTACAGATGCATTAATGGTGATTTGAGGCCTGCTACCCATTAAATGTGATGATTACACCGTTATCCGGGTGAATGACTCCCTTAAGCGTGCAACAGATATTCCGGTAGTTAAGCGCTGGTGTTCGTTAATCGAAGGGGCAAAATCTTTTAAATACACACGCATTACCTTATCCCTTGCATTTAACGGCATTTCGGGATTCGTGCTTTGTCAACCAGATATGAATATAAAATTAAAGCTTTAAATAATGGCTTTTAAGAATGCTGACCATCGATGAGCGATATCGCATCGCTTCGGGGAATAAGTGCTGCACAATTATTACCAAAAGATCCTGCCGACAGGCGATAAGCGATATCGCATGGGGCTAGCGCATGGAAACGGAGCTAGGTACATATAAAGTGGTTTGGGGTTTACCGATTGTGGTATCGCATCGCATTGGGGGTAGGAACCGGGCGCCTTACTGAAGCGCATGGAATTCTGCCGACGGCCGATAGCGATATCGCATCGGGTCGGGACTTATAACATAAAGCGGTTCCACATGATGTATCGCCGATAGCCGATCGCCAATATCGCGTCGCGTCGGGGGTAGGAGTCATGTGCCGTTACTTGGTGTGCATGTAACATTGCCGATCGCCGATAGCGATATCGCATCGGCGGAGACCAAACTGCCATTTGAATGCATGTCTCATGTTATTGCGATATGCGATCTTGCGATCGCTTTATCGCAATAACAAAAGATTATTTATTATTTGAAACATTAATATCCGAAAAAGGTTTAAATACATGAAAACTCATTTAATTATCCGGCCTTTCTTGAACATATAAGCATTGATGCCAAAATTTTAAAAGGGACCCATTCCATATGTTAATTTTTTGTAAATAAGAATGATATGAAATGGGGGGTTGTTGTAGAGCACAACAATTGGCGATTCGCTGGAAGAACCAGTTATCTCTAAAATTAAAAACCAACACTTAAACTTTTTGAAAATAGAAACTCAATCAGAAGGGAAAACTTCTAATTTAACGGGATATTCGCGCGGTCTGAACCAAGTGAACTTATTCTGTTAACTTCTTTCCTTTTGGCTTCAAGAAAAATAAATACATCCTAAGTCTTTAAAATAGGCCTTTTATTGGTTTATAATGATAAAACAAAAACTTTCCCAAATCAGCTTTTATAATTAACTCCTCTGTCATAGGTAGAGCCTCTGTTGCCAGCAAACGTTTATAGTCTCGACAGGGATACCTTTTAACCATAGTATTGTTCGCTTTTCCATTCACATAAGAGTGTAGTTAACAGAATGAATCTAAAACATGTTTCCATATTTTATTTTGCACCTGTTTTTTCTTCTTTGTCATTGATAAGATAAAAAGCCATTGTCCTGGTTTGGTGGCCAGCTGTTGACAATGCCATTCACTGGTAATAATTTAACTGAACAAGCTGGCTCATGATGAGACCTCTTGTCTTGAAATTTCAAGCCATTACCCTGTTTTGGTAGGCAGTATTGGTAATGTCAGTCAAACTACTTTCCTATGAACATGGTAAGCAGGCTTGTAGTAAGACCTCTTATCTTTAATCTTTTATATTTTAGAATTACACTCTGAGTAACCATAAACTTTAGCGAATGGGGTGAACAATTTTCTCCTTAAGAGCACATGGATGACAGGTGAAGAGTTGAAGATGCTGAAGATGGGTTAGCTTCTATCTTAAAATGGATAACCTTTAGAGACCAGTTTTGAAAACCGAGAATGATTCACAGAACTTTTACCTCTTGAGAAGAGTTTCCAAAACGTTAGGTTGTGATTTCAGAACACACATATATCTAGTTTCCTAGAAATCATTCCTTTTGGTTGAGGGTTCTACTATCTAAAAGCAAATATTCATATTATTTTGTGAGACAACTTCTTCAAACCCAGCAAAAGGTCAATGGGGATACTCTACAGCTTTATTTCCTACTGATCCTACAAACTACGCAAATCTACAAAGAGGAGAAGGGGTTACCTTCTCAATTGAAGAATTTCTTCAAGATCAGGCCATTAACAGGGAGAGAATCTCTCACCCCTGATAAGTCTTGCAATAAAAAGGTAGAATGGCCTATCTTCTCACAGATCTGAAATGGTCCAAGCCACATTTTCTGAAATTTGGTATGCTTACCTTTATCTTCATGGGCCTTATCCCATTTGAGAACTAAGTCACCAACTTGGAACTGTTTAGAACCGGATGAGGTTAAGTCAAAGGATGCTTTGATGATTTGTTGATGCTTGGCATGAGTGATTCTAGCTTTTTCCCTTTCTTCTTCTAATTTGAGAATTTGATCATGTCTAAGTTGGATAGAGGAAGAAGGAATCTCTTCAATGTACTGTACTAGGGCTAAAGAGGGTAAAACAAGATTCGTAGGCAATACTGCTTCTTTTCCATATACCAGATTAAAAGGGGAGGAACCTATAGAAGCTTTTTGTGTAATCCTATCAGCCCATAATGCAAACACTAAAGATTTGTGCCAATTTCTATGATTCTGTTCAACAGTTCGCTTAATAATTTTGATGAGATTCTTATTAGTAGATTCGGCTAAACCATTTCCCTGGGGATAATAATTAGCAGAATATTTCAGTTTAAATCCCCTCTTAATAGCGAAATCATACATGGCATTTCCTGAGAAATAGGAAGCATTATCAAAAACGAGAGCGTTTGGGACACCAAACCTGGTAATGATGAATTGGTCTATGAACTCGATGATTGCCTCTGAATTTGTTGCCTTCAAAGGAATAGCCTCTACCCATTTGGTAAAATAATCGGTAGCAGTGAGGATATACTTATGTTGTTTGGAAGATGGTGGAGTGATCTCTCCAATGATATCTAATCCCCATTGTTCAAATGGCTGTTCAATGTTGACAGGTTGCAGAGAGAAAGCTGATTTCCGTTGTCTTCCACTAGAAGTTTGGCAATTGAAGCATTTTCTTACGTATTCATGAGCATCTCTAAACAGAGTAGGCCAATAATATCCAGCATGAATAACTTTGTGGGTTGTTGTGTCTGCTCCAAAATGTCCTCCCGCTGGCCCATCATGTAGTTCCTGTAAAACCTTTTGAGCTTCAGTTTTCTCAAGACATCTTAACAGGATAGAATCATAATTTTGTCTAAAAAGTACATCATCAATGAGAGTGAAATTCTTCGCTTTTAACCTAATGGCCCTTTTATTTTTGTAAGATAAATTTGGAGGAGCATAACCATTCTTCAAATAAAATATTAAATCTGCATATTGAGATTTAGAATTAGTGACACTTATCTGATTGATTGATTCAGTCTGATCCATATCGCTTGATTCAGGAATGTTTGATGCTCCTGCCAATATCCTGCAAAAACCTTGGCCCCTAACAATCTTTGCTGGCTTTACTTCTAAGTCATATTCTTGAAGCGCTGTGACCCAATTGGCCCTTCTTTCACCCAGTTCCTTTTGAATTAATAGTTGCCTTACCGCTGGGAAAGGGACTATAACTTTCGTGTGAGTTTTCAAAAGAAAGGGCCTGTAATGTTTGACTGCTTTGAACACAGCAAAGGCTTGTTTCTCGACATCGGAATAATTTAATTCGGCACCCTGAAGATTTGAGCTAAAAAATGAAATGGGTGCTTCCAAGTTGTGAGCATTTGGCTGCGTGAGAACTGCAGCATAAGATACATCGGACGCAATGGTATACAATGTAAAATGATTAGAAAAATTGGGAGTATTCAAGGCTGGGGTGTTGATTATTGATTGCTTGATAACATCAAAAGCTTGCTTTTCTTCTGATCCCCACTTGAAGACTGAATTCTTCTTGATCATTGTCTGTAGTGGTAATACAATTTGAGAGAAATCTGGAACAAATCGTTTGACAAAATTAATCTGACCCAAAAATGACTGCATCGATTTTTTATTGTGTGGGAAAGGGATTTCAGAAATTTCCTTAATCCGATCAGGATCAATATAAATGCCATCTTTGGATACTATAAAACCTAAGAGTTTTCCTTGGTCAAGAGCAAAGAAAGACTTCTTTGGGTTTAGAGAAATACCATATCTTTTGCATCGCTGAAAGATTTGATTTAAGTCATGCAAATGATTATATCTCTTTTTAGAATATACAGTAATATCATCTAGATAGACGACTACTGATAGATTAATCAATCCTTTGAAGGCTATATCCATGGCTCTCTGGAATGTCGCTCCCGCATTTATGAGTCCAAAAGGCATTTTCTGATACGCATAAGTTCCCCATTTTGTTCTGAATGTGGTTTTAAGTTGGTCATCAGGATGAACCAAAACTTGGTTATATCCGGAGAATCCATCAAGAAAGGACATCAATTCAGAGCCTGCTACTGATTGGAGGATTTGCTCCATAGTAGGTAATGGGAAGTTATCTTTCAAGCTTGCTTTATTCAGGTTCCTGAAATCAATACAGATTCGAATGTCGCCATTTTTCTTTCTGACTGGCACCATATTAGAGACCCAGTTTGAATGTCGGACCGGAAAAATAATTTTGGCTTTTAAGAGCTTATTAAGCTCCGACTTTATCTAGCCCTCCAAATTTGGATGTATTTTCCTTAACTTTTGCTGAATCGGTTTCTGATCAGGAAGCATAGGGATGGTATGCTGGATAATAGATGTATCATATGTCTTTAAGTCATCATATTTCCAAGCAAAGACCTGTTTGTTTTTTCTCAATAGTTTAATAAATGCTTCCTTTTCTTCCTGGGAAAGTCCTATTCCTAAGTTGATGTTTTGAGGAGCATCGTCAGTGCCTAGATTTATTAATTCAAACCTAAGGGTGGAACTTTGAAGCTTTGTATTAATTACAGGTTTAAACCTGTCTTTGATATCATAAAGGTCTTCAAGCTTCACCACGGGTTTGGGAATTGAATTTTCTTGAGGCGATTGCTTCATCTGCAGATCGTGATCATCTTCCTCAATGACTTGATTGTCATAGGATTTTTCTGAAGTTAGAAACTGTAAGATATCTTCGTCATGGTTAAATACTCTCCAATTGGTGACATTGTCAGGAATTGAAGGCCTAAAAAGTAATTCTATAGAAAATCTATCAAGGCTGTAGTCTTCAGAAGGTAGAAGCTTAGAAGCTACATTGGCTAGTAGGTCGGCTGCTGAATTTTGTGACCTAGGTATGGAAGAAATGTTGAAGGCTGAAAAGTGTGAGGTAAGATCCTGTACTAGCGATTGATAATGCTTGAGGTGACTTGAAAGACAGTGAATTGCATTTCTCACCTGTTTGACAATTATTTCCAAATTGCCGAACACTTTTAGATATCGCACTTCAAGGCCGATCGCTTTATATAAACCTTGGACTAAAGCTTCATATTCGGCTGTGTTGTTGGTACACTCAAATTCTAACCTACAAGACAGCATTGTCTTTTCTCCTTGTGGGCTAACCAAAATGCAACCTGCTCCTGAGCCTTCGCTAGACTTAGAGCCATCAAAATATAAAGACCAAAATAAAGGAGTATTAACAAAAATATCTACATTATTCTCAGCATCATTAAAACATCTGGACTTATCCGTTTGTGAAAAATTTTCAATCTGAGATGTAAAATGATTAACTGAAAAAGGAGATGGTTGGGCAACAAAGTTGCCAAAGAATGATTCTGACGAATAGTTCCCCAAAATATTGTTGTTGAATGCTACAGGTTGGTTTTCCTGTTCAAATTCAGTAACTGTGTGGGTCATATGCTTCTCCCGATCGATCCTTATCTGATTCGGCTTTCCCTTGTAGGGAAGCCACATATGTGACCAATCTGTGGAAATATACCCATGCAGTTTTTCGGACCAATCTCTGCTTAAAATCAAACCATAAAATTCAGGTATGTCGGCAATTAGTATGTCAATCCTCTGAACAATTCTGGGGTCGGCTGATAACCTGATGGTTACAGATTAATTTCTCCCACAACCTACACCTTAGTTCTATCCAACTGTACAATATGAATGGCAGACTTCTGGGGTTCGATGTTCAGCTTAGAACAAACTGAAGCTGGCATTATATTAGATGAGGCCCCTGAATCAATCAAACAGTTGTGCAGGTTTCTATTATAAATCTCATAAGTCAGCAGGAAGGGTGGAGTGTGAGAATTTGATTTATCTCCGATTAAAACTGAATCGGTAATTTCAACCATACCTGCAGGAGGCTGGCCTGAATCGTTGGTAGCTCTTGCACTGGGAAGGGGAGTAGAGGGAACAACATTTAATTCTTTAAGAAGTAACTTTTGTTGGTGCTTTAGTTTTCTAAGTTCAAACATGGTTATATTTGCCTTAGTTTTCTTCATCTCATCAACAATGTTATATTCCATTGAATCGGATACCACTAGTGTCTTGGATGTTGAAGGAGAACTAGAAGTTGAAGGCTGGTTTTGGGGAACTACCACAGGTGACTACTTTGGGGGAACTTTCTCCTTTGCTGTAGTAGCACCTGCGCTCCTCTTCTTTGAAGTTGCCTGGGCGGGTTCAGGAGTGTTTTTACTTCTTGTAGTAACCGGAAAGGCTTCTTCTTCATTCTCGGTATCAGAGTTTGGGAGTATAAAATCTCACATTCCGTGGCATTCAGCTACCTCTTCTTCATCATCAGTTTGTGAAGTCGTTTCCTCTTCCTCTTCTTCTTGGTCTGAATCTGCGTTAGATATAACATTGGGCGGCTTTGATTCAGTTTTCTTATAAGTTCTAAATGGTCTTTTGTTTGAAGTTTCGGCCACCTGCTTCTTTATCTCAACCATTTCGTTAGACAATGTTTTAAGGACCTTTTGTAAACCTTCCATGTCATATGGGTCCTTTGGGGTTTTCTTCTTGGGATCTTCTTTAAACGAGACTTTTTTAGCTTTTCTATCTTCCAAAGCAGCTTTCTTTTCTAAAGCATTGATGCGCTTTTCAACAGCAAGTGCTTCTTTCATGTTTTCAGCTAAGGTAGGTTTCCCAGCCCTGTCTACAAAAATAGCTATATTGGCGGGTAGGGCTGTAATATACCATTCGCTTCGTATTTGTTCACTTGGTTTAGAAGCGGTAGGGATTTTATTGAGGAGTTTATTAAATCTAGCATTAAACTCCTTTATCGGTTCCCTATGCTCTATTCTCAGATTGGAGAGGTCGTTTATTAAAGTGGCTAAGGACCTGTCATCTCCATATTTGGTGAGAAACTGCTCTTGGCATGTGTTCCAACTGGTAATTGAACCAGAAGGTAAGGAAAAATACCAGGATCCCGCTGATCCTTGTAAGGTATAGGGGAAGAGTCTTACAACAACATCTTGCTCTGTCACTCCTTTTAAGTTAACTGCTAACATAAAATTGTTAATGTGTTCTTCAGCTTGGGTTCCGTTATCTGGATTAAATTTAGGCAGCCATTTTTCGGGAGCATCTGGTAGATCATGCAATGGTCCAGGCATGTTAACTGCACCTGGCCTAGTCCATGGGTCTGCCATTATGCTAGGGACAGTGGTTGACCCTACTGTTGGGATTCCAGATGTATGGGAAGGTATCAAAGATAAGGAGTGAATAGGTTGGGATATTGAGGCTCCTGTTCCCTGATGAACAACAATACGTAATGGAGGAGTGGATGGTCGACTTTGCAGATGGGGAGATGAAATGGAGGATGTGGAAGAAAGTTCCCCACTATCAGATCCTTCAGTATTTTTCTTTGGCTTCTTCCTTTTGGGTAAAGGGAACTCAGTGGGTTCAATACCGAGTTTTTCGCTCTGAAGTCTGGTGAGAGGATGAGTGAGGTTGAACTGCGAAGTCGCACTGCTTTCTGATATCCCAGATTTCTGTGGTGAGATCGAGAAGCTCTGAAGTTTATGGATTAGAGACTGGACTTCAGGAGATTCAAGACTTAGCTGTTCTGGGATATGATGGGATTGAGCAGTGGTGGTTGATTCCTCTTCTTCTTGGTTATGGGCTGGCGAACCAGCATGCAATTGAGAAGAACGAGGAGATTTGGAGGGAGAATTACTCTTAGAATGACTTGCCGATTTGGGTCTGCTTGCCATTCACAGTCAAGGCCCTCCTTCTAGCGCCAATTTTGTTGAGGCCTCGAAAATCGCTGCCACAACAAAGGGGAAACCACCCGGTCCGGACCTTAGTACAACTCCTTTTCCGTTTGGAATAGTGGCTCCGACTGGGGATAATGGGACCAGTTTCCCAATAATGAATAAAAGTGGGATGGATGAGTAACTTATGATGTATGATGGTGATAAGCGAACAGCTAAAACTATCGGCGAAATATAGTAACTATAATCTAATCCCGGGACTTATCAATCTTTCAAAGCGTAGCGTTTGATGATCTGCGCTTTAAGGCAGGCATATAGATGACTCTAACACTAAAGCATAGACGTTTAAACCATTTAAGATTGCTCTGCATAATTAGTTATGCAGAGCGATAATAGCGAATTACTACACATTGTCATTCATATCATTGCTACATGCATGATTAAAAGAAAGGGCATATCACAAAACATCCAATAGTGGAATGCAATGAAAATTTGCAGTTATAGCGCATACATGTATTCAACAATAGCAAAAATAATAACACAGCAATTCATATGAGAGGAAAGAGGACAGATGCAGATAAAAGTACCATGTAAGCCGCTCAACAATCCATTATATAAATCGCTATGTCGCAGTCCTTTCTTCAAACCAAAAAAGCATTCCAAACAAGAGACAATAGTGCGCAATTGCATAAAACAGCCTTCTTGTCAAATTAAGGACTATTGGTCGAGTTTCACAAAAGAATATAGACTGAAGCACAGTAGTGCAAACTTCAGTCTTTAAGTCTATTACAAAATTTTACGACCCTTTCCAAAACAATGAAAGGGTCTATAAATACTAATCTAATCTAAATATCTAAAAAAAACTGAAAATCTATTAAATTGGCATCAATAAATGTTTTCCATCTTTTTTGGGCGATCTGGCAGTCGGCAGCAATGCTTCATTCGGTGGGCTCTTTGCCTTTAAACCTCAGCTGACATATCGCCAGCATTGTCTCTGCTTCCGGTGGAGTATTGAGACGCGAAGTGAGCTGGGCATCATATGTGGCATCCTTAATGTCGGGGATCAGGCATTCGAGAGCATCTGTTAAACACTTAAGAGTCGACCTTTGAGTGTGCGGCTTGATTAGAAAGAGCCAATATGCGTCAGAGGTTAAAGTATTTACTCCAGCAATTAACTTTCTCCTTTCCTCCAGTTCATGATAACTTGTTTGTTCAATCATGTTTGCCGTGGTTATGCTTCCAGGTGTGCACTGAGAGATCATGCTGGCCAAATAGAGTGTATTGTTGACTAGATCTATCATATTGTTGGCAATCATTTTACACCTTGAAGCTGCCCTTTCCGCTTTCATCATCTGAGTGTTCCATTCCGTGAAGAGTATGTCTTTGTATGTTTCATAGATTCTAGGCAAGTTCGCTGCGTTCCCTTCATCAGAATCTTGCCAATCAAGATATCCGACTATAGTTTCTTCGGTTTGATCCAGCTCATTTCTGGCCCTTTCTATCTGCTTACACACTGTTGTAGATATTTCACATAATGGCTCAACCTCGGTAAGTTGTCGGCATAAGAGTCTAACTAGAGATATTAATGCACTATTTATTTGAGCTGCCTCTACTCTGAAATCTTCGACTTTCTTAGTGCCTTTGATATCTTCGAGCTGTGCTAACAGTGATCCAGGTGGATGTTGGTGGCCACCCACCAACCCATTTGGACCCCCACAACTGTCTCTTTCAGTCTTTTCAGTTTCCTTAATTGTAGCACAACTTACTATTTTTAGCAGTTTTTCGGGTCCTGAACTTCCGGAGCCGTTTTGAGGCCCTAAACGACGTTTCTTTGGGAATCTGGGGGCAACATGGGTCTATAGACCGATGTTGCCCTTCCCAAAGTGGTAGTGCTCGGATAGATCTTTCTAACGAGCTATTGTACGCGTCAAACGGAGATCGTATGCCAAAGTTACGACCCCGGGAAATTGATGTACCAATTTACCCAAACGGGGCCCACAATTTGGTGTTTCATCTTCTGGGGTTAGGTTTCGGGATGTGAAGGGTTTTCCATTGTTTCTCAACAATAAATAGGCCTTCGAGCCTCATTGTAATATAGTTCGGAGCAGTTCAGAGGCATGTAGCCGCACATCTCTTCTCAGAGATAGCTACCATCGCCCTAGCTGGCTTATTTCCATTTCTAGTTGTATTCAGTATTTTCCATTAATGAAATGAATCATTATTTCCGCTGCATCTATGTGTTTATGGTTATTGCATCTCTGTATTTATGGTTATCTCTGTAATCTATTGCGTTCCTGTTTAAATCCGGATCAGTGGTATCAGAGCGGTCTGCTTTTTCTCTGTTTTCCTTTGCATGTCCCCAACGAGGTCGGGATATAAGGAGTTAGGGCTTGAACTGGTCGAACCTTTGCAAGACCAACCTCGCAAATCCCGACGGCCTCCCATGGCGGATGAGAAGAAAGACGAGGGGGCAGGAGATCCTATCAAAATCTTGCTCGAAGAAGCGCTCGAGCGTCAAAGGAACGCGATGATGGATAGCTTTGCGCAGATCCTTCAGCGGCTACCCAGAGGCGACGCATCGGCTTCCAACAGCGACTCTGGAAATGCCACACCGTTTAAGGTACAAGTGAATTTTGAAATCCCCATATTCGAGGGTAAAATAGACGCAGATGCCGTAGATAAAAGGTTAAATCTGCTAGATGGGTATTTTTCTGTTCACGAATTTTCAAGTCGGGAAAAGATTGTTTTCGCTCTTCTCAAAGCAGCCCCCCACGTCAAGGACTGGTGGGAAACCTACTGCGAGCAGAAGGATGAAAGTACAGGCTCACTATTTTCAGCCGCACCCACTTGGAATGACTTTCGGGATGCCATCAAGGAGCAGTACTACCCTGTCGGAAGCTATGAGGACAAATACATCAAATGGACCACATTGCGGCAGGGACGAGACCAAGATGTGCCAGAGTTCACAAACATTTTTCATACCCTTCGCACACAGTTGGGTATCAAAGATTCTGAGCTGCATCTGGTACCGCGGCTGCCTGCACAGATACATCCAGGAAGAGATGGTGTTCTTGAACATCTCCTCACTCGGCACAGCATACCGATACGCTGTCAAAATCGAGCAAAAGTTCAAACAGAAGAAGCGAGACTTTGGATCTGCGAATCCGAAGCCTAAAGGACAAAGCCAAGGCGGGGTGACCCAAGACAACCCGTCGAAGCCGCAAGAAAAGAACAACACCACGAAGCCGAAGAAGGACACAGGAAAGTGGTGTGAGTTCCACAAGAGTCCCACTCATAACACAAGTGAGTGTCGGACCAAGCAGTCGCTGGTGGCCGAGTTGAAGGCTTCCGAATCAGATGCATGTTCCGACCCTGAGCCAGAACTCGACAAGGGGAATGGTAAAGGGAAGCAGATCATTGATGCGGATCCCAGTGCCACTGTTGCCACCGCCAAGATCAAGAAAAATGAGCCCGAAGATCCAGAGGAGGGGGAGCGTCTTTTCCACTCACAGATGTGGGTGAAGGGTTCACCGCTGCGATTCATTGTCGACAGTGGTAGCCAAAAGAACCTGGTTTCAGCAGAGGTCGTGAAGCGGTTGGGCCTACCGACTACACCACACCCACAGCCGTACAGTATCGGGTGGCTTCATGAAGGACGAGATCTGAAAGTTCGCCAGCAGTGCCGCCTTCCCTACAGCATCAAACCATTCACAGACGAGGTATTGTGTGATGTTACACCTCTGGATGTTTGTGATGTACTATTAGGCCAGCCATACTTGTGGAGGCGACATGCTGTGTATGAGTCGAGGCCTCGTGCTGTCATTATTTCTTTGAGTAATTCATTATACAGGATACCAGAGGTAGCCCCACCTACTGCCACATCCTTGATCACTACCAAGAAAGGCAGCAAGCTCATATCACAGACCAGGAAATTCATCTGTCTGGTTCACTCCCAGAACAAGGGGAAGATCGTTGCTACATCCATGACCCCTGCAAAGGGTTCCTCCATGCAGCAGCAGCAGCAAAGGGATACGGTCATGACAAAACACAGGAACAACTTCTCCTCACCCACATGGGTACCACATAAGCTTCAAGTGGGCAACAAATTCTGGTTGCATCTGCAGAGAGAACGCCTTACCAGAACCCATCAGAAGCTCAGACCACTCCGACATGGTCCTTACAGCAGTACCAAGGCTATGGGGAACAATGCTTTGGAGCACATCATTCCTCCATTCCTTCACCTGCACCAAACGTTCAATGTGGACCATCGTCGACCATGCTTCCCACCATCATTGGACACATCAGAGATTGCAGGACAAGTTCAGCAGATGGAGGAACTCAACGCAATGGGGACCATTGCTTCCTAAGGGGGGAGGAATGATCCAGGTGGATGTTGGTGGCCACCCACCAACCCATTTGGACCCCCACAACTGTCTCTTTCAGTCTTTTCAGTTTCCTTAATTGTAGCACAACTTACTATTTTTAGCAGTTTTTCGGGTCCTGAACTTCCGGAGCCGTTTTGAGGCCCTAAACGACGTTTCTTTGGGAATCTAGGGGCAACATGGGTCTATAGACCGATGTTGCCCTTCCCAAAGTGGTAGTGCTCGGATAGATCTTTCTAACGAGCTATTGTACGCGTCAAACGGAGATCGTATGCCAAAGTTACGACCCCGGGAAATTGATGTACCAATTTACCCAAACGGGGCCCACAATTTGGTGTTTCATCTTCTGGGGTTAGGTTTCGGGATGTGAAGGGTTTTCCATTGTTTCTCAACAATAAATAGGCCTTCGAGCCTCATTGTAATATAGTTCGGAGCAGTTCAGAGGCATGTAGCCGCACATCTCTTCTCAGAGATAGCTACCATCGCCCTAGCTGGCTTATTTCCATTTCTAGTTGTATTCAGTATTTTCCATTAATGAAATGAATCATTATTTCCGCTGCATCTATGTGTTTATGGTTATTGCATCTCTGTATTTATGGTTATCTCTGTAATCTATTGCGTTCCTGTTTAAATCCGGATCAAACAGTTGAGCGATTTGCTCATCTTTTGACTTCGTCATTAGCTTGTTTGCCGCTCTCAATTGTGTCAATGCCTCCGTTAACTCTTTCTGCTTCTAGATTGCGCTCTGGTCAATCCTCTGTTTTTCAATTTGCAGTTGCTGGGTCAATATATTGTTTTCTCGCTGTTGTGTCAGCAACTGCTCTTCTACCTGTGCTGCCTTATTTCGCGCCTCTGCTACTTCTACTTGCAATGCACAAATCTCTTGGTCCTTAGTCTTTAACAAAAGACTTACCTCCGATGCTTTATCAATAGTTGCTGCAGAATAAGCTCCCGCATACTGCGATAGCTTGGTTAGGTCATCGGAGGGGTCCAATTCCTCCTTCCAGACTACATTCCCCGTGACTATTTGCTCAGGAAAGATGGAAGGTTGATCAAGCCTTCGTCTCTTCCTTGAGCGCTTAACAACTGCTTTGTGCTTAGGGCTGTAGAAAACGTCCAGGGGAGGAATATCTTCCACCTGGAGCACAATCTGATCGGAAGGGTCTTTGGTGATTACCTCGACATCCTTTGAAGTGGGTGGGCTGCTGGTTCCACTTAGAACCTGAGAAGAAGTGGTGTCTGGTGCGTCGCTTGTCTTAGAGGTGTCTTTGGAGCCTTCCTTTCCACTGATAATGGAATCGAATTGATCCCATTGTTTAAGCAATTCAGGATCCATGGAGGTCTGTTTGTGTTGCTCCATCGGGGATTTACTCTTCTCCTTTTCTTGTTCCAACTTCTTTTGCTCCTCCAGCTCTTTCCGCTGTTGCTCCTCTAACTTTTTTCTCTGTTTCTCTTCTTGCTCTCTTCTTTGCTTATCCGCTAATTCCTTTTTCTGCCTATCTGCCAGTTCTTTCTTTTGTTTTTCTTCTTCTTCCTTCTTCCGTTGTTCCTCCATCTGCTTCTGCTTTCTCTGTTCTTGTTCCTTCAGCTCTTTCTGCTGCTTTTCCATTTGCTCCTTCTTTTGCCTTTCAGATTGCTCCTTTCTCTGCTTTTCTGCCTGCTACTTCTTCTGCCTTTCCTCCTGTTGTTTCTTTTGCTCCTTAATTATAACAGGAGGTTGGCTTGTTTGTTTCTGACCAGGCTCGCTTGAGGAGGACGCTGAGGTTAATGACAATAAATCTAGAGACAGAGTTTGCAACCTCTGCTTTCTAAGTTTATTGAACTCAGTTAAATTCTCATCATTGTATCTCATCATGGCAAGCTGTTTGGTTTGGCTTATTGAATCAGCAGCTACGAACAGGTCATCAAACTCATCTTCTTGATGGTCAATCTTTGTCAGTTTGGCCTGTTCTAGGGCAAGGAAAGCAGTCTTCCTTGGATCATAGAGTCTGGCTGGCATAGTGGGCAGGGATAAAGCTTGCATCTTTATAGCCTCCTTTTCTGCATGCTGAAGATTATGCAGAGTAAAAACACCCATCCTCAAGGGAAAAGGGGGCCAGCCCCTCTTCTTCTCTTTCTTAAGAGTTTGGGTTACACTCTCGGCCATGATTTGGTAGGAGATCTCTCGGGCTAACAGTTTGTCTGGAACATATAGAGGGAGAATATGCGGCTTGGCTTGGCTTCCATAAACCCTAATATAGGTAAAATGCTCTTCTCCAAACCATCCTGCTACAGCTGGTACGTCGAAGGAAGCGAGATAGGAAATTTTGGGAATAGGCCGATCGAAGATGGAATAATGAATGGGAACCATAAAACCATTGCAAATTTGATACAAATGGTCCTTGTAAGAGGACTTCCACAATTTCTGATGATACACATGAATGGGCAAAGGGTCTTGGGTGGTCCATCTCCAACCGAGGATGGGAAACTCAGAGTTAAAACACAATGTGTCCATAATGTAGGCACTATAATAAAATGGGGGAATTTTCCTTTCAGTGACTACAGATTTAGCTCTAAAATCCCGAATAGCTACAGTCAACTTATCAGAAAGAATGGTGGCCCAATCCATGATTATACTATTAACAGCGGCCTCCATCAGGGGAACCATTTCTATATCAAAATTGGCAGAATCATGTAATCCCCATAGCCTACACATCATAATTCCCGCATAGCAATAGGGAGAAGCCAAAGAATCAACGGAGTACTTACCCGAGCTTTCGTGCTTGTGTTTGGCCGGGTTCTGCCTCCAATCTCGAATGGGCTCGGATGGTGTTTCATTTTCAGCTGCAAACTTCTCCAAGAAGTCTTTGTTGTACATTTTCTCTGGCTCAGGCAAATGATACATTTGCCTTAGGTGCTCTGGCTTAAACGACCCAAAAATCCGTCCGTCTCTTGTGTGGAATGTTCTGTCAATGATTGGAATTTCCTCGATTGCCCATCGCACTACATCAGTGTAGGGAAGGACTTGCTCTCTGGCCGCTATTCTGTGAAGAAAGGAATCGGCCAACTATTTGAGAGTTGCATCGGACTTTTTGGTTGAGTCCGCAGTAGCCACTGTCACTGAAACTTCCGGTTGCTCAGCTTCTAGTAAATTATATGTGCCCTGCCATGTAGTCTTCTTGTTAAGGCCAGTGCACGTAGTGTCTGAAATGAGGCCTTTCTTCTTATCTGTGGCAGCTTGCCCTGCTATAGGTGTAACAGCAGAGCCCGTAGTCCTCTTGGATCTTTTCCCCATCATGCTCAGACTTCTTCCAAAAGACGAATTCTACACAATTGCAAGAGAAATCGTAACAACACAATAACAACGACACTTCACAGCGAGATAGATATATCATTTGAAGCGTGCCAAGATTAATTTTCAAAAGTGGCTGCAGATCCAATCGCTTAGAGGATATTACAGATGCATTAATGGTGATTTGAGGCCTGCTACCCATTAAATGTGATGATTACACCGTTATCCGGGTGAATGACTCCCTTAAGCGTGCAACAGATATTCCGGCAGTTAAGCGCTGGTGTTCGTTAATCGAAGGGGCAAAATCTTTTAAATACACACGCATTACCTTATCCCTTGCATTTAACGGCATTTTGGGATTCGTGCTTTGTCAACCGGATATGAATATAAAATTAAAGCTTTAAATAATGGCTTTTAAGAATGCTGACCATCGATGAGCGATATCGCATCGCTTCGGGGAATAAGTGCTGCACAATTATTACCAAAAGATCCTGCCGACAGGCGATAAGCGATATCGCATGGGGCTAGCGCATGGAAACGGAGCTAGGTACATATAAAGTGGTTTGGGGTTTACCGATTGCGATATCGCATCGCATCGGGGGTAGGAACCGGGCGCCTTACTGAAGTGCATGGAATTCTGCCGACGGCCGATAGCGATATCGCATCGGGTCGGGACTTATAACATAAAGCGGTTCCACATGATGTATCGCCGATAGCCGATCGCCGATATCGCGTCGCGTCAGGGGTAGGAGTCATGTGCCGTTACTTGGTGTGCATGTAACATTGCCGATCGCCGATAGCGATATCGCATCGGCGGAGACCAAACTGCCATTTGAATGCATGTCTCCTGTTATTGCGATATGCGATCTTGCGATCGCTTTATCGCAATAACAAAAGATTATTTATTATTTGAAACATTAATATCCGAAAAAGGCTTAAATACATGAAAACTCATTTGATTATCCGACCTTTTTTGAACATACAAGCATTGATGCCAAAATTTTAAAAGGGACCCATTCCATATGTTAATTTTTTGTAAATAAGAATGATATTAAATGGGGGGTTGTTGTAGGGCACAACACAACACTAAGAGATCTATCATCACCAACATATATAATTTTGGTGTTACAATCATTTAAAGAAGAAAATATGGCTTTGTTTTTGGCCATGTGATAAGAAGCTCTAGAATCAATGAGCCACTCATGAGAATGAGAAGAAGAAGATACATTTAGTGCATAGCCAGACCGAGATGCTTGACAACCACATGTAGAAAGTGCCATTCCTGAAGATGAAGTTGAAGTTGAAGATTGCTCCAAATGGATGTTATGCTTCTTCATTGCTGCTTCCAAGGCTTCCATCTTCTTAAAGCATTTGGATTCTAAGTGGCCATCTCGATTACAAAAGTTGCAATGTCTATCAGTCTTCTTCCCTTTGTTTTTATTTGTCTTATCATTTTGTTGAAATGATTTTTCATTTTGAGGCTGAAATTGCTTAGGACCCTTGTTTGGTTTAGGACCATTCTTTTTAGGATACAACTTCTTAGGATTCTTTAGATTTGGTTGCTATTGGGCGGCTAACGCTTTCTTAGAAGAGTTTCCAAGATTAAGAAGACCAAGGTGTAAGAGTTTTTCTTGTTCTCTTATTAAAGAATCACAAAAAGAATCAAAGGAAGGGGACTTGTAGGTTTGTCCTTGAGAAATGAAGGCTTCTCTTGTAGAATGGAAGGTGGAAACAAACACAGAATAGGCTGGTCCCAACTTAGTAAGAATGGAGTAGATAAGGCTACTATCTTCCTTCTTAAACTTAACACCTTCCAAGAGAAGTCTAAGGGTCTTGAACTTGGACAAAAAATCTTCAATGCAAGAAAAATTATTGGGGTCCAATGTAAGCAATTCATTTTCAAGTTGATGGGCTTTAAGTTCATTTTTAATTCCAAAGACTTTAGTAATCTGTTTCATTGCTTCATCAGGAGTATCAAGTTCTGCAATATGGAATCTAAGATCTGGAGAAATAGACATCCCTATCAACCCACGTGCTTGGTCTTGCCTATTTTCCCATTTAGCTGCCTTGTCTTCATCTTTCAGTTTGGTCTCTTGGCCTGTGGCTATTCTGTAAAGACCTTTACTTCTAAGTAAATCCACAATGTAGGACCACCATTGGAAGTAGTTGGTGCTGTCAAGAATAACTTGGCATGGACTTTCCATTTTAAAAGAAACTGAAGCTATAGATGCTGAAAGTAAGTGTTCCAATGGAATGATCTCGAAAAATTAGGCTGTTTCAAAAAAAACGGTTCTGAAAACGGCTTCCGGATGAAGAAGTTATGGCTTTTTGAAAAAAATTTGATGAAGTCGCCGACGAAGTGCGGGAATGAAAAATCCGCCCCCACAAAATGGAGACTTGAACCCAAGACCTCTACTCTCATAAATTAGCTTTGCACCAAGTGAGCTATACAAAAAGTTTGAGAGAGAGAGAGAGAGAGAGAGAGAGAGAGGGGGGGGGGGGGGGGGGGGGGGGGGGGGGGGGGGGGGGGCTTTGGGTTGCGTGCTTGCTTTGAGAAAGCTCTTTTTCCCTACAAAACAAAAAACACAAAACCCAACACGGACATACAAAAAAAAATGAACCTTGCGGCTCGAAGTTAGCTTTAGCCGGAAACTAAATATTTTCAAAAACGAACCTTGTGGCTCGAAGTTAGCTTTAGCCGGAAACTAAATATTTTCCTCAATGTTTCTGATTTTCCGAGATCACACTAAGGCGCAGTGGAAAAGAGCATACGCATGAGAAAAATCCTTCCTTTCTGTTTCTGATTTGCCCAGATCGCACAGAGTCGCAGGGCAAAGAGCATACATAGAAATGAAAGGTATAGATCCAGTAATAAAAAAAAAAAGCTAAATAAACCGAAAACCGAAATAAACAGAGAGAAAATAACTGTAAACTGCAAATAAACACTGTATACCTCCAGATCTTAAAAATGACGCAGCTAGGGCTACCAGAAACCTTTTCGCGTGAAACGAAAGGGGTTCCTCACTAGAACAGATGCTCCCAACACAACAGTGCAGTCCTCTCGGCCCGAAAGCAGTAAGAAACAGTAGATCTAGGAAACGGTAGTCGGATGCAGTTCTACCGGCTTCAGATTTGGATCACCAATGGACGCGGCCCTCAAATAGCTCTGATACCATGTAGGAATTTTCAGGGTAAGTTCCTCAGACAGAACACCAAAGGACACCGCTCACAAACAGATCGCAGATCCAGTACTTTTGACGTGGTTAAAACCCTCAAAGAGGGAAACAGTCCACGACCCGAGCCAACGTGGCCACTTCAGGAAATTTATTAATAAAAGAATGAAAATTTACATATGTTTCTCTCATAGATGGATTACCCTACAAATGACCCTCCATGCTCTTTAAATAGAGATCATGGACCAATCGGGTGTTAAGCCACGAATCAAGTGTCGGTAATACCGAGGAGAGAATGAACCATCTAATCACTACATATCGTGACCATCGGATTGTAAGTTACAAAATGTACATAGTAAAGAAACACACTTTACCTAACTCTATACTAGACCAAGTTGTACTTAACTATTTCCTATGTGTCGGAATATCCTAACATCCCCCCTTAAGAACAACTTGGGATAGGATTGAAGGATTTACAAATATGACACAATAGGAGAAGGAAGGAGGCACTAGAGCCTAAAGGCTCAATACTTGTGTAAGAAATTCCCGGAGAATTGTATGGAGGCCTAGGATGAGGGAAAGGCATTTCATTACACTTAGTTGTTGTTGCTGATTTCTTTGGTGGTGTGGTGGACACTCGAGGACAGTCAATTTCCTCAGCAAGAGTCAAACCTCCCGAAGGTAGCGAAGTTTGCTTCGCTTTGGCCTACAAAGGACCCTACGCGTATCACTTAGGCCAAGATATTATTGGTCTTGTTTGAAATGGATTTGCAGATGGTGATTAGCCAGAGGCCGAGGCTATCACCCACACTTTACACCCAATACGAGCCCCTCATTGAATTCAAGGCAGATTTCCACAACCTACATGTTCGCGCAAGGAGGGATCCCCATAATACATGGCACAAGTTGCCTTATTTGGTGGTTGAGGAAGACGTAGCAGAGATTGTGGCCAAGTGACCATCTAAATGGTTAACCCCATTCGATGTGGGTGCAGGTACAGGCAAGGCTGCAGAGGATACCAATGCAAATATGACAGCAACCGAAAAATAGAAGAAATCACATAAGGTTGTTGCCCGAGAGAAAGTTGTGCAGTGGAAAGAGGCTGCTACTAGAGAAAAGGAAGTGGCAGATAAAGAACGAGCAACCCGCACAATGACAAAGTCGCAGACAACCATCGATGGTGAAGAGTCTGATACACAACAAATGTCGTAACAAGAAGAAACAGAGGAAGAAGAGGGAGGGGGAACAAAGCAAGGAACCACCTTCGTGGTATAGAAGCAGAAGAAGCAGGCATCGACGGGGCTATAGAAGAAACAGAAGTCTGACTGAAAAGTCGAGGTGACCCCTTTAGTCCGTACTGAGGGGGACTTGGATGAGATCAGTGACATGGTCTGGGACACCACGACTTAACTTTGGAGCCATTTCGAGGAACAATACTAGTAGGCGCTGGGAAAGGTTCAACAAGACCTGCACGAGTTGTAGGTCCAAACAGGTAGAGTACAGGCGAGCGTGGGACAGGCGAGTGGGGTGCAAGTGAGCCTGCATCAAGTGAGTGTGTTTGTTCTGGATACTGACAAGACTTTGGATCTCCATGCAATTGAGTTACTAGATGGAGCCCTGCATGTCGAGAGAGAAGAGGCCAACCTCCAGCTATTGTAGATCAATAATTTGGGCCTCAACCTCGTGGCACTTCCTTATTGGCATTATGATACAGGTGTTGTCCTTGATGGCAACTCACATAGATGACAGTTCACAGTGCAACAGGCTAACAACAAAGGATTACAGATCGTACTCCAAAGATTGAAGAAAGAGAGGTATACACTGGTTCATTTTGTCCTAGTAGCACGTACACGCAGGTCCATAGAACAAAAAGAGTGTATACATATACACGCACTCTCATAAGAGGAAAAGCGTGTACAGGTTGGAAAAATAAGGAAATTCAAGAAGAGACAATACCAAGGGTCAATACCATGGTATTAGCCCACAATATTGAGCAGAGTAATGACTATTTGATCCCACCCAAGAATACTCCATGGCCTAAGTGGTTTTGGTTTGAGGTATTGAGAAAGGCCAAAAACTATATGAGGAGAAGATCATTAGGTCAGGGTGCGCAAGTGAAAGGGTTTCTGAGGAATACTTCTATCTGAACTATATTTTATGTTGCAGGGGCTATGATTATGAGATGACTTGAAATATTTTTTGCACCTTGGATACAATGCTAGATCAGGATCATAAGAATTGAAATGACTTATCATTGCATGATCTGATGTTGATTGGGCTAGATATGATTGCTTAAGCATGTTTTATTATGTAAATGTTATGATCTGGGTATGACTTAAGTTTGGAATAGCTGTGAAGTTTTAAGTTAGTAAATAGAGATCTATATGTTGGTTCTCTTTGGTAAAAGCGCGTATACATGCTAGTTCGGCACATCGAAGTAGTGTACACATTATGAAATATGATGTTTGAAGTTGCAGTTGGTTCAAGTTGTTGATGCAGAGTTCTGGGTTCTGCTTTGTGTTCTGGTGACACTGTTTTGATTGTTTAGATTGATTGATTGTGATTTGCATCAGTGATGATGGGTTTTCAATGATTGGTTGCATTGCAGTGGTGATTGATTTTGAGCTTCAATATTGCTAATGGGCCCAATATGAAAATTTGATGAAACAAGGCCTTCAAATTGTGGTGTTGGGTTCCAGGGGTATCCAGTTTGAAAATTTATGAAATGTGGTCCCTGAAGGAAGAGTGAATTTCATAGCCTTCTATAGGCTGGCGCCTACGTACTAGTAAACATATTGTCTAGTACACGAGCCAGGGGGTTGGAGCTCCCATCTAGTAAGAGCTAGAGAATGAGCAAAGGTCGTAGCCTTCTATAGGCCAGCGCCTACGTAGTAGTAAGTGGATCGGCTAGTACAAGAGTTAGGAGGTTGTAGCTCCCTTCTAGTAAAATATGGAGAATGAAAGAAGGTTGTAGCCTTCTGCATGTGGGTACCTACATACTGGTATGAGTCAACACCAATACAAGATTGCAAACAGGTTTTTCTTATATTAAAAGAAGACAACAACAGGTGGTTTTCTTCTCGGATTGGATTTCCACCTTAAATCTTGGTTTTCATGTGTGTTGCTTATGTGTGATGGTTTATTTCTATTATTACTGCACATGGTTACTGTTTATATGGTTAATGAAGTACCGATGCACTAATGAAAGATCAACATATGATGAATTAACTGAATCATAAGTTTTTTGGATATACGTTGGTTGCTTTAAACATAGTTACGTGTACACGCGAGTTACCTTCATTGAAGTAGCATATATAAATCAGAGTATGAAAAGAAAAATTTATTGATTTGACTAATACTATTTCACCCCCCCCCCCACCCTCTCAGTATTATTTCCAACAATTGGTATCAGAGCCGGTCCTTTGGAAGAACCTTGATTGCTTGAAGGGAGATCTTTCAAAATGAACAATCACGAAGGCATGGGATCTATTAGACCACCAATCTTCAATGGGAACAACTTGGTATATTGGAAAACACGAACTAGAGCTTATCTTCAATCACTTGAAGCTGATGTTTGGGAAATTGTGGAATAAGGATATCAATATCTAGCAGCAGTCCCCACGGATCCAGCAGAAAGAAAAACATATGAAATCAATGCCAAAGCCGTCAATGCCTTACTGGGAAGTCTATCAGAATTAGAATTCGTCAAAGGAGACTCCTAGGTAAAACAAGCTAAATTACAAACTCTCAAAATCTAGTATGAAACTTTCAAGATGCATAGTGATGAAAGTATTTCTAATTATTTATTGTGAGTAGATGGGATTGTAAATAATATGAGAAATATGGGTGAAGAGATAAAGGAAGCTACTTTAGTTGAGAAATTTTTGAGATCTTTGTCTTCTAAATTTGAGTCAAAAGTGTCTACCATAGAAGAAAAATAGGAACTTCAAACTATTATAGTGACTCAACTCCAAGGAATCCTAACTGCCTTTGAAATGAGAAAAGGAGGTCCATCAGATATGAGAGAAGATGCTTTTAAAGTGTCACCAAAGGGAAAAGTAAAGGAAGAGCACAATGAATTAGGACACATTTCAGAAGAAGAATATGAGGTAAATTTTGTCAAGAAGCTTCAACAGGGTTCTATAATATTCAGAGGTAAGCTACCATTTAAATCCTTTGCTTGTGGGAGAGTTGGTCACTATGCTACTAAATGCCCTCATGTTAAAGGAAAGATGTTTACAGAAGGTAATAGAAGTTATTATACTCGTGATGATAGTGATGGCTTGTCACAGAGTGATGAAGGTGATTAAGAAATTAAACTACTCATGGCATCTGAAAATGATGCCTTAGAAAAGGAAGATTTACTTAAAGAAATCAGTCAACTCAAAATCAGTTTGGCAGAATAGGTTACAGTCATAGACACAGTGACACATAAACTCACTGAAAACGACAAACACAATGAAGTGTTAGAATGTGAAGTAGTAAGTCTAAGAAAATAACTTGAGAAGACAAAGACTCTGAATCTTAGATTTGCTAAAGGATTGGAAACGTTAGATGAAATCATCAAAATTCAACATTCGCCTATTATAAAGACTGGTCTTTGTTTTCATGAAGGTGAATCTAGCTCACAAGATGAGGTAAGGAACTCCAATACAAAATCTGAAATGATCAAGAAGGAGATAAGAGGTCAACCCCATTAACAACCAAGGTAAGAAAGACTTCAAAGAAAAACATTTCCACCTAACTATGGAAGGGATAATTGCTTCTTCTCTCTGACAAATAATGTAGAATGTTTTATATGTCATAATTTTGGACATGCTGCAGCTAGATGCAGAAATAGAATGGTTCAAGACTGTCACAAATAAAGATCATCAATTTTCAGGTACTTTAAGGGATATTGTTTTACTTGCAATATGTTCGGTCACAAAGCTATTGATTGCGATAGAAGGAATATGAAACATGTAAGATGCTATGCGTGTAACAAGTTTTGACATAGAGCAAAGGAATGCAGGAGCAAATTTTGGCCACCATACCAAAAGGAGCAAACATCATCACAATCCAAGGTATTCAAGAAGAATGAATTGTTGTAAAAAAATATGTGGCATAGCTTAGTTTACAAACATAAAAGACCCAGGGGGAGCTAAAAGTGTAAAACTTCAGTATTCCAATTCTCATATGTAGTTATTATGAAGAGAAGTCGCGTATATACGTGAGTTAGAGGATACACAGTCGTGTATATGGTGTTTTGAAGAAAAAGAAATGGTACAGACTCAAGAAAAGGGGTCTGAAATGGTTAAGTCAATTATCAATTATCTGTTTTGTTCTGATTGATGATGGTTACATACTGCTGATGATATGTGGAAGTGATTTTCATCCTCATAAGTTGTTAATAAGTTGATGAATCATTGGTTTATGATGACGCCTTGATAATTCTTAATAACAAATGCAATGATAAAATATGATAGTGAATGGCTGGCACAGGTTCAAGAGCAACATATGCTTCTAATAATGCAATGTTGGCATTATGTTAGAAGATCTTGGTACATGAAGATGCTTATAGTTGTTTTGATTCAGGTGACTCTTTTGATGATGGACATATACATGATGTTGATCCTGACGCTACTGATAGATACTTGTGATGCATATCATATATGGTGTATGATAGCTATTGATGACTATCATGGTATTGTTTAGATAGTTGGTCCTTGTTATAAATGTAATTTTACGTAAAGGTCCTGAAAAGACCTAATTTGTAACCCCACTATGCATGGGAAGGATGATGTAATAATTTTTATTTCAGTCATGTATAAACATGTGGTATATCCCCACTTGGTTGGGTGGATGAGTCAAAGTTGGTGTATCCCCACTTGGTCGGGTGATTGATGTATGTATGAGTCATTGTTCTTAGGGAATTCATACTCACTTAGTTGAGTTATAGAGTCATGTTATTCTTTTGAAAAATATCTTTGCAGACTCTGCATGTACTCAGGGGGAGCATGGACAGCATAATGTATATCAAAGGGGGAGAATATCTTGGTCTGCCCTTTGCCCTTGATGTCAAAGGGGGAGAGTGTCTTGGTGTTTTTTTTGCCATCAAGTCCAAAGGGGTAGATTGTGGCATTATGATATAGGTGTTGTCCTTGATGGCAACTCACATAGATGACAGTTCACAGTGTAATAGGTTAACAACAAAGGATTACAAATTAGACTCCAGAGATTAAAGAAAGAGAGGTATACATTGGTTCATTTTGTCCAAGTAGCGTGTACACACAGGTCCACAGAACAAAAAGAACATATATGTATACACACACTCTCACAAAAGGAAAAACGCATACAGGTTGGAAAAACAAGGAAATTCAAGTGGAGACAATACCAGGGGTCAATACCATGGTATTAGCCCACAATATTGAGTGGAGTAATGACTATTTGATCCCGCACAAGAATACATCGTAAGTGGTTTTGGTCTGAGGTATTGAGAAAGGCCAAAAATTATATAAGGAGGAGAAGATCATTAGGCTAGGGTGTGCAAGTGAAAGGGTTTATGAGGAGTACTTCTATCTGAACTATATGTTATGTTGCAGGGGCTATGATTATGAGATGACCTGAAATATTTTGTGCACCTTGGATACAATGTTAGATTAGGATCATAAGAACTGAAATGACTTACCATTGTATGATCTAATGTTGATTGGGCTAGATCTAATTGCTTAAGCATGTTTTATTCTGTAAATGTTATGATCTTGGTATGACTAAAGTCTGGAAAAGCTGTGAAATTTTAAGTTAGTAATTGCAGGTCTATACACTGGTTCGACACATTGAAGTAGTGTATACATTATGAAATATGATGTTTGAAGTTGCAGTTGGTTCTGGTTGTTGATGCATAGTTCTGGGTTCTGGTTTGTGTTCTAGTGACTCTGTTCTGGTGATAGTGTTCTGATTGTTCAGATTGATTAATTTTTATTTGCATCAATGATGATGGGTTTTTAGTGATTGGTTGTATTGCAGTCGTGATTGATTTTGAGCTTCAATATTGCTTATGGGTCCAGTATGAAAATTTGATGAAACGAGGCCTTCAAATTGTGGTGTTGTGTTCTAGGAGTATCCAGTCTGAAAATTTATGAAATGTGGTCCTTGGAGGAAGAGAGAAGGTCGTAGCCTTCTGTAGGCTGGCACCTACGTATTGGTAAACATATTGGCTAGTACAACTACTAGGGGGTTGGAGCTCCCTTCCAGTAGCAGCTAGAAAATGAGTGAAGGTCGTAGGATTCTATAGGTCGGTGCCTACATACTAGTACACAGATCGCTAGTACAAGAGCTAGGGGTTGTAGCTCCCTTCCAGTAAAAGCTGGAGAACGAGAGAAGGATATAGCCTTCTGTAGGTGGTTTCCTATGTACTGGTATGAGTCTCCACCAATACAAGATTGTAAACAAGTTTATCTTATATTAAAAGAAGATGGCAGCAGGTGGGTTTTGTCCCGCATTGGGTTTCCACCTTAAATCTTGGTGTTCATGTGTGTTTCTTATGTGTGATGGTTTATTTTTGTTATTACTACACATCGTTACTATTTATATTGTTAATTAATTACTGATGCACTAATTAAAGATCAACATATGATGAATTAACTGAATCATAAGTTTGTTTAATATACGTTGGTTGCTTTAAAGATAGTTGCGTGTACACGCAAGTTACGTTCATTGAAGTCGCATATATAAATCAGAGTATGAAAAGAAAAATTTATTAATTTGACTAATACTGATTAACCCGCCCTCTCAATATTATATCCAACATCCCTATCTAGACCCAGCATGAGCTTTACTAGGGGGTATCTGTTGAATTAAGAATTAGGGAGCAGTGTGCGTTGCTATTTATCAGTGAAGCGAAAATAAACAACCAACAGATATTTGAAGAGAAGGCACAGGAACTAAAGGAGAAAGAGGAAATCACCGCACGAAGCCAACAATTAGAAGCATCCATTACAAAGGCTTGCAATGAGCTGCCAAAACTTAACATTTCAGCTGAAGCAGCTTCCACAGAGAAGATCCAAAAGTTGGCTGCAACAGTAAAAGAGTCTAGGGATGAAATCCATCGGGTCTGATTTGAACTGTTGTTACAAATATCAGAGTTGCAATTGAAGATGCAACCTACGACTCCTCTAGAGGTTCAAGAGCAACACGAAGCTACTATCAAAGAGGGCATGAATGCTTTAGAAGATGTAGTCAAGGGTTGCATCGAGCTATTTGAGCAGGCCATGGAGTTATGGACTTCACTGCAGGAGGAACTGACTCTGCAGAAGATTGGTGCAGTCATCAAGGAAAAACACAGGCAGTTTGATGAAATCCGATCAACTACATGAATATTGGCACCAGTACAATGATTGACATGGTTGCAGGAAGGAAAGATAATGCAAAATGAGATTGATGAGTTGTGCCACAAGGAATAAATTCTCGTTGCATGAACAAAGCCATGGACGGATGAGACCATATAGCTGACTCTATCAGTACACAGTAAACCTAAGGGCATGCAGTAGACTCTGAGGACCATGGGCCTCGTGGTGGAAGGTCCAACTACTGAAAAATTGGTCGAGGAAATGGAGAAGACTTCTACATAGGGAACAACTAATCTGCAAGTTTTTAAGTTGGAGTTCCATGAAATCTGGGCAAAGATCGAAGCGCTAGCCAAGTGACTCGAGGATGAGTCACGAAATTGTGTTGGGGCCTGTTGGGATAGGGTCCCCTAGGGTCAAGTTTTGCTGCTTACTTTTTGTATAATTGTAAAGACTCCTTGATTCGTGGAAGTAGAGTGCTAAGGTAATAAGAGTCAAAGGGGCTTTAGTCTCTTAGGTTGTTATGAGATAAGAAGTTTTGAGACTCGCCCATGTTCCATAGAACATGGTATTGTAAAAGAAAAGGATATATATAGAAGGGCCATAGAGAGTTTAGGAAAAAACTAAAATTTTCAGAAGATCATTATACGGGAAAGTAACTGAAGGAAGGAAAGTTTGTTTCCTGTACTTAGGCAAAGGGGAAGGCTCTTACAGCTGAGTGCGTGGGCCCCTACAGCTAAGTGTGCAGGGAAGAAGAGTCTGTACTTTAAAGAATACATATGATAAAGGTAGTTTTGATCCATAATTGTGTATCTGTATTCATTTTTGCAGTTTCTATATTTTCGCTCTGTATTTGAAATTATATGAATGAATGCTTATCTTATGCATGAAAGTAGTAGATCCGTATGATTTATTGATGTTATTGAATGTTTAAATACCTTTTATATCAGAAAGGTTAAGGTTCGAGAAGACATAACTAATCCCTAGAAGCCGCAGGAACCCATATCACATTTTTCTAGATGCAGAAACCTAGTTCTTTCATCCCCCAATATTGCTCCAGGTGAGACTGCAGCATGCCCTATGCGAGTTGTTTCCAAAAGGACCATCATTTTAGGGTTTTGTTGGTTGGTACAACTAATTTTGAACATGGTCTAGGGCCCATCAAGCCAAAAAATGGTTTCGTTTCCTTGATGGGCCCTGACCTAGGTTCAAAGTTAGATGTGCCAACCAAAAAACCCTAAAATATTGGCCCTTTCAGCAACAACTTGCGTAGCACAGGCTGCAGTCTATGCTATGCAGGTTGTTGCCTAAAGGGCTAGCAGTTTAGGGTTTTGTTGGTTGTGACAACTAACTTTGAACCTGGGTCAAGGCCCATCAAGCCAACAATAACATCAATTGTAAATCTACATGAAAGTAGACATTTTTATAGGGATAAATAAAAAGGGGGTTAGAAACATACATTTCATTTTGGAAGAAAATAATTGGTAAGAGAAGTGAACAATATGGGCATCCTAAGATAATTTATTAGTAGAAATATTTGAACACTCCCTTTTAGAGAATTGAACACCTACCAACTATTTTTTTCCCATTCACAATGTTGGAAATGAGAAACAATTCTCCTATAGAATTTGTACATGAAGTTACAAAGGCCTACTTGACAAAAAATAACCCCACAATTGAATATTTCTACATTGGTAACACACCTAAAGATCCATTATCTCCAAAGGATGATGTAATAGAGGAGAAAAATCTCATAGTATGGTCACCAAATCATGATTATGGAATATGGCTTGGATAGGGGAAAGAAAAGTCTTTACTAAGTGTTGTAGTGTTTTCTTCTCAAAGACATACGAAAAGAACCCACTTAATATTGTGGATGACAAACAATCTCAACAATATAAATGGCTACTAAATATTGTAAATCTGTAGCAACTGATAGAAGAAAAACCTGCCAAAGTCCAGATCTATGCCACAATCATAGTTAAACAGTAAAAAGATAGAGTAATAACTCCAATCATCTAATGGGAACCAGATATGTAAAGAATAATTGTATTATAACACCTGTGAAGAGAACAGATAAATTTTACCAGTCCCCCTCTATGCGATGGGTTCTTGGTTATCCTCAAACGTCTTAATCTTGTGTAGAGTCTCTCTCCTCTATAATGTGTAAACCCAGGAAAAATATGGTGTCCGACAATGAAAATAATTAGAGTTACAATAGTGAGTGCAACAATGAAAATAATCAAAAGTGAACAATGAATGGAAATGTAGGAATTTACAGGGTAAGTTCCTCAGACAGAGCACCAAAGGACACCACTCCCAAACAGATCACAGATCAATACACCAGTATTTTTGACGTGGTTAAAACCCTCAAAGAGGGAAACAGTCCACGGCCTGAGCCAACGCGGCCACTTCAGGGAATTTATTAATAAAAGAATGAAAATTTACATAAGCTTCTCTCATGGACGGTTACCCTACAAATTACCCTCCATGCTCTTTAAATAGAGATCATGGACCAATCGGGTGTTAAGCCACGGATCAAGTGTCGGTAATACCGAGGAGAGAATGAACCGTTGGATCACTACATATCGTGACCGTTGGATTGTAAGTTAAAAATGTACATAGTAAAGAAACACACTTTACCTAACTCTACACTAGACCAAGTTATACTTAACTATTTCCTATGTGTCGGAATATCCTAACATCCCCCCTTAAGAACAAATTGGGATAGGATTGAAGGATTTACAAATATGACACAATAGGAGAAGGAAGGAGGCACTAGAGCCTATCCCCCCTTAGTGACAACTTCCTGAACTCCAGCCATAAATCGAAGTTTAGTAAACTTCGCCTCTGTGAGAGCCTTTGTAAAGATGTCTGCAACTTGATCATCTGTTGAACAATATTGCACTTCAAGAACATGGTCGTGAATGAGCTTTCTGATGAAGTGCATGTGCAGTTCAATGTGTTTGCTGCGCTGATGTTGGATGGATCTTTGCATAGTTGAATGGCACTTTGATTATCACACCAAAGTGTAGTCGGATGCTGCTGCTGAAAGCCAAACTCTAACAGGATCTGACGAAGCCACAAGGCTTCCTTATTGGCTTCTACGGCACCACAATACTCTGCTTCTGTTGAAGAAAGAGAAATGGCACCTTGTTTCTTGCAAGCCCATGTAATATGTCCTGAACCAAGAGTGAACACATAACCTACAGTAGACTTCCGATCATCAGGGTCACCAACCCAATCGGAATCAGTGAAACCAACCAATAGAGGAGATGCTTCGGCACTGTAAAGAATCCCAAACTGAGCTGTACCTCAAACATAACGAAGTATTCTTTTAGCTGCTTTCCAATGACTTTCATGTGGGTTTTGCATAAATCGAGCAACAAGGCCAACAACAAAGGAAAGGTCAGGACGAGTATGGGTTAGATACAAAAGTTTTCCTACAAGTTGATGGTATAAGGTAGCATCAACTTCAGGAGAAGTAAAAGTGACTGAAAGTTTGACTCTAGACTGAAAGGGAGAAGGGGCTGGCTTACAATCTTCCATGTGAAAATGGAGTAGAATATCACAGGCATACTTGGACTGGGAAAGGGAAATACCTTCCTTGGATTGCAAGACTTGAAGACCAAGAAAATAATGTAAGTGTCCTAAGTCTGTCATTTCAAACTTCCTTTTAAGGCTAGACTTCACATGGTTTATAAGGTTGGGATCACTACCAGTCAGGATAAGATCATCAACATAAAGAAAAAGAATGATAAGAGACTTGCCCACTTTCTTGGTGTAGACAGTATTGTCAGAATGACACCTAGAAAAGCCATTTTCTAAAAGAAAGTTATCCATTTTGGCATACCAAACTCGAGGAGATTGCTTGAGACCATAAAGGGATTTCCTAAGCCGACATACAAGGCTGGAGTCTATTTGTATAAAGCCAATAGGTTGTTCCATATAGATTTCTTCATGCAAGTCCCCATGCAAGAAGGAAGATTTAACATCCATCTGATGGACTTCCCATTTGAAAGACGCAGCAAGGGAAAGAACAAGGCGGATAGAGTTCATTTTGGCAACAGGGGAGAAGGTTTCAGTGTAGTCAATGCCTTCAACTTGTGAAAAACCCTTAGCAACAAGACGAACTTTATGTTTATCAACTTTCCCATCTGGTCCATACTTGGTTTTGTAAACCCATTTGCATCTAACAAGTTTTCATCCCTTTGGTAAAGGAACAAGATCCCATGTATCATTTGCCAATAATGAATGATATTCTTCATTCATAGCTGCTTCCCAATCTGGATGGCCTGAAGCTTCTGCAAAGGTGTCAGGATCATAATTCACTGAAGCTTGAGCCAGTAAAGAAGAGGCTCTATCAAACTAAGAACGTGTACGTCGCTGATCTGTAGGATCACCGGCAAGATCACCTGCTGCATCCCGAGTAGCACGAACCCATTTTGGAAGCTGAGGAGCTGAAGGAGGATCCTGAGAAGGTGGGGGAGGATTGTCATCCTCGCTTTCATCATCTGAAGAAGAAATATTTTCAAAAGTAGAAGAGATAGGGAGAGGTGGCACATCTGTTGAACTAGGCTCGTAGGCCGATATATTTTCAGCAAACTTTACATCTCTTCTAATGATAACATTTTTGGACTTAAGTGGAATAAGTCTATATCCTTTGACATCTTCAAAATATCCAACAAAAATACATTTTTCACTCTTAGGTTCTAAAGCTTTATGTTTTTCATCTAGAATATGGGCCCATGCTTCACTTCCAAAAACATGAAAGTGACTTACATCTGGTTTAATTGAGCTCCATGCTTCTTCTGGAGTGATATTCTTTAAAACCTTAGTAGGAGTGCGATTTATTATGTAATTTGCACAGTTAATTGCTTCTGCCCAAAAATTAAGACCAAGTCCTTTAGATTGAAGCATACAATTAGCCATTTCCTTTAAGGTGCGATTCTTCCTTTCAGCTACACCATTTTGTTGTGGAGTATATGGAACAGTATGTTGCATTTGAATTCCATTCTCAGTGCAAAAGTTGATGAATTTGTTGTTAACATATTCTCTGCCATTATCAGATCTTAGCTTAAGAATTTGATGTCCAGATTATTTTTCAACAAAGGCCTTAAAGGCCAAGAACATGTTAAATACTTCACTCTTGAGTTTTAAGAAGTATACCCAAGTGCGTCTGGAGAAATCATCAATGAAAGTTAAGAAATACTTGTAGCCAGAGAATGAAACAACTGGAAGTGGACCACATAAATCACTATGCACAAGCTGTAAAGGGGATGAGGCATGCCAGGAGGCACGTTTTTCAAAACTATCCCAATGATGTTTTCCGAGTACACATCTGGAACAAACACCATCTCTACAAGATACCATTGGAAGACCTGTCACCATATTTTCTTTACATAGATTCTGAAGGGAGCGATAGTTTAAGTGACCAAATCACTCATGCCAAAGTTTGCTCACTTCATCGTTATGAGCAACAAATACCGAGGGAAGATTTGATGACCCAAATTTGTGAAACTTATACAACCTTGTAGAATCATCAGCAATGCCAGTAGCTAAAATCTGTCTAGGATCTCTTAGGTCCTTAATTACAACATCGTGAGGTGAAAATTCAACGATTTTACCTTCACCTGAATGAGTTATCTGATATACAGATAGAAGGTTGCAGGATAAGGTTGGAACACATAATACAACATTAAATTGACCATTGTCTATGTGAACAGTTCCAGTCCCTACAACACTAAGAGATCTATCATCACCAACATATATATTTTTGGTGTTACAATCATTTAAAGAAGAAAACATGGCTTTGTTTTTGGCCATGTGATAAGAAGCTCCAGAATCAATGAACCACTCATGAGAATGAGAAGAAGAAGATACATTTAGTGCATAGCCAGACCGAGATGCTTGACAACCACATGCAAAAAGTGCTATTCCTGAAGATGAAGTTGAAGTTGAAGAGTGCTCCAAATGGATGTTATGCTTCTTCATTGCTGCTTCCAAGGCTTCCATCTTCTTAAAGAATTTGGATTTTAAGTGGCCATCTCGATTACAAAAGTTGCAATGTCTATCAGTCTTCTTCCCTTTGTTTTTATTTGTCTTATCATTTTGTTGAAATGATTTTTCATTTTGAGGCTGAAATTGCTTAGGACCCTTGTTTGGTTTAGGACCATTCCTTTTAGGATACAACTTCTTAGGATTCTTTGAATTTGGTTGCTGTTGGGCGGCTAACGCTTTCTTAGAAGAGTTTCCAAGATTAAGAAGACCAAGGTGTAACAATTTTTCTTGTTCTCTTATTAAAGAATCACAAAAGGAATCAAAGGAAGGGGACTTGTAGGCTTGTCCTTGAGAAATGAAGGCTTCTCTTGAAGAATGGAAGGTGGAAACAAACACAGAATAGGCTAGTCCCAACTTAGTAAGAATGGAATAGAGAAGGTTACTATCTTTTTTCTTAACCTTAACACCTTCCAAGAGAAGTCTAAGGGTCTTGAACTTGGACAAAAAATCTTCAGTGCAAGAAAAATTATTGGGGTCCAATGTAAGCAACTCATTTTCGAGTTGATGGGCTTTAAGTTCATTTTTAATTCCAAAAACTTTAGTGATCTGTTTCATTGCTTCCTCAGGAGTATCAAGTTCTGCAATATGGAATCTAAGATCTAGAGAAATAGACATCCCTATCAACCCTCATGCTTGATCTTGCCTATTTTCCCATTTAGCTGCCTTATCTTCATCTTTCGGTTCGGTTTCTTGGCCTGAGGCTATTCTGTAGAGACCTTTACTTCTAAGTAAATCCACCATGTAGGACCACCATTAGAAGTAGTTGGTGCTGTCAAGAATAACTTGGCATGGACTTTCCATTTCAACAGAAAATGAAGCTATAGATGCTGAAAATAAGTGTTCCAATGGAAAGATCTCGAAAAATTAGGCTGGTTAAAAAAAAACGGCTCTGAAAATGGCTTCCGGATGAAGAAGTTATGGCTTTTTGAAGAAAATTTGATGAAGATGCTAACGAAGTGCGGGAATGTGCGGAAATGAATGATAATGTTAAAAAAAAATCTGCCCCCTTTCCAAACTTAATCTAATTAGCTCAACAAAAAGAAGACTTGAACTCAAGACCTCTACTCTCATAAAGTAGCTTTGGACCAAGTGAGCTAAACTAAAAGTTTAGTAATTTTTGGAAAAGAGGAAGGGGGGTTTTTTTTTTTTTTTTTTTAGTCGCTGAAGCTTTGGGCTGCGTGCTTACTTTGAGAAAGCTCTTTTTCCCTACAAAACAAAAAACACAAAACCCAACATGGACATACAAAAAAAATGAACCTTATGGCTCGAAGTTAGCTTTAGCCGGAAACTAAATATTTTCCTCAATGTTTCTGATTTTCCGAGATCACACTAAGGCGCAGCGGAAAAGAGCATATGCATGAGAAAAATCCTTCCTTTCTATTTCTGATTTGCCCAGATCGCACAGAGTTACGGGGCAAAGAGCATACGCAGAAATGAAAGGTATAGATCTGGTAATAATAAAAAAAACAAAAAGCTAAATAAACCGAAACCGAAATAAACAAAGAGAAAATAACTGTAAACTGCAAATAAACACTGTATACCTGCAGATCTTAAAAATGACGTAGCTAGGGCTACTAGAAACCTTTTCACGTGAAATGAAAGGGGTTCCTCACTGGAACAAATGCTCCTAACACAACAGAGCAGTCCTCTCGGCCCGAAAGTAGTCAGAAACAGTGGATCTAGGAAACGGTAGTCAGATGGAGTTCTACCGGCTTCAGATTTGGATCACCAACGGGTGCGGCCCTCAAATAGCTCTGATACCATGTAGGAATTTACAGGGTAAGTTCCTCAGACAAAACACCAAAGGACACCGCTCACAAATAGATCACAGATCAATATACCAATATTTTTGACGTGGTTAAAACCCTCAAAGAGGGAAACAGTCCACGGCCTGAGCCAACGCGGCCACTTCAGGCAATTTATTAATAAAAGAATGAAAATTTACATAAGCTTCTCTCATGGACAGTTACCCTACAAATGACCCTCCATGCTCTTTAAATAGAGATCACGGACCAATCGGGTGTTAAGCCACGGATCAAGTGTCGATAATACCGAGGAGAGAATGAACCGTCGGATCACTACATATCGTGACCGTCGGATTGTAAGTTACAAAATGTACATAGTAAAGAAACACACTTTACCTAACTCTACACTAGACCAAGTTATACTTAACTATTTCCTATGTGTCAGAATATCCTAATAGGAAAACCCTTCTATTTATAACAAAATATTGAGTTATCCTCAAATAATGAGCAATAATAAAATATTATTGATCCCATTCTTGGAATAATCCCTTTGAATATTTTATTATATTTGGTTAAGAGGGAAAAAGTATTTAAACTTTTATTTAGAAATACTAAATAGATAAATGATTTATTTATCATCTCAAGGAATTAGTTAAGGAATAATAAACAAATAAGGATTTATTTAATTATTCCTAAGGGATTTAGTCAAATTTGACAAAGAATAATAATTAATTAGTGATTAATTAATAATTCTTACAGAAAAATAAGAAAAATAATGATTTATCTGTTTATTTTTCATGATTGGGTCAAATATGACAAGGAATAATAATAAAACAGTGGTTAAATTAATTATTCCTAGAAGAAAATTAAATAAATAATCATTTATTTAACTATTCTTCATGGGTTTGACTATAAATTACTTAGAAAAGGTGGTTTATTACGTAATTTCTCATGGTGAAAGAAATTTTACTATGGTAAAATTGGCTTTACATGGTGTACTTCGATCCATCCAGTAAATTAGGCTAGATGATCAATTTTTTTGTGATAAGATATTGCCCCCCAATGTAGGAGTGTTAGGGGAAAAACGTATGACCGAAGTACGTTGTAAATACACAATCATTAGACAACACAGGGGAGTCAAAGAGAGAGAGAGAGACTGATGAATCTGAATTGAAAGAGGATAGGGACTGTAATCACTCCAAAATTTCTTCAAAGTTGTCAGAAAAAGAAATGATAGAGGTAACTACAAACCAACTTTGGATATCACGATCTAGCCTTCCTAATCTCAGAGAGGGCTCTATCTTTATGATTTAACTTTGTTTTAGTTAATTGATTTTAGGCTAGTTATGATTGTGTTGGGGTTTTTGATTTGAATTTGGGTGGTGGGATCACTTACTTAGATGAAAAAGGGTTGCCTTTTACCATTGGGCTATGGGGTGAAATGTCAGACAAACAGCACTGGGTTAAGTTCTAGAAACAATGTCTATAGGGAAAGATAAAGGAGTTACTATAGATCTCAAAGGCTTGATGGTGAAATGGTTTCCAATCGGATCCAGGGAGAAATTAAGGGTTCCCTAGGCTGGATTATCAAGAGAAATGCAAGAATTCAACCAAGATGGGAGAGCAATTAAGGGTTCTCAAATCCGGATATCAGAGGAAAACATATAAATGATTAACTATGCAAAACAGAGTGTACTTAAACATATTCTGAGTTAAATTTCTAGTTAATTCATTGAAATTTAGATAACATTTAAGTTTACGAAACACATAAGAAAGTAACAAAATCAGAAAAAGAAGATACTTCACTGCAATAGCTCATCTCATGAATCCTGTAGTGCAATCTTTTTATTACTTCCTCCAGTCTGTTGACTTGAAAATTGGTACAATAACCCATAGGTTTTAGATCAAAATAACTCTACAAATGTATAGCAATCCACACCTCAATACTTTGAATTATGAAGTATTTATACAAAAAGAATTTACAAAATATCCCAAACTGTCTTGGGAACTAATCTAGGAGAAAGAAATATCTTCATTCAAGAAGATAGAGACAGCTATTGAATTGCTGCTTGTTGTCCCTATTATTTAGGTTCTGCTGGCTTTGATATTTTAATATTTTGCACTTTAATATGCTTTGTTGTTTGGCCTTCACACTAGATGTTCTTTTTACTTTAACCTTTCATCTAATACACTTTCAACTGATAAAATTTGACCTGGCTAACCTGTCAATATCCTTTTACTGTGCCCTTTTACTTTTTACTGTACATTTTATATTTTTATTGTGTATTTCTACAGTAAATCATTTAGTTTCTCCCATGTCTCAGCATCTGGTAATTGGATATTGAGCATTTTTCTGTATATCTAATCTGCCTCTGTATACTTGGAAAAAGTTGGCTTATAAACAAAAAGGTGTTTTACCTCATGCTGGAGGTAAAACAAATTTTCAAAAGTTTGATACAATACTTTTCTGGTTAGTATTCCCTTCATGGTTGAAGTGTTTACTTGATCTTTCGCTACTTCCATGGTCTTCTTATTATAATCTTCCTATTTCATTAGCTTATCATTTATAACTAAGGGATTTGGTAAACCCTTTTTCCTCAAAACTTCGAATTTAACCATGAATCTGTCAATTGCCAGTTGCATGGTTTGGCACTTATCTTCTAAGTTCAACATCAAATTCCTCTTAGTGAGGACCTTTTTAACTTCCAAAATTGTACCTGTTCTATCAAGTATCTCTAATTCTTGCAACTCATACTTGTTTTTGGAGTTGAGGAAGTGAATGATCCTTGTAGCTTCCTCTAGCATGTCTCCAAGTTCTGCTTTAACCCTCTGAATGCCTTCTGTAGCCTACTTTATTAAATCAATCTGTTCAAAAATAACTTGGATGGATGGCTAAATATCATTGACAGAATCAATGATATTGACCCACAGTTGCTCCTTAGCCTGACCTAGAGGTTCATTTAGTGTTAGTTCCTTCTCCAGGCTTTTGATTCTTTCAGTCATCCTTGTGGACTTTTGTTGTTCTTCTTTGTGCATGATTTGGGCCAATTTGTAGTCTGTTTCCAGGCTGGTCACTTTCTTCTTAATCATGTTCATCTCAGTGGTCTGAATGGACATTTCTTCCATTGCTTTGACCAACCTGTTTGCTTCATCACCTATAGAACCTATTGATGTAGACCCTATTGCTGATGTAGTTGGTGTAGATGTTGGTAGTGTTGTGGCCATTGGAGTTGTGGGGGCCAAGGATGCTGCCAAAGTAGAAGGTACAACAATGGTAACTGTTGGGATGACAATTGCAGGAGCATCATCAAGACTAGATTGTTTAAGCTGAATCAAGCTATCCAATTCTTTCTCCATCTCCTTTAACAGATCATTCAGTTGCAGCACTAGGTCCATCATCTCTTCATGATTGGTCTGGATGTCCAGGACCTCCTTCGTCTGTGGGTGTTGCAAATGAGGTAGCTTAAGTTGTTTCTTGACGGCTGCTATATCGTCATTCTTCATTTTAATCAGCTTTTCAATTTCCTTAATGTCACTTGGATCATGGCCTAGCTCAATGACCAAGTCCTCTAATGACTTTATCTTGTTGTCTTTGGCCTGTAAGAGGCCTTCTCCAATTTGTACTAGGATGTCACATTATCCAGTGAATCCTACAATGTGTGGACAACCATGGCATTTCCTGTAAGGGTGGAGTAAATCATTCCTCCATCTTGTTTGTGGAACTATATTTGGTCAATGGGATGAACATCCCTAGCCATCACCTCAAAATTAGTCTTCTTATAGTCAATCAAGGTCTTTGGTTACTGCACAGTGGGCTGCAAAAATGGCACTTGCATCTTTCCTGCTTTAATGTCAAACGCTGACATCAATCTACTCTGGTTGGGTGGTGTATGTTTAAAGTATTGGGCATATGTCTCTGCCTTCAACTTCTCATTCCTCATCTTTATTTCTTTGAACCTGTCTTTGATATCTGTTTCTCTGTCAGCTAGCCTAACAAAGGAAGAAACCTCCACAATTTGTTGTCTCTCTATCATTTGAGTGTTGGAGGTTGATGGCTGCTGTGTTTCATTTGATGCAACTGTGTCTTTTCTTCTCTGACCCATTGTTTCAGTGTCAGTTATTTCCACTGATTCAATGTTCTCCTCCTATTTGGACACATGATTCAACTTGGGCCTTTTCCTTAGCTCAAACAACTCATCTGTAGTCTCCATGGCAGAGCTAGATGCATCTTCCCTGTTCCTTTTTAGATTCTTTTCTTCATTGGTCAGGGTCTGTAACTTAGGATGAACATTCATTGGTTCTCCTAATTCTGGAACCTACATGAAGGAGCTCTAGTCAAATTGCTTTTCAAGATCAATCAGTGTGTTTTCAACATCCACAACGGTGTTATCCATATCAATCAATGTGTTTTCCACCCACTCAGAATGGTTAGAAAGTTGTTCAATGTCAGGTCTTGGGTGGTGGATGTATGGTCCCAACTTGACCCTCAGTCTAAGTCTATTTACAACCCCATGAAGGTCATACTCCCACATAAAGCTGTTGCTAAATTTCATCTGATGTAGTATTTTGTCAGCCTCTAGTCTAGCTTCTCTATTGTTGCAAATGAATGGGCCCAATTGGTTCTTCATATTAAATTGGGTTTTCTTCCTAGCAGATAGGAAGTGGACCTCATCAAAGTTGATGATCTGTCTGAAGTACTCAAGTGAAAATATCCTCATAGGGAGGTATTTGGGCAACTTATAGGGGGCTAGTTGGCAGCCATAAACTTTGATCTCAGTGTGGTTATGGTACAAGTACTAGTCTCCCACCTTGCTGTTCTTAGTTAATTGTAGCACCCTTTTGATCTCTTGGCTGATCCTAGGTTGAGTATTAGAAGTTAGCATGTTCATGACTGGGTATACAAAGGAGTCCATGAAGTCTTTGTAGGTGAATGCTGTGGAAAATTTCTGGACCAAGGGTGTCTACTAGACCATTGATCTCTCCTTTCCATTGGTGTCAAAATTTTGGATACTTATAGGGAAATTATCTATTTGGTAATACAAAAACATATAAAACAACACTGAATAGTATTTGAAGACTCTTTTGGTGGGTAGTTTGGGGAATTGTTCATGCATTCTGTCTGCATTGAACTGAGCATAATTGTACACGATAGCAGGAGGCTTGCCTGGAGTAAAAATGGATAGGAAGGCCAGGATGACCTCATCCACATGCTCATCTGATGTGTATCCTAGGATGCATTAGAGCATGGTGATTATGTGTCTTCTAGTCTCTGAGAAAATGGTGGCAACATAGGGTGGAGTATCTGTAGCAGTACGACGGTCTTCAATGATGAAAGTCTAGAAGATTTGCCTTATCTTAACCAGGTCCAATGTGACATATAAGTCCAATAGGTCTCCAATGGATAGAGGGGTCTGATTAGGGCTAGGCTGGATTTGTAGCATTTGGTTGATGGACTCTGGTGTAATGGTAAATAACAACTACTAGTTTGGGGCAACAATAGCCCTTTGTCTAGGGATATAATAGGCATGACAAAAATGTGCTATATTAGGGAATGGGTGAACTTCTGGGAATGTGTATTTGGGTAAATTGGATTCCCAAAGGTGGATGTCATCTGCAAGGTTTAGAAATCTATCCTTACTCCAACATTGGAGCCTCAGAAGGTTGGCTGGGGTAGCAGTGTCTTTTATTTGGAAATCTTTTTCTGCTAGTGCCAAATGGTTGATGTCCAAGTGAGGGGATGACACATGTCTGATGTCCAGAGAGGTATGGGAAGCCATTTTTGGGGGGGAAGGTGTGAATTAGGGTTGTATAGACTATAGCAGTGAGGATTTGAAAACTCTGGTGCAATGAGAGGGTAATTTGTAGTTTGCAAAAGAGGGGATTGGGTATTCAAGTGGAAATACTCTCCAATTTAAGGAAAAATAATTTAAATTCAATTAATTAATATTTGAATTAACTATACGCTTTCAAATTTGAGAGGGCCATTCTGGTTTGTTCTCAAAATACATAGAAATTGGTGGTTCAGGCTGCAAACTAGTTTCAAAGGTGACTGTAGAGGGTACGATTGCTTTAGTTGTGCACTAAATGGCTGAATTGGGCATTCGGAGTGTGTTCAGAAGGTAATCGGTGGTCAAATTTGGTTGTAGAGGCTCAGGGTGGTGCAGGAAGGCTTAGGCAGCTTTCACAGTGCAAATGAGTGAAAAGAGTCAAAATGGGCTTCTTCGGCCTTTTAACCAACAACGGTTATAATTTGGTGGGGAATTCATAATGAATAGTGGATGGTTTAGCTTTTGGCGGGGAGGCGGTTTTATGGGCCATCGCACTGCTTTTGACAGTCAGGTTATATTTCCCCAAGAGCGCGCGATTTCGCTTGGAGCTGCCACGTAGCCAAAAAGGGCCTGAGCAAAACTGCGAATCTCGTGTGCTCTCGGGCTAGTAAAGATCAGAAAGGGAAACAACACGATATGGATGCATGCCGTCAAATCTGGGGGTGAAAGATCTAACAGTTGTCACATGGTAAAACTAAATGGAGGGAATAGGGGTGGAGATTTGCGGGGCCTAGGGGATTAATTACAATTAATTGTAATTAATTAATGAATAAAGTAGGGATTAAAATACAATGAGAGGGATTAATAAAATGGGACCAGGGTTGAATGTGGTGGAGTTTTCTTAACAACAATAAGGGTGGTGGGTTAAAATGGTTTTTGGGAAAAATGCGAATTGGGGGAATAAATTAAATAAATGCAGGGGGGGGGGGAATAAAACTTAGGATAAAGGGTTTTTATGGGTTTTTATGGGGTTTTAGGGAAATTAATGAGGAGGAATATGATTTTTTCAATGGGGGGTGGGTTTCACACTAGGGAAAAGGGTATATTCATAAGAAATGATGGAATAATGGGGAAATTAATAAGTATGTAGTGGGGGATGAAATGAAATGAGGAGAAGTTAATTAAATCAACTTGCGAACATAATTTCACTTTCATAACTGCTCGTACACACTGAAATATAGGATTAAGCATGATAAATGTGCTTATGCTTTAACAACCTTGTACTTCTAAAACCTTTCTTGTACCTACCCTTTACTTACCCTAACATTTTTTCTTCACTTTATTGGGTGCATTTAAGCTAGCAGACCCTTTCTTTCCTTTTTCTTTTGAAAAGCAAACTATGTAATTCTAACCTTATAACTTCCAATGGCTCAGATTAAGCTTATGAGCATATTTTTATTTTTCTTCCTAACTACTAATCTGCCAAGGTTAAACAGTATGGCCAGATATTTATTCTCTATCTATAAACATGAAATTTAAAGCTTGGAATTAGTCAAGATTAAGCTATTTGACTATCATGGGCTATGGCATTTATGACAAGCTGCACACAACCATTATTTTTCACAGTAAAGTAAAAGTAGTGGCACTTAAATTTGCACACTTTCATGATTTGTTTTTGTTTGGGGTTCATATTTTTTCACTTTTTTGATCTTTTCTTATTCTTTTTGTCCTTTGATATTTCTTTTAGGACATACCCTCTTTACATTTTTTAATTTTTTAATATGGAAAACATTTTGCAGAAGGAAAAAGTATGTACAATATTACAAGACTAACCATAGCCAATTCAAAATTATGAACCCTATTATTACAGGACACTAACAATGGCTCCACATGACGATGGCATTTCCTAGTCAAATGTTAAGAACTCTAAGATCAGTAGCCTTTGAATTGTGACTGAAGTTACCTTGTAAATGGTCCTTCTGTGATTCTTCTTTATTGATACTTATGATGGTGAAACCTTCAAAGCTCAGGGCCTTCTCTCCAGGCTTCAACATCAAAATATTACCATCCAATCCAATCTAAACTCTACAATGTTATGTCCAATCATCAAAATAAAGTGAACTATTGTTAATTTGTGGATATATAATGCTTCAACATTATACCATTGGCAAGTCCTCCTGGTAGATTTGATCCATCTATCTCTCTCAAGAAAAATGCATTGTTACCTCTGTAACCATAGATGACATAAGGGCCTTCCCATAAGAAGTAAAATTTTCCATGTTTACAGCCCTTGTATTCTCTTCTTGAATCCCACTTAAGAACTTTATCACCTATGTAAAAATCATTAGCTTTGGTCTTTTTATCAAAAATATTTTTGATTTTGTCCTGAATTACTTATGATTTTACATAGACTTCTTCTCTGGTATCCTGCGAGTGTATGGTCTAATTTATTCTTCTCTGGATATCATTTGGTTCTACCTACAATTCCTAGATGATCTTCATCACTGGAACTTCCAAAGAGGATGGAAAACAACATCCATCCCATATACTAACTGATATGGAGATGTACCAATGGACTTTTTGGTAGTTAGTCGGCCTTCCCATAAGGCATTGACCAACTTTTTCTTCCATGTCTTCTTGTTGCCTTCCAGTAATTCCTTAATGATATTGAACAAGATTTCGTTAGAGGATTATGCAACTCCATTACCTTTAGGGTAATAGGTAGTGGAATGGCCAAGGATGATGTGATATTTGTTACAAAACTCCACCATTTTCTTGGATTTAAAAGCAGCTACATTATCAATAATGAGCTTTTTGGGGCATCCAAATCTTGACAGGATATTGTTTTCTAAAAAAGAGATAATGACAGAGTCTATGTCTTGTCTAGAAGGGATGGCTTCTATCCATTTGGTGAAGTAAGCAGTGGCTGTCAAAATCCATTTGTGCTGAGCTGAGGAGGTTGGGTGTATTTCTCCAATGAAGTCTAACCCCCATTGTTGAAATGGCATTTCTATGGAGATTGGTTTGAGAGGCAAGGGTAAAAGCTTTCTCTTTCCCTCAAATATTTGGCACTTATGACAAGAGGTCACATGTTTCTTAACATCTACAAAAAGAGTGGGCCAGTAGAAACCAATCCTCAGGATTTTGTCGACAGTAGTTTTCCAATACAAGTGTCCTCCACAATCGCCTCCATGAAATTCTTTCATGCTTTTATCAACTTCATCTTTCAATAAACAATTCAAAAGAATATCGCCATTGTCTTTTCAAAACAAAGCATTATCTATGATACAATATTTTAATGACTTCATTTTCAAAAATCTAGCTTTACTTCTTGTTAAACCAAAAGGAGCTTGTAATTTTAGTAATACAAATATGATATCTGCATACCAAGGTGAATCTGTAAAAGGTTCACTGATCTTTGGAGTTGCCATCTCTTTCTGATCATCAAGGGCACCAATGAAATTAATATCTAGGGCTTGACAGTTCAATTTAGCCATGAGTTTGGCTAAACCTTGGCCTTTGATAAGTTTAGTAGGCTTTATTTCTATGTCATATTCCAATATAGTGGCAATCCATTTGCCTCTTTTTCCTTCAGGCCCATTTTGTGTCAAAATTTCCTTAACTACTGAGTTTATAGCATAAGCAATAATGTGAGAATACAAAATATAGACTCTGAAAACTTTAATAGCCTTTACTAAAGCTAATGCTTGTTTTTCCATAATGTTGTATCTGAGTGTGGCATCTCTAAAGGATTTACTGAAAAATGAAATTGGTTGTTCATATCCTTGGTCATTCTTTTGCAACAAGACTGCTGCAATGGTGTGTTCTAAAGCAAAAGAAAAAATTATAAAATCTTTCTAAAAATCAGGACTTATAAGGATTGGAGTTTTGGTTAGGGATTCCTTGATAGCATCAAAGGACTATTTGGCCTCGACTATACATTTAAGTGTTGAGTCCTTTCTTAACATGTTATTTAGTTCTCTAATCAATTCTACTAAATTTGAAATGAATCTCCTAAGAAAATTTATCTTGCCTAAAAATGATAGTAACTCCTTAATGTTTCTAGGATGGGTGATGGTCAAGATTGTCTCTATTCTAGTAGGATCTATTCTAATTCCATCTTTGGATATTATATGTCCCAACAACATTCCTTCCCCTAGACCAAAGAGTGTCTTTTTGGGATTTAAGGAAATCCCAAATTTTCTGCATTTGATAAAAAATCTTCTCAAGTGATTTAGGTGTTCATTATCATATTTAGAAAAGAATGTGATGTCATCTTGGTACACCACTAAGAAATCATGGATCTCCTTGGGAAAATATATATCCATAGATCTTTGAAATGTTTCTCCTACATTCATTAATCCAAAAGGCATTTTCAAATACATGAAAGTACCCCATGGAGTAGTAAACATAGTTTTGGCTTGGTCCTCTGGTTGAACTAAGATCTTGTTATATCTAGAAAATCCATCAAGCAATGAAATTCTAGATGAGCCTACCACCTTCTGAAGGAAATGGTCCATTTTTGGTAGAGGATAGTTGTCTTTTAATGAGACCTTGTTTAAATTTTTGAAATCAACACAAAGTCTAATTTCTCCAGTTTTCTTCCTAGTAGTGACCAAGTTTGAAACCCAATCTGAGTATCTAATGGGAGCTATAATTTGTACATCATACATTCTTTTAACTTCTTTCTCAATAGATGGCATAAGAACTAGATTAATTCTCCTAAGCTTCTATTTAAAAGGCTTATGATCCTCCTTGATAGGTATCTTGTGCTGAATTATGCTGGTGTCATAAGATTTTAGGTCTTCATAACTCCGGGAAAAAACATCTTGAAAATCTTTAAACAGATTTATGTATTTAACCTTTTCCTCTGGAGGTAAGGCTTTTGATAATTTAATGAGCTTAGGTTTTTCTTCAGTTCCTATGTTACATTCTTCTATATCTTCTCTCAAAGGCTCCATTTTCGGTTTCCTAGCTACATCGTTGGAATCAAATAAATCTTCTAAGGGGACTAATCCCTTAGGCAAAAAATTATTTTTGAGATTAATAATTTCAGGATCATCATTCATTATTTCCTCTATTCCTACATTTTATAAGTTATCTACTTCTAATTTAGTGAAATTAGTGGGTTTACCTATTTCTAAAATATTTACATCTATGTCACTATCTATGTCATTATCTACTGTACAGTCTGTATCTATTTTACAATTCTGAAACTCACCTTCAGCATTCATGAAGTCATAAATTTGGGAATCCTATGAGAAATATGCCAATACTTCAAATTGTCTGGTATGACAGACCTATGTCTCACTTCTTCAGTGTATTGATGGTTTGGCTAAAAGGGAAACTTGCAGGTACTGGAAAAAGTTGCCAGACTATGGGTCTGCATATTTCGCTTTCTAGGAATGGTAGCAAAGTTTGTTTCCAGAAGGTCTTTGATCAAATCTAGGACAGTCTCTCTATATTGACTCAGTCTGGGATTGTTTACAGAGTATTCACCATTAATTTGTTTAATAATCAATTCTGAGTCTCCAAGTATAGAAACTCTCTTGGCTTCAAGTTTTGTAACCATTTGTAATCCTAAGATCAAAGCTTCATAATCTGCCATGTTATTTATGCATTTAAAATTTAACATAAATGCATGACCTTCGGCATGATTATTCTCCATATTGTGGATCCACACTCCTACTCCTACCCCTAACCTATTAACAGATCCATCAAAATACAAATGCCATAGGGACTCATGAAAAATGTTTTCAGTGTTAGTTGTTTTGTATTTCAGTTCTTCAGCTGTGATTTGCTTTCTGTCATGGTCTGAATTGTACAAGATGAAAGAGTCCATATCAGAATGCACAGAGTATATAGGGAAGTTTTGTGATTTTTCTGCACTACTCACCATGTATTTCATTAAGATCTCTCTACATAGTTTTCTTTGTTGACCAAAAATGGATATGGTGGAATATGACATATCTAATTGCAAGGATCCTTGTAATTTTTCTCCCCAAGAGCGAGATAACAACATTCCACATTTGGGTGGGATTTCTGAAACTACTATGTCCATCACAATACTCTTTGTTGGGCATTGGACTAGAGTCACACATAAATCTTTAATCAAGCCAAGGCACTTGACTAGATTCAAAGGAAAACAAATCCTTATATGGTCTGTTGAGATCTAAGTTTATTCTCTCCATGAATGCTTTTGGAATCAAGTTATGGGATGCCCCTGAGTCTAGCATAGAATTATGTAAGACTTTGTCATGAATGTTCAGGCTAATGTAGAAAGGAGGGATTCCTCCTTGCTGATGAGTACCATTTACCTCAGGACCAAACAATAACTCGGGTTGGTCATCATTCAAATTGATTGCATCTTACCCTTCACCTATATTTAAACTTTCTATGATCTGTGATCTATAGGATTCATTCTTTACTAACTCGATCAAAGGCACTGATATCTTCAATTTTGCTATTTTAGTTTTGAGGTTGAAAGGGAGCTGAGCTTTGTTTGTTTGGATGAAATCTTCTTTAACAAATGTAGTTTGTGTGTTTTTATCTTGTTTTTCAGTACCTGGCATTTCAGTTTGTGTTTCAGCAATTTTGTTTTGATTACTCCTATTTGGAATGTTTTGAGTGACTATTTTAGTTTGAGTTTCGGATGCAGTTATATCTACAATTTTTGGACTAGAAGTCTCATGTGTTCCCCCAAGAAGGATTTGTAAAATTTTAGTGATAGGAGCTTCTGTTATCTTTTTAGTTTGGGTCTGGATTGATCTTTAGTGGGAGCTTCATTGTTCTTTTTACTTCTTAAGCTATACTATTTGTGAACTTCATATATAGTTGACTCATAACCCTGTTTAAAGTCAAAGGATTCCCCAGATTCTAATTGCAATTGTTGCAGCATGTACAACTCCTGTTCTTCTTCGGTAAGAAAAACAACATCTTCATTTTTTATTCCTAATAAGTTTCTCTAGGTGTCACCCTCTCCTTCATGGCTTTGTGAACCCTCAACATAGTTTTCCCGGAAGGGAGGCCTAATTTGTTGATCTGGTATAGAATTCTTTCTAGCATTAGGATTCTTCCTGAAGTTGGGGTTTCTTATAGGGGGTGGTTGTTGATTCTCCCATTGAGTTTTTCTTTCCATGTTTTCTAATCTATCCATTATTCTCTATATGCTCTTTGCTAAAATATCTATTTTTCCATCAGAAGTAGAAGTTTCCTCTTTAATTACAACTCTCTTTTCATTTCTCATTCTGGCTTTCTTGGCTAATAGGTTGGCCTCTGCACGAACAACATTACTTTGCATTTGTTCCAATGTTTCAAGGTCTCTTTCCCTTAACTGGTATGACATGTCAGTGTCAAAACCATCAAGAAATTTAATTAATGCTAGGTCAGGTGGACGCTTAAGATTAGTAGGGATTGCATTGTAGATGCTATTGAACCTAGTACAATAATCCTAAACTGGCTCATTAGGAGCTCTTCTAATCTTATCATATTCAGAAAGTATTTGCAGAGGGCTTTTCCTTCTCTCCCATCTATCAATGAATAATTTATGAAAAGCAACTAAATATGCAATATGATTGGTAGGTAAATATTTGAACCATTTCTTAACATCCCTAGTTAATGTTTGAGCAAACAACCTCATTTGGACATTAGATTCATCTATCTCATGCAATTCAAAATAGTCAATCATTTTGTTCACACGCTGTTAGCCTGTGTACTAACCAGTAGCATCAAACAAGAAGCTTTTTCTTTGATAATATTGGGGTATGGCATGGAGTTGTGTAAGTAAAACCAGAGGTGCATATCGGTTTGCCATGGCTGAGATTCTGGTTTGACTAGGGGGTAAAGTTGTTGTGCTTGAGGAAAGGCTTGTAATAGATGGAGATGAACTAGATGAGGATGAGGTGTTTGGCTGACGAATAATTGGTTTGTGGGAATGGACTGTGGTGGATACTATTGGTGAGGTAGTGGTAAATGAAGGTGTATTTACAGTGTTTGAAGATTGTGTAGAAATTTCAGAGGCAGCAGTAGTAAGGGCAGCTAGTTCAACAGATTGTTGAAGGTAAGCATCATCTATATGGCTTATCAATGTAGAGGTTAAAGCTTATAACTTGTCAAAAGTGTCCAAGACAAATTTATCTAAATCTGGATGGATAGGAACCTTCTTTGATTCAATGAGTTGAATAAAATTAGGGCCTAACACAGTTTCATGAATTGCATTTTCTGATTTAGTTCTAAATAATGAGAGGTCAAATGACAAATCAAATGGAATTTCCTCTAAAGTTGACAACTCCTTAGGGAGTAAATTTGACTTAACTAACTGGCTACTACTGGCTTGAGTTTCTACCTTTTTTGGTTTTCTTAAAATTCTATCTGGGTCATCAACTATTGTAGTAGGGTTTGGATCTAGATTTTCCCTGGTATAGTGAGTCTTCTTAGGAGCCAGAATTTCAACTTTTTAATTGTTTTTTATGAAATTTTTCAAAAAAAACTTCTGAAAATGACCTTAAGGGGCTCAAGATGAAATTTAAGGTTTCTTTAAATTTTTATTAGACTGAGGATCGAAGTCCCCAACATGGTCGCCAATTATGTTATCACTCCAAAATTTCTTCAAAGTTGTTCGAAAAATAAATGATAGAGGTAACCACAAACCAACTTTGGAGATCAGGATCTAGCATTCCTAATCTCAGAGAGGGCTTTCTTTATGATTTAACTTTGTTTTAGTTAATTGATTTTAGGCTAGTTATGATTGTGCTAGGGTTTTTGATTTGAATTTCGGTGGTGGGATCACTTACTTAGATGAAAAAGGGTTGTCTTTTACCATTGGGCTATGGGGTGAAATGTCAGACAAACAGGACTAGATTAAGTTCTAAAAACAATGTCTACAGGGAAAGATAGAGGAGTTACTACAGATCTCAAAGGCTTGATGGTGAAATGGTTTCCAATCGGATCCAGGGAGAAATTAAGGGTTCCCTAGACTAGATTATGAAGATAAATGCAAGAGGTCAACCGGGATGGGAGAGCAATTAAGGGTTCTCAAATGTGGATATTAGAGGAAAACATATAGATGATTAACTATGCAAAACAGAGTGTACTTACACAGTTTTTGAGTTAAATTTCCAGTTAATTCATTGAAATTTAGATAACATTTAAGTTTATGAAACACATAAGAAAGTAACAAAATCTGATAAAGAAGATACTTCACTGCAATAGCTCATCTCATGAATCCTGTAGTGTAATCTTTTTATTACTTCCTCCAGTCAGTTGACTTGAAAATTGGTACAATAACCCTTAGGTTTCAGATCAAAATAACTCTCCAAATGTATAGCAATTCACACCTCAATACTTCGAACTATGAAGTATTTATACAAAAATAATTTACAAAATATCCCAAACTGTCTTTGGAACTAATCTAGGAGAAAGAAATATCTTCATGCAAGAAGATAGAGACAGCGATTGAACTGCTACTTTTTGTCCCTGTTTTTTAGGTTCTATTGGCTTTGATATTTTGATATTTTGCACTTTAATCTGCTTTGTTGTTTGGCCTTCACACTAGATGTTATTTTTACTTTGACCTTTTGTCTGATACACTTTCAATTGGCTGACCTGTCAATATCCTTTTACTGTGCCCTTTTACTTTTTACTGTACATTTTATATTTTTACTGTGTATTTCTATAGTAAATCATTTAGTTTCTCCCATGTCTCAGCATTTGGTAATTGGATATTACGCATTTTTATATATATCTAATCTGCCTCTGTGTACTTGGCAAAAGTTGGCTTATTAACAAAAAGGTGTTTTACCTCATGTTGGAGGTAAAACAAATTTTCAAAAGTTTGATACAATACTTTTTTGGTTGTTATTCCCTTCATGGCTGAAGTGTTTACTTGATCTTCTTATTATAATCTTCTTGTGTCATTAGCTTATCATTTATAATTAAGGGATTTGGTAAACCCTTTTGCCTCAAAACTTCGAATTTAACCATGAATCTATCAATTGCCATTTGCATGGTTTGGAACTTATCTTCTAAATTCAACATCAAATTCCTCTTGGTGAGGGCCTTTTTAACATCCAAAATAGTACCTGTTTTGTCAGGTATCTCTAATTCCTATAGCTCATACTTGTTTTTGGAGTTGAGGAAGTGAATGATCCTTGCATCTTCCTCTAGCATGTCTCCAAGTTCTGCTTTAACCCTCTAAATGGCTTCTATAGTTTGCTTTATTAAATCAACTTGTTCAAAAATAACCTGGATGGATGGCTGAATATCATTGACAAAGTCAATGATATTGGCCCACAGTTGCTCCTTAGCCTGACCTAGAGGTTCATTCAGTGTCAATTCCTTCTCCAGTCTTTTGATTATTTCAGTCATCCTTGTGGACTTTTGTTGTTGTTCTTTGTGCATGATTTGGGCCAATTTGTAGTCTATTTCCAGGCTGGTCACGTTCTCCTTAAGCCTATTCATCTCAGTGGTCTGAATGGACATTTCTTCCATTACTTTGACCAACCTGATTGCTTCATCACCTATAGAACCTGTTACTGTAGACCCTGTTGCTGATGTAGTTGGTGTAGATGCTAGTAGTGTTATGGCCATTGGAGCTGTGGGGGCGAAGGATGCTACCAAAGTAGAAGGTACAACAGTGGTAACTATTGGGATGACAATTGTAGGAGCATCATCAATACTAGCTTGTTTGAGCTGAATCAAGCTATCCAATGATTTCTCCATCTCCTTTTATTGATAATTTAGTTGCAGCACTAGGTCCATCATCTCTTCATGATTGGTCTGGCTCTCCAGGACCTCCTTTGTCTGTGGGTGTTGCAAATGAGGTAGCTTAAGTTGTTTCTTGAGCGCTGCTATATCCTCATTCTTATTTTTAATCAGCTTTTTAGTTGCCTTAATGTCACTTGGATCAAGGCCTAGCTCAATGACCAAGTCATCTAATGACTTTATCCTGTTGTCTTTGGCCTGTGAAGAGACTTTCTCCAATTTGTACTAGGCTATCACATTATCCATTGAATCCTGCAGCTTGTGGATAGCCATGGCCTTTCATGTAAGGGAGGATAAAATCATTTCTCCAGCCTGTTTGTGGAACTCTATTTGGTCAATGGGATGAACATCCCTGGCCATCACCTCAAAATTAGTCTTCTTATAGTCAGTCGATGTCTTTGGTTGCTACATAGTGGGCTGCAAAAATGACACCTGCATCTTTCCTGCTTTGATGTCAAAGGCTGACATCAATCTGCTCTAGTTGGGTGGCATATGTTTGAAGTATTGGGCATATGTCTCTGCCTTCAACTTCTCATTCCTTACCTTTATTTCTTTGAACCTGTCTTTGATATCTGTTTCTCTGTCAGTTGGCCTAACAAAGGAACAAACATCCACACTTTGTTGTCACTCTATCATTTGAGTGTTGGAGGTTGATGGCTGTTGTGTTTGACCTGATGCAGCTGTGTCTTTGCTTCTCTTCCCCATTGTTTCATTGTCAGATATTTCCACTGATTCAATGTTCTCCTCTTGTTCAGACACAAGATTCAACTTGGGCCTTTTCCTTAGCTCAAAAAACTCATCTGTAGTCTCCATGGTAGAGATGGATGCCTCTTCCCTGTTCCTTTTTGGATTCTTTTCTTCATTGGCTGGGGTCTGTAACACAGGATGAACATTCATTGGTTCTCCTAATTCTGGAACCTGTAGAAAAGAGCTCTGGTCAAATTGCTTTCCAAGATCAATCAGTGTGTTTTCAACATCCACAACCGTGCTATCCATATCAATCAATGTGTTTTCCACCCACTCAGATTGGTTGGCAAAATGTTCAATGTCAGGTCTTGGGTGGTGGATTTATGGTCCCAACTTGACCCTGAGTCTAAGCTTATTTATAACCCCATGAGGGCCATACTACCACATAAAGTTGTTGTTGAATTTCATATGTTGTAGTATTTTGTCAGCCTCTGGTCCAGCTTCTTTGTTGTTGCAAATGAATGGGCCCAATTGGTTCTTCATCTTAAATTGTGTTTTCTTCCTAGCAGATAGGAAGTGGACCTCATCAGAGTTGATGATCTATCTGAAGTAATCAAGTGAAAATATCCTCATAGGGAGGTATTTGGGAAACTTAGAGGGGGCTAGTTGGTAGCCATAAACTCTGGTCTCAGTGTGGTTCTAGTACAAGTACTAGTCTCTCACCTTGTTGTTCTTAGCCAATTGTAGCACCCTTTTAATCTCGTGGCTGATCCTAGGTTGAGTATTAGAAGTTAGCATGTTCATGACTAGGTATACAAAGGAGTCTATGAAGTATTTGTAGGTGAATTTTGTGGAAAATTTCTGGACCAAGGGTGTCTAGTAGACCACTGATCTCTCCTTTCCCTTGGTGTCCAACTTCTGGATACTTACAGGGAACTTATCTGTTTGGTAATACAAAAACATATAAAACAACACTGAAGAGTATTTGAAGACTCTTTCAGTGGGCAGTCTGGTGAATTTTTCATGCATTCTGTCTACAATGAAATTAGCATAATTGTACATGATAGCATGAGGCTTGCCTAGAGTAAAACTGGATAGGAAGACCAAGATGACCTTATCCACATGCTCATCTGAAGTGTGTCTGTTGGGTCCCTATAATACTAGTGATTACCCCATTACTATTGTAGTTATACCCCTTATTAATATTGTTGTGCCCCTATTTCCCCCATATTGTTATTATTGTGCCCCATAGAATCCCTCTATTGTTATTTTTGTGGCTTTATATTATTATTGTTAGGTCGGCTGGATTATATTGTGACTCCTTAGACTCCTATATATAGAAAGGAGGTTTTGTCATTTGAATCATCCAAGAATTGTTCATTTATGTAATGTAAAGGAGGTTGCCCCCTCGAAGAGGCTGAATTCTAAGGCGTGGATTTATCTTTTCTATCTTTTCTCGGGCTGGTTTCATAACATTTGGTATCAAAGCTTTGGATTCTAGGGTTTCACTGCTCCAAACAGGTCATCGTGGCATTTTCGCTATAACTTTTTTTCTGCGATGTTTCAGAAGTTGCAAAAAAAAAACCCATTTGAGAAGAAATCACGCTGAACCTCGGGTCCAAATTTCAGATCTTTTCGCGCTATATTTGCGGAGATATGATCTGAGGAAGTTGGTCTTTTTGCAAACTCCTGAATTACATTCCAAACAGGTGACCTGGGGAAAATCGTCATAACTTTCTTTCTGAGCATCGGATTGAAATTTCGTAAAAAGGTACAGAAAGAGGACGGACTGTCGTTTTCTTGTATATATCTTTCAGAGTCAAAGGTCGAAACAGTGACACGTGGAACTTCATGCAAGTTCGCTCTACTGAACTAGTCTATAATCAGGTCACTGCGGGAGATTGTGCATAACTCTTTCTTGGAGAATCCAATTTGGATCAGACTAGTGGCATTGGAAAGAGGACATAGAAGGCTACTACAGGTCTGAATTTCAGAACTGGATGATTCGAAATTACAGAGATACATCAGATTCAATATCAGGCTTCTACAAAGTGAAAAAAGGTGTGTAGTTTTTTTTAAAATTTTTGCGTAAGCTTGGTTTGAAGGAATTCAAAGGGCATAGTAAAGAATTATTATCGGTAATTGATGCCTCGAGGAAAGAAAATGCAAACACCTAGTAAGCAACCTGAAAGCTCTTGCATGACTTATGAAGAAGAGGAAGAAATGCAACATGATATAGCAAAATTACGAGACCAAGTGCAACAAGTGTCACTTGCACAAAAAGGAACAGAATCTAAGATGGATGGTTTAAAGAAAGATGTAGAAGCTAAGATGGATGGTTTAAAGAAAGGCATAGAAGCTAAGATGGATTGTTTAAAGAAAGGCGTAGAAGCTAATATGGATTGTTTAAAGAAAGGCGTAGAAGCTAAGATGGACGATTTGAAGATAGATTTGAAGACAGACATGGAAGAATTGAAGAAGTTGCTACAAGAAAGGGTCACTAATGGTGAAAGGGTAGTAAAGGAAACTCATGATGAGAACAAAAGAAATGTTAATCGTGATTCCATAGACTCTAATGTTGGATCGAAGACCCACCATATTCCAAAAATCGATATGAGGAAGTTTGATGGCAAGGATCCCGCAACATGGATATTACAGATGGAGCAATTCTTCGATCTCAATAATGTGCAAAACACACAAAAGGTACGTATGGCAACTTTATATTTGGAACCAAATCAGTTTGTATGGTATCAATGGCTTTGCTCTCGTAAACAATTTATCACTTGGGCAATTTTTACGGAAGAATTGATAGCACATTATGAGGATACAAAAAGCAACACTTTTTTTAGCCAATTGATAAGTCTCAAACAAAAGGGTTCAATAATGGAGCACATTGAGGAGTTCCAAAAATTGAACATAAGGGTAAAAGATATTCCAGAGGAGCATAGGATTGATGTGTTCATAGGGTCTTTAAAGGATAATATCCAACATGATGTTCGCCTTTGGGAACATGATTCATTAGAGAAGGCATTCAGGTTAGCAAGAAAAATGGAAAGCAAAATTATGGCAACCAGGAAGCATACCACTCACAACTATAAAGACGGAAGTGTTGTTGCCCCTAGTCTTCCACAACCTATAAGGTTGACACCACAACAATTGGAAGAAAAAAGAGCAAAAGGGCTTTGTTACAGTTGTGATAGCAAATACACTAAAGGTCATAAGTGTGCTGAGAAGAAATTATTCTACATAGATTGTGAAGAGGAAGAAGAAAAGGAGCAAGAAAGGTCAAAAGAAGAGGATATACTCCAGGAACAAAGCCTAAATGAAGAACAAATAAATCCGACCATATCTTGTAATGCATTGGCGGGAATTACCACTCCTCAAACCATCGAGATAGAAGGACAAATCAAGAAGAAAAAGGTAATATTGTTGATTGATTCAGGAAGCACCCACAATTTTATTCATTGTAAGGTAGCAAAAGAATTGAATTGCTTCCTATATCCAGCACCAGAGTGTCAAGTGATGATTGCAAATGGAGGAACAATAAATTGCTCTGGAAAGTGCCATAATATCAAGCTATCCATGGGAGAATATGTATTGACTAGCCCAATGCTTTCCATTCCAATGGGAGGTGTTGATGTTGTACTAGGAGTCCAATGGCTACAATCCTTGGGTACAATAGCTTTTAATTTTCAAGAACTTTTCATCAAATTTTCTACGGAAGGAAAGGAAGTTGAATTAAGGGGTATTGCAGGGAAACCAGGAAAGATAATCAGCTCTAATGGTATGACAAAGCTTCTAAAAAAGGAGCAAAGAGGTGTAATTGCACAATTATGTTCGCTAGATGTTTCCACATCGGAATCATCTATTTCTCCAGATCTCCAAAAAGTCCTGGACAATCATTCCAAGGTATTTGAGACTCCCAAAGGTCTCCCACCTATGCGTGATCATGATCATGCTATTCATCTGATTCCAGGAAGTGTTCCTCCAAACATCAGGCCGTACAGATATCCCTATGTCCAAAAGAGTGAAATTGAACGTATGGTTGCAGAAATGCTAGAGGCTGGTATAATTCAACCGAGTCAAAGTTCTTTCTCTGCTCCAGTAGTATTGGTGCACAAGAAGGATGGATCATGGCGCATGTGTCCGGATTATAGGGAGCTCAACAAGCTCACTATTAAAGATAAGTTCCCCATTCCTGTCATTGATGAATTACTGGATGAATTGCATGGATCAATTTACTTCACCAAGTTGGATCTTCGTTCAGGATATCATCAAATCAGAATGAAGATTGAAGACATTCCTGAAAACAGCATTTAGAACTCATGAGGGTCATTATGAATTTTTGGTCATGCCTTTTGGCCTTACCAATGCACCTTCAACATTTCAAGGTTTGATGAATTCAATTTTCAAACCATTCCTTAGAAAATTTGTGTTAGTATTTTTTGATGATATACTAATCTACAGCAAGTCTTGGAAGGATCATGTTGAACATGTTGACAGGGTGCTACAACTATTGGAGGAGAAACAATTATATGCAAAAAGATCCAAATGTTTCTTTGGAGTCCAGGAGGTGGAATATCTGGGTCATATTGTATCTCATGAAGGAGTTAAGGTAGACCCTAGCAAAATTAAAGCCATTAAGGAATGGAAAATCCCCACATCCATAAAGCATCTGCGAGGATTTCTCGGGTTGACAGGGTATTATCGCAAGTTTGTTAAGAATTATGGGAGAATAGCAGCACCTCTAACAACATTATTGAAGAAAGATGCATTTTCATGGACTCCGGAAGCAACAAAGGCCTTTGAACATCTTAAAGAGGCAATGTGCCAAGCACCGGTCTTAGCTACACCGGACTTCACAAAAACCTTTATTGTGGAATGTGATGCTTCAGGAAATGGAATTGGTGCTGTTCTAATGCAAGATGAAAGACCCATTGCTTTTGAAAGTCGTCCAATCAAGGGAAAGTTTTTAAGCAAAGCTATTTATGAGAAGGAAATGTTGGCAATACTCCATGCACTTAAGAAATGGCGACCCTACCTAATGGGAAGACACTTCAAGGTAAAAACGGATCATGATAGCCTTAAATACTTTTTAGAACAAAGATTATCCTCTGAAGAGCAACAAAAGTGGGTCACAAAGATGTTGGGTTATGACTTTGAAATCATCTACAAAAAAGGGAAGCAAAATGTGGTGGCAGATGCACTCTCAAGAAAGGATGAGGATGTGGAAGCATTGTTGTGCGCCATTTCTATTATCCAACCAGATTGGATAAATGAAGCAAGGGAGGAATGGAAGAATGACGAAGAAGTGTGGGCACTTATTCGAAAGTTACAACAAGATTCCAGTACGTCTGATACATTTAGCTACAAAATGATTCGTTATGGTACAAAGATCGCTTATACCTCTGTAAGAATTCCCAGCTAAAACAAAAGATTCTTATGGAATTGCACACTTCTCCCTTAGGAGGGCACTCAGGATTTTTAAAAACTTACCACAGGGTTAAGAAGGAATTTTTTTGGGATGGCCTTAAATCAGATATTCAAAAGTTTGTGGCGGAATGTTTGGTTTGCCAACAAAATAAAGTTGAAACAATTAAGACACTGGGTCTATTACAACCTTTATCCATTCCAAGCCAACGTTGGGAGGAGGTTTCAATGGATTTTATCACAGGTTTACCCAAGTCTGAGGGAAAGAGTGTCATCATGGTGGTAGTTGACAGACTTACCAAGTATGCACACTTTTGTGCATTATCACATCCATTTAAAGCCAGTACAGTTTCTACTGCATTTATGGAAACAATTCAAAAGCTACATGGAAACCCAAAGATTATTGTAAGTGACAGAGATCCCATTTTCACTGGAAATTTTTGGACAGAATTATTTTCTTGTCTTGGTACTCAGTTAGCTCATAGCTCATCTTATCATCCTCAATCTGATGGGAAAACTGAGATAGTAAACAAATGTTTGGAAGGATATCTTCGTTGCTTTGTATCTGATAAACAGACACAATGGGTCAAATGGTTGCCTCTGGCTGAATGGTGGTATAACACTTCCTTCCATACAGCAACAAAAATGACCCCATTTATGGCACTTTATGGGTATCAACCACCATCCATCACATCATATTTAAGAGAAAATTCTAAGGTTCAGGCAGTGGAACATCACATCGAACATCAACAACAAGTCCTCCAACTCTTAAAGGATAACCTCGTGTTGGCACAGAATAGAATGAAACAACAGGCAGATCAACATCACAGTGAAAGAAGTTTTGATGTAGGTGATTGGGTATTCCTATGGCTACAACCATATAAGCAAATGTCCCTCAAGCAAGCTAAGAAGGATAATAAATTATCACCAAAGTATTATGGTCCGTACAAGGTGTTGCAAAAGATTGGTACTATGGCATACAAATTGGAGCTTCCTGCAGCTTCTCGATTGCACCCAGTTTTCCATGTTTCATGTTTAAAGAAGGTTATAGGCGACAAGCTCCCAGTTCAAACAATATTGCCAGAACTTGACGAGGAAGGAAAAATTATATTGGAACCGGAAGCAGTCACAGAAACAAGAACTCGACAGCTACGAAATCGATCAATTTCAGAGTATCTTATCAAGTGGAAGAACTTATCCGCTGAAGATTCCACATGGGAGGATGAGAATTTTATGCAGAAGTATCCAGAACTACTCAAGCGTTGAGGAAAACACTTTTTGAAGGAGACGGGCATGTTGGGTCCCTATAATACTAGTGATTACCCCATTACTATTGTAGTTATACCCCTTATTAATATTGTTGTGCCCCTATTTCCCCCATATTGTTATTACTGTGCCCCATAGAATCCCTCTATTGTTATTTTTGTGGCTTTATATTATTGTTGTTAGGTCAGCTGGATTATATTGTGACTCCTTAGACTCCTATATATAGAAAGGAGGTTTTGTCATTTGAATCATCCAAGAATTGTTCATTTATGTAATGTAAAGGAGGTTGCCCCCTCGAAGAGGCTGAATTCTAAGGCGTGGATTTATCTTTTCTATCTTTTCTTGAGCTGGTTTCATAACAGTGTCCTAGGATGCATGAGAGCATGGTGATTATGTGTCTTCCAGTCTTTGAGAAAATGGTGGCAGCATAGGGTGGAGTATCTATAGCAGTATGGTGGTCTTCAATGATGAAAGTTTGGAAGATTTGCCTTATCTTAACCAGGTCCAATGTGACATATAAGTCCAACAGGTCTTCAATGGATAGTGGGGTCTTATTAGGGCTAGGCTATATTTGTAGCATTTGGTTGATGGACTCTAGTGTAATGGTAAATAACAACTGCTAGTTTGGGGCAACAATAGCCCTTTGGCTAGGGATATAATAGGCATGACAAAAATGTACTATATCAGGGAATGGGTGAACTTCTGGGAATGTGTATTTGGGTAAATTGGATTCCCAAAGGTGGATGTCATCTGCATGGTTTAGAAATCTATCCTTACTCCAACAATGGAGCCTCAGAAGGTTGGCTGGGGTAGTAGTGTCTTTTATTTGGAAATCTCTATCTGCTAGTGCCAAATGGTTGATGTCCAGGTGAGGGGTTGACACAGGTCTAACGTCCACAGAGTTATGGGGAGCCATTTTTAGATAGAAAGGTGTGAATTATGATTGTATAGACTTTAGCAGTGAGGCTTTGGAAACTCTAGTACAATGAGAGGGTAATTTGTTGTTTGTAAAAGAGGGGTTTGGGTATTCAAGTGGAAATACTCTCCAATTTAAGGGAAAATCAATTAAATTCAATTAATTAATCTTTGAATTAACTGTACGCTTTCAAATTTGAGAGGGTCGTTCTAGTTTGTTCTCAAAATACCTAGAAATTGGTGGTTCAGGCTGTGAACTAGTTTCAAAGGTGACTATAGAGGGTACAATTATTTTGTTGTGCACTGGATGGCTGAATTGGGCACTCGGAGCGTGTTCAGAAGGTAATCGACAGTCAAATTCGGTTACAGAGGCTCAGGGTGGCACAGGAAGGCTTAGGCAACTTTCACAGTGCAAATGAGCGAAAAGAGTCAAAATGGGCTTCTTCGGCCTTTTAACCGGAAACAATTACAATTTGGAAGGAAATTCATAATGAACAATGGATGGTTTAGCTTTTGGCGGGGAGGCGATTTCAGGGGCCATTGCACCACTTTTGGCAATCGAGTGGTATTTCCCCGAGAGCACATGATTTCGCCTAGAGCTACCATGTAACCAAAAAGGGCCCTAGAAAAAACGCAAATATCATGTGCTCTCGGGCTAGTAAAGATCGGAAAGGGAATCAACACGATATGGATGCACATCGTCAGATCTAGGGGTGAAAGATCTAATAGCTGTCGCGTGGTAAAACTGAATGGAGGGAATAGGGGTGGAGATTTTCAGGGATGGGGGGATTAATTACAATGAATTGTAATTAATTAATGAATAAAGTGGGGATTAAAATACAATGAGCGGGATTAATAAAGTGGGACCAGGGTTGAATGTGGCGGGGTTTTCTTAACCACACCAAGGGTGGTGGGTTAAAAGGGTTTTTGGGAAAAATGCAAATTGGGGGAATTAATTAAATAATGCGGGGGGGGGGAATAAAACTTAGGATAAATGATTTTATGGGTTTTTATGGGCTTTTAGGGAAATTAATGAGGAGGAAGAGGATTTTTTCAATGGGAGGTGGGTTTCACACTAGGGAAAAGGGGTTTAGGGTAGGGGAATGACCTTTGGAGGGTAATTTGCTAGGGAAATGTGTGAAACCAAGGGGTAAGGGTCAAAATGAAGGGAAAAGGGTATATTCATAAGAAATGATGGGAAAATGGGGAAATTAGTAAGTATGTAGTGGGGGGTGAAATGAAATGAGGAGAAGTTAATTATATCAGCTTGTGAGCATCCTTTCACTTTCATAACTGCTCCTGCACACTGAAACATAAGATTAAGCATGATAAATGTGCTTATGCTTTAACAACCTTGTACTTCTGCAACCTTTTTGTACCTACCCTTAACCTAACATTTTTTCTTCACTTTATTAGTGCATTTAAGCTACCAGACCCTTTCTTTCCTTTTTCTTTTGAAAAGAAAACTATATAATTCTAACCTTATAACTTCCAATGGCTCAGATTAAGCTTATTAGCACATTTTTATTTCTCTACCTAACTACTGATATACCAAGGTTAAACAGTTTGTTCAGATCTTTATTCTCTATCTATAAACATGAAATTTAAAGCATGGAAATAGTCAAGATTAAGCTATTTGACTATCATGCGCTGTGGAATTTATGACAAGCTGCACACAACAATTATTTTGCACAGTAAAGTAAAAGTAGTGGCACTTAAATTTGCACAATTTCATGATATGGTTTTGTTTGGGGTTCTATTTTTTCACTTTTTTTATCTTTTCTTATTCTTTTTGTCCTTTGATATTTCTTTTAGGACATACCCTCTTTACATTTTTAAATTTTTTAATATGGAAAACACTTTGCAGAAAGCAAAAGTATGTACAATATTACAAGACTAACCATAGCCAATTCAAAATTATAAACCTTATTATTATAGGACCCTAACAGGGACGGAGGGGGTTAGACTAGTGCAAGTCTCCTTTTATGTTGTGTTACCGGACCTCAATGAGGTGAGGGAGGCATACCCATACCCGCCGAGATAACTTAGTACAAAAATAATGGTTTGCCCAAAAATATAAAACTGAAAAATGAAGAACATGTTGAATGGTACATGACATGTTGGCATAACAAAGCCATAAAATAATACAATGTGTCCCATATACGTAATGCACCTAAAAAAAAATGAGCTAGGACTGAATACAATAATATCTGAGTACATGAGATACAAATCCCCTTCCCTCAAAAAATGGGTGGGAGGGAGGGTAGAACAACCGGAGAAGCCCTGCTGAACAAGGAAGGGCTCTGCAAAACTAAATGGATCATCTAGAGAAGACGTGCATGTTGTGAACACTACGATCAGTAGGAAAAACACTCATCAATTCTGTGGAACTTCATCAGTGGCTATGGCATAGTAGGTATGCATCCGGGCATGTGGGGGGCTACCTGAAGGGCCACCCCCTCATGAGGTCTGAAACATCTCACACACACCTCAGAATTAGTAAAATCTACCACATCACTGGACCATCAAGTGTATGGATCACAAACATGAAACGACCAAGTCAAAGGGAAATAATGAAACCCTATGCTTGATCCAAGGCGTCGAACAAGGATGAAAGTTGGAACCAAGATACATCTCCCTCTAGGTCATTCTTCTGGAATAAATGAGTTTATGTCGATAGAATAGGGCCCGCGATAAATGATGAAATGAGGATCCTCAACTAAAGCATGAGGGAAAATAGTAATGTGACTAATGGGAAAATAGTAATGTGAATGATGGACTGACACCAGGGATAATGGGGAATAGTGGGACTGAGGGACAAACATATGACTTCCCTTGTCAGAGAATAAAGTGCATGGTTGACCTGGCAGCAACTGACTCAACTCCAGAGGGGATGGGGACAATATGACTGGAGGCCAAAATGGGCAACATAGGATGAAAGGTATTCAAATATGGATGGAATATTGTGACATGATATAATGGGAGATTGTTGGCTTGTTGGGGCCTGACCTAGGTTCGGAGTTAATTAGCCAAACAAATCCCTATACTACTGGCCCTTTCAGCAACAGTCCACGAAGCGCAAACTGAGGTCTCACCCGAAGTAGTATGGGAGGGTGTTGGAACCAGGTTTCCGCACCCTTGAGATGTCTGAGAGGTTCAACTGGTCCAACTATTCATCCTGTGCGTTGGTTGCTTCGCGCACTTCCCAGGTCTTCGCGCCCTGATATACTGCCCTTGTGCAGCCCTAACCAGGGGTTGTGGAGCTTCTGCGCTGCTGGAGCAGCGCTCTGCGCTATTCCCCTAAGACGCACCTGAGATCTTACTTATCTTCCTATACCAATTAATTACCTTCACGTAAATGGATGTCTTACATTATATTTATTTATACAAAACATTTATATGACTTCACATAGAAAATAAACAGTACATTTGCAATTTATACCCAATCATACATTAAAGAAGGAACAGATACACAGAAATATGGTAAACTTCTCTTTATTAATTCTTCCAATGGTTACAGACTTGACCTCCCCTGTGCACTCAGCTGCGGACTACTAGGCCTCTGCGCACTCAGCTACAGAGCCTTCTTTTACTCTACGATCCAAAGACACACTTTACACTTTGACTCAAGCACTTGGACTCATCATACTTCCATTCTAGTTGTTTTGTTCCATTCTTTTCTACACTTAGAGCCTCGCTCTATTTATACAATCCCATGGTTTGCGGACCATGGGTAGGTCTATCAAGCTAACATTAAATTACAAAAACTGAGGGCGAACAACCCTATGACTCTATTGTAACTTCGCGCTCCACACCCATAATTCATGGAGTTGTTATAAAAGACTTGGTCAAAACTTGGGCTATAAGCTCCAAAACATGCCTTGGGGGATTCCATTCCCAATAGGCCCCCAACACAAACATCATGACTCTCCCTCGAGTCACTCTGTCAATACAGTAATCTTCGTGCGGAGTCCCTCCAACTCTGTCCAAACTGCTGCATGGTCGGCAGCACACTAAGCGGCTGCCTGTCGGATCTCCTGTATGCTTTGTTCCAAGACCGTAGTGTCAGAACTGCTTCCCTGCATCTGTGCTTGTGCCCCATACATTTTCATGAGCTTGCCTTCAATTGCTACTATGATGGTGAAGGCTTCATCGATCCAAGGCTGAATGCACGTCTTCAGGATTGCTTCCTTGTGTCGTGCCACGTCCACCTATTCTTTCAGCGCTTTGGCCTATTGTATTTGTGTGAGCCTCTGAGTGAGGGCCACCATCTGTGCAGTTCCTTTCACGCTGTCATATTTTTTTTATAGTTCTCGCACCTCTGTCTCTAAGCACTGGATGTTGGGGTCCACTTATAAATTTGTGAGGACCTCAAAGGACTCCTCCAAAATTCTGGTGCAGTCTCGCACTGCACTACCGATCTCATCTTGTCCCACTGTATTAGCGTTGGTGTGCTATTCTATAACTTCTGAAGGGGTTGACGTCTACACCTTTAACTGTAGCTCGACAATCTGAAGGTTCAACTCCAGCTGAACCTTTGTCATTTCCTCCCGCGCCTCACGCACCCTTGCTGCTAGCCTATGGATGCGTGCCTCTGCTGGTGTGTCTGCTAGGATGACCAATTCATGGATGCTTTGACAAGCTTTGTCCAGTACCTATACCAGTTGTCGATTCTGCGACACCACTTTGTCACACTGCAAGCTCAACTGTTCCATGTTTATTTTCTTCTCACTGAGGACTTGCAGTGCACAGCTCTCCCTAGCTCACAGTTCTGCAGTAATTCCATCCTGCAGAACATATAATGTCTCCCGTAGGAGTGCGACCATATTGATGTCGATACCCTTCAACGTGCTAACCGTAGGCCTTTTAGCCTCATTTTTTGTCACCAGTGCCCCTTATGGTAGCACTATGGTATTCGTCACCCAAGGGTGCAACATCTATTTTGTTGTCATTGTTCCAACTGCGAGGCTAGTCGAAAGGGTACTAGCCTGAGGAGTTCGCACCTGCAACTCCTCCAGCTGCACTCTGAGAGCCCCCAACACAATCTGGTTCTCTTGCATAAAATCTTGGAACGCCTTAGAGATGACATCGTGCACTATCTCGCCGATGTCTTGCAAATCACCCTCGGTTAGGGTGATCAGGTAAATCGACAACATCGATGCCTTGACCTTCTTGCGTGGTCCTGTTCGCTCGGTCGAGTGCTGGTGCTTCAACTGTGTTGACGCGGTTTGTGGGTCCACGCTTCCCTCCTCTTCTTCTGCTTCTTGCCCATTCGAAGGTGACTTTTAGCCCTTGCATACCTTCGATGTTGCCTACTGCACTGTTGCTGCTGCTGCGACCTTTTTTTGTTCAGTTGCTGTTTGTGCAGCGTCCCGCACCTCCTGCGCTTCTGCTGTCACTGCCTCCTTTCTCTTTTCTTCCAATTGTGCCATGCTCAGTTTGGCCTCCTCTTTCTTCCTCTACACCACAGATTTCTCTATCGCCATGATGTCTGGAGCACACCACTTCGGTGGTCATGTCTCCAGTACATTGAATATTACATCATCCATGGCCACAAAGCGTAGCTCTGTCCATTTCTTGGCCGAGTCCTTGCGCACTTTGATGTATATGTTGTGGAGGTCCACCTTAAACTCTACAAAACTTTGGAAGTTATTGTAGATAGTCGGTGACAACCGCGGCTTGCGGTTGATCCCCATTCTGAGGTTCCTCTCCATGAACACCCAGAATATATTACTATCACAGATCCTATTTGCATCCTTTGTGGCCTAGAGCGAAACATACTTTGCGGCCTCTGGCAGATCCCTATCAATTGTGGGGAATTGACTGTCTTTTGGCAATTCTCCTCCCACGAGCACTATGGACAGCAGAAGCCATGCATAGTGGAATGTTTTTCCCTATTCCTAAGCTTCACGGCAACTCTCCAAGAATTCCTTGCAGAGGAACTCAGACTAATTAAACTGGACCCCCTCCACGCACTGCTCAGCAAGTGCTACGACTGGCTCAGGTACTTCGTCCATGCGGCACTTGGGCATAACCTTAGCTGCCAAAATTTGGGTTGCCACTCGTACTGCTTTGTCTTTGATGCTTGATATGGCATAGCCCCTCTTCTTCTTTTCCAGTTTATACCTATTCTTCATGGCCTCTGCGATGGCCAAGTCACTGCTTTTCCCTTCTGAGATATTCGGGGGGTCCTCTCCTTTGCATGGCAGCTGGGTGATACAGTGAACTAAATGCTCCGTTATGGTGATGGGATCCTCCAGCTACAAACACCCACCATGCACTAGGTAGAGCAGCTGCCTGATAATGAAAATTTTTATTGGGGAGTGGTGGAAATGCAGCACCCAAAGCAGGTTGAGTAGCCCTGCCTTTTCCACTTCGCGCAACCACTTTTGCGGCTCTAATTCGGTAACCGCCACTGCAGTGTTCTGTTTAGGATTCATAAGCTACACGGTCTCTAGGTGAGGGAACTTCTTGTGGTTAGAGAGGTCCCAATATTCAAATTTTAAACTAGGCACCCATCCCAGGTGCGTGCCCTAAAAAATGATGTTGTTTGGGAGGAGCAGGGTCTAGAGCAAGCTCTTGCTCTCATCAAGATCTTTGGGCACTTTAGCCTTCCCCTTCCAGAGGGGGATATAGGTGGGCAACTTTGTTGGAGCATGCGCAGGCTCAGTTTCCTCCTCCATGCCTTCATCCTCATCTTCTTCGATGATTAGGTCCTCTAGGGCTTCCTCCTCCTCATTAGTTTCTATGTTAACGACTTTCCCCTTCTCCTCCATCATCAGCCTAGTGCACAGCGGGTTTCACGGGGACACATGTATGGGAACCATCGCCTGTTTGTCCTTCTTTGCTCTTGGCGTGTGCAGTGATTTCAAGATTTCTATCACAATCCCGACGCCTTCAGGGGCATCCCCCATAGTTAGGGCCTGTGCGGCCTCTTCGGCAGTCATTTCTGTGATATCCATAACTTCCTCAGATGCTGCCATCATGTCTAACCATAAATCTATCATTCGCATATTCAAGGGCTCAATGAACGCTCTTCATAGGTCAAACAAGGCTCTGCTCAGGCTACGCAGGGTATACAACCGCTCAATTCACAGACAACCAAGTGTTGTTTGCTGGGAAGCCCTTTGTAATTTATAGTTCCTTTTAAATTTTAATTTGACTGTCCCCCCCAAAACTGGATCATTAATTCTCCCTTGGTAGCAGATTTTCCCAAATCTTGCCCATAAATCACCTTAAATTCCTTCCGCCCGCTCTATTTGGTCTCAAGTCAAGCATCCGATCATGAATAATGACTCCAACAGTCACCTTCTAGCCAACCCACATGGCAATGCAGCCCCTCTTGTGCGGTCATAGACCTTGTGACGCTCTACTTCTACGCACAGCTCCAACATTGCGTAGCTTCTAGGCAGAGTAGTTTATAGTCCCGTGCCTCCTTTCAACTGCCTAGAGTGCTAAGACTGTACTTCCCTCAGCTAGTCAGGTGGCCGCGCCACCTGTATAGGGTTTCATCCTGCCCTCCATCAGTTTTCCTGGAAAATTCCCACCTTTTATTGTTATGGGTGCTCGCGCACTTTATCATCTGCAATGCACCACCCTGGTTGATTCGCTTAGTAATGTGCGGTCCAAGCCAAGGCATCAGGCTGATCAATTCGTAGTGATATTCCTCAAACTTATCAGTGTGATCGTCCGCATCCTGTCTTATCACCCTGGTCTTCTTATCGAGAAAATATTCCTTTATCTCATCCTCTAGCTTCTTGACTTCTGCTTCCACCAGAGCGCTTTTCTTCCTTAATCGCACCCTTTCTTTCTCAAGTTCTTAGAGCCTAAAATTTCCCTGTTGGATTTCTCCTTCCAAGGTTCCATGAACCTTCGTATCTACTGGTGCTGTCATGCGCGAACTAGGCTTTTCATGTACTATAGGGCTTACAGCGTTCGCTTTATATTCCAGCCTTGGTGGTGCCTACGCGGTCAGGTTCTTGCGCGCGGTCCTATAAGCGCATAGAACTACTGGTATGTGTAGGTCCCAGTCAATCCACTTTGCATTGTGGATCTTGTTTAGCGCTCTGCACACTTTGTTAAAGGCTTTTGCATGGATAACCTTCTACGCATTTTTTCTTTCCATACTTTGTGGCTCCAACAAGAGGGGTTGTTCGTGCCATTGCCTTTCCTGTACCTGCTTACTAATTGTATCGAACGCGAAGATTGTGTGCTTCTGCGTAGGTTTCACACCATATGCCTGCATCCATCGGGATAGGTGGGTGTGCAGACCATTTCATCTAGCAATCTTGTCCATCAATCTCATCCGAGGTTTCCCAAACCACATGTGCATCATCCTTCTGCATTCGTGCCAATCCTCAAAACTTCTTTGGTGCATACCCCACCACCTCGCAAGCATAACGCGCAGTACCCATTTCAAAGCTTCGAACTGTTGCTGTTTCGACACTTCTCTTTCAAATTTTCTCAAGAATTAATCCACCTCGCTTAACCCATCATACTTTGGCAGGTCCCTCACCTCTCTCAATACGCATCACAACGATCTCGTCATCATGTTACAGTTTAGTGTGGTTACCTCGTGTAACCGGTTCTGCCATCGTTCTATTTCCTCATCTGAATCTAATGTGCAGGAGCTTTCGTGCTCCCATGAGATTCGTCCATCTACGGTCAAATTCACACAGTCTTGCTCTCACGCAGTTATCTTGTAGATTCAGTCTAAGTCATCATTGCTATCATAGTCATGCAACGGCTTCGTGTAACGCGATCCTTCTGTAGGGTCTAATGGTACAACCATGCACAGAGACATTTTCTCAAAAATCATCTTGTGTTTCTTCAGGTTTATCACACCATTCATGTCAGTGGCCCAATCTATTCCCAATAGCGTAGGGTAGGGATTGTTGTCATCAACAATCTCTATTACTTCGAAATCTGCTAGTGCACTTGCTCCTTTGATATCTACTCTGATTCCTTGTAATCGCCCCATAGGTAGGATCTTTTGTTTGTTCACCATTCGTAGTTGGATAGGAGACCATTGCAATCTAGGCCTCCCCATGCACTCCCATGTCTGCTTCGGCAAGACGTTTGCACCCGATCCTAGATCCATAATCACTTGGTCCATCTCATATTCTCCAATCTGTGCAGTCAATCTCATCTCTCTTCCCGTCAGCGTGGTGTGATTTCTGAGCTTCTAGAATATGGACGGTTCTGCTTGGGTGGTCCCAGTGCATTTATTTATGAGTTCTTGCAGCCCCCTTACAGCCTTGCTATTGTGCAACAACTTCATTCATGTTTCTAGTCTATCTTTACTTCCAAAAGTGGAGGTATCATTGAAGCTCCTCTTGGCTTCCATGAAGGTCTCGTTAGCACGCTCCAAATCAAATTCTGGTTCCTTCGTTGGAGCCTTGCTAAGTCAAGTAGTTTCTTCAGGCTACTTGCCTTTGTCATCTCCTATCCTAATTCCACTCCGGACCACAATATTTACATTAGGGTCTTCCTCGCATGGCTCAGACCTCATCATTTGCAGGTTCTAGGTTAGGGGAGGTTGGAGTGCTCCTTTATTGCACAACCTTGCTATCAATGTGGGACAATCCTCCGTCTCATGATCAAACAACTTAAAATACAAGCATGATGGTCATGTTGGATTCGTACAATCGTGGGCATAATGCCCTAGCCCTCCGTAATTGTAACATATCAGTTGTCTGCGACCTCTTCCTGATCCCCCTACACATCATCCTCATTTGCACCCATAAAATCAATGCATGCCATTCTTGTGTTCTGATCGAGGGGCCGAATTTCAGCTTGAACACTAAAGGTAATTGTTCGACCCATCATCAGCTCATAACTTCTACAGGTGCACTCATCATGTACCACTGACGTACAAAAATTACAGAACAACTGTTGTAAATTCTACGTATACTTCTGTAATAGATGGCAGTTATCTATAGCATGCTTTCCTCCTATCTGACAAATCATGCACCATAGCGCAAGTGTCGTGCTCGGTCCTGTTTGTGCCTCCGGTCTCAATGGTATTGGCCCTCCTCCCGCAAGGTAATTCGCGAATACTGGGCAGTGGTCCTTGTCGTGCCCCTGGCCCTTGCATTTTACACACCATACCTCATCACACACCTCTGGGCAGGTTTTCCTATCTTGTTTCAAACTTTGCATCTCAAGGCACAAGTTTTTCAGCTACGCGTGAATCTGTTGAACTCCCGGGTTGGGATCTTGTATCGAGGTCTCGTGCAATCTCATTGTGACCTCCAAAGCCTCGGTCTAAGTGGTTAGCCTCTATTGTGACAGTGCATTCCATAGATGCGACGTTAACGATGCTACAAACCATTCGCGATGTTGCCCATCTGTTAACATCATGTTAGCTTCACGAATTGTGCACTTTAATCTTTGTTCCAACTCCCAAGGGGTCTCGCCTAGCAGTATTGTGATTTCCTTGAACCCAATGATCGACTATGCCTCTAACTTTGGCCTGCTAAATTCTTTGTTTAGCGCAGCTTGGATATCTGTGATCCCCACATTCAGATTGTCATTGGAATTCTTAATGTATCAGGTTACCGCGCAATCCTGCAGAGTGCTCACCAACGTTGCCTTATTTATATTGTCATCCGTGACTCCCTGCGCTTCCCATACAGCTTTTATCAGGAACAAAAACTGGTTCGGATCTTTATTCCCTACTCACTTGAACACTGGTAGCTTTATTGCGCTCGCCATACTGCTTCGTGGCAGTGGTGGAGGTGGTATGGGCGAAGACGGTGAAACTGGCAGTGGTGTGGGTGGGGGCGGTATGCGCGGAATTCTCTACCTTATCAGATTGATTTAAATTCTTGGCGAGACCTTCGTGAGCTCTTCTTTGCCCCCTTGCAGAGGTGAAATCAAGGGGCTAATTTCTAGTTCTGTGCTACATTCGTTTATGTAGATTCTCCCACTTCGTGTAGCCCCAAACATCAGTTTATTCACATAACCTATTTTTCACACAGTATCATTTTAATCCAAGTGTTCAAAGATTTAACGTACTTACCTCGTGGTACTTTGAGGAATCATCATTCTGCCTCACTATAACTGACTAAAGTATCTACCGTGAATTTGGTGATGAATCCTCCTATGATTCAATCGAGCCAGTGATCGATAGCGCGCATAATCTTATCCTCTGATGCTTCCAATCTGTAGACCAATTTTGGAGTCCACACAATAGCTCTGTCGAGTTTACACCTTCCTTGGCTATCTGCTAGCTTCGCAATCCACTCGTATAGCTCAGTAGAAGAAGACGCGAAGAAAATTTCATGGATCTCTGTGTATAAGTAGCAGTCTAACCACTCTTCCTTTGATAGTTGTCGATTCTTGTTTTCCTGCGCCACGAACTCGTGAATCTTTTTGTCCAACCAATCTTCAATTCCCTCTTTTGCCAGATTCTAGTGATACAACATCAGATATCTCTATGCATATCCCGGTCCTAGCAACAAAACCATTTTTTGGCTTGTTGGGGCTTGACCCAGGTTCAGGGTTGATTAGCCAAACAAATCCCTGTACTACTGGCCCTTTCGGCAACAGTCCGTGAAGTACGGACTGAGGTCTCACCCGAAGTAGTGTGGGAGGGTGCTGGAACCAGGTTTCCACACCCTTGAGATGTCTAAGAGTTTCGACTGGTCCAACTGTTCATCCCTACACGCAGGTTGCTTCGCGCACTTCCCAAGCCTTCATGCCTTGATATACTGCCCTCGCGCAGCCCTAACCAGGGGTTGTGGAGCTTCTACACTACTAGAGCAGGGCTCTATGCTATTCCCCTAAGACGCACCTGAGATCTTACTTATCTTCCTATACCAGTTAATTACCTTTGCATAAATGGATGTCTTACGTTATATTTATTTATACGAAACATTCATATGAGTTCTCGCAGAAAATAAATAGTACACTTGCAATTTATACCCAATCATACATTAAAGTAGGAATAGATACACATAAATATGGTAAACTTTTCTTTATTAATTCTTCCAATGGTTATAGACTCGACCTTCCTTGCGCACTCAGCTACAGGGGTCTGCGCAATCAATTGCGGACTACTAGGCCTCTACGCAGTCAGCTGCATAGCCTTCTTCTACTATACGAACCAAAGACACACTTTACACTTTGACTCAAGCACTTGGACTCATCATACTTCCATTCTAGTTGTTATGTTCCGTTCTTTTATACACTTAAAGCCTCGCTCTATTTATACAATCCCATGGTCCATGGACCATGGGTAGGCCTATCAAGCCGAAATTACATTACAAAAACCGAGGGCAAACAACCCTGTGACTTTATTGTAACTTCACACTCTGCGCCCATAATTCACAGAGCTTTTACAAAAGACTTGGTCAAAACTTGGGCTTTAAGCCCCAAAACATGCCTTGGGGGATTCCATGCCAAACAGACATGAAATGGACTCCAAGAATGCAAGGGTGACTCATCGCGAATGCGCTAAACAAGTGTGACTCGATGACACTGCCACACAGACTAAGCCTTGTGGGGACCATCAAAACATGAGTAAATGATGGTTACTCATGACGAAAGTAGACATATGGTTAGACAAGTATTAAGAGGAGGTGGACCTCAAAGTACAAGTGTCGCTTTATGACGAAATTCGATTTTGAGAGGCAACAAAATGACCTTTCTTGGAAAAAAGGCTTCTTGGTGAAGTGTCAAATCATCAAAAACTGAGGAACACCATTATAGAGCTCGATGAGAGCTTTCCAACGGTGCCAACACTTCGTCAAACTGAGCTATGGTCTAGTCTCAATGGGTGATAAAACAATTGGGGATTTTTCTGTGAAAGGATTTTTTCCCTCCAATTTGGATTCATTTGCTAAGTGAGTTGTGGTGAATTTGGAGAGGAGGAAAAGGCCCTAAATCTTGTGGAGGTCATAGTGAACAAACCAACCATCGGAATCAGGATCTATGAATTTCAAGAAAGTGGTCTTACTTGTCTAAATATGGCCTTAATTCTTCTTGCAACGATGGTTCCTGGTGAAGAATTAAGGGAAGAGGAAAATGAGCATGAAATACTAGAGGAGGTCTAGAATCATCCTCATCCACAAAGTCAGACATAGGGACTATGTGGACATAGAGTAGAATATTTGAAGATCTGGTATCAAATATCTACGATATGCGATGTGCATATGGCTCGTTGGAGAGGCCAATAGGACAAATTATCCAAGGAATGGGAGGATAATTGAACATACCTGGATTCGGTGGGATCTAGGCCGAGACTTAATTGAGAAGATGGCTAGGAGAAAACCATCATGCCCCAAGCATGGGATACTGCCCGCAAACATATGTGATGGAGGGGACTGATCTGGTATGTAAAGGTGAGGATGATGCCCCCTCGCGGGAGGAGTTTGAGGAGCACCATTATGTTCTGAGTGCTCGAAAAAGCGATTCAAGCATTTTGACTCAACTTGGCATGAGATCCTCCAAAGGAGATGTAGGAGCCTATGTGCCCCCCCAATATGCTATGGGTGTACCAAATGTATTTAGAGTTAAGGGTTCCAAACAATTATATGATACATAATGTGATTATGCATTTTATATGACGATGATGGTTCGCCATTTGTTTGGTTATCTTCTATGGTATACATGTGATAAATACCAATATAGAATGTTGTTTGCAATGGTATCTACATAGTGATTTTGGCACCATCGGCATGACTGATATATGGTGTGGATGATGGATCCATATAAAAGGTGCAAAATAAAACTCATGAGATCATGCAATATACCTATGTACATGGAAAAACTAAAGACACACAAATCAAAGGGATGAGTTATGAGAAAAATTTCTTAAGGTAGAGCACATGGGGAGAATTATAAAGGAGATGGCCTTCAAAATTCTCTGAAGAAATGCCCCCTTACTTAAGTGTAAGGGTAATCAGGGGTAGGCATAGCTTCCATGGTGTCCTCATCAGGCTGGGAGATAGGCGGACAGGAGGGAGACTAACTACATGACGCGGCGGCATACCTGGTGCATCAACCTAAGAAAGAAGGTTCACATACGCATCATTTGGAATGGTAGACGACAATCTAGTAGATGAAGGATCTATAGATGTTGAGACCTGGGATTCTATCAAAAGAGGTGTGATATAAGTGTGTGCAGAAACCTCAGAAAGATTTTCCTGTGAGGAATTCAAGGATGACGATAGTAAATAATGGGGCTTGTGGTGTTCATCATCTCGACATCGGGGGAAGGGATCACAATAACAAGGCTAGAGTCTCCATGTTCTGCTGGTGGACTTGTGGTACCAGAATACATAGGTAGAGGATTAGGAGCTCCACTATGAGTGGCCTCATATTCACGACTCGCCCCAAGGCAATCGCGAAATTCATCGAGACAAGGGAGAAAATGGGAACAGTGACCATGAAGATCACACAGGGCACAACCGTGGTTTGTGTGCAGCATTTTAATTTTCTTAGGTGGGACCAGTAAGTTAACATGGACTTCCAGAATATTCAACTCAGGGGATCCTTCATGAACCAAAGGTTTGAGTTGAAGAAGTTTAGGACAATTATTGGTGGCATGCCTAAGGACTTCACACAAAGTGCACAGATGTGATATCTTTAGGGTTTTGGGGGCTGGAGAAGCTTGGGTAGACTTTTCCTTAGGTTTTTTCCTCTTGGCTTTGCCCCTGTCTTGATGCTATCACAACAGTAGTAGGTTCCTGTTGAGGTTGCGGTGGAACTAGAGAAGTGATAGGGGTCATAGGGACCGATTGAACTGGGGTCAAAGCATGATATGGTCATAGCTGACTAGGTGGAGTGCTTCCTAGGGGATTGATGTACCATATTAGGATCCCCAAAGTCATGTTAGGATGGACCAGCGAAGCCATGACAAGGACAAAAAAGGTTCCTGGAGGAGGAAACAAGAAAGGTATCTGTCCTGTAGGGAAATGTCCTCGTGGAATAGCTCCTTGATGGTTAGGCCCTCAAGGATCGCTTCCTGGTGGGAACATAGGAGAGGCACCCACAAACAGAGGAGGTCCTAGGTGGGTGGGTCTAGATGACTCAACTGATATGGTAACAACAGAGTGCTGAGGAGCTGGCTGTGGATCAGAGGTATTGACCTCGTCAGAGTCCATCATGAGTATCTGGTAGTCATCGGGACCAGAACATTGGGGGGATGGGCTACTTGACCTGGTTGAGGTTGAGCAGCAACAAATCCTTGTTGAGGCAAAGGATTTGTGAGCACTACTGGTTGAGATGGCACAGGATTCTAGGGTGATTGTTGACCTCTAGAAGCTGCTTGAGCTTCCCACATTTGGCGAATCTAGGGTAAGAGAGGACACTCATGCGTATAATGGCCATGTACACTACAGCATGAACAAGGCTTGTTCATATGAATAGCCTTGTTCTGCTTGGGATAGCTGCCATGTTGCTAGTTGTTGGTGTTAGGTTAGTTCCCCTGGGTTCACTAGGCTGGTTACCTTGATTACCCTGGTTAACCTTGTTACCCTTCCCCTTATTATTTTTCTTCAAATTTGGGGGATTGGTAGCACTCTGCTACACAAACACCTGGCCCTAAGGGGTCAGTGGCTGTTGGGGTTGAGGATGCATGGGAGGCTGTAGCGCTAATGCTTGAGGGGCTGGAGTGCTCAGTTGTGCATAAGGAGGAGCAACAGTTTGGTAGACAGGTTGGGGTCTAGGAAACATGTTGCTAGCGGGAGGGGCATAAGTGTTGGAGGAACTGGTGCCCCCCTATAGGTATCCATAACTCTGAAGGGTATATGGCAAAGAGTGTGAGAGGAATCCATTGATACCATCGGCGGTGTGAGATGCCCCCAGTGCATTGCAACTTCTAGGATGAGGGTGGTCTGGAATGATGGTATAGACCTAACCAGATTGTGCATAAATAAGATCATATCTCAAAGCAGTCTGGAGAGCTTCTTCCTCAGTCTGAGGAAAATGGGACATGACATCTTTCCCAATGGGGGATAAAAGGCTCTTAAGAAACCAATCTAGATAGACATAGTCTTTGAAAGGCGGGGCATGACATGTGCTCCTCCTTTGACACCATTCTTGAACATGGTTAGAAAGACGAGTGGCAGAGGATTGACGGAATGTGGTCAATAGCTCTGTACCAGTGTCATATCGAAGAGGTAACTGGAAATATGAAAGGAACACTTTAGCAAGCATCCCGAAAACGGAATGAGATGTGGAAGGCTGGTCTGCATACCATTTTGTAGTGTCTCCAGTGAGCGTGTGTTGGAAGAGCTGAAGACGAATGGAGTCATCGCTTGTGGAGTTAGATGAACACCACATGTGGAAGGATCAGACATGGTTGGTAGGATCCTCTCCTGCATCACCCTCAAACTTTGGGATGTCTGAGGGAAGCTTAGTCAGCATAGAGGGCCAACCTGCATCATGGTGTATGGGGTTGTTTATTAACTAGTTAAGATCTAGTAGACTTAACCCAGCCATAAAGCGGAGCATGAGGGCTACCAGAACGGTTCCTAAGACTATTCCACTTGATAAGACCACCGTATAGAACCGAAGTCAACACCAGTTTGGGTTCCTGCACCAGCTATGGGTCCAGATATGGCGACGATGTGCAGTGAAGGAGGCTCGGAATCAGATGAGGAATCAAAAGAACTAGGAGAAGAGTTAGTATGGGGACTTCGAGGGCTACGAACTCGAACCTGATCAAGAGTGGTAATATGCCCAAGCGAAAACTATGGGAGAAGGCCTAATAGTCTCCGTGACAAATGCCTCGGTGGCGCAATGATGGTAGGACCCACAGAACATGAAAATGGTGAAGGGAGATCAAAAATATATCTTTGTCGTGATGCGAGGAGATACATTTATTATGTTAAGTCTTGCCTTGGTGATGTAAACCAAGTGCCCTTCGCTTAAGGTGTGCTTGTGTGTGCAAGTGTATTAATTGATTAAGCCTAGATCTTGTTTGTGAAAAAAGAAAAAATCTTGCTGAAGATAAACTGAAATAAATAACATAAAATGAACAACAAAACAATTAACTAAACCCCACCCAAACTGGGTTTGAAAACACTATACTGCTTGGTGGCTAAACCGATGGGAAATACACTGGAATGATCAAGAGATCTGAATATCAGTGTGATTGGGATCAAGTGACACTAAGCTTCTAGAAAGTGGTCTATCAAAAACAAAAAACCAGAGGGAAGATCGTTGCAAAAAGATAGGGAGATGGGTGAAACACCTAGGGCAACCGATGGGACCCTAAGCCAAATCACCAAACAAGTTTAAATGTGAAACTATGAATGGTAGCAACCTATCTTAACAGATCTAAAACAAGAGGGTATAGATATGGAAAATGTGGTTGAAAGCACTGCAAAAACTCAAACTACTCACTTAGCTAAACTCCTCCTAAAACAGTGGAAGCATACTAGAAGCCTTGGGGCAAGCTGAATTCGACTTCGACGAGTAAATTAGATTGGATCAAGGCCTAAACAGGATGAGACAGAGGTCAAATAACCCAATAGACAACTCTCTGCAAAACCCAGAAACTGATCTGAGAAAAACCCTAAAACTCATAAATCGTAGATACTTGTTTCTCTATAGGGATTGCACTTTTCACGTTGTTTAGTGTGTTCTAGCCTCCAAAATGCACTTTTTTGGCAAAAAAGGTCGGAAAATTTCCGAAAAAGGTGATGCCTTTGTCGTGGCTAGTTCCTGTGGCCTACGAAAACGACCAGAAATCTTGTAGAAGTCAGCAATTTATCAGATCTAGGGTTAAAAAACTAGGAAACATTAATAGAATTGAAAAAATAAGAAACCCTAAGCTGAAAACTGAAGGTCACCTAGGTTTTTGGATCTGAAGTATAAAACTCAGTGGAGTCAGCAATATTTTTGTAGTGTTTTCTTCTCAAAGATGTACAAAAAGAAGCCACTTAAGATTGTGGATGACAAAAAATCTCAACAATATAAATGGTTGCTAAACATTGTAGATCTGCAACAACTGATAGAAACAAAACCTGCCAAAGTCCAGATCTATGCCACAATCATACTTAAACAGTAAAAGGAAAGAGTAATAACTCCAATCATCCAATGGAAACCAAATATGTAAAGAATAATTTTATCATAACACCTCAGAAGAGAAAAGATAAAAGTTACCAGTCCCCCTCTATGGGATGGGTTCTTGTCTATCCTCAAACGTCTTCAGCTTGTGTAGAGTCTCTCTCCTCTATAATATGTAAACCCAGCAAAAATATGGTGTGTGACAATGAAAATAATCAGAGTTACAATAGTGTGTGCAACAATGAAAATAATCAAAAGTGAACAATGAATGTAAAACCCTTCTATTTATAACAAAATACTGAGTTATCCTCAAATAATGAACAATCATAAAATATTATTGATCCCATTCTTGGAATAACCACTTGGAATATTTTATTATATTTGGTTAGGAGGGAAAACGTATTTAAACTTTTATTTAGAAATAATAAATGATTTATTTATCATCTCAAGGAATTATTTAAGGAATAATAAACAAATAAGGATTTATTTAATTATTCCTAAGGGATTTAGTCAAATTTGACAAAGACTAATAATTAATTGGTGATTAATTAATTATTCTTAGAGAAAAATAAAAAAAATAATGATTTATTGTTTATTTTCATGATTGGGTCAAATATGACAAGAAATAATAATAAAACTGTGGTTAAATTAATTATTCCTTGAAGAAAATCAAATAAATAATGATTTATTTAATTATTCTTCATGGGTTTGACTATAAATTACTCAGAAAAGGTGGTTTATTAAGTAATTTCTCATAGTGAAAGCAATTTTACTATGGTTAAATTGGCTTTACATGGTGTACTTTGATCCATCTAGTAAATTAGGCTAGATAATCAATTTTTTGGTGATAACACTAAGATATAGATGCTACTTTTGAGTTAAATGAAATAGAGGTTCAATATTGAAATCCAAAATTATTTGAATAGTAAAAATCAATTACTACTTCATTTGGAATAAAATATATTCATTTATGTTAATAATATCATATGGGCATGGTTACTAAGGAAATGATGGATAGGAGAGAAAATAAAATTAATTTAGGTAAGAAATTAAGGAATAAGAAGAAGAAATGGAGCATAATGTTGAGAGTGGAAGTGATTGGTTGATAAATGAGAGTGTATGTGAGTGATGTTGGCTTAATATTAATTCAGAAGTAAAACTCTGGAGTACAATGATAGGTGTCTTGTTTGTTTTTCTTTTATTACATATTTCCATTTTAATGTTTTTAACAATGGTGGTCGTTGGACAAAATTTTACTCTCTCACCAAGAGGGCCAACAAAACAAAACAAATACAACAGCAGAAAAATAATCCTAGAAAATCATGGGAACAAACAACTATCTACACAGAACACTCCAAATGAAAAGCTACTAGGATACAGATTCATTCTTTCATTAACATAATAAAAATGTACATAACATGCAAGCCCTCCCAGCGAACAACAAACTATCTACACAGGACACTGCAAATGAAAAGCTATTCGAATCCAAATTATTTTATCGCTAACATAAGAAAATGTACATAACATGCAAGCCCTCCTTGCCATGGAAACAGGGAGTTTGCACTGCCTCCCCAACTCTTCTTTAAAAAAAAAAACCATACTATGCAGTATTTTCAAAAACAAAAAAATCTAATCCCCATGTTAGACTCCTAACCCCAAACTCAATCAAATATGTATTGGGAGGAAAGGAGAATATTCCAACATAAGAAAATCTCCCATCTACTTTCCCTCCATTACAAGTTCAGGTTCATTTCAATTTAAATTCATCTACATTTATATTAACTATAACTTGCACTTAATGTTCTTCTAATAGTCACATTTGTATCCCAACAAGCCCTGACACAAGTCACTAGTTCGTCCCATGACAGGTGCAGTTGAACATCCACACTTTCTTCAGTAGCCACTGCAAAATCCCAAGACACCTCTAAATCTTAAATTGTAATATGTTCTCTAGATTTCATTCTACTTCACACTCCCTCTTAGCGCACTTTGTCCTTTATCTATGGGTTTCCTATCTCTCTTCCTCTTCTATGGGTGTCCCACCCTCTAACCCCAAGACCCCACCCCTTTCATCTTTGTTCAACTAGGTTTCATACCATTCTTCCATTAACTAATGAAACATGAATTTAGTTATCTATTCTTCTTCCTTCTTCCATTGCTCATGTCCAACATACTTGCTCAGATTCTCTTCCTTATGTCACTTTCTCATGCTGCTAAATTGCTCTGTTTCTATTGGGTTAGATTATTTGGCTGCAAAAATTTGTCTCTTAGGTTATGTTATTCTAGGATGGCTGAAATATAGTGTGTTAATTAGTTTGTATAGAACCAGCTAGCAACCTTGGTTGGGGGTCTTCAGGAAGACTACCCATACACTTTGTCCCAGGTGTCATGTTTGCACTGCATGGGTTCTTTGTGAATTGAAACACATAAAAAATGATATTAAAAATAAAATAGCATTAACATAGGCTATTGGACAAAACATTATTATAATATTACTATAAAAATAGGTTGTTGCAATCAATTTAATTTTTTTGGGTTCGTCGCATTCTGAGCTGGGGGCTCCCTCGGCACAATTCACTATAGATTTCTAAACCAGAATCACTATCCTATGTGAGATCTATATATGGTGGATGATATTATTCCTTATGGCCTTTTCCTCCAGTGATTTATCTCACAATTTCTTGAGTATTATGTTAACACTTTACATCTCACACATTGCTTCAAGCAGTCTTGAAATAAACGCCACACTCATCATGGTGTGGTGTATCAACTGTAGCAGATTTAACACTCATGTACTCACACTCATCCTCAATCAAAGGAACTATTTCTTGTTCTTGCGATACCACCAAATTTTTATTCTTTGGCTATTGCACATATGGAGCCTCAATCCTTGGCCACATCGATGTTTCACAATGATATGCCCTTTTGTTTAGAGGAATAAAAAATTTTCATGTCATAAACATATTCTACAATGATAACAAGATTATCTCTCATATAAGAAGACATGATATTTAATCCGTTGACTCCTAATGTTAGAAAACTCCATCAAATAATAATGGCACCAGGCATCACCATCGAAGGTGTTGCATTCAATGGAGCATAATATTTCCATAGTGCGGTCGTTGATGAGGGAAATCAAGCAGAGCCTGAACAAGTGTTTTAGGGCTAATGTGATCATCTTTATTATTATTCCCATGATCATGGTCACGATCATTGGTTGTATCTTTACGACATGCAATGACCGCTATTTCGTTCTTCTTCTTATGTGTATCTGCTTGTGTTGAGATGATAATTTCCTCCTAAACTTCAAGTTTTCCCTCACTTTTTAACTGACATAGAGAACTTTCCACAATTCCCGTCATGGGCATTAGTTGATTTTCAGCTACATCTTATTCAGCTTCAAAACAAATTACTAAGTTAATATCCCTACTCGTACACACTTATCTGCCTCTACGTGGTCTTGTGGAGGGAATTCTTGGCATGCCACACTCATTTCCCCTTGTCATTGTACGGTCTTATAAGGCAAATATAAGCACACCTACGCAACATCATCTGGAATGTGCAACCTATGAGAATATTTATATTCATTATGGAAACAAACTAAAGGTTGATAACATGGACCATCTATCTGATGAAGATAAGATCAATCAAATTTCTAGCCTTCTAGTCAAGACTCATAGTAGAAGGTCCAACATTGAAAAGAATATGAAGATGAGTTAATTTTGTTATTCTATTGGTCCCTTAGGTTGTTTATCCTCATGGAAGTCATTAAAATCATTCATTCATTCACACTTTGTCCACCCCTCTTCAATGCATAGTAATTATGCTCCACTGTTAGTTTCTCTCCCCACTCGACACATCTATTCCACATTTTCTGTTGGAAAGAGTAATTACTCCAGCATGAATATCTAGTAAGATCCAATTATGAGTGACGCATGAAGAGATAAGTCAGGTGATGTATAAAGTAAAATCAAGTGTGAGTGAGTTTGAGTTTAGTCTTATTTTGTGAAAAGTCAAATATAGTGTGTATTTGCATGTTGAAATTATTTTGAGTGACATAAGTGGAGTGATGCATGAAGTGATGCAAGTCTGATTTGAATTGAGTCAAGTGTGAGTGTGTTTGAGTTTAGTATTATTTTCTGAAAAGTCAAATATAGTGTATGTTTGCATGTTGAAATTATTTTGACTGAGCAGTTAGTCGAAAAAGGTTAAATACCCCTCACCAACTTTATAGTAATAAAGTAAAGTTTGTGATCAATAGAAGATTCGTATCTCATATTGTTTGTATATGTCAATTTTGTGTGTTTGTTCCTCTTTCTTTCCAACAAATTGGTATTAGAGTGAGAGGATCTAAGGAGTTAGAGTTTGAAGCCACAACTTGCTGAGCCACAATGTCAAAGTTATAAAACACAATCTATAATTGATAAGGGTGGTAGAAGTCACTGCCAACGAGTAGCACAGGTTTTGAGCACACCGTAGTTGTTGATTTTTTTTTCAAAATAAAATTGAGGGCTGCAACCCTAATTGGATGAGTCACTGTATCCACCACACATGATGCAAGATTAAAGTCAAAAGTCATGTTCGCAAATTGAAAGGGCCATGATCTTCACATGGACAAGGTTTTAAACAAAATGGAAATTTATTCAAAAGTTTTTAAAGAAGGCATGTCCCATCAGAGATGGAATTTGACGGGAATGTTTCTCGACATAGGGAATTTCTACCATATTTGATGTTAATAATTCCTTGATGACTATTTCTTCTGACATGTTTGTAACTATGAAAAACATATTATTGATGGTTTATATTTTTATCAAAACATCATTAATATCCATTCCCATTAAGCCAAGAAATTTCCTATATATAGTCACAGTTGCAAGCGTCAGTGAAGGGGATAGACTTCACATGTCACAAATCTCAGGAGTTACTTAGGTGGATATTCACCCACCTAGCCTACCTTCATGTATACGAATATCAGATACCTTGCAAATATGGTTAACCTGGCTCTTCCTGCAAACAAAATGGCCAGGACTCAAAACAAGGGACCATGTTTAAAATCATTGCAAAGGGAATGGTATGACATTTAATAGGTGTACAAATTCCATTAATACATGACAATGAGAGGTGTGAAGGAGTATCCCAATCCATTCATTTACCTTTTCTTTTCATGTCAATCCTGACACAACCCACATGCATTCACAGCCGACCATAATAAGCTTCAAAATTGGTGTGCTTCTCCATTCAAAGAAAAATACACCACAAGACAAAAGGGCATTGGTGAGGGTCGAAAATTTTCGCCATAAGCTCATTGGTGACAGTCCAAATACCCTCCGCCACCAAAAATTGAATGTCACCAAAGGTGGCATCACTCAAAGTATAGGTGTTGTGGTGACATTCACAGTCCATTACCAATAATGATTTATAATGATGGATAGTGCTGTCACTATTTCATATGAGAAATGGTGATAGACCTTAGCCGCCGTCACAAAAAAATTCAACGTCACTAGAGGTGGCACCACCAAAACTATAGGTGTTTTGGTGACATTCAAGGTTTATCACGAATAATTATTATAATGATGGATAGTGACCATCATCATTTCATATGAACAACAATGATTTATTGTGATGCATCTTTCATGACCATCACTATTAATGCATATATATGGTGGCATTTTCTGACCGTCACCATTTCATATTTTGGTGAGGGTCGAAAAATGTCACCATAAGCTCATTGGAAATTATCAAAAGAGCCTTTGTCACCAAAAAATAAATGTCACCAAAGACCACATCAACAAAAGTATAGGTTTTGTGGTGACATTCATAGTGTGTCACAAATAATGATTATAAGGAAAAATAGTTACCATCACCATTTCGTATGAACAATAGTGATTTATGGTGATGTACCTTTCATGGCCATCACTATTGATGCATATATATATGGTGTAATTTGTTGACCATTACCATTTCATATTTTGGTCAGGTTCAAAAAAGACACCATAATCTCATTGGTGATGATCAAAAGGGCCCCCCGTCACCAAAAAATGATCATCGCCATTCCATATGAATATCAAGGCACAATGGAATCGAACCACCAACCTCCTGCATGTAAGGCAGGTGCTTTTCCATTGAGCCAGAACCCTTTAAAGAATTAGACTTTAAAAAAGTAGACCCTCAAACTTCATAAATTGTAAATTCTACAACTTTTAATAAATTACAAAACTTTGTAAAGTCTTGGAAAATCTTTTATCAAACAAGGAAAATAACATCAAAGTTGCAGGTCCTTACCTAATGGTTATGGAAGTTGTGAAAAGTGAGTGGAGAGAAAAATACTTATGTATAAGATACTCAATATGTTCGGTTGAATACTCAATTAGAAGTGAAACTTTGAAGACATTTATAGCCTATAAATAACTTATAATTATCAAACCTAAAATTTGCAATTACACCAAAAATTGGTTTCTTACCTTGTGAATCATGTAAATATGTTGTGACAGCATAAAAATTTGCCTCTAAAACACTTATTTGCATGCCAAAAAGTAAAAAACAGTGAGGATATATGATTCAATTATGAATAATAAGATACACGCTTGAACCCTACTAGCTATGGGGTCTAGAAAACTAATTGGGGGTGCTTCTCATTACTAATTAGTTTAAATGTTAAAATACAATGATTAATAATGAACCTGAAATTAAACCACTAAACAAATGTTAAAATTGTAAGCACAAAGTTTGGCTAATATTTGTGACACCAACAAAATATTCAAGGGGCATTCAAACACTTCCAAATCCACACCAAGCACAAGTATCCCAAAATACAATTTAATGGATACAAGGAAAGGACCCTCTACCTCTCAATGATAACTATGTCTTCCCACAAGTACTTCAATTGGAAAAGGGGTGTGAGGAAAAGAACCTCAAAGAAAAAAGAAGTACACAATACAAAAATACACTTCATCACCCCTCTACCTTTATGGAATAGGTCTAGGGGAATAACAAAACGATCCATAGAGAATAGGAATAACAATTTCACCTAAAGGTGCAAAGATATACTGAAGGAATAGAATATTCGTGTATTCCAAGCCCAAGCATGCAAAGAGACACCTTTTATGTAATTACGCTACTTTGTCTCCATTAGCTAAAAAGAGGGTAAATTATCTTGAGAAATGTTTGCAAAGTTTTTTATTGACATGCTATGTTATAGTTCAGGAAGTTCATGCTTCTCAAAATATTTTTGATGCTCTAATAGTTCCATTGAAAACATGTATAGATCCTATCCATAATGCTAAATGTAAAGTTTGTCTTGAGTTGTTTGTTGTCCAAAAACAAAATTCAAGTTCAACCCAAGTTGCATACTAACGAAAATCATGTCTTGCATCAGTTATTGAGGGAAATCAATTATTTTGAAAACTAAACCATTCATGGTCTTTTATAATGATCAGTGATTCATTTCATGATCTATTTTGTTTATTTTATAAGGTCAATGACTACACCATCTTGTTTTCTGTATTGATTTCTTGTTAAAGACATGTCTAAATCTCATCATGAAAGATAATAGGATATATGATGTTCAAAAAATTGTATACTCTCCACAAACTATAATTTTTTTTCTCTTACAAGAATCATAGTTCAATTAACAACAAAAAAATCAGTATACTAGATTGACTATTTAGTGGAAGCTTATCGTTGGGCTCTACATTTTACATGTGCCTCTCACTTTATAAGGGCTAGAAATTCCATGGTAGAATGAAATGTTACATCACTACAATGTAGCTGAATAAAAATAGTTAAAATGAAAAATGGTAACTACGTCAGAGTAATAAATTCATATATGAATTTATATATATATATATATATATATCTATATATATATATATATATATATATATATATATATAGATATAGATATAGATATAGATATATATATATAATAAATCTTGATTTTGGCACCAAGTGGAGAAAAAATCTTACCTTTGTGTTTCTTGGTTGAACGAGAAGCTCCCTTCTCATACTAATTAAAATTTACAAATCTAAATCAGGTCATATAATTAAAGGAAATTCTAGTAGGTTATATCAAGAGACAATACCTCCTTATGCTTATTCCTTGTAGGTAAATGTAGTGGTGTGCTACCAATTTTTTCAGGTAGCATAAATATTGTTGGGTCAACCTGAACTAGTTCATTCACCACTTCCAAGAAGTTGGCTCCATTGGTTGCCATGTGCATTATTGTATGGACCTTTTTGTATTTTCTTTGAGTCATTTGTGGATATTTTAATAGTAAATCTCTCAAAATATATGTGTAACCACTTCTTACAGCTAGATGCAGGGCATTCTTGCCATTGCTTCTAGAAATATCTGTCAATTGTCTATCTTTAGAAAGAATCTCACTAAACACCTCAACGTGAACCTTAGTTTCAGTAGAAATAATAGGTGTGGCATTTGCTAAATCCAAAGCTTTTCTCAGATCAGGGTTGTGGTTCAAAAGCTTCCTTGACAACACCTATGTACAATTTATTATCAAAATTCTTATGAATGTATTATGTTGCATATATGTACTATACAAACATTCATAATATGTGATCCCATAAACCAATTCAACCTCAATAGATCACAAAGTGAATTTCACTATTTAGTAGTCCACAACTCACATGCATCAAAAGACAAAATGGCATAGATATTTCTCACATGGCATGTCAGATAAAAAACTAGGCATAGAACATAAGGTAACAATTTAATTTTGTATGCAATATTGTTTTGAAATTTGACCTAATATTTTTTTTGAGAGGGTTGTGAAGATAGAGTATTGAGTATCATTTCTTTTGTTGTGTCTATCCAATGATACCCAGTAGCACATAAGCATCATGGAAGCTTGCTAGTCCAAATGGTGATGCTAAATCGCCTTGGACTTGAGGTGGTTGTAGTGCATTATTTGTTTGTTAGAGGGGAATAATTTTGATTGAAGGGTGGTTCTCTCGCTTTTATTTCATTTGTTGGATGCATGATGATCATCGCTTTGCCTTGCACCATTTTCTATCACTATTGAATCATGTTCCCAATACTAAGAGTGGTGAAGTAAAGTATGTTCCCTATTATGGAATTCATTGATTATGATTGTATACACATTTCTCTAAACCTCTTTACCTAATGAAATCATTTTGTGATGAGAATGCACTAGGACCAAATGGCATAGCCTTAGGTTTTTAGATAGCAAAAGTGTAGCATGAATATTACTCACAATTATTTACTCCAAGTACACCTTAGTTAGAGAGGCTTCAATTTGTTAAACTCGGTATTAGGTTTTGTCTCTATCAAACATGTGTTGTGTGGTTTTTAAAGGCTTCTGGCTTGTGGTTGGCCTTGTGCATGCCCTTGGCATGATGATGTGATCTGGTATCAACCATGGGAAAAGAACATATTTAATGTTGGTTCCATTTCATTATTTACATATGTTAGTAATTTTTGAATTAGTAACTCAACGCTGGGAATGCATAGGTGTTTCCCTGAATTCTTCCACACCTGAAATGCTTACATTGAAGAAGCTACTTCTATTGATTATGTCAATATCCAAAATGGGACACCAGAAAATATTAATACAAGAATATAGCATGAGTCAACAATTTTGTAAAGGATTTTTGCGTTCCACATAATAATAAGTGATAGGAATTTGTGGGTCTATCAATTATTTTGGATCATTCATCTAAAAAGTTATGCTAATTTTTTTTAATAGTATTGGAGTAAGGTCTGAATCCATATCTATGGTGTTTAAGTGAACTTGGAAGAATTCTTCTAGGAAAAAAATGGGTTATACATCTATAGCAGCCATTAGAGGGTATTTTGCTAGAGTTATTATGTCTTTTTGTGTTTACTCAAAGGGTCAGAATGTGAAACAAGGTTAAGAAAAATGATCTAACACGAAAGATACCATCCAATTCCTGGGAGTTGTTTAATGAAACTTTAAATTTATCATCAACTCTATCAACAACATATGTATGAAGACTTTGATCCTAACAATATGATAATGCAGAAAGAAGACATTTTTTTATTCATAGGTGATGATAGAAGTCAAAATATAGCTTGGTACATAATAATTGAGAACAACATAGGTTAATGCATAAGGACCATAACTCCTTCATAGATTCCTTTAGTGGCGGATCATAAGAAGTTCAAACACATCTAGTTGTTGCAACAACAACACAACTAGTGCATTTTTGTTTCCACCTCCTGAGCCTGCAAAAAGGGAGAACAATCCCCTCCACTTGGCACAAAATTATGAGAAGATTTGAAATTTTTTCCATCTCAATATTTTTGGGGCAATCTAAAAAAAGGTGTGGATGAGATTATTCAAGTGCATGCAATATGTAGAGACAGAAAGGAATCTAGTGGGGAGGAAAAGAAAAATATTTAGTAGAAAAGGAGAGATATAAAGAATTCAAAAAGCTAACATTGATAAGGAAACCTATAGAACAATATGTCCCAATAAGGACACCTATAGAAAAATATGTCCCAATAAGGACATCTATAGAAAAATATATCCTAATAAGGACACCCTCCCAGTATGTGTACTCATTTGTAGTGTGGGTATCAAATTCCACAATCATATTTATGATTTTTCTTACAAAACAATAGAAATAAGCTCAAATATCAATGTTGTTAAAACCCAACTGGAAGGATGAAGGCAACATAATGGCCAAGGAGAATGCATAATGCCCCAAAAACGGAAGAAGAAAAGGATGCAACTACTGAAGTTGAAGCAAATGGGAGCGCTGGAAAGGAGTCATCATGAGGGATTTCAAGAGAAGGAAGGGACCAAGATGACTTAGTTCATTCCGAAACTAAGACAAATACTTTTACTTTTCAAAAGATGTCCGAGATAAATCTTGAAAATTTCTCTTAGGAATCATGTGAGAAGTTTTCAAAATTTAACGGGACTAAGATCAATATATGGAGTATAGTAAACCTCAGAGCCAATCTATGGGGCATGGAAAACCAACAGAAACATCTTATATAAAATACAATTAAACAACAAAAATGGGTTGATGAACAAAAGTGCAATTGCAAAAGGTACTAGATTTGTTGTATGATACATGAACAAAATGAGTGCATTGGTTTACAATGTCGAGGGAGTGAAAGAAAAGTTATACTGGGGATGAGGTAAAACTCCTTAAGCTATTGGAAAAATACCATAGCCTTGACCCAAAGGGTATATCCAATGGAGAATTTTGGGTTTGATCCATGAAGTTATACCTGTAATTTTGGGATTTTGGGGTTGCAGTTAGCCTAGCTTCTTCTTTAGGATTTCTGTATAATAAATAAAATTCTTTCTTTTATCTTTTAAAAATAATTTTTTTGCCAAAATATACTACTCTACTTGGATCCTTTTGCAAAAGTTCCATGTATGAATAATATTTTAAACCAATCAGATTAGGAACGTGTAATTAATACATGGTGCTGACTCCTGGCATCTAGGATCTACTAGAGAAAGATAATCATAATGAACTAATTTTTTCACCATGAGAGAAGATATTTTCATGGCCCATCGATGGAAAATATCCATCCTCAAAGGGGATTTATCATACACCATAGGTGACAAAGCCCAAAGTGTGAATTCCAATTTAACGATACATATCCAATGACTATTACAATAGGTTCATTTATAATTATATTGTCTTCATATCTATTCATCAAATAGTCACATTGTTGTCTCTCTATTAATAGCTATTAAAGAATTCTATTATTATTTATTGAGTTATGATTGTCTTATTCATAATTACAAATATGGTACGTAATATCTTCACACAATGTTTTTCCTTATGCTTCTATTTTTTCTCAGCAGAGAAACTATAAAATCTGTAGTCCTATGCCACCATACACTACTCATAGCTTCCCATAATGGACCTCAAATTTATATTTCCCGTTGTCATACATGTGAGAAATATCCATGGTATAGGACATCGAAATAACCTATAACTTTTGTATATCCTACAATTAAACGTGTCTAACTAATTATTACACTAAGACTTATCTGGAAGCCCCATTGCACAGTCATCAAAATAACCTTAAGTGACACCCTAATGACAAAGAATTCCCTAACTCATCTCTGTAATAACAATAAATACCATCTTACTAGCAAGACACCATTATCCTATGATTAATGCCTAACTAATCTTTAGAAGACAAATAGGAAAGTGTAATGATCAGTTCCAATTTCCATATCTTTGCATGATTCATTTACAAAAAACATCTTCTCAAAAGTGGCATGTTAAAGGGAGTTTGTATATATTTTAAGTACAACACTTAAGATAGATCAAATTGCAAAGAGAAGAAAATGGAGAGGAAAAAATTTGGTATAGACAAAACTATGAATGAAAAACTTGTCCTTCCAATGTTCTAGTTGTGTAAGGTGACATCTGACATGTAGCCCATCTAGAGAAGACTGGAAGCTTATAAGTTTTTCAAATTTATAAAGTTTAAATATTACATTTCAAATCTTAGTAGATGGTTATAAATCTTATAAATTGATAAAGTTCAACTTATAGGTTTCTAGGTTGCAATGTAAGATGCATACTCAAATTTCTAGTGGCATACACATGCCATTTACAAGGTTCCAATTTGTCCAACACCTAGATCCATATCATATTCTCTAAGGTAATATCACCTATAACTTACATGAGCAAGGCATATTGATTAAGATTTTCAGAGGCACATTTGTATTCAATAATATCATAAAATCATCATCTTTGGTTCAAAATCACTTGTTGTAGACTTTTGGGACAAAATTTTGGGTTCCCTTTTGTGTTTTTGTCCTTTCCATCTGCAGTAGGAACTACAATAAGTGGTTGTATGATCCGTACAAGGCTAACCACCCAAAGGGTTGAAATTTGCAGGCCTAAAACACTAGAAAATGCACACTGAATAAATTCTAAATGGATACATTAAATCTAGAATCAATATAGAAGCATGAGAAAACACTTACCCGAATCCTTTTTTCACCCTAAGTTCATATATTGAATATTTTTTCATAATAACGAAAGTTATTTAAACTTGAAAACAAAAAGGAAACAATTTCTTGAATAAAAGTTTCGGATCATATAAAATCTGTTTCACATTATTGGATACTGTCATTGGTCATATGACACTATAAACAGAGAGAAGTTCTCATAAATATTTGCATACCTAGGTTCTCAAAAACACTGGTGGAAAAACCACGTGATAGCATTACTCAATTAAAAAAAATCAAGAAATTTCTGAAGAAAATACCTGTATCCCCATGAGAGATCTACTTCCGCACTAGAAGTTAAAAGTTTTGAACTGCCCCAGTCTTGCAACATGTGGATTGAATAAAAAATATGAACCTTAGATGTAACAAGATTTTTTCCCTTTCAAGTTGAACAAGTAGGAGAAATGGTAGAAGCCACACTTGTAGCCTTCTCTATTGCCTTTTCTCTTCTAGCTCTTATTTCCATTTTTCAACTAGATCTCACATTTGCATTATATGTCTTATGCAAAGGGGATGTAGAAGATTTGGCTACATTTTATTCAAATATATTACACTCCCTTCCAATTGTATGTGTAGAACTGGTGGAGCTTGAAGATTGAGATTCACATTCCTCTTCTGAGTGGATTACAAACAACTGAACTCCTCATAAGGAAATTCCTTCAAGTACTAACTTTCTTATGGTGTTTGACCACCTTCTAATAAATAAACCACCTCTCTGGAATCCTTCACAACTACCTTTGCTAAAGTTGCAACTAATCTATTAAACCATGAAAACAAAACATGGCCTTTTCAAGAAAAACAATTTGAATGGCTTACAAAATCTTCCTAAGGTTAAAAGACTCTGTTGAATTTATAGATCAAACAATTTCTTTTTGCAATTATCCCATATTCCTTTCTTTTATCATAGTCTAAACCTATATGTAAATGCAAATTTCCACAATTATTCATGTTGGATATTTCTTTTGAATTTAGACTATGGGTGAGCAAAAGCAATGCCTAATGTTTCAGGTGGACACTCCAACCATTTCCTTTTTAACTTATTTTCCCCTGATGATGGGTGGAGTGTTCACCCAAAATGGAGGACACCACTTTTTCTCACTCTAAATCTAGAGACAATATCCAATTTTTCTAAACCTTCTACATTTTCACCTTTTCTTTGGGCATATTTTCTGATGAGTTTTTCTTAAAGTCCAACCAAAAATTATTCAACTCGCAGATTTTACTTGTTAAATCAGTAAAGACTCAATGCCCTAGAGGTTTTCTAGGACTCTAGATATATTTATGCTTTCAAAAAACATTCTCAACAATGAAAAATAACAACCTCACCAAGAATTTATTGCTAGATTTCAATGAAAAGGATAAAAATGTAGAATAGTTACACTTCACCCTTAACTTCTTTTGGTTCATACAAATGGTCTATTCAGATATACATTTCTTTGAGAAATATAAAACCTATACCAATGTTTATATAGATCTATTGGAACGTGATTGGAACAAACCATTGTTTCATTCACTCCTTTGTATACCTAAAATGTTGATGTTCTGTATTTGACAAAACATTAGGTAGTATGCTTGATAGGTCTCTAACTTATCCTTCCAATTAATAAATTTCTTGAATTGCTTTATCCTTTGACTTCGTGATTGTTATGTTTGAATTTGGGTCCATCTTTCCAAATTTTACAATCACTGGATTGTTGAATTGAGTTTTTTGTATGAAAATTTTCTTGAACTGGATTTGTGATGTTGTTCATTTCTTGAACATAAGATTTTATTTTGATTTATACTTTTCTAATACTTTTAGGATAACAATAACTTTCAAATCTAGGTTAAGTGTTGTCTTGACAAAATGGGCATCTTTGTAGACTGGCTTTTCAATGTGGCAGATCTATTCAGGAGGGTGTTTCTCCATCATTGATTTTTGAAGTATTACTTTACCTATTAACATGAACTTTCTAAAATGGTCTTCAACTTGTCACCGTTGCACTTATAACAAATTGTATTTTGTAAGAGTTGCAATATACACTTGGCTTGAATAGACCCTGCAATTGCAGCAACATGCAGATAAAGATGAAACTCTAATGTGCTTGGAATAAAGTCAACTCATGCTTCTAAGAAGGCTCAAAGAACATTGTTGAGGAAAATTAATCATTATTCAAGAAGCTATAACATTTTCTCGTGATAGATATGAAGCAAAGGATATACATTCAAACTATTTTGTTCACCAAAATTATAATAGAGTGTTCAATGTATCTTGAACCATTGTCTAATCTAAATAAAAAATAAAACTACAAGAAAGGTATAACAGTTAGAAAAATTCATTACTTGAACATTATGTGTGAAATATTCTCATAAAAATTATTAAGGTCCGTTCATATAGAAAGATAAATTTGCAAGAAAAAGCTAACAAAATCATCATTTTAAAATTGGATTGAGAATTGTTTTACAAATTGCGATCATCGAACATAAATTTCACATACAACACTAGGATTATGCTATTCTTGTCGAGCATTTAGTACACATAATTGTGTCCAGTATTATTAAAATAAATCATAGTAGCTTTAAATCTCTAGAAATAATATGCAAGCAACCACACATGTAATATTTTTTCTGAAAGTTCCATAATGTTGTTTGCTAAGAAGATGAAACTAAGGAAACAAATATATTCCCATGTGGAAATCAAAATATCTATAAAGAAAAATAATACAATGATAGGTAAATACTACCACTCTTTTATAACAATTTTTTTTTAACACTAAGCATGAATTATTAAATATGACCATTGACATTAAAACCCAATTATTGAAGGGATGCTAATGTGAGGCCATCTCATGAATATCTTCAACATATCTATTGTCTTGCATCTTAGACACTTTCAATATTTGGTAGGGCTACAAAGGATAATCCAATAAAGCATATAGAGGAGGGATTAGTTGTGAGTCAGAAAAGAATCTTCTGATAGCCTTTTGTTTGGATCTAGGGATGACATCCAATAGAAAAATAAGAATTTTATTCCCTTACTCGAATTTTGAATATTTGTAATCTAAACTCATCAACAAGGCTTTGGTCCATAGGTGATTTTAATGGATAATTAAGTTATCCAGCAAGGTTGCATTCTTGTTGTAGTCTGCCCCAACCTAGTGGCATGTCAAAAGCCAATGATGTTTGTTATAGCTCCAAATCTCACTCTTATGGTTTTTGATGCTGCACTCATGGCCTAGGGCAACCCCTCCTTCCAGACCTGGTCCTAAAATTTAAAAAACAGTGTTTTATCCCTTATACGCGACATTGCCCTGAGTTAAACGCATGTATACTTGGGTCTGTGTATACCCAACCCGCGTATATGTATTAAAACACTTAAAAAAATATAAAACTCCTTATTTTCGGGCGGAGATCGTGGGTTTTACCTGCTGATTACCTGTTAGTGCCCGTGGCCCAACTGTTCCCAACCAACTCCTAACTGAAAAACTACTTTGGGAGAGGTATAAAAAGACCTCAAAGGGAAGGCCTAAGGGAGGAGAGAAGAGAGAGAAAGGTTATTATGCTGAGATTTTTCCCCTGACCAGGTCTGAAGATCCTTGTGCCTTCTGCACTTCCCCCATTTGTACAGGAAACTCTTGTTTCCTTGTGTGTGTTGATGTTCATCCATTACTTGTGACATCAAGGAGAGAGTCATGGAAGAAGTTTGTTAGAGGCTTGAGGCTGGAACGGATCCATAAGGAAGCTTTGCTTGGAGCCTGCTGAAGGTGACTCAGGTGAAAATATTCCTTTTTATGTACTTTATTTGTCTATAATAAAAGAAACACATGTCTTGGTTCTCGAAATGAATCTTCTTTATGTTAATGATATTCATGTTAGAATTCATATGTAAATGGTTGTTTGGATTTCATAACTAACTACCTTTCTTTATAACATGAAGATGGTTTCTTTATAAGTTTTTGTCCATATACTGCTGTGTTCTTTGAATTGGTTGTTTTGCAGGACAAAAGAGAAGAAGGGAACTCCAAGAAGGGTTTGGACCCTAAGGGCCTTCTCAAACGTAGGACCAAAGGTACGTACCCTTAACATAGAATTTGCTTATAATAGCATAATGGCTGTATGAATGCATGTTTCTTTGTATAGACAACTTTCAGTCTGCTAGGGTTTCAACCCAAAAGCCCTAGGGGAACATTTCCCTCTATCAGAATTGGCGACTCCGCTGGGGACAACACTCTTGTTGTTCCTAGTTTGGGTGTTTTCAAGCCAATCAGGGCTCAGCTGCCTTGTCTGCTTGCTGTTACTGTCTGGTTTGTTCTTGAACTTTAAGTTTTGCCAGTTTCTTCAGTTTGTTTTTTATTTTTCTTGAAACCTTTCATATACGCTTGTTTCTTTGAGTGAACCCACGTATACGCAGGTTTCCTCATTTACAGTCGCGTATACACGCAATCTGTACATCAGTACAGTCGCGTATATCTTGCAACTTTCAAGATTTGTAAATATTTTTGTCTCTGAAGGTTTGTCTGGTGGTTTGATTTAGTCTGAAACAGTCACTGTCCAGTATCAGTTATTTGTTTTACAGCGAGCATCTTGTTCTGAATTCTCTCTGATTATAAGGAGTATTGGTCTTGTTTTTGTTGATTGCAAGCGTCATCGTTTTTTTCTAAAGCATGTAACATTTCTTACTAGGAATCTTGGCTGCTCTGATTCATCAGGGTAGGAAGATTGATCTCAATCTTTGTGTTAATCTTGCTTTTGGTGACTTTTTGTTTGCTTGACAAAATCGCTTTTTGTGACCATCCACTTCTTTGTTTCATGAAAGTTGTTGATTGACACTTTCTTGGAATTTGTCTTTTTGATCTTTTTGGTTTTCATTGCCAAAGCTTTCATTGCTGCTTTTGATTGTTAAGAGCGATTTCAAACACATTTATTTTTGTTGAGTTTTCATCCATTGAGTGGTGTCGATTCGCAAAAGTGTTTAATTGCCTATTCTTCAATCACAAGTTTCAGTGTTGTTGAGAGCATTTTTTGAAAAGACTCTTTTGTTGTTACTTTTGAAGAAAATCTTTTTGAAAAACTTAGTTTTTGCTTTCTTGAACTTGGTTTTCATTTGGTTTCCTTTTAGTGAAGTGAAAGTGCTTTATGTTTGTCTTAGAACTTGTTTTTAGTGTTTAGACGAAATGAATGGTAGCATCTCATATTCCATCTAGACATTGTAAGTGGCAAGATAAAGATTGATAAGCAAGCAACTTTCATTTTTGTTTTTAGAGTAGTTTTAAATCTTGCATCCGCATATATTTGTTGCATTAGGATAGATTTGCATATCTTTTTAGGCATATATAGCTTTGTTAGTTTTTGTGAGTGTGAAGCGTGAATTAACGAAAAGAAAAGAAAAATTTGTTTTATTAGAAGTACCTCTGAACCCTATAGAAATTGCTTTTCATCGAAAAATGAAAAAAGTGCATGTGCATGTAGTTAAGTTTTTATTAATTTCTTTTGCGTCAAAAAACACCACTAGTTTCACTTCCGTTACCTTGTGACTTAAAGAACAGCCTAATTTAAAATCAAGTGCTAACTAAAATTCACTAGAACTTTTTGTTTTAGTCAGTTACACCAACAAGTTTAGGATTTTAGGGCCTTGGATTAGGCGAGTGGAGAGTTAACTCTCCAAGGCCATATAAACGTCAAACGTAGGAGTCTGAATAACGAGAGAAAATCCAATAGCATTAGGAAGACCAGGAAAGCTCCGGATCTGGGAGTTAAGCATGAGGGTCTGTGAAGACAGGGAAGAGAGATACCCCCTCTCCTATTTGTCCGAACTTACCTCACGACTGTTCCACCTGGCTTCTGCGACGAGTTGGTATCCATAGTTGCTACTCCTAGGGAACTACACAGGTGGCTGCGGAGGGGAATCCCGTGGCACCTGAGGTTGACGTTGCATCACTCTTGACAGTACTACTGGAGGGCACCCTTGCGAAGCTTGGGGGCTTGCACTAGCGCAGGCTGTTGTTAGGAGGTCAGCATAACTTCCTCTGATACCTTCGCTGATAGGACTGGGCCCTCATCATCCCAGACTATCTTCGGAAGGCCTCTTAATTCACTTTCTCGTATTTTGGTGTCTGGTCTTAATCACCCGGAGCGGAAATACTTGGAAGTTGTTTGACTGGCTGTATCTTTAGGGACTTTATAGTGTGTGCTCTGTGCTCTTAGTTGGCCTAGCTTTCAATTTTTTGAGTCTTTAGTTAGATCATAACAAAAAATTCAAAGTGGTTGACCAATCTCCCAGACGGTCTCGAAGACTTCGTGGTCTTTCACCACCAAGTTTAGAGCCTTCTCCTAGAAGGCACAGAGGTAATACTACCGGTGGGTTCCATCCCACGCCGGTTGACGCATCGGGGATTGATCCTCCTCTCGGGGGCATTAGTGCTCAAGCAAGGCCTGGCACTTCTGAACAAGAGAGGGACACTCTAGTCCTTTCTCGAGTTCTCTTTCAAACGGAGAATAACATAGAGGTAGAAGAACTCTCAGAGTCGTTAGTGGCTCCGAATTCTCCCCTACCATCTAGTCATCCAGACGTATTGCAATACGTTGGGACTCCGACGCATAGACCGTCAAGTCCAGGTTACGCTACGCGCTTACCATCGATGACCACTATTGGAAGCATGGCTTCTACAAGTGCTACGACTATGCAAACCCCAACATCGGTGCAAGGGGGAGGAACCATTTCCATCTCCTCTGCTTCCTTGTTTGGATCTTTTGGTAGCACATCTTTAGTTGGGTCTACCTCCATTCCGTACATGAGTGGAAATGCCCAAACCAATGCTTTTGGTACTGGATTCTTCCCATTTGGCACCCACTCACAGGGTATTCCATCGGTTCCGTTTAGTGCCGCTACGTCCATGATGGGCGAATCGGCTTCATTCCAGGGTTTTCCTTTCGGAAGTGGTCATATACCACATTCCAACCCGACGGTAGGATCCATGCCTTTTTCTTCTATAGGACGAAGGAGAAATCCTTTCCAAGGTTGGACTAACCCTGGGGTTAGTAGCGCGGGAACTAGGAATCCGTTTTTTGGCCAACAAGGGAATAGGCCGTACTCCACGGTTAGTTCATTTCAAAGTATTCCTCCCCTAGCTTCGGCTTGGAATCCGTATCAGGGGTTATCAACTCCTTACAATCCTTTAGGAGGAAACTTTGCTGGTTATGGAGGCTATACGGCCGGAGTTGGTCAAACTCCGAATTTTGCTGGATCACAAGGCTTGCCTTTTGGTTCAGCCGGTTCTACTGGTTACTTCGGGCAGCCTGGTGCCTCACAAAATCCAGGACAATCTTTTTAGAACTTTTGGAGTTCTGCCCAGTCTGGGTGGAATCCCCAAGGTCCTCCTAGGCTTCCGTTTCTGGCAACGTTGAACTTGCCAGGTCTCACTAAGTTAACAAATGACCCAATCAAATACAATCTGGCCTGGCCTCCAGTCCCAACCAAACTCCCTTCGGACATTCCAAAATTCGAAGGGAAGAGCGGTGAAGACCCAGGCGACCACGTAACCACATTCCATTTGTGGTGCTCGTCTAACTCCCTTATCGATGACTCGATTAGGTTGAGACTCTTTCAGTGCACCTTGACTGGTAATGCGGCCAAATGGTATATAGAGTTGCCAGGGGGCAGCTTTACATCTTTCGCTGACTTAGCCAATATTTTCTTAAATCATTTCCAGTTGCCTGTCTGCTATGATGCTAGAACTGAACTTCTGGCCACCTTTCGTCAGGATAAGGCAACTCACATTTCTGACCATATTCAGGAATGGAGACGGAGAAAGAGGCTCATTAAAGCCGAAATCCCTCCGGAGTACCATCTCGAGTGGTTTTTGAAATCTTTACAACTCGAGATCTCCAAGGATGTCTCCATGTCTAGGGTCTATTCTGAGGAGCAAGCCATTTTCAGGGCCCAGCAATTAGAATTGATCTACTCTCAGTCTGGGATCCTACAAAAATACTTGCCAGATGCTCCTAGGTCTAAGGTTGATGTAGCTAAGTCGAAGCCAGGTCCGCACGCGGATGGTATCGTTGGGTCAGTAGACACAACTACCGTGAACTTGTTGAATCAATTGCAGCAGTTGTCCTTGCAAACTGCTTCTAACAACCAAGTCACATCGTCTAATCCCCCCGCTTCCCAAACTTCTTCAATTAATGCCGTCCAATCTGATAACCCCAAAGGAAATCAAAATTCCAATGGGAAAAAGAAAGGATGAGGTAAGAAAAAGAACCAGGATGGGAAGCCTGATGCAAATAAATTTGGTAACAACGCTGGTGGTGGTAGAAATGAGTCGAGAAAGAAAGTCAAGTTTCCATGCAAGTTGTGCAGTGGAGACCATATAACTCATCTCTGCCCTAAGATTGAAGATGCTCAGCTCTTGTTAGGACAGCAAGGGACTTCTAGTTCTCAAGCTGTGTTAACCAACCCGTTTCCCCAAGGGCAGCAACTTCTTGCTGGCGCAAGTTCAAACCCTGGAACCTCCGCAGGGGGCAACCAGGAAGGGGAAAAATCGTCAAATATTTTTATGATGGGTTCTAACGTCCATGTGGCTACTCGGTCACGTGATTATGGTGAAGCCGAAACTTCCAAGGACAAGATTGTTCCCGAAAGTACTGACCTTCATATTGAGCGACCCCCTGTCGAGACTATACCACGAATTCTGAAAGGTTCCGCTAAACGCGCGACTATTAATCCTAATGCTAGGGCCACCCAGAATTACTCCATCGTGGAGGATCTGGCTCAGAGTCCATGCGCCATGTCCGCTTTAGAGGTTCTCCAGTCGTGTCCAGCTCAGAGAAGTGCTTTACTTTCTGCGATTGGGGCAGTCGATCCAACTAACTCTTTAGTGCTCACTTTTGACATGTTAAATGTCAAAAAGTGACTCCCTCATCATATGGCTTTCCAAATAAAGTCTACATACCGGAAAATCAATATTTTTCACACCGTTATAGATGAAGGAGCTTCCACATGTGTCATGTCGATGTCATGCTGGAAGGCTATTGGATCGCCTTCGGCTGTTCCTTCACCCACCGTCTTGACTGCATTTGATGGTCATTCTCATAAGCCACATGGGATTATCCCAGCCTTTCCTATATGTGTTGGAGGTAAGGTCGTCAATATTGAAGTGGAAGTCATAGATGCTAACCTAGACTATAATCTCCTCTTAGGAAGGAACTGGGTATACGAAATGGACGTCGTTGTTTCAACTCTGTTTCGTATCATTTGCTTTCCTCATGAGGGAAAAATCGTTAAGTTTGATCAATTGTACTATTGTCCAGTCGATCCTCAAGAAAGCTCTGACTCTATTGTTCCTTTAGTGGATAACCCTCGCCCGCCTACTGAGAATTTAGGAGTAGGGATGTATTCCTCATTGATGGGTTCATTTGATCTTCCCTCTCCTTTCGCTAAATCAATGCTATTTCATCATCTAAGGAGTCTCCTCGAGAAGAGTTCTTCCGAACTCGTTATTTTTCAGACCCTTGGACCTTGCCTTCACCTACGACCACATTAGTTGAAGGACAAGTAAATGGAATGGCATTTCCTATATCTGCAGCTGAGCTTAGATATCAATCTATCGTAAACTCTGCAGACGACCACTCTACTCCTTTTTCCGAAGAGGAGTTAGATGGTGATGTGGCCCCAGCTTGGAGCCTTGATTCTACCTCTGCCTTGGACTGCTTAGATTCGGTTTTACCTTCTGAAGAAGCAATCCTTGAAGTAATGATGGGTATAGATCGACCTTGGGAAGACTTACACCATCGTTCATACTTTCTTCCTCCATTGCAGGAAGTAGAATCTAGATTCTCCGAGCTCTTTACTAGTGATGTTTGTACGGTGTCAAATCCTTTGGCTCCAGCACACATTCGTGCCGAAGGTAATATGTCGGTGATTTCAAAAATGATACCTATAAACATCTCTAGGAACCCTAATGTCATTGAGAATCTCTTCATCGGAATTGAGTGTTCCCCTGAAGAAATTCAAATCTACACCGACCTTTTCAAAGAATATCGTGATGTATTTGCTTGGTCTTATGAAGAAATGCCTGGCATTGATCCTTCTATAGTTCAACATGAGATCAAGACGTATGAAAACGCCAAACCGGTTCGTCAAAGGCTTCGGCCGGTTAACCCTAGGAAAGCAGCAGCTATCAAAGCTGAGGTTGAGAAGCTGCTAAAGGCGGGTTTCATATACCATGTTCCTCTTACGGATTGGGTTTCCAATCCAGTCCCTGTGGATAAAAAGCAAGGAACAATCCGAGTATGCATCGATTTTAGGGACCTAAACAAGGCTTGTCCGAAAGATAATTACCCCACGCCATTCATTGATCAGATTATCGACGAGTGTGCGGGTAATGAGATTTTTTCCTTCATGGATGGTTTTTCGGGTTATAATCAAATTTCTATCCGTCCTGAAGATCAACATAAGACAACCTTTATATGTCCCTGGGGTACCTTTGCATATAGAAAGATGCCTTTTGGTCTTAAAAATGCTGGAGCCACTTTTCAGCGGGCCATGTCATATGCTTTCCACGACATCAAACATGTCATCGAGGCATACTTGGATGATCTCGCTGCTCGTTCTCGAAAGAGAACTGATCACCCTAGTCATCTTCGATTGGTTTTTGAGCGATGTCGTTTTTATAAAATCTGGTTGAATCCCAACAAGTGCGTTTTTGCGGTTACGTCCGGTCGGTTGTTAGGGTTCATCGTGTCCAATGAAGGGATTCGGGTTGATCCCTTCAAGGTTGAGGCAATAGTTCAATTGCCTCCCCTGTCCTCAATTCGACAGCTTCAAAGTCTTCAAGGGAAGGCTAATTTCTTAAGACTGTTTATAGCGAACTATGCCGAGATCACTAAAGGGTTCATGCGTTTGCTACGGAAAGGAGTTCCATTTGTGTGGGATGACTTTGTGCAGCGGTCGTTTGATGCTTTGAAAAAAGCATTAGTCTCTGCCCCGCTTTTGAGTCCACCGGATTATGGTAGAGACTTCCTTTTATATCTCGCTGCAGCAGAATCAACCATTGGTATGGTTCTCGTTCAGGAAGACGATGCTCTCACCGAGCATGTGATTTATTATTTGAGCCGAGGCTTAATAGGTCCTGAACTTTGCTATTCTCCAGTTGAGAAGTTGGCCTTGGCAGCTGTCCACACTGTCCAGCGGCTCCGTCATTATATCCTGCTACGCAAAACTTTTGTCTTAGCGGCGGTCAATCCATTTCAATTTGTCCTCAGTAGGCAAGTGATTGGGGAAAAATATAATAGATGGATAGTCATTTTGCAAGAATTCGATCTCGAGTTCTTGTCTGCCAAGTCTAAGAAATCCATGGTTTTCGCGGAGCTAATTTCTGAGCTACCTTGTGGAGAGGATATTGTTTATGAGGAAAGTTTTCCCGACAAACATTTATTCCTCATCTCTTCACTCGACCCTTGGTATGGAGATATCATTGTCTATCTCCATACTTCGAAGTTTCCCTCTACTTTCTCCAAGGATGAACGTCGAAAATTACGTCACCTGGCTAAAAACTATGTTATCATTGGTGACACATTATACCGTCGAGGGGTTGATTCAATCCTTCGGCGCTGTTTAACCTTAGAGGAAGCAGATTCAGTGCTCAATGACTGCCACAGTGGAGCTTGTGGTGGTCATCTATCAGGGCTTGCTACAGCCCAGCGCATCTTACGTGCCGGCTATTTTTGGCCTTCACTCTTTAAAGACTGTGTGGAAGCAGTCAAACGCTGTCACCCTTGTCAAATTTTTACTCGAAATATGTGCGCGCATCCAGCTCCTCTTTTTCCCGTTGTCACCGTCGGTCCCTTTACTAAGTGGGGTATTGATTTTACAACTTGTAATCCGCCTTCAGCAGCGAATCACAAGTACATTATCGTGGCTATAGACTACTTTACGAAGTGGGCTGAGGCCATGCCTACTTATAAGAACGATAGTGACACGACAGCATTGTTTCTTTTCAATCAGGTTATCTCAAGATTCGGTATCCCGAGAGAGATTGTCACTGACCATGGCAGTCATTTCCAGAATCAACTGATGTCCGAATTGGCTCTTAAATTAGGTTTCCGCCAGGAGCATTCGTCCCCTTATTATCCTCAGGCCAATGGATAGGTCTAGGCAGTCAATAAAACTCTTAAGACGATACTCCAATGGACAATCGATAAAAATCAGTCCAATTGGCACATTATGTTGTATTCGGCTCTTTGGGCATACCAAACCTCCGTCAAAACGGCTACTGGTTTTACACCTTTTCAGTTGGTTTATGGGATGGAATCTATCTTTCCCGTTGAATGTGAAATTCCATCTCTTAAGTTAGCTGTTGAGCTACTTCCTGAGACTTCGAGTCTCGAAGAGCGCCTAATTCACTTGGAACATCTCGATGAGCAGCGTTGAGATGCCGCCACAGTGAATGAGGCTCCTAAGAAAAGGGTTAAAACACAGTATGATAAGTTTGTCCGTCCTCGAGTCTTTGCTGAAGGTGACCTTGTCTTGGTCTATGACCAAGATAAAGACACCTTGGGGGTAGGAAAATTTAAGCCTATGTGGTATGGTCCTTTCATTATTAAACGAGTTTTAGAAAAAGGGTCGTATGAGTTAATCGATTTTGAGGGAAATAAGCTGGCGGAGCCCCGAAACGGGCTCTACCTAAAGAAGTACTTTGCTTAGTTTTGGCCAGGCAATGGCTTCTTTGTACTTTATGTATATTTGTACATATATCGTCGAGATTTTTCTGATATCAGCACTTTTTGGTCTACTGTGGCAGGTGTTGATGGATGACTTGGTCTATTTTGGGTTCGCCGATGGTGCTAGTCGGCACACTCGGAATCTCGCTTCCGCAGCTTGGGTACTTTATTATCCAACTGGTCAATTGATGGCATCAAGAGGCATATGTATCGGTCCTGCTTCAAACAATATGGCCAAGTATACTGCCGTTATTAATTTATTATCCGAGGAAATCTCTCATGGGATCGACTCGTTGGTAGTGTATCTTGATTCTCAATTGATAGTGTCACAATTAAACAACATTTATCGGGTAAGGGATCCATGTTTATATCGCCAGTATTTAAGGGTGAGGTTGTTGCAAAGATAATTTATTTATATTAATTATTTTCATATTCCAAGATCTCATAATTGGTTAGCTGATTCTATCGCTAATCAAGCATTAGACTGGCACATCAATCATTCATCACAATAAAATCAAGCATCAAAAAGTCAAACTGTATATATATATATATATATATATATATATATATATATATATATATATATATATATATATATATATATATATATATCATAAAGCATCTCGAGTGTACATATGTGTGTCCAAAAATATACAAAAATTGGGACTCAAATGCCCATAATCATGTCCGACGTATCTAACGCCTCGGCTTAGGATGAGCGGCTAAGTAAGTAACTATAGCATTGGCCACACGCCGAAAAGTGCGAACCCAGTCACGTGGCATGCCAACCACATGACACTGCATATCCTCAGGAAGGTCCTCTATGGCAGCCATTGGTACTTGGTAGCTCAGTCTCGCCAAGTGTCACTGGACGTTATGTAGAGTCCGCTCCGTATCAGCAGCCGCCTCTTCGGCTCCTCGGCCGCATCGTCCATGCCGTGGAAACCCATCTGGTCGTACCGACCCAATGTCTGGAACATGATCATCATATCAGTCATTTGAATCTCATCAAAAATATTTTTCAAAATTCATCATTATATTTGAAAAATCCAAAAAAAATCATAAAATCAAAAAATTCTTACCAATCTCGCCCCATGCTGCGTTCGGTGGTAACGCTAGATCAGGATCTCCTCGAAAATCCAGCCCAGCATAGGGGTAGTCATCCACGGCGATGATCTGCTGATCCCACCAGGTGAAGAAGTCATCGTCGAAGGCAGTCCTTGGGACCTCCCCACCCCCAGACGTTTCATCAGATTAGCCCACCGGCCCATGCTTGGATCGCGTGGGGTGCTGATGGAAACTGCTACCCTGGGGCGGAGTGCGGGAACCTTCTCAAAGAAGAGAGTACACAGGATAGTCCCATATCCAAAGTTCTTGGTCTATCCCCTCCTGATAGAAGTGAGCTGGCTCTTCATGTTGGCCAGAAGAGGAGTACACCAGTCGAACACAGTAGTGAGATAGTCAACTGCCACGCTCATGGTTAGCTGTGACGCCTGATGTAGAGAGGATGATCCGTTCACTCGAGCTATGGTGAACAGGATTATCCTAAGTGATAAACTCACCACATGTGTGATGGAAATCTGGCTTCCAACCTTCTTGGGATGTCCCGGGCAGTATATCTGTACATAGTCCTCTATTGTGAGGCTACTCCGTGTCCTGCCCCGGGAATGTACTACCTCTCCCCTTCGGGAAAGGCCTGTGATAAAATAGATATCCTCCACTTCTACCCTGAGCAGCATCTGATCGATCATAAAGGCTTCCTCATCGACGTCCCAATAATCAATGAGCATCTCAAGCAGACGCGTGTTCGCTTTCATATTTGGCAGTTTGAAAAATTTAAGCAAACCGCATCCCTGTAGGGCATCTAATGCTTCTGGACTATTCATAACTTCATTATCCACCGCTGCGTGCTCTCCTTCATGCCACGTTATAGGCATCCTGAGAAAAAATCGATTTAAAACCATTAGTTTTTGTTTAAAAATGGTTCGCGGCATATACGCGGGTCCCTGTGCACATAGTCGTGTATAGGGCCCGCGTGTACGCGGGTTTAATATTACCAACCTGCGTATACGCCGTGGGGAAATTTTTGACAAAAGTTCAATGGTGAAACATCAATCAAAAATCTTAATACCAGTCACAATCAATTGCAAGCTAAGTATAAGAGTTACCTGGAGGTTTTTGACGAATTTGAATGGTTGAATCTGGCTATGGGAAGTTTGCTCCTTTTGCTCCAAATCCTTTGCTCTCAAACTCAAATGGTAAAAATGGTGAGTCCAAAATTCTTTTTATAAGTTTTGAAAATGTAAAATTTTTTCAAAATTTTATTTTGTTTGGCCTCATGTGACTTTTAACTTGGGAGCTTGGAATGTCAAGAATGGTTTGTTTTTCAGGACATTTTGGACGTTTTTCAGTTTCGAGACGGTTCCATGACTGCTGACCCGTCATGGCAGGTATCGTTTTCTCACTGGCATATAGGTTAGGGACACCATTTTTCCATTGCATTATGCATACTAGCCTCCATTTGCCGATACATCTGCCATAGGGTCGATCCCATCGTGTTATGGTTCGTAAGCCATCTTCACTCGCCGATTCTTTAAATCATGACACGATGGTAGAGCCATCCTTTACATGGGCATCGTAGTTAGCACCTCACTGACATTTGTTGCCCATGCTGCTCCGATTTGAGTAGGCTCGGGAGTCCTCTGTAGTCCCACCATGACCTATGCATTGAAGACTCATTCCTCTTAGCTTCTCCGCTTTGTTCTGGCCTTATACCCTAGAGGCTCCTTTGTGTTGAGTTGTACTACTGCATTGCATATTGACCACTTGCACCTTTTGGCCTAGAGCCGGCTTCACTTGGACTCGTGTTTAAGCCAACTTTTGACCATGACGTCTGCAAAATCAACCTTGCATACCTTTGACTTCTGCAGCTTGACACACCTTGACCCGTGGAAGGAACATACCTTTGAGTGTCACTGACCAGTTTTCACCTCCCTGCATTGAGCATAGGAACGTTCCTTTCCCGGGAACTAGATCATCTATTTCACCGACACTCGTTCTTTCCACTGTACCATAGCATTCTTTTATTCTTTTTCCAGCTTAATAGAAAAAGACAAAAAAATTAAATATTCCAAAAAAGAGCGGGAACGGGACAGTATTTCCATTTATTGTTGGCAGCTAGAGTCAGTCGTGTCGCCCTTGAACAAAGCACTCAAAAAAAAGTCTCCTCCGTGTGGGCGAGATTTAGTTTGACTTAGGTACACCTTAACCTTGTTATTGAGTCAGTTCTCGCCCGATTGGTTATCTCTTCCAATCATATGGAGGGTTCGTTCGTGCCTCCTGCATGGCGAACTTATACAGAGTCATCATATGCTGCCACATAGTCACATTGAGTCGTGCTTTTGTTCAAGGGAAGTTAGCCTGAGTCGGCCTCTCTGCGGTGTCTCTTGACTCATTTTTCAGTCGGCCATCCCTGGTTGTCAGTGTCATGTCTATCATCAAATCAGCTATATTGGTCCTATACTCGTGCCGGTTTGAGAAGGTCCCCATTGACTTCTTGCTGGCGGGTCTTGTCCTTATTAACGACGACATCTTGCTCTGAGGACAGGCCTAGAGCCGCACCCTGGCCCTATTTTCATTATTGATAGGTCACCTTGTGCTCAGCATCGATCAGTATCATGGGTCTTTGACTGAGTGGTTTCCCTTGTGTTCGACATCAGCTTATATTATCACACATTGGGATTCGTGCAGTACCTTGGTTTCCATTTGACCCTATTGGTGGATACCTCGCCTCTGTGTCAGCTTTCATTATTGGTTGGTTCAAAGGGTTTCTGTCGTGCGCTAGCCACATCTTGTGTACGCCAGAAATGTACTTCGGTTGGGTTACTACATCTTTTTCGTCCGATTCCTTCCACATTATTGGCCTACGGGTTACACTCGCGCTAGATTGATGAAGGATGCCTTAATGCCTTCCTTCTAGCGGATCTTTCCCTATCGACTCCGAATCATTGCTCTGGGGCAAAGATCTAGAGTCCATTTGGCAGTACCTTGGGGTTTGCAGTCATTAGTGGCAAATCCTTCACTATCGACAGTGGGAAACCATCATTGTCTCCTGATCGATAGATTCTTACAGGTGTTCGACTCCAGCTCATCTATTCACACTTGTTAGATTGTACTGGGTACCTTGACGCTCATTATCATTATCGGTGAGTAGTCTCGCGTTTGTTAACGGTATACATCAATGACCGGTAATCAAACGATTTCTCACATGGTCGACTTCAGATCATTTATTCCCATGGTGTAGAAATGTACCACGGCGGTCGGTGAAGACCTCAGGTTGTATCAACATTCATTGGTTCACTTGACAGTTGCTCCTGTTGCTGCTAGTTGATACCACTCCACTTTATATGTTGCAGTCAGTCATGGCGACATTCTATATGCTGGCACCTGAGTTTGCAGTGTAGTACCATCCTATTCCATCATGTTCAGTTGGTACCTTTTGGGATCAGTCTTTGATATCAGTGATCCGTTGCATCTTTCAGCATCATTGACAGTCTTATATGTGATATTCAGACATGTACTTGTTCATCATGATCAGATGATCCATTATGTATCTTTCAGTCATTTATACTTGTATACTTAGTGGATCCGCTTGTACTTGATATGCGGACATGCTTTACTTTTTCTGAGCATGGGTATGCCCGCCTCAGACAGTGTTTCTTTCTAATCTCCTTTGGTGGCTTGGCAGGCTGAATTTTGGTGAAGTCCTCCTCGATTTTTGACAGACTTCCTTTCCATGTACTTGCATAATATATTTCGGCCGTCATGTACCCCTTCTGACCTCATATAATAGGGGGCATCTGTTATAGCTCCAAATCTCACTTTTATGGTTTGTGATGCTACACTCATGGCCTAGGGCAACCCCTCCTTCCAGACCTGGTCCTAAAATTTAAAAAACAATGTTTTATCCCTTATACGCGACATTGCCCTGAGTTAAATGCGTGTATACGTGGGTCTGTGTATACCCAACCCGCGTATATGTATTAAAACACTTAAAAAAATATAAAACTCCTTATTTTCGGGCGGAGATCGTGGGTTTTACCTGCTGATTACCTGTTAGTGCCCGTGGCCCAACTGTTCCCAACCAACTCCTAACTAAAAAACTACTTTGGGAGAGGTATAAAAAGACCTCAAAGTGAAGGCCTAAGGGAGGAGAGAAGAGAGAGAAAGGTTATTATGCTGAGATTTTTCCCCTGACCAGATCTGAAGATCCTTGTGCCTTCTGCACTTCCCCCATTTGTACAGGAAACTCTTGTTTCCTTGTGTGTGTTGATGTTCATCCATTACTTGTGACATCATGGAGAGAGTCATGGAAGAATTTTGTTAGAGGCTTGAGGCTGGAACGGATCCGGAAGGAAGCTTTGCTTGGAGCCTGTTGAAGGTGACTCAGGTGAAAATATTCCTTTTTATGTACTTTATTTGTCTATAATAAAAGAAACACATGTCTTGGTTCCCGAAATGAATCTTCTTTATGTTAATGATATTCATGTTAGAATTCATATGTAAATGTTTGTTTGGATTTCATAACTAACTACCTTTCTTTATAACATGAAGATGGTTTCTTTATAAGTTTTTGTCCATATACTGTTGTGTTCTTTGAATTGGTTGTTTTGCAGGACAAAAGAGAAGAAGGGAACTCCAAGAAGGGTTTGGACCCTAAGGGCCTTCTCAAACGTAGGACCAAAGGTACGTACCCTTAACATAGAATTTGCTTATAATAGCATAATGGCTGTATGAATGCATGTTTCTTTGTATAGACAAATTTCAGTCTGCTAGGGTTTCAACCCAAAAGCCCTAGGGGAACATTTCCCTCTATCAATGTTAGATACGAATCCTAGCTAAATTTGTCAGGATAGATAATCCTTATGCCTGATACGCAAATCAAAGGAAGTCCATGTTATGTGGTAAGCCGTTTATCTTGGGGTCTGTTTCTGGAAGCAACTTAGAAAAAAAAAAAACTAGCCTCCTTGTGGTAGAAAATTTTCTTTTGCATTAATATTTAATTGGAGAGCTCGTAAATGGAAAATTGGAAACTGTAAGACTATTTAAAAGAGACCAAGTGTAGTCTTTCCATTGAAAATATTGATTTTCTCTACATCAATATATGTTTAAAAAATTTTGCCGATGAAAATTCCAAGAGGGAAGGTAAGTTATTGGAGGGAAAGGTGGTAATTTTTACATATCCTACACTATTAGTTAATCCCAACTTTTTGGTTCACAACATAATCTAATGAAGGAAAATAATAAGAGGTTTGTGTGGAGGATTAACTCACAACAACATGAGAGTCCTTGCATTGACAACATTCATGTGTGCATTGTAGGAAAGACAATTGTTATATGGCAACTTTCCTTAGGAAAGTGTATTGGTTTTATGTTCTCTAGAGACTCTCCTTCTCGTTGTTGGTCTATTGAAACTTGAAAGTCACAAGGGATGGGACAATAGGAACAATTTGAAAGGCCGAAAAATAAAACTAATCCTGAAATTCAATCATGCTAACCTAGCCATACGCCCCATGTCCAATGTTGTACGGTTCTTTACATAACAAAATTGGGGATTTAAACGTCATGTATAGTGTATAACTCCCCAATCCTTTCTTTTTGCTTCCTCTTTTTGTGTTTCCACTTTCATTTGGAAGTTTCCTCAGTATCTAGTTTTCTGTAATCTCAAACTGACCCTGACAAGTTATATGTCTTGCATATAATTTTATTTAATTCCTCTTTTACCTATAAAAAAAATTGATCGAAAATTCAATGCAAGAAAACTATAACTGTGAAATGAATGTATTCCTGGTTTTACCATCACAAATCACAATAGTTAATACCCTTAAAATAAATAATCTATTATTTTTGACATCCATAAAGATGGGTTCTACTACAGGTTTTGGTGCATAAAAATACATAATCTAAGGAGTGATATTATAAAGGCAACTTCTTTGCATTCAATTGAGTTCTGATTAATATAAGGTACTTGTATCCTTTTTTTATTTGAATATATGCTTCCTCATTAGCATGTTTCATAGTAGACAATTGCACTTTAACAGAGCATCACAGAAGAAGAGGAATATTTAGGGTAGTGGGATTTAGCCTTTGACACATGCTTCCCTGGGAGTTTTCCAAGTCGTTAGCAACATGTGGTGAGAAAAACAAATTATACTTATCATTGTGCTTTGAACAACTTTCTCTTTGAATTATTAAGCATTTTCTATAGAAGGATTGAAACAAGATATGTTTTCACACAACAACTCTTTGTATTCTTATTCTAAATTCAAAGACAAAAATTGTGATTTCTAATCACTCTAAAAGTTCATAAAGAAAATTTGGTGAAACAGTGATTCAAGGGAATGATAATATTTAAGTTATTAACAACATTTTTCAGCCTGAATAAGCAGTTTCCAAGTGTGTACCTTGTCTACTATAGAATTACCACCAAACATGACTCGAGCACCCAAGTGTAGGTTTAGGGAATAACCAAGGCTTGCCAAGAATAACAAGGTTATGAAAGTGTGTCATACGTCTCATGTTCTAAAACGATTTGTGAAGATTGTGTCTCATATAATTATAGAGGGAAACATTTATTAGTTGTGCAAGTTTCCTTCTCTCTCTTTAATGACTTCCTTTTCTACAAAAATAAGTATAAAAGTATACCTGTGACTAAAAATTGAGATTGTTAGCATTTTGGTTATATAGCAATAGATCAGAGATTAATGGTGGTATTTATTTTTCATCAATGTTTAAGTTATACACACAAATGATTTGTTGATTTTCTATCTCATTATCATTCCAAATTCAGAACTTTCGGTGGACTGACTCTTAAACACGCCGCATAAACATTAATCCTTCTCTATTTTAAATATAAAATTTGAAAACATCCAGATGATATTATAACAACCTTCTTTTCAGTATTTATATAAACACCTTTTTCTAGCATACCATTTTCCTTTATGATGTCATAGGCCAATCTCCTACCATTAGCCCCTCGTACCATCCCTCCTCCTATTATGTTTTCAACTGGTGATATTAGAAGATAAGTTTGTATCCTCAACTCTAGAAAAGTAGCCAGTGAGGAAGGTTTCAAAACTCATTTTTTCTACATGGTATTCATTTCCTTCTCTTTCATGTTATTTATCTTTTTAACCATGCTGTTTGTATGAGTTTTCCTTCTTCATGGTCTCAACATATTATCCAACCCATTCTCAAGTCATGGGATGCTTCAAGTCCTAATAACTACAGGAGCATCATGATTTGTCACACCTTCACCAAACTTTATGCCATTGTTCTTTACATATGGTTATATGGTCGGTTGAAGGAAAGGTTTCGACCTTAAAATGCAGAAAATCCTACTTCATTATCAGCTGATGAGATAGACAACCCAACTCCTCTCAAATTCTGAGATGAAATACAAATGGATATATTATGACAATTAACGATGGTTAGTCTATCACTTATGGATAGGCACTGAACTGAGAAGACTGAATTCGATTGCTTGCCTACCTATCCCGACCCTACTCAACTAGGATCGTGAACTATGAAATAAAATTTTGTCAGGCAGACAATAAAGTGCAAAAGTGATTGAACAAATTCACTCTGGTCAAAATGGTTTTAATGAAAATGCCCTTGATCCTAACCCTCAGTGGTGGAGCAAAGTTTCAAGATTCAACTACACTCATGGGCGGATCTGGTCGAGAATGAGGAATTTAAGAATTCATATTAGGGATATGACCTCCGTGAGAGATCGTGAATGCAGTCATTGAAAAGGAAACGATCATATTAACCTAGGAATTTTTAGAAAGTACTATCCTAGAATGCTTATAAATATTCTACAGGGATTTAGACTCTAGATATGAGTTTGCCAAAACTATTGCATTACAGACAGAGCAACAACATTTGTTTAACTGGATTGAAAACCTTGAATGGTTGTAGATCCAAGAGAGGAAGATTTTCAAATTCCTACGCAAACACTTTGTTTTCCAAGCATCTCTTATGGAGCTTTGGAAATAGGTTGAGTAATGAGTATATGTGTGGCTAACTAGGTGGCTCTTGGTTAGTGAAAATCTCTCCAAAAGTACATCTATGCCAAAGAGACCCCTGCAAAATGTCTATCTCAAACTTGGTAACATCTGAATGCATTCACCAATTTTAAGAGCTTTAGTAGGCAGGCTTCGACATATGTAGAGAATCTAGATCGACAAGCCTCATATTTTGTGAGAAAGAGTGAGTAGATCACAGAGTAATGGCTTATTTCACTCCTTACGGAATATCTGCAGTTTGTTTGAAGTAATTTCTAATTATGAATCATACATGTTTTAAAGTAAATTCTACTAATTTTCATAATTTAAGGGGTTTCACTGATCTAGAAATAGTGAATGAATAAAAGGAATAGGATCTTACTGATGATGACAACATCGTAGGGGCTCTAGAGCTTCTTTTCTATTACCTTGGAGTCAACCTAGCCAACTAGATAGGAGAGATTCATCTATTATAGAAGTAGTTGAAGCAGTGCCTTTGCACACCCAAGAAGACCTTCTACAACAGTTCAGCACTCAATCCGTTGCCTGCACCTAGAGAGATCTCATTTCGGTTCACTATATCCCCATTAGCTCACCTGCCCAAAATGCACCCAATCGGCCAGATGTCGCCTTCCTTGCTTAAGGGCCTTTCAAAGATGTAACAAAAAGGTGATTTCATGTTATCAGGTTGGAAATATTGATCAATTGGGATTTCAGTCCAATCTATAGACCCAAGTTGTGATTTCAATGTGTGTTTTAGGGAAGCGTACCCCCAAGCTAGCATGATTTCTTTATCAATGGGTTATGTTTCCATAGATAAAAGGAGACGAGCAGATTTGGCTGTTACATTTTCTCTTCAACCAATTGATTCTAAGAAGCTAGAGAGGATCGCAACACCCTGGTAGCCACAATGTTGGCATTCGGAGCATCTAAGACTCTCATTTGGGTCTTTTGGTCCTTCTCCTTACTATGATAAATGGCCTCCCAAAGTCATCAAATGTCAACTCCATCCCTGCAAACAGCAACAAAGTGCAGCACAAAGATTAAAGCATAAACTTAAAAGCAAGGATGAAAAAAAGTAGTGGATTTTGAACTACAGATCTAAGGTGTGTGTACTCTCTTTGTGTGGAATAACACTGAAAGTGGATGGAAATTAAATGAAATTAGAAATGAAACATACATGGGCATCTTAATGGACTGAAGATCCAATGGTGGGGTTCAATATCAACTCTCCTGCTAGTAAAACCGTAATTCGCAACTCTTTTCAATCTCATTTTCTCTCCAACCCTGTGAGAAGTGAAAATATACTAGTTTTTTTAGAACATAAATGAAGATTGGAGGTGGGACGGATTTTGTACATCAAAATTAATGCAGAACTTTTCCAAAAATGCTAAAATTTTCCATCTTGAAAAACAATAAATTATACAATATTTTATTCAATGAGTTTGTAGTTGTATTTGACAAACTAACACCCTTTTTTTATAGTTGTGTTTGAAAGCATTTCTTCCATATTTGGTGTATTTATCATAATAATAATAACAATCTAATTTTAAGATTACCTTTTTTAGGTAATCATTTTGTTGTTAGTTTATAGAGGTAGACATGTTATACTTTTGGAATTTGAAAAGGAAACCCGTGCTCTTAACTTGTTTGCATTGAAAACATTTAAGTGTAAGAAGAAAACATGCCCTCTTAACTTGGTTGTATTGAAAACCTTTAAGTGTTCTTGTATATTAGGTGGGTGCAAACAAGAGAGAGTATATGGTAAGGGGATTTAATAGTTAAAAACAAGCGTTAGTTTCTTAAAATTCACATGAAAAAATTGCAAGGAGTAGGGTAGGTACCCTTATTTAGGTTAAATATATTCAAATTGTTGTGTGAATAGGGTTGTAAGACCCTATGTTTCCATATTGAGAAAATGGAGTCCTCTCCAAGTCACTGACATAGTTTAAGTTGTCATAAGAAAAGTTGTTTTTCCTTAAGATGTGAACATTTAATTTTAGGTAGTGTGATAATGTGGTTTCAACGAGGCATTCAAAGATGGAATGAGCATGCACATTTTGGATGTTGGTGTTATGTTCTACTTGAGGCATGAGTGCACGTCTAAGAAGACTCTAACAAGGGTTGAAGAGTTGGAATAGTTAGAGAGGTTGGGGGTTGTAGTCTCACTTAGAGGTGTAGACAATCAATTTAAGCACCATGATAAGTTGTGAAGCAAACTTAAGAAATTTGATGAGTTGCACGAAGGAAACTTGGAAATGGTACTAGGTGAACATTCCTTGATTGATGTTGATACCCTCTCCTTAGCACTACCAATTTGCAAGACAAAGAAGAAATGTGAAATATATGTGCAACCCACTAAATAAATTGGCAAGGTTATTGCAACATATATAGGTGGTTTTGTCATGTTACAAAAGGAGGTGTTGGAACTTCAAAGGTGACAACTAGAGTAGAGTTTTTATGGAGTGTCAACAAGGTTCAAGGATCTGATAAGGAGAAAATTACACAAATCTGAAAAATAGGCTATCATTAGGGGAATTTTGAGGTCTAAAATGGGCTTCCTATGGAAATTATAAAATAATAGTGGAAATAATAAAATAAGATTAGATTACATCATCAAATTTTAGAGGTAAAAAAGAAAAAGCTATTTTTTTAACTCGTATTGTCAACTTATCTCCCTATGGATTTTTACTCAAATTTCAAGTGGAAACAATCATTGGATGAAAAATTTGATTCTTCATCCAAGGAATACCCATGTTTCATACTTTCAATGGACCCTACTACACGAAAAATGATAAATACATGAAAAAACATGATTGCAATCACGTTTTTCATGTATTTAGCATTTTTTGTGTAGTAGGGTCCATTGAAAGTATGAAACATGGGTACTCCTTGGATGAGGAATTAAATTTTGCAGCCAATGAGTACTCCCGCTTGAAATTTGAGTAAAACCTTAGAGAGATAAGTTGAAAATACGAGTTGAAAGAATAGTTTTATTATTTTATTATTTTTTTATTATTTTTACTTTTGGATTTCAGAGATCTGTGGTTTGTGTTATTTGAATTTCTGGTCGGAGAACCCACAGTAATGGAGTTTTTACACCAACGTTTCGAATCCCAAATGGGATCCATCATCAGGGAAAAAAGAAAGATGAAGAGAAAGATGATAAAAAGAAGAGCCAGAGGGAGGAAATAAATACTCATGAGGGCAGAATAATAGAGGCAAAGCACAGGTCGGCTGGAAATAAATGATGAAAACTAATTTTAATTTTAATTTTATTTATTGATTTTGCTTTTAATAAATTAATCTTATTTATTTAATAACTTTTTAAGATAATCTTGAAAAAATATATATAATTACCTAGATACTAATATATATAATGATAATAATATCAAAAAAAATTTAAAGAAAAAACTTGAAACCCTAAAGTAATAACATCTAAAAACCAGAATATAAATTTTAATATTTTAATATTTAAATCATAAACCTAATACTATAATATTTATATAACCTAAAGACAAAACTAAAAACTTTTCATCTAAATATTTATTTAACTAACCTAAGGACTCTACACACATTCATATAAATATATTTATATTTTTACTTTTTTACTCCAAAAATGGTGAATCATCCCCCATGGTTAACATCATCATCTTGAATCGTATTGGTTCTTATAAAGTTTATTTTGGTTTTACATTTTTCTTAAGAGGCCCATTTTAGACCTCAAAATTCCCCTAATGATTCGGTTAGGATATCACTGTTTTGGGACATCCAAAGTTGAAGGTACATTTTATAGAGGTGTAGTCTAAGTGCTTGGGTGTAGGGCACATCTTATGGGTATCTTGGACTTTTGGTATGTGTTAGTGGTGTTAGTGCGTTATGTTTGATGAGCACTAGCTAGAATGTGTTCCATGAAGATAAAAAGCCCACAAGTTTGAGATGGCTTAACCATTTGGCATTGTAAGGTGTGTTATGCCCTAGTTTTGAGGAGATAATTAAAACTATCTTAGAGTGTGATGGGTTGTACCGTGGACTTAGGTCCACTTGCATGGGTTGAGATGTAAAGGTACCCCATGATTTGAGGAAAATAATTGCAATGTTTACCTATAGAAATCATTTATAATATAAGATTAATAAGTTTTTTTGGAGAATGGAAGAGGAAGATAATAAAGGAGAGGCATTGAGGTTTGTTGTAAAAGAATCAAAAGGAAGGAAAAATGTCTCATATAAGCAGAAATTTTCAAGTTTCCTCTTCAACAGGACTAAATTTTAGTTGGAGCTACGGAGTTATCCTTAAAAGTATTGACTCAATACTCTAGAAATCTAGGACATGACATATCCAAGCTAGTCCATTAGATAGATTCGTCTTAGGCAAAGGTTGCAAAGGATAAGGTGAAATAAACCCTTTTTAATGTGAGTTTTAAACCTTCCATTTGAAAATTCTAAAAAACTCAATGCCAATGCTTAATCCATGGTTTGATTATTTTTATTTCAGTTTTGTCTTAAATGTTGAGATCTTTCTTTGGGTCTAGTTATCATTTTGTCATTTAATTTTTCTATTGAGAAGGTCTTAAGGGCTATAGGGGATAAGATGGTTATTTTCCAACACCCCTCCCTTAAAACCATATAAATATATGGTGTGCCACATTTTGTTGTTGTAATATTTCAACCACAAGACCTTCCTATGTGGATGCTCTTGAGAGGAGGGTATGTAAAGGAAGTGGAAAAAAACAAGATTTTATGTTGAGTCGAAGGAGGGGCATGGATTGTAGGTGTATCTAGAGGTATTGACAAAGGTTAGGGGGAATGGAGTTTACATCCTATTACAACGTCTACTATTCCACCATTCGAGGTGCTAGAGGGTACTAACTTTAAGGGTTAGAGGTGAAATCTCACAAGGATATTAAAAACGAGAAGGTATGTATGATTTAGCATATGATTGATTCTTCAAGGGTTGACTGTTTGGATGATATTTTCTATTAAATGGAAAAAATTGAAGCCCTACTACCTACATAATAAGTAGAGTAAGAGAAAATGTTTCCTAAGATTTAAAGAATATCTCCATCTTTTGTCCATGAGATCCATGGAAGTTAGGTTTTAGTGTTAATAACTTGTGTTAAGATATCATATTTGATTCGAGACACATATATTTCTTAAACTATTGGTGAAGAGTCCAACCAATGGGTAGGAAAAGTTGTTCATTTACAAGGTTGGCATCAATCAAGTATTCTCTCTCTCTACCCATATCTAAGATGAGAAGTGTGCATAATGGACTTATTATTATAACAAATTGCAAATATTGGATTATCTTGAAGTTCAAGGGCTTGAAGTGGTTGCCTCAACCTACAAATATTTAAAGGAACTATGTGCTTTTCAATTAAACCCTTGTGGTCAAGGAGCTACAAAAGAGGAAGGCCTTATGGCTATTTTTAATGGGTTGTAATGACCTTGGTCTTATGGTGAATATCTAGATATGATGCTAAGGGTCCTTATCTTATTACATTTATGTTGTTAGGTCCCTATAATACTAGTGATTCCCCCATTACTATAGTCATTGTAGCCCTTGTTGTTATTGTTGTGCCCCTATTGTCCCCATATTGTTATTATTGTGCCCCATAGAAGCCCACTATTGTTATTTTTGTGCCCTTATATTATTATTGTTAGGTCGGCTTTGGTTATATTATGACTCCTTGGACTCCTATATTTAGAAAGAAGGTTTTTGCATTTGTAACATCCAAGAATTGTTCATTTTTGTAATGTAAAGGAGGTTTCCCCCTCAAAGAGGCTGATTTCTAAGTTTTTGATCTATCTTTTCTATCTTTTTGTGAGCTGGTTTAATAACATTTGGTATCAGAGCTTTGGATTCCAGGGTTTCACTGCTTCAAACAGATCATCGTGGCATTTTCAATATAACGTATTGTCTATGACATTTCAAAAGCTAAGAAAAAACCCATTTGAGTCGAACTCTCTCTGAACCTTTGGTCTGAATTTCAAATCTTTTCTTGTTATATTGTTGGAGCTATGATCCAAGGAAATTAGGCTTTTTTCTTGACCTAGGGAAAATTGTCATAACTTTGTTTCTGAGCATAAGATTGAAATTTAGTAAGAAGTTACAGAAAGAGGACAGTGTGTAGTTTTCTATGTATCTATTTCAGATCCTAAGGTTGACACAGGGAAACACGGCACTTTGTAAAAGTTCGCTCTACTGAACAAGTCTATAATCAGGTCATCATGGACTATTTGACATAACTCTTCCTTGGTGAATCCAACCTTGATCAAACTTGTGGGGTTAGAAATAGGAATCAAAGGGCTACAAGAGGAAGCAATTTCAGACCTTGGAGACCCGAAATTACAGAGATATAGCAGATTCAATATCGAGCTCCTACAAAGTGAACAAAGGTGTGTAGTTTTTTTAAAAAATTTCATAAGTTTGGTTTGAAAAATTATTTTTAAGTAATTAAAAGCGCATAGTGAAGCATTATTATCATTAATTGATGCCCCGAAGATATAAAATGAAAACACATAGTAAGCAACCTAAAATCTCTAGCATGACTTGTGAAGAAGAGGAAGAAATGCAACATGATATATCAAAATTGTGAGACCAAGTGCAACAAAATTCACTCTCACAAAAGTAACAAAAGCTAAGATGGATGGTTTAAAGAAAGACTTAGAAGCTAGGATGTATGGCGTGGAAGCTAAGATGGGTGGTTTAAAGAAAGGTGTATAAGCTAAGATGAATGATGTGGAAGATAAGATGGATGGCATGGAAGCTAAGATGGATGGTTTAAAGAAAGGCATGGAAGCTAAGATGGAAGATTTGAAGACAAATTTGACAAAGTTTCTACAAGAAATTATTACTAATGGCGAAAGGGTAGTAAAGGAAACTCATGATGAGAAAAAAATAAATGTTAATCATGATTTCATAGACTCTAACGTTTGATTGAAGACCCACCATGTTCCAAAGATCGATATGAGGTAGCTTGATGGAAAGGATCTAGTAACATGGATACTACAGATGGAGCAATATTCGATCTCCATAATGTGCAAAACACACAAAAGGTACACATTGCAACTTTATATTTGGAACCAAATCAGTTTGTATGGTATCAATGACTTTGCTCTCATAAACAAATTGTCACTTGGGAAATTTTTACGGATGAAATGATAACACATTATAAGGATACAAAAAGAAACACATTTTCTAGCCAATTAATAAATCTCAAACAAAAGGGTTCAATGATGGAGCACATTGAGGACTTCCAAAAATTGAATATAAGAGTAAAAGATATTCCAGAGGAGCATAGGATTGATGTGTTCATAAGGACTTTAAAGGATAACATCCAACATGAGGTTCGCCTTTGGGAACCTAATTCATTGGAGAAGGCATTCAGGTTGGCAAGAAAAATGGAAAGTAAAATTATGGAAATAAGGAATCCTACCACTCACAATTATAAAGGTGGAAGTGTTGTTTCCCCTAGCCTTCCACAACCTACAAGGTTGACACCACAGCAATTGGAATAAGAAAGAGAAAAATGGCTTTGTTATAGTTGTGATAGAAAATACACTTAGGTCATAAGTGTGCTTAGAAGAAATTATTTTACATATATTATGAAGAGGAGGAAGAAAAGGAACAAGAAACGTCAAAAGAAGAGGATATACACTAGGAAAAAACCCTAGAGAAAGAAGAAATGAATCCAACCATATCTCATAATGCATTGGCTGGAATTACCACTCCTCAAACTATCAAGATAGAAGGGCATTTCAAGAAGAAAAAGGTAATAGTGTTGACTGATTCAGGCAATACCCATAATTTTATTCATTGTAATATAGCCAAGGAATTGAAATGCTCCCTATATCCATCACCAGAGTGTCAAGTGATGGTTGCAAGTAGAGGAACCATAAATTGCTCTGGAAAGTGCCATAATATCAAGCTATCCATGGGATAATATGTATTGAATATCCCAATGCTTTCCATTCCAATGGGTGGGACTAATGTTGTACTAGGAGTCCAATGGCTACAATCCTTGGGTACAATAGCTTTTAATTTTCAAAAACTTTTCATGAAATTTTCTTCAAAAGGAAAGGAAATTGAATTAACGGGTATCACAGGAAAACCAGGAAAGATAATCAAATCTAACATAATGATAATGCTTCTAAAGAAAGAACAATGAGGCATAATTGCACAATTATGTTCACTATAGGTTCCCACATCGAAATCATCTATTTCTCCAGATCTCCAAAAAGTTTTGGACAATCATTCCAAGGTATTTGAGACTCCCAAAGGAATCCCACCTATTCGTGATCATGATAATGATATTCATTTGGTTCCAGGAAGTGTTCCTCCAAACATCAGGCCTTACAGATATCCCTATGCGCAAAAGAGTGAATTTTAACGTATGGTTGCAGAAATGCTAGAGGCTAGTATAATTCAACCTAGTCAAAGTTATTTCTCCACTCCAGTAGTATTGGTTCACAAGAAGGATGGATCATGCCACATGTGTCCAAATTATAGGGATATCAACAAGCAAACTATTAAAGATAAATTTCCCATTCATGTCATTGATGAATTGCATGGATCAATATACTTCACCAAATTGGATATTCATTCAGGATATCATCAAATCATAATGAAGATTGAAGACATTCCAAAAACAACAGTTAGAACTCATGAGGGTCATTATGAATTTTTGGTCATGCCTTTTGGCCTTACCAATGCACCTTCTACATTTCAAGGTTCGATGAATTCCATTTTCAAACCCTTACTTATAAAATTTGGGTTAGTTTTTTTTTATGATATGATAATCTACGTCAAGTCTTGGAAGGATCATGTTCAACATGTTGATAGGGTACTCAAACTATTGGAGGAGAACCAATTATATGCAAAAAGCTCCAAATGTTTCTTTGGAGCACAAGAGGTGGAATATTTTGGTCATATTGTATCTCATGAAGGTGTTAAGGTAGACCCTAGCAAAATTAAAACCATTAAGGAATGGAAAACCCCCACATCCATAAATCATCTGCAAGGATTTCTCGGGTTGACAGGGTATTATCACAAGTTTGTTAGGAATTATGGGAGAATAGCAACACCTCTAACAACATTATTGAAGAAAGATACATTTTCATGGACTCAAGAAGCAACAAAGACCTTTGAACATCTTAAAGAGGCAATGTTCCAAGCACCAGTCTTAGCTACACTGAACTTCACAAAACCCTTTATTCTGGAATGTGATGCCTCGAGAAATGGAATTGGTGTTGTTTCAATGCAAGAAGAAAGACTCAATGCTTTTTAAAGTCGTCCAATCAAATGAAAGTATTTACACAAAGCTATTTATGAAAAGGAAATGTTGGCAATACTACATGAACTTAAGAAATGCCAACCCTACCTAATGGGAAGACACTTAAAGATAAAAACAGACCATGATAGTCTTAAATACTTTTTAGAACAAAGAGTATCTTCAAAAGAGCAGCAAAAATGGGTCACAAAGATGTTGCGTTATGACTTTGAAATCATCTATAAAAAAGGGAAGCAAAATGTTGTGGCAGATGCACTCTCAAGAAAGGATGAGGATGTGGAAGCATTTCTTTGCGCCATTTATATTATCCAACCAGATTGGATAAAAAAATAAATGGATGAATGGAAGACTGATGAAGAAGTGTGGGCACTCATTACAAAGATAAAAAAAAAACCCAGTACATCTGATACATTTACTTGGAAAAATGATTCATTATGGTACAAAGATCATTTATACCTATGTAATAATTCCCAACTCAAACAAAATATTCTTAGGGAATTTCACACCTCTCCCTTAGGAGGGCACTCATGATTTCTAAAAACTTACCATAGGGTTAAGAAGGATTTTTTTTAGGATGGCCTTAAATTGGATATTCAAAAGTTTGTGGCAGAATGTTTGGTTTACCAACAAAATAAAGTTGAAACAATTAAGACCCCAAGTCTATTACAACCTTTATCCATTCCAAGCCAACATTGGAAGGAGGTTTCAATGGATTTTATCACAAGTTTACCCAAGTCTGAAGGAAAGAGTGTTATCATGGTGATAGTTGACAGACTTACCAAGTATGCACACTTTTGTGCATTATCTCATCAATTTAAATCAAGTACAATTTATACTGCATTTATGGAAACAATTCAAAAGCTACATGGAAACCCAAAGATTATTGTAAGTGACAAAGATCCCATTTTCACCGGAAATTTTTGGATAGAATTATTTTCTTGTCTTGGTACTCAGTTAGCTCATAGCTTATCCTATCATCCTCAATCTAATGGGAAAACTAAGATAGTAAACAAATGTTTGGAAGGATATCTTCGTTACTTTGTATCTGATAAGCAAACACAATGGGTCAAATGGTTACCTCTAGCTAAATAGTGGTATAACACTTCCTTCTATAGTGCAGCAAAAATGACCCCATTTATGGAACTTTATGGATATCATCCACCATCCATCATGTCATATTTGAAAGAAAATTCTAAGGTTCAAGCAGTGGAAGATCGCATAGAGCATCAACAACAAGTTCTCCAACTCTTAAAGGATAACCTCACTTTGGTGCAGAATACAATGAAAAAACAAGCAGATCAACATCGCAACGAAAGAAGTTTTGATGTAGGTGACTGGGTATTTTTACGGCTACAACCATACAAACAAATGAACCTCAAGCAAGCTAAGAAGGATAATAAATTATCACCAAATTATTATGGTCCTTACAAGGTGTTGCAAAAAATTGGTACTATGGCATACAAATTGGAGCTTCCTTGATCTTCCAGAGTGCACCCAGTTTTCCATGTTTCATGCTTAAAGAAGGTTATAGGTGACAAGCTCCTAGTTCAAACAATATTTCCAGAACGTGACTAGGAAGGAAAAATTGTATTGGAACCTGAAGTAGTCACGGAAATAAGAACTTGACAATTACGAAATCGATCAATTTCAGAGTATCTCATCAAGTGGAATAACTTACCCGCTGAAGATTACACATGGGAGGATGAGAATTTTATAGAGAAGCATCCAGAACTACTCAAGCGTTGAGGACAACACTTTTTTGGAGAGGGGAATTTTAGGTCCCTATAATAATAGTGATTCCCCTATTACTATTGTCATTGTAGCCATTATTATTATTGTTGTGCCCCTATTGTCCCCATATTGTTATTATTGTGCCCCATAGAAGCCCACTATTGTTATTTTTGTTCCCTTATATTATTATTGTTAGGTCAGCTTTGGTTATATTGTGACCCCTTAGACTCCTATATATAGAAAGGAGGTTTTGTCATTTGTAACATCCAATAATTTCTCATTTGTGTAATGTAAAGGAGGTTTCCCCCTCGAAGAGGTTGATTTCTATGTCATTGATCTATCTTTTCTATCTTTTTGTGAGCTAGTTTCATAACACATGTATATAATGTAAATATTTTCCTATCACCTTGAATTGTATAACTATGAAAAATAGTTTTTGGTTACCCTGATGTACATGTTGAAGTTTCACTTGCATTATTATGGGAAACACTTCTTAGTTATCCTTGTGTACATGGGGAATATCATAATTACATTATGCCTGCAAATATAATAATGAATAGTGTCTAACTGAATCGAATCCCTAACCATCGACCCAACCTCCATTGATGAGGCTTCAACCAATGATCCTTCCTTAAGGTAACCACTTATAATTATTGATGGCACATTTTTCTAACTCACAACACCATGTATTAACTAGGGGGAGTTAGATGGAACCTCAATGACTTCAAGGTGAGGGTAATAGCCAAAGTTCAACTTATACCACAATAAACTAGACATATGTCTTTATACCAAGGGAATGATTTAAGTATTGTTGGGCCTTGAATATGTCCATTTTTCCACCGTACAAATACCGCCATTCATAACCTATATTCATGCACTTTTAACCCATTTCTTACCCTAATTCCATAACCTATTTCTTACCCTAATTCCATAACCTATTGCTTCCACTCTATGGTTGGATATTATTAGTTTTCTTTACTCTTCTATGACTAAAGATGAATTTTCTATGATTTACTAATGACGTTTTTGCTAAGTCCATTTTTCGCAAGTCTCCATTGCCGAAATTCTCCATACATCAATTAAACTAGTTGCTGCAAGTAGAGTACAGGAATATCCAATTTGGGGCTTTCATATATCGACACATTTTCGGGAAAATTTGAGAAAGGTTTTAGTTAAAAATGATGTTTGAACACATCCACATGACTTGGAATGAACCCAGGTCACACATGTGGGTTTCTGGAAGAAAATCAAGAACTCTGCCCAAATTTGCCACAAATTTCAAACTTCCAACTTCCTCCTCGATTCCGTGTAGGTGGAGGCGAATAGAGAAATTATGGAACATGGTTTTTGGTCTAGTATAGAAAAATGGACTAAGCCTCAAATGGATTTCTAAAATTCATCACGGTTTGGGAGATACGAAGAGGTCTTTGAGGACGATTTGTATACAAATCAGGTAAAACTCAGATTTGTAAAATATCCAAATAGCCAACTTTGGGCACGCTTTCTGAGGAGATGGAGTTGAATAAAAAAATTACAAGACACGGAATTTGTGAACAATATGGCCAATTAGGCTCCATATGAACAGTTTACCAAAATACATTATGGTTGAGGAGATCAAGCCAACTCTCCATCACCAATTTGTGTAAAATCACAACAAACCTTGATTTTTGCGATCTCTTCCAAAATTGTAAATTCATTTGGGAATTCAGTTTAAATGGCTTTTGTATATATATCAGAGCTCAGGAAGGAAGTAGAGGAGGTTAGGTTGGCAGGAGACATAGATTAGATTCCTTTTCAAATCACAAACTCCATGCCAATCTGATGTAATTCAAGTTTTGATTAATATGAAAGTTGGATGTTGATTTATCATTTGTGGTGATCTTCAATCTCTGAAACTGTAGCCTGACATCTGATCGCACTATGGGAGGGCCCCTCATGGCAGCGATCTCATTGTAAAGTATCTTTGTTTTTGTCTATTTAACTGTGTGGTTTCAAATATGAATTGATGTGATTGCTAGAGTATTAATTCTCTTATATTTTCATGCATGATTCATGTTGTCTACCACGTACTTGCTACAAGGAGATTATTGTCATCCTTATACATCATTTTCCTTTCCATTATATTTCTTATGGTCTGATAGATCTTGATACAAGCATTTCATTTCAATCTTATTATGCACAAAGGTTTAATGAATGTTTGATCTTGGAGATTTCATTTGTGACTTCACGATAGATCTCAGAGATTTACTCTCTGATCTTAGATCTGATTTGATATAACCTTTCCACAATCATAAAATCATTGGTAGAAATCTTTGAGTGTAGATTTCTACAATCTTGATAGATAATTCCACTTGGAGTTGGGTGTAAAGAAAACAGAGTACTCTACCTTTCCCTTTGTGTCATAACTTTGCATGTTGGATTTGATACTTCTCTTTAAATAATTTATGTAAATACCATATCAAGACCTTAAAGATAGACATAAGTGAACCCTCTAAACTAGATCAATCCTTTGAATTCTATGATACATGTAAGTGATATATGAGTAAGAGTTATGGATGAACAGTGATCCTTTGAAGCATTTAGTTAAATCAGGTTTATGATCATTTAAGTTTGATGAGTGTTGAGTTTGGTTGTTCTTTGTAAGAATTAGCTTGGTTAATGTAGATTTGATTCTGTCAATTTCGATTTTTGTATTTAGACAGGTGTTTCTGCACTGTGTTTTGGTAACCAATAGATTTCCATTTTATACTCAGTCTTGTAGATCAGATCTGTTATATTCATCTTTATGTTTCTTGATAAACTTAGGTCTTGTGTTGAATTATGGTAGATCAGAATTAATCAATAGAATAGATCTTGTCATTTCAATTCAGTACTTTCCAATTATGTTGCTACATTAGATTTACATTCTATACTAGATTAGAATTCCTTTATTGCATTGTGATTACTTTCGTGCATTAGATTAAGTGTGAGCTCCTTTATTGCAAGTGTGATTACTTTCTCGCATTAGATTAAGCGTGGTTATTTTCTGGCATTAGATTAAGGTTATTTCATTGCATGTGTGGTTACTTTTATGTACTAGATTAAAGGTTTGATTCCATTGCAAGAGTGAATGCTTTTGGTGTGACAATTTAGCAAGCATAGTTAGATTTGATTCAAGATTAATCCAACACTTTGAATGTTCTTTCAAATTATTGCTTAGATAGTCATATTTCCATTATGTTATGCTAGTTTAGGCTAGATGCTCCAATCCTGCGTTGCCTATGCTTGTGCCTCGAAGTTTATGAGCCCCACATTGATAATTTAATGTTGGAAATATTACAAATATAATTTCCCCGACAAGTATAAAGAACTCTATCAATGGGGTCAGGGATTTGGTTGGGGGGCGGTTGGGGGGTAAAGAGAATATAACTTGACTCATATAGTTAAAAGAGTGGAAATAATTCCACCCAAGACCTGAGAAGAGACTCACAGACACTCACGGGCATAAGATTTACAGGAATTAATGCATCCAATGAGGGTGGGGAGATATTTTGCAACCTATTAGCACACGTGAATAGATTTTTCTTCTCCCTTACACCTTGTCGATTCTAGAATAGACCTAGGAAGAGGGAAAATGATAGATAGAGAGAAAATGGGAGGCCAAATGGTAGGAAAAGGAATCATCAGTTAGCCAAGCCCTAACTAACCAAAAGAATGGAGAAAAAAGTAGAAAAAGGAGAGAAATTGGGATAAGGAGAATAGGAAGTAAAAGAGCACAGTGAAAGGAGAGTAAGGGAGAAGGAACTGAGAGTGAACAAGATGAGGAGAGGGAAATCAAAGGCAAGGAAGTCACTGTATAACTACTCGAAGGGTGTTGTTGCAAGGAGAGTGTCACACTTGGACATCATGGGGTCTACACCACGAAGATAGAAAACTGAATTATGATATCAGAGGTAAGCCTCCATCATGTTGTTGAACTATACATTTGACATTTACTGCATCAAACTACCACTTCTCTGCATCTAATTAACAATCGGATTCTCGGGCCTAGCACAATGGAAAAATAACTACCATGACTCTCTTCTGAGCACTAAAATTTCCCAAAGATCTTATAGACGTATAATTGTTGGTTACTTTTACAATCCAAGATTCAGGAACCTTATCGTCATGCTTGTGGCTTAGCCACCTTCCAACTGGTGCGGTAAAGATACCTAGTAATATTTTCACACTAAACACTATACAATAAACTTAACCCTAGTCTCTTAGTGAAGAACAAGTAACTATCTAGCCTATGGAAGGGTTTTGGGATTGATTGTTGGTGAAACTCACTGTACTTAAGTGTGTCAATGTGTGTTGAGTGTTAGCTAGTGCTAGGGAAACATAAGGGAGAAATAGGTCAAAATGCATGGAAATGAATGAATAAGAGTGTGTGATAGGGAGTGTCAGTGAGTTCCACGTGTGGTAAGGGGGAAGTGACATGGTATGCTAAGTAGCGTTAATTCATGCTAGCGTTCCAGAGTGACATGCATCTAAGATGTGTCAAGTTCCAAGGTGTGCCAAAACATTCTAGGAAGTGTTAGGGAGTGATAGGGAAACACAAGAAATCACTAGGTGAAAATAATGCATGCAAATGAATAATTAAGAGTTTGTGACAGGAAGTGTCAGTGAGTTCAAGGTGTGCTAAGAAGGGAGTGAGAAGGTATGCTAGGTAGTGCTAAAGCATGCTAGAGCCCAGGGAAACATGCCAAGATGTGCCAAGTATTAAGGTGTGCCAATGCATGCCAAGGAGAGTTGTGGAGTGTCAAGGAAAAACAAGGGAGAAATAGTTTCAAATGCATGGAAATGAATGAATAAGAGTGTGTGACAGGGATTGTGAGCAAATTATAGGTGTACTAAGGATGGAGTGACAAGGTATGCTAGGTAGTGCCAGGGAATGCTACAGTGCTAGGGAGACATGCCAAGATGTGTCAAGTCCTAGGGTGTGCCAATGTGTGTCAAGGAGTGTTAGGGAGTGCCATGGGGACAAGAGGGATAACTAATTCAAAATTCATGGAAATGAATAGATAAGAGTGTGTGGTAGGGAGTTTCAGCAAGTTCCAATTGTGCTAAGGAGGGAGTGACAAGGTTATATGTTAGGAAATTCCAAGGCATGCTAGAGTGTCATGGTATGTGAGGGAGTGGTAAGGTGGGCTAGGGAGTGCCAACACATGCCAAGGAATGCAAGGGACACTAATACATGCCATGTAGTGGCAAGGGATTATTACATGTGCTAGATGTTATGGCATGTGAATATGTAAACTATGTTGCTTAGTTGTTTTATGCACATAGTTGGATGTGAGCCTTGACTTGGTAACTTGTTAAGTGTGATGATTTAAGATTTGACATGAGAAGACTAAGATGAGTTATAGGCCATTCTTAGGTGAACAAGTCATATTCTAGTTGTAGTAAATGTAACTTGGTCAAGTTGTTGTAGTTAAGGTAGGAATTGGTTTGGTTCCCAAGTCTAAAACAAATAAGGGTAGCTATGAGGGCATGATAGATAACGAGTGCCAGAACATGCCAAGGAATGAAAAGGCATGCTAACATATGCCATATAGTGTCAATGCATGTTGAGGAGTGTTTGGGAGTGTCAAGGCATCGCAAGGGAGAACTAGGTCAAAGTGCATGGAAATGAACGAATTCTGCGCAGGAGTGTCAGTGAATTCTAGGTGTCCCATGGACGAAGTGTGTTAGGAGAATTTCATAATAGGACTTGCAGAAGGAAAGCCTATAATTGTGATAAGGGGATGGAAAATGCAGTTTCAAATAAAGGGAGACTTTGGGCTAGGCACAACACTATTTTTTCAATGACTTGGTTGGGTTCCCAAGTCACCAAAAAAGTAAGGTTATCTATGAGGGAATGACAACTAGTGAGTGCCAAGGTGTGCAGGGAATGTCAGGAAGTGCTAACACATGCTAGAAATTACTAAGGCATGTTAGGCATGCCAATACATGCAAAGTATTAATACATGCGAGGATGTGGTAGGTTCTAGGATGTGGCTCCAACGCATGTTAGGGATTTCCAGGGAAACAAACAGGAGGACTAGTTTCAATTGCATGGAAATAAATGAATAAGAGTGTGTGATAGGGAGTGTTAGAAATTTATAGGTGTTCTAAGGAGGGAGTGACATAGTATGCTAGGCAGTGCCAAGGCATGATATAGTGCTAGGAAATCATGCTACAATGTGTCAAGTGCCAGGGTGTGCCAATATGTGCCAAGGAGTGTCAAGGAGTGTTAAGGAAATAGAAGGGAGCACTAGGCCATAATGAATTAAAATGAATGAATAAGAGTGTGTGACAGGGAGTGTCAGTGAGTTCCAAGTGTGTTATAGAGGAGTGAAAAGGAATGCTTGGCAACATTAATGAATGCTAGAGTGCTAGGGTGGCATGTGGCCAAGGTGTACCAATGCCTGCAAGGAAGTGTTAGCTGGGAGTGTCAAGGAAGCATAAGGGAGCACTATGTCAAAATGCATGGAAATTAACAAACAAGATTTTGTGATTAGAAGTTTTAGTGAGTTCCAGGTGTGCTAAGGAGGGAGTTACAACGTATGTAGGCACTGTTAAGGCAGGCTATAGGCCAGGGAAACATCCCAAGATGTCATAGATGCTAGGGTGTACCAACACATGTCAAGGAGTGCTAAAGAGTGCTAGGGAAACATAGGGGATCTGTTACACTAAAAAATGTCACCATGGCTATTTACAGTCGGTATGGCTCAATCAACAGTCATACTACCCTCTTGAGCAAGTCTTATGCCTCTGCTATTCATGTCAAACTCCAAGAAAGAGAGAAAGTCCTTATAAACATGTTTATCTCTAGGTACGCAGGTTCTCTCAAGCCTTTCCTGCGGGTACGCACCTTTTGTTCACAAAAGCTGCGTCCAAAGACGCTCTGTATGTAAAGGGACAGGTGCGTCCCCCTGTAAAGGTTAGAATGCGCAAGTTTCATCTTTAAAAAGTTACTTGTGGTCATTTCTAGAGCATTCTAGAAGGTTGTTTGATCGAAAGATGCGCGCTCCACTTGCTCCTCTCCACCCTATAATTGCCGCTGGTCCATTCGCCAAATGGGGCATTGACTTTATTACTTGTAACCCTCACTCGGCCGGGGGGCATGCGTATATCATCCTCGCGGTTGATTATTTTACAAAATGGGCCGAGGCGATGCCTACATTCGACGCAAGCGGCAAGACAGCTGCAGTTTTCGTATTCAATCATATCATAACTAGGTTTGGTGTCCCACAAGCAATCATTACTGACCATGGGAGCCATTTTCGAAACGTCATGATGACTGAGCTTACAAGCCAGCTTGGTTTGCGCCACGATAGCTCTACTCCTTATTATCCGCAAGCCAACGGTTTGGTTGAGTCAATCAACAAAGTTCTAGTCATCATGATTCGACGGATCATTGGTATCCATCGAACGAATTGGCATAACATGTTATTTTCGGCGCTATGGGCATATCGAACTTCAGTGAAAAATTCAACAGGTTTCACCCCTTTCCAGCTAGTTTATGGCTTAGAAGCTGTCTTACCTATTGAATGCGAAATCCCATCACTTCAAATGGCTGTCGAATTACTTCCAGCTACTTCCGAAGAGGAGAAACGGTTATTATACTTGGCTAAATTAGATGAGACTCGACGTGACGCTACTTTAGCTATCGAGACTCATGCGAAACGAATGAAAGCTCAGTACGATAAAAATGTAACCCCTCGAAGTTTTTCGGAAGGAGACCTAGTACTATTATATGATCAAGCTAACGATAAGCTAGGTGCCGGAAAATTCGTTCCCATGTGGCATGGGCCCTACATTGTAAAGCGAAAGCTAGCAAAAGGGGCTTATGAGTTAGTTGATTTTGATGGGGACTCTTTGGGTAAACCCAGAAATGGACTTTACCTAAAGAGGTATTATGCTTAAAATGATGGGTATGGAGAAATTTTTAGATAGGTTAGATTTCCTTTCTAGCTAGCAAGTGTGTTAGTTTAGTCAGTGTGCTTAGCTTAGCGAGTGTGGTTTTTCGTCATTATTCTGGCTTATCTTGGTTTTACTCTTGATATTGTAGATGTCGACGCCTCTCCAAACATACATTGGATTTGCTGATGGTGCTTGTCGTAATACACGGAATATCTCTTCCGCAGCTTGGGTTATCTATTCGCCCTCTGACGAGTTAGTTTCTATGCATGGGGTAAGCCTCGGTCAAACAACGAATAACATTGCAGAATACAGTGCAGTGGTTGAATTATTATCCGAATCTATTTCATTTGGAATTCGACGTTTGATAGTGAGGTTAGATTCTGAACTTGTTGTATTACAGCTTAATAGAGTTTATGCCATTAGAAATCCTGTGTTATTAAGGTTGTTTTTGAGAGTGCGTCTCTTGGAACGTGAATTTGATTACATTGAATATCAACATATTCCAAGGTCCCTGAATACATTAGCAGATGCAATTGCTTCTCGAGTGTTGGACAGACATTTATAATAATCATGCAAGTAAATTTAAAAACATTTCATCATACATGTTAAACAAGATAAGCCGGTAATAGTGATATATATATAGATAGAAGTGTGTCAAAAAACATATACATCGTCTTCGATCATAGGTTGAAAACACCTTATGATCGGCAAAATGATAGTACAAAAAGTCAAAAATGTCACATGTGACTACAAAAGTGACTAGTCAATCACTGGTGGTGCTCTCTGTACGACACCACTGCGCGGGCTACCTTACGCAAAAATCTCCTAAACGGTCCAGGGACCGCGACTACGAAACGCTGAAGCCTGATAGGAATGTCGTCCATAGTAGTCTCAGGTATATCTGCCGTGAGACGCTCTAGATCATGCTCCAACTCAGCTAGTACGTCTGCAGCCGCGTCTTGTGGGGCCGGTACCGGTGCAGCTGGATGTAGTCTATCATAAGGCCGGAGGTTGGCTGGACGCTGTGGACCAACATCTGCATTTTGAAAAAATTTTACTATTAGTTTTGAGACGATATATATAAAAAATACAAAAAATACATAACTAGAAAACTTGTGAAAATAAAAGTACCTCTGTCGTCCCATTGTTCTCCCTGTGGAAGAACCATGTCCGGATCACCTCTGAAATCCATTCCGGCATACGGAAAGTCCTGTATCACAAAAAGCTGGCCCTCTAACCAGTCAAAATAACTATCTGAGAATCGAACTACTGTCGCACCCTCGTCAGGATGCCGGGCCATCACCGCAACCCATCGTATCAGCTTTGGCTGCCGAGGACCCAAGATATCAACAGTGAGTTGCTGAGGGATCAGCATTGGAATTCTCTCCAAGGCAAAGCTCACGACTATAGGCCCATATCCAAAAGTCTTTAGTCGTCCGTTCTTTGCCTTGGTCAGTTGGCTCTTCATATGAGCTGACACAGCTTCACACCAGTTGAAAATGGTGCCTTGGTAACAGTCAATTGCCATCCGCATTTGGGATCCGGAAGCAATGTGTAAAGCGGCCGCGCCGCAGATTCTGGTAACCGTGAACGCTATGACTTTGAGTTCCGGTAGAGTGATGTGTTTTATCTCTATGCCTTTCGAATGGTGAGCCCCACGTGTGCACCAATCCTCGCGGAGACTATCAAGGGATTGGCCACCCGGCCTAGTCCCCGCAAGACTGAGTTGCTCACCTCTGTTTGGCAAGCCAGTGAGAAAGTATACATCCGAGGGCTCTATCTCGAGCTGGTGCCCTCCTATGTAAAAGCATTGTTCTTGTACGTTCCATCGCTCAACCAGCCATTCCAAGAATCTTACCTGGCCCCTCATGCCCGGTATGGTCCAATATTTGTATAATCCGCATGCTCTTAGGGCATCCAGGGAAGGTTGATGATTTATTGCAGCTTCATCTTCCTCTACATGCTCTCTTTCTCTCCAGTCTAACATGATTAATGCCCTGCATATCAAAAATAGCAATTAGAAATTGATTTGGGAATTTTTGGTGGTTTTTTGAGAGAGTTGGGGTTTTGAAATACGCGTTTCTCGGAGGACGCACCCCGGCTTTGTAGCACAGGGCGCCCGGACGCAGCTGGCCTGAAGGCGGGATGCATCTTCCGACCGTTTTCCCGTATGAGAAAAAGTCGGGGGACGCAGGTCACCCGAAGGGCACCTGCGTCCGCCGAGAGGCGCATTCCAAAACCAAAAACCCCCCCAAAAAATAAAACTAAGACCTAAAAATTGATTCTAAACGGATAGAAATGCAGAGTAGGATGTGTAAAATACCTGGATGAGACGGCGTTCGATTCCGACGGTCAGATTTTCCGCAGCAACCACGGGAAGTTTCTTGTCAAAAGCTCCTTTTTCAACCTCAACAGTGAAACGGTAAAAATGACATGGTAAAAGGTCTTTTTATAGGTTTTTTGGATGAATTAGTTCATTTTTTACCATGAAAAGATGTTTTTGAATGTATTTTTGCCTATTTTAAACAGGTATGAGTAATGTGTTGCTTTTGTGCAGGACAAAGGGATTTCGAGGGAAATTGTAATTTTTCACAAACAAAAATATCAGAGTCATCTTTTAAGCCCTTTTCTGACTCCTAAAACATGAAAAGATCGCCGAGTGTTTCTTTTTCACTCGTTAAAACGGAATTAAAAGACGGTCCCCTTTTAGCTCTTTTCTGACCGCAAAATCAGGAAAAGATTGCCGGGTTTTTGTCGTTTCAAACTCGATAAGGAAATAAAACAACGTGTCCTTGATCGCTTTTTACTTTTCAGGTTAACGACACTATTATGAAAGTACTCCTTGGTCGCAAGATCAAGCGGTTCCCCCAGGTATTATTTTATACTTTCTCGGGCTTGAGGGACACAAATATACGAAAAAGTTCAACGTGGAGTCTCCTTTAGTTTTTTCAGACTCTCTAAAATTGAAAAACGCCGAGTTTCTCCTATACTGGGCTCGTTAAACTTTTACAATAGAGGACCTGTTCAATTACAAACAGGAACGAACCACTCCTTCCTAGGGTTCGAATTTAAACTAGGTTGGACTCGTCCGAAGGATGAGCTTATAATCAAGCATATGTTATCCTCCTCAAGCTTGTTAAAAATAAAGAGGTACTTGCCAGAAATGGTGGGGGAAAAGAGAGAAGAATGAACCTGTTTGTCACCTTTTGTCTCAGAAGAAACTTTATTACCACTCTTGAACACGACACTTTTCATTCACCTGGGTTGGGAAATCTTTTACCTCACAGTTGACCAAATCACTTTGAAAGTCTTTAACCGGGTTTCGGGGATTAACTTTGAGTTATTCGTCACCAAGCCATCTGTTGTGTCGTTATGTGTTCAAGAGGTCTGCAAGCAAAACTTTCATCTGCAAAATACTTGTCATCCATTTGACCATCCCTGAGTCAGTCCTTACAGCAACATTTCTTCAACTTGAACAATGATTTCGTGTTGTGGGCTTGCCTGCAACGGGTCGCTTTCTATCGACATCGACACATTATCTAGAAAGATGACTTAGGAATCGACAGTACCTTGAAGTCTGCATGCATCAATGGCAGGTTTCTCGCCTTTGACGTCAGTTTACATCATTGACTTTCGATCAAAGGATTCCGTGAAGTGTTCGACATCAAAACATCTATTCACATTTCACGGGTTGTGCTTGGTACTTTGAGAACCATTGACATTACTGGTGGTCTCTCTCATGCTTGTTAACAGTTTACATCATCGACTGGTAATCAAGTGGTTTCTAACATGTTCGACATCGAATCATTTAATCACATGGCTAGAATCGTACCAATTCGGGAAGTAGAAGTGAAGACCCTGGATCTAGTTTCTACCATCCAGGCTGCAAGGAGTTTTGTATTCATTATCTATGTAGACTAATCATAAACAGATGGCTGCGTCCATACTGTGTCTACAAAAGTCTATAAAAATGATGTACTGCAAGATCATTCCTGTATCAGAATAGTTAGTCCATTAGTTAAAGTTTTGAATCTGAGTATGGGAATGCCTACCTCAGTGATGATATAATCTTATCCATGTATTTTGTGTTGAAAATTGCAGGTTCTGACCAGGTTCTCCACGAGATAATCCTCGAAATGATAAAGCGCTTCACCCTTCCTAGATAATACAAAACCCTAATCTATTCCAGGCTTCGCACTTTAGGGGGCAATCTGTTACACTAAAAAATGTCACCATGGCTATTTACAGTCGGTATGGCTCAATCAACAGTCATACTACCCTCTTGAGCAAGTCTTATGCCTCTGCTATTCATGTCAAACTCCAAGAAAGAGAGAAAGTCCTTATAAACATGTTTATCTCTGGGTACGCAGGTTCTCTCAAGCCTTGCCTGCGGGTACGCACCTTTTGTTCACAAAAGCTGCGTCCAAAGACGCTCTGTATGTAAAGGGACAGGTGCGTCCCCCTGTAAAGGTTAGAATGCGCAAGTTTCATCTTTAAAAAGTTACTTGTGGTCATTTCTAGAGCATTCTAGAAGGTTGTTCGACGTGTATTGAGCGCCTCCAGATGGTTCATGCACTCCTATCAAAGAGGAACTTATCCCATCAATAAGGGAGTGATCCCATCCAAAGAGGGGATTATCCCATTGATGGTGGACCTGATTAACCTCCTCTTGAGTACTATAAATACAGGCATTGGGCCAGAAGGAGGGGAGGTTGGAGCTATACATTTTCTTTGGGTAAATGCTGCAGGAATTAGGACTCCCATTTAGAACCTTGTGAGGAGAGATTGTCTTTGCTTGATTCTACTTGGAAGTGGGTAGAAATGCAGAGTAGGATGTGTAAAATACCTGGATGAGACGGCGTTCGATTCCGACGGTCAGATTTTCCGCAGCAACCACGGGAAGTTTCTTGTCAAAAGCTCCTTTTTCAACCTCAACAGTGAAACGGTAAAAATGACATGGTAAAAGGTCTTTTTATAGGTTTTTTGGATGAATTAGTTCATTTTTTACCATGAAAAGATGTTTTTGAATGTATTTTTGCCTATTTTAAACAGGTATGAGTAATGTGTTGCTTTTGTGCAGGACAAAGGGATTTCGAGGGAAATTGTAATTTTTCACAAACAAAAATGTCAGAGTCATCTATGTCAAAATGCATGGAAATTAACAAACAAGATTTTGTGATTAGAAGTTTTAGTGAGTTCCAGGTGTGCTAAGGAGGGAGTTACAACGTATGTAGGCACTGTTAAGGCAGGCTATAGGCCAGGGAAACATCCCAAGATGTCATAGATGCTAGGGTGTACCAACACATGTCAAGGAGTGCTAAAGAGTGCTAGGGAAACATAGGGGATCACTAGGTGAAAATTCAAGGACATGAATGAATAAGAGTTTGTGATTGGGAGTGTTAATGAGCTCTAGGTGTGCTAAGTAGAGAGTGAGAAGGTATGTTAGGTAGTGCCAAGGAATGCTAGAGTGATAGGGCAGTAGGCTAAGATGTGCCAGGAGCTAGGGTGTACCAATGCATGCTAAGGAGTGTTAGGGAGTGTTAGTGAAACATAAGGAAACACTAGGTCAAATTGCATGGAAATGAATGAATGAGAGTGTGTGAGAGGGAGTTTCAATTAGTTCTAGGTGTGTTAAGGAGGGAGTGACAAGATTATATGCTAGGTAGTGAAAAGGTATGCTAAACTACCAAGGCATGTCAGGAAGTCCTACGATGTGCTAGGGAGTGTCAAAGGATGTCAAGGAATGTAGGGGATGTTAACACATGCCACAGTGCCAAGGAATTGTAAGACATGTCAGGTGTTATGGCATGTCAAGATGTAAACTGTGTTTCTTAGTTGTTTTACGACCAGGGTTAGATGTGATAAGCCTTGTCTTGGTAACTTGTTAAGTGGGATGAGTTGATATTGGAGATCAGTTTCCTAAGAGGATTTATAGGTAATTCTTAGGTGAAAAATGCACATTCTGAATTTCCATGACACATGAGAATCTTTGCTTGGTCTGAGAATATTTGATGTGAACACACTCAAGTTCCATAACACATCTACTTTGCAGAACAAAAATCTAAACACACAGGGAATAAACTAGTGTACATGACAATTTTTAACGTTTTCAAACCATTATTCATTTAATAGACAAGTCTAGAGCACCTGTACGAGGGATCATGGCCCTTTATAATCGCACTAATACAAAGAATACACATAGGACTTGGTGTTAGACCTTTGACAACCAATCTACCTTGAACAAGACAGCACTTGACCTACTTGTTGACCAAGTGGCCACACACAACCATTTCAGTCCACATTTTCTAAACACATCTGGAAATTTTTATTGCCTCCCATTATGGAACTACTCAATTTGCCTCTATCAGTGAAATCAACTCCTTTAGGTTATTGAACTTGTCTCAACAAACTTTCCCTCTAGCTACCTCTTTTTTCCTTCAAGTTCTACAACACTTAGGTTCTTTGATTAATTTTTCACAACTCCATTTGTGAACAACTATTTGGTCTACCCACTTTTTCCATATTTTTTCTCCAAGATGACAAGTCTAGGGCTATGGAGGTTTCCCTTATTCTCTACAATATAGTGAACTAGGGCTAGTTTGCTAGCCCACTTGACTGCTACTTTAGTCCTTCAAAGTATGCATGTCCTTAGGCCTGATACACCTATTATGCTCCTATACCAATAGGTGTCATATTTCATGATTGACTTGATGAGCTCTATAATATGTTCATACCTTTTCTTGTTGCAAAGGTTTTCTATATTGTCAGAAAATCAAAAAAATTTAAAAAATGTAAAGAGGGTATACGCTAAAAGAAAAATCAAAGGGTAAAAAGAATAAAATGGTCAAAAAAATGAAAGAAATGAACCCCAAAAAAAAATAGACCAGAAAAGTGTGCAAGTCTAAATGCCACTACTATTTCATTTTCTGTAATGCAATTGTGTGCAGCTTGTTAAACTTATGCCACAATAGATGAAGAGTCAAACAACTTAAGCTTGGCTAGTTCATATTTGAATTTCATGCTTTAGAGATAGAGAATAAACATCTGACCAAACAGTGTAATCTTGGCGGATAAGTAGATAGGTAGAGTAAATAGAAAGGAGCTCAACAGTTTAATATGAGCCCTTGGATGTAATAAGTGCAGACTTAGGTAGGCTTGCCATGTAAAAGAAAAAGAAGATGATAAGGGTTTGCCAGTCTAAGTGCACCAAAATAAAGAAGGAAAAAATGTCAGGCTAAAGTAGGTAGGGTAGGTAGATGGTGTTGCAGAATAATACTTGTGATGAATCATGTCTCTAAATGTGTTAATTTTTACTTTCCTCACAATTGCAAGGCAGATATTATACATGATGCAGTTCAAGCAAGGCAAGGTTAAATAACTGATTTCCTTTCACATTTTTCCCTGAAGATTTCACTAATTCCCCCTAAAGTATTAAGGTCTTTGAAAGTCACAGGGACTTAGAGCATTTCTCTGACTTCTGGAGGGACCGGACCCTCGGCCCAATGATCTAAAAGCCTAAGTACTCATATATCATCCATCCATCATTCATTTCATTTCATAAAGTTTGCCTAAGTGGAAAAACCTACTTTACTTAGGAAATGCATAATATTACTTGAAAACCCCTTTTATCCCACTTTAGCCTAAGTTTTAATGTAAAAAAAAATTAACATTTAACTGGGTGCTTTCATTTCATATCATAAGTCATATTAACTTTAACATATAATATATAACTCCTGGATAAAACATTTACCTATTCCCGTACTATGTAAATATATTAAAAACCCCGATATTTTTATGTATTCCCACCCCGGTTGAAATACGACCATAGTAATAGTTTAAAACAGGGATTAATAAACTTATCCAAAGTTTGTTAATAACCTTTCCCCACCGAAAACTAAGGGATTAGTTAACCCCCGGTTAACTAATAACCATTCCCCGACCAATCAAAATGCTCCCGTTATAATTAAAACACAATTTATTTCAGCGGGCCAACATACATTAAAACCCTGCTATCTCCAACGCCCGTCCACCATCCGATCTCTGCCTTTCCATCCGATGGTCGACGGAAATATTGCGACCCCCCTTACTACCGCGTTTTAACTCGCGATCGCCTGGCGGTTTTCCGCCCGAACATTCGCCATGCGTCGCCCGTTCCATATGCTCGCTCGCCTTCTGTCTAAAACTGCCCGACTCCAAAAGCAATGCGATCAAACTGCTTACCACCCTCCGCGTAACGACAAAATGTCCCATCACGCTGATGTCATCCATCCAATAAATGCAAAATTACCCGCCAAACTGAATTTTGTTAAATGAACGATAAAACATCATTTTCACTGTAATGCACTGTGTTTAGCTCCCATGCAAGTTAACGACCAAGTCCACTATTCTAGCTTCTCAACAGCCACTCGACCAGAAATACTACAGCACGAGCTTTGCAGCCTGTCAACCAACCTGCCATTATATGGCTTTCCTCTTCAAGCACAAGTATTTATCCATTTTGCCCTGCAACCCTACAATTTCAGTTTTCCACTGAGAATTCTACCAGAGAAAGCCGAATTCAAGTTAAAAACAGTCTGTAGCTACCATAAAAAGACCCCTAAACCTATTTTTTAGTCCAATTTTCCATAGAAAGCCCGAATTCCAGTTTGAATACACAAGAACCAAATATGGAAACTCCCATAGCCCTAAATGTCACGCCCATGAATGCACCTCATAAAGACTTAGATTATTTACCCCTGGCCGACAAATATTTTCAAATAAAAGATTTATCTGGTGACAGGAACCATCTTCAAGCCTTCTGCCAAGTCAGGGATAGCTATCTAAACAACTCTGATATTTTTGGATTATGGGAATCTAACCTTCCCATGTATTTCCTTCCCTCAGTCCATGTTTTCCCAAACATCATTCATCAATGTTGTGCCAACTATGACCCTGTCCATAGAGCAGTTATGTCCCCATCCCAAACTATCCTTTTTCCCATAACTGCTAAATCTATCAATGAGATGTTACAGTTCCATTCCACTCAGCCCCTTGCTCCTCTTTCCATGGGGTATCTACTTGAAAAAGCATCTCAATTGCCCAAATCAGAGATAACCCGTATTGCTCAGATGTTTATGCTACCAAAGTATCAGCCTACAAGCCCACCTCCCTATCTGCAGACCTTTTTCACTGAAACTGGCAGGCTTATTGTTGACATGATATCCCTGATCATGGGATTTAATTCCAGTGAATATGTTGATGATATCACCTTAGTTCTATTATCAATGTTTACTCCAGGACAGCCCCCTACTGTCAGGTATGACTATGCCACTTTCATTGCCAACAAAATCCATGATCAATTCATGAATTTGGATAGGGAAGGAGTTTTCAAATACACATCTTTTATATACCATCTTTTGTTATATCATCAGCCAGACAGCTTTCCTTTCCCCATCAGGAAATTGGACTCAAAGGGAAATCGAAGGTCTGTGATCTTTTGGAGTTCAGTCTTCCATAATACCTATGAGTCCCCTTATACCTATAATGAATTCATTGACTGATTTGTACATCCAGCATCCACTCTGTTGATAGGAGTTCCCCCTCCTAGAATCACTGGTGACATGAAGAAGATTCTCCAACTCTCCAAGTAGTACAGGATAGGTGACTGGTACCTGTACCAAAATCACACAGAAATCAGAATGTATGGGTGTGAACTTTGCCCTTTCAAGTTGCCTAAATATGTGCCCATGAGATTGTTTGCACTAGAGTATTTTAGACAGATCATAAATGCAGACTTAGTCCATTTTTGTAATGCAAAGAAAAAGGCTCAGCTAAGAATCAAGAACCAGTTAGGCCCTTTTGTCATCAATTCTAGGGATGCATGGCAAGAAGCTGAAAATATTTTAGAAGACCACCTTAGATTGAAGAAGAGTTTTTGGTGGGTGCCATATGACCCAAATAGTTTCATATGTGATAGAAGGACAAAAAACAGGCTATCAGTTTATATACATCATAGGATCCCAGAAATAGAACAATTTGCAAATCAGGATGAATGGGTAGAAGGGACCTTAATAGAAGAGATTAGTGAGCAAGAAAAGATGGAAAATGCTATGAAAGATCTTGAAAAAACCCTTGACCTGGACTCTTTTGGACAGGTATCATTCAAGCTGCCTCAACAATCAGAAATTGGTACATCCTCTGCTGGAACTTCTCAGCAGCCTGCACAAGAAACCAGTGTATCAGTTTCAGGAACTTCTAAAGGTAAATAAGTACAGACCACAGAGCAGCCTACAATGATAGATCAACTTGGAATGTCCAAAGAGCAGAGTCAAGTACAAATTCCTCCAGCCCAAACCAAAGCAGTAGAAATTCCAGCATTACAAACTCCTCTAAATGAGGAAAGAAACAGAAAAAGAGACAGAGAAACCACCACACCTATCAGTGGACCTGCAGAACAACCTGGAGCAAAGAGACAAATACTGAATCCTCTTTCAGAAGAGGAAATCATTGAAGAAACCACAGAAAGTCTAAGGGCTGAAAGAGCAACCAGCCAGCAAACTCCACCATTGGGAGAAACCTCAACTAGCTCACAAATACAAGAGTTAGAAAGACAGCACAGTGTAGAAGTATCATCTACCAGGCCAGAAAGCAAATAGGCCTTAGACATTAAGAAGATGTTCACAGAGATAAAAGCCAGAAATGATCTTGTGAGAATTCAAATTTACAGTCAGTATTTGAAAATGGCCCCTGCAAACCAGCAGAGATTAATGTCAGCCTATGACATTAAAGAAGGCAAAATGCTAATGAGTTATTTTAAGCCGAAGGTACAGCATCCCCAGTCAGCAAAAGACTACATCAGGACAAACTTGGAGGTCCTCGCCAAAGATATTCATCCTATGGACCAAATTGAACTTCACAAATAGACTGGGGAAATGGTCTATTCCACACTGGCTGACAAAGCAAGGCTGGCCCACAAATTACAAAATTCCTTGGACAATACAGCTCAGTTACATCTGGAGAAAGCCTCTTCTCTGGACAAGGATAACAGAATCAAATCACTAGAAGAAATCATTATTGAATTGGGACATAATCCCAAAGATGCTAAAGGTATAAAGGCGCTAATCAAGAAGAAATAAGAGGACATTGCTGCCCTGAGGAAACAGCTAAAGCTACCTCCTTCAACGCATCCACAGACTACAGAAGTTATACAACAAAAATCTGAAGAGGAGATGATGGACTTGCTCATGAAACTTAATGAAAGATTAAATGATACAAAGCAAGCATTAGAAAAAGCACTAAAGGACAAGCAGGGAGAGTCGACCTCCTAGCCTCCTAAGGTAATCCCCATAGTCTCAACTGCAGTCCCCTCTACTCTCGGAACAGCATTAGCTCCAAGTGCCCCAGCAGCCACAACAGAGGTAATCACAGGTACATCAACAGCAGGAGCAACATCAGGCAGTAGTACTAATATGAGCACAGAAGAATTAGTAAAGGCCATGGAAGAATTGAGATTACAGGTTACAGAATTGAAACAGGTGAAAGAGCAATTCGCTAAGGCAGAGAGAAATTATGATATCTCCAAGATAAGTGTTGTGGAAAAAACTAGGGAGATTAAAGCCTTAGAAAGTAAAGTGAAAACATTAGAACAGGAGCTCTCTTTTGATAAGCCCTTGGCAGAGATCAGGAAAATACTTTGGGCTAATATCATTCAATCTATAAATGAAATATGGCCATCTATCCAAGTGATCTATGAGCAGATCGACATAGTGAAATCAGCCCATGGAGCAATTCAGCAGACAAGAGGACAGCTAGGTAAAATGCCAAAGGAAGCCAATCAGCTTATACATTTGTTGAATAACAGAAATAGAGAACAGCTGGAACAACTTGGCATCTCAAACAGAACAGACACCATTTTGGAAATCAAAAGAGTTCTAACCAAGAGAACTTTGATGCAAAACTTAGAGAGAAGGTGCCAAGATATGCAAGTGGAAATCAATTCTTTTATGGAGAAATTCACAGTTTTGCAGAGTAAAGGGCTACCAAGTCCTTTGGTCATTAATGATAGATTAATGAAACACATTCATTATGTAGATAAATTGAATAATTATGCTAGCAATCAAGCTATCTCATCATTAAATGCATCAGGAGTGAAAGCACTTCCCACAGGCCGAGTTCTCTATGACAGATTAGAGAACTTATTTTACATTGAGCATGAGGTAAAGCACCTATTCACCATCCAGCCTAACTTCTTTAGATATACAGAGACTAATGAAACTCTCAGAAAAATTCAGAAGCACAAATTTCCAGAGCAGAAATGGTGGGAAGACATGTTGGAAATTTTGTAAATTTACCTTTGGTAAAATGTGAATTTTTGGCTATTTACCATGATGAGATGAACAGAGATGAATGAGGGTCAAATAGGTCGAAGTGTATCAGAGCAGGTAAAGAGTATCAGTTTAAATAGGGTAGCCAGCACAAAGTTACCATAAAGGACAGCAGCAAGCCAAATTCTAGGGCTTGCCTCCAACACACTCAGCAATAAAAGAAACAGCACAACATCAGTTCACCTTTCTCCTATCTTCGAGACTAGTTGTCTCTATTTTCTTGTAAAATATGTTTAGTCATCACTAGAATATATCTCACTTAGTTATGAGATATTTTGTGTAAAATATTTTGTATAAATACCCCCTCAGTTGGAGTATTGAGGGTGGATTCATATACATTGTTGTAATATTGGTCATTTTGGAATAAAGTGCTGATTAGATCAAATTTTCGTATGGCTTGCTGGATGAAAAATTGAAGCTAAAGACTTTTCGCAGATTTCTTGAATCAAACACTGGATCAATAAGCCATCTATTCCTTGTGTTTTAAATTTTTCCTTGTTTCTTATATAATCTGTGTTCATATCTGAATAATAAACAAAAATGAGTAATTCGGAATATGCTTAATTGCACTCTGTTTTCAAAAGTTATCATTCTCCATGTTTTCTTCTGAAGTAGAATAAATAGTGAAATCTTGACTGCTCCTGTTTTCTATTTCATTCACTTTGATTATTGCTTAAAGAATACTTAACTGCTCTTTAGTAATAATCAATTCAATTCTCTTTTCAAATAGGTTGAAGGATTCTTAACTGCTCTTCACCCATTTGAAACCATTCCATTAACTCTAAGTCTCTGTTTGTTCTTTGTTTGACCATCTTGCTCTGTAAAACCATCTTTTGTTAAGAAACCTAATCCAGTTAAGCCATCTTACTTGACTCCATTAGCCCAATGGCCTAAACTACTCAGTCTTACCCCTTTGCTATTGAATCTCACCACCCAAACTCAAACAAACTCCTAAACTTCACAACTAGCCTAATATCTTTAAAAAACAAAGCTAAAACATAAAGAGAGAGCCCTCTCTGGATACAGATTGGCTAGAATCTGTATCTAAAAGATTGGTTTGTGGTTACCTCGGCCTCCTTTCCCCTTCTTACAACTTCTGGGAAAACCTGAGTGATAACATAGTGGCGACTCCGCTGGGGAATTGAATAATTTGTTTGTTACTATTGTCTATTTTCTAAGCTACAGACAGAGCCTGAAGTTAGCCAGGTAGCCTTTGAAATGCTTTTGCTTTGCAATTGCAGAAGTAAATGAATGTTGCTTCAGTCTATCTCTGGTCTAGCTTATAGATTAGACATTTGGTTTCAAATTCTTGATCAGTTCCTCTTTTCAAATAAGTCTTTAAGAAAGTTCAAAACCCACATCTTAAACCTCTTAGAGAAATTGTTGAAGTTGTATTGTCAAACCCATTTAGAGAAAAACCCAAAAATATACCTAGAAACCTGGCTTCAGAAAGGACTCGTTACACCAGATCTAATCCTAATCCAAATCCACCACCTGTGTTCGAAAATCCTAATCTGATTCCTAGGATTCTTAGGAGGCAAGAGAGCCAAGACAGTTCTGCTAGTTCTCGGCCTCTATACAGATCCAGATCTTGTCCTGTGAAGTGGATTTACCTTGAGGACGAACCTTTTGATGAATGGTTTGAAACCCATTTATTTGTAACCTTTTCGGAATCTGAGTTAGCCCACATAGTTCATGATCCCATATTTCTTGAAGATTTATAGCTTGAAGTTGTAACTTCACACCTTGACAGGCATTTGCATAACTCCATTCAATCAGAGCTTACCTCTGAAGGAACACCAAACCTTTATGTGATTACTACTGCTCCTCCAAGTCCATCATCAACACCTCAGACTTCCCAACCTCAAGCTACCCCTTCCACTCCTCCATCCACAACCCATATTCCCATTGTTATCCCAACCACACCAGTTGTTACATCTATTCCTGCAGCCATGGCAAATAGGTATACTCCTCTGCACTTACCTGCCAACCCAGGGGCTATGCCCCAAGATTATCAGAGTAAAATCACACCTTTTGATGGCACTGGCACTTACACAACTCAACAGCATACTAAGAAAATGACTGATTATTTTGAAATATATGAAGTTGATGCTGATGATGTTAGAATGAGAGTATTTGTTCAAAGTTTGACTGGAGAAGTTAGAACATGGTTTAGAGCCCTCCCTGCAAATAGTATCAATGACCTACAAGCTCTTTACCAGACATTCTTGAATAGATGGGAAAAGAAGAAAGATCCTCTCCATATTTTATCAGAATATGAAAGCCTGAAAAGAGGCACCCAAGAAACTATCCAAGATTACTGTACCAGGTTCAATAATGTTTACAATGCTATTCCTCAAAATCTAAGACCTCCTCCAGATTTGGCCTTGATCAAATTCCCTGATGGATTTGATTCAGATATGGCATACCAACTTAGGGAAAGAGCTCCTCGAACCTTAGAAGAGATGCAAAGTATAGCTGTCAGCGTTGAAGCCAACCTGATATCTAAACGAGCTAGAGCCAGAGCTGAAAGGAGGATACCTTTCAAAGAGGAACCTTCTGCCCTTGAACAGAAATTAGATGCTATTATTAAAGGAATGGATAGGCTTGGTGATAGAGTAGAAACAATTGAGAGAAAATCCCCTTGGGATGGTCAACCAAGCAACACTGGGAGAAATCCAAACTTCAAGAAGAATCAAAACCCTAATACTGGAAAGACTGGTCCTGACCAAAACATTAGGCCCCCATTCCAGGAGAACTATGCTGAAGCCTCAACTTCTAATGAACCAACAGAAGACACTCAAATTAACTTGATGGGACTCAACAATGAACAACAAGTTTTCTTGACCCAAGAGGATCAAGAAGCTCACATGCTTAAACAATTCCATACTCAGTCAGGTGAATCATTTGACTTTAGGGAGGGATATGATACAACCATTTATGAAGTCCACAAGAAATACAATCTGAGGAGCAGAAGAATAGATGTTCCTGAAACCAACAAACAGAAAGATACCAAACAACCCAACAAAGGTAAGATCAATACTACTCTTGTACATATTCTTTCCAGAACAAACCCTAACCCAAATAACCCAATTATTGAAGATGTATCCGATAATCAACCACATCACAGAGAATCTTCCACTTCTATTCCTCCCGAGGGAAACGTAGAAGAACCTCTAGAAATTGATTTGGAAGAAACTTCAGCCCATAACCCTACTCCTTAAAAGGAGAGAAACACAGAAAATATGGCAGAAAAAGAGAATCCCACTGCCCGAAATACAAGAACTCAGACTGAAAAACTTTTTAATCTTGAGACTGAAGTAGGCAAATTAAAGATAGTTGTTCCATTGTCAGAATTAGCTAAGCATGATGTCTACAGAGGTAAAATTAGCAGATCACTCCAAATTTCTGTGAATGAAGATTCAGTAAATGTTTTTGACGACCAACCTGAATTGATTTTTGGCCCTGAGGTAAATGGAAAATCAGTAGATGGAGGTGTCCCTCCTTACTATGTAAGTCTGAACATACATGATAAAATACTTCATAATGCCATGTTTGATTTTGGTGCTTCCCATAACTTATTGCCTAAATCCGTGATAGAGAAACTAGACCTAGACATTACCAGGCCATACAAAGACCTATTCTCTTTTGATTCAAGCCAGGTCAGATGTCTAGGACTAATCAAAGACTTATGTGTATCACTAGTTCAATACCCTGCCAAAACCATTTTAATGGACATAGTAGTAGCTGATATTCCACCAAAGTATGGCATGTTATTGTCTAGATCTTGGGGTGCAAAGCTTCAAGGATCTCTACAATTGGACATGTCCTATGCTACTATTTCAGTATTTGGTCAACCTAAGAAACTGTACAGAGAAACTTTAATGAAGTATGTGGTAAGTAGTCAGGAGAAACCTCAAAATTTTCCTATCTACTCAATTCACTCTGACATGGATTCTTTCATCCTCTACAATGCTGAAATTGATCCTCCAACAGAAGTCAAAATATTAGCAGTCGAATAAGAAGAAATCACAAATGAAAAGTCAAGTGTTCAAATTCAAGAAATTTCTGAGAACAATGATACATCAGATACTCAAGAGAAACCAGATGAAATTAAAGAACCAGATCTTCCTATTAAACAAATCCCTGAGACTCTTGATACTAATTATGAACATGAGATCCTTTGGTACTTAGAATTTGATGGTTCAGTTAACAAATTAGGAGTAGGAGCAGGAATTTGGGTGCACAATCTTGAAAATGATCATGCTGAAGGCCATGCCTACAGATTAAACTTTAGATGCACTAATAATATGGCTGAATATGAGGCTCTGTTGCTAGGTCTTAAACTGGTCAAAAGTTTAGGGGCAATTAGGGTATCAGTCTTGGGAGATTCTGATTTAGTCATTCAACAGATAAAAGGGAAATTTCTCACAAATGATCCTAGATTAAGATCTTATAGAGGAACAGTGATTGAGATTCTCAATACATTTTTAGAAACTCAGCTTGCCAAAATCCCAAGAAAACATAATTTGCATGCTCATAGCTTGGCAATGTTTGCCAGCACCTGTAAATTACCATTTGAGCCCAATCATCAGTTCACAGCTGAGATTAGACACAGGCCAGCCATACCTGACAATGTAAAGAACTAGCAAGTGTTTGACAATGATATTCAGATTAACAATTTTTTAACCTTAGAGGAAGAGTTTTCTAGTACTAATATAGATATAGATACTGTTAGTGAGTTTAATCAAATAAATCAAATAGAAACAGACATTTCAACAGAAAGTGCAACTCAAATGCTTCACCCAACAAAATTTACCAATAAAGAAATGCAGGATCTTAAAGAAATGGACATTGATGAAATTATTGAAGGAGAATCTGAAGTTATTAATTTGAAAGATAATCAGTTGCCTAAAGGATTAACTCCTTTAGAAGATCTCTTTGATTTTAATGATATTCCAAAGAAACCCAAGATGCAACCTCTAAAAGCAGACATTGAAGACTATAACTTGGGAACTGAAGAAAATCCTAAAATGATAAAATTATCCAAATCTTTGCCCCCTGAACAAAAACTCAAATATGTTGAATTAATGAGAGAATTTCAAGATGTTTTTGCCTGGAGCTATGAAGACCTAAAATCTTATGATACCTCCATAATTCAACATACAATCCCTTTGAAGGAAAATCAAAAACCATTCAAACAAAAGCTTAGAAGAATTAATCCTGTACTGCTTCCCTTAATTGAAAAAGAAATCAAACGAATGTATGAAGCAGGGATAATTGCTCCTATCAGGTTTTCAGAGTGGGTGTCTAATTTAGTACCTACTAGGAAGAAAACTGGAGAAATCAGATTATGTGTTGACTTAAGGAATGTAAATAAGGTTTCTTTGAAGGACAATTACCCTTTACCTAAGATGGATCACATTTTACAAAGGGTAGTAGGTGCCTCTAGGATTTCACTTTTGGATGGGTTCTCAGGCTATAATCAAATTCTGGTTCATCTTGATGACCAGGAAAAAACTACTTTTACAACACCATGGGGAACATTCAAGTATGTTAAAATGCCATTTGGACTTAAGAATGCAGGGGCAACTTTTCAACGAGCAATGGACATAGCTTTTGCAAAAGAAATTCATGATTTCTTGGTTATATATCTAGATGACCTGACTGTTTTTTCCAAATCAGATCAACAATATTTAGATCATCTAAAACAAGTGTTTTTAAAATGTAGGCAATATGGCATTTCTCTAAATCCTAAAAAGTCCATGTTTGGTCTAGAAGAAGGCAAACTCTTGGGCCACATCATCTCCAAAGATGGCATCAGAATTGATCCTGCCAGAGTAGAAGCCATTCTGCAAATACCCCACCCCAGAAATGTCAAAGAACTTCAAGCTTTCCTAGGAAAGATTAACTTTTTAAGAAGGTTTATATCTAACTTAGCTGAATTAATTAGATTGCTTAATGATATGTTGAAAAAGGATGCAAAAGTTAAATGGACAGTAGAAGCCAAACAATCATTTGAAGAAATTAAAATGGCTTTGACTAAAGCACCGGTCTTGACAAGTCCAAAGTTTGATAGAGACTTCATAATATTTTCATTTGCATCAGAACACACCATTGCTGCTGTTTTACTACAAAAAGATGATCAAGGATGTGAGAAACCCATAGCCTTTTTTAGTAAAGCACTTAGGGATGCACCATTAAAGTACAAAATCATGGAAAAACAATCTTATTCACTTGTGAAAGCTATCAAAGACTTTAGAGTCTACATTTTGTACTCCCATGTAATAGCCTATGTACCAAATGCTGTTGTCAAAGACATCTTGACCCAAGATGGAATTGAGGGCAAGAGAGGTAAATGGATTGCTACTATATTGGAGTATGACATTGAAATAAAACCCACAAAGCTTATAAAAGGACAAGGATTGGCTAAACTCATGACTGAAACAAATTGCCAAGCCCTTGATATTAATGAACTGGATAATGAACAGGAGATGGCGACTCCACAAATCAGCCAAGCCTTCTTAGATTCACAATGGTATGCTGATATAATTTACGTATTATTAAACCTGCAGGCTCCTCCAAGGTTATCCAGAACAAAGAAAAGGTATTTAAAGATGAAAGCTTCAAAATTTTGTATTTTAGATAATGCTTTATTTTGGAAAAATCATGAAGGTATTCTATAAAATTGTTTAGTAAAAGAAGAAGCTGACAAAGTTCTCAAAGAATTTCATGCAGGGGACTGTGGTGGACACCTTTACTGGAAATCAACTACAGACAAAATCCTCAGAGCTGGATTTTACTGGCCAACCTTGTTCGCTGATGTAAAGAAATTTGTCACTGCTTGCCACAAATGCTAAATTTTTTAAGGCAAGAGGAAACTGTTACCCTTACCCCTCAGACCAATTTCCACTAAAAAACCCTTCCAACAATGGGGTCTAGATTTCATTGGAGAAATCCACCCTCCCTCTTTTGGCCAACATAAATGGATTCTAACTGCCACAGATTATTTCACCAAATGGATAGAAGCCATTCCTTCCAGACAAGCCAATGACACAGTCATTATAGGGTTCTTAGAAACCAACATACTATCTAGAGCTGGCTATCCTGAAAAGATCACAACTGATAATGTTGTTGCCTTTAAATCCAAGAAAATGATAAGTTTCTGTAACAAATATCATATCACTTTAGGCCATTCCATAGCTTATTACCCTCAAGGTAATGGTCTAGCTAAGTCTTCCAATAAAAGCCTAATTAATATCATTAAGAAAATATTGGAAGAGAACAAAAAGAATTGGCACAAGAAACTTACTAATGCATTATGGGCAGACGGACTCACTACAAAGAAATCTATTGGAACTAGTCCTTATGAACTAGTTTATGGTATGGAGGTTGTATTTCCTTCATCTCTAGGAGTTCCAGTAATGAAACTACTTCAGGAAGCTCAAGTGGAGCCCAATGATATTCAAAGGAGAATTAACCAAACCATCCATTTGCAGTAAACCAAAGAAAAAGTATATCAAAGATCCCAAGTAGTACAAGAGAAACTTAAGAAAATTTTTGATAAGAGAACCAAGGCAGAAGATTTCTACCTTGGAGACAAAGTTTTAAGATGGGATTCCAGGAGAGAAGACAAAGGAAAACATGGGAAGTTTGACTTCCTATGGAAGGGACCTTTTATTATCCAGGCCTTACAAGGGAACAATACTTATTTTCTGAAGAACCTGGATGGTACAAAAATAGATGAAGGGCCAGTTAATGGTCGGATGCTGAAACACTACTTTGATCCAACTTTTTAATGTATCCTTACTCTAACATGTATATACTATATCCTTGGTAATGTCAGTTTCGATTGGATAGTAACTTGTTGGAGTTGAAGCCCGAAGAGAAGGCCCTAAGCTTCACAAATTTTACTGTCATATATACAATAAAGCAACCAGCAGAAGGAGATTTTAGAGAACATTCAAACTCATTCAGAAGGCTATCTGACCTGCTATTCTTGACTTTTCACTAGGAAAAGCCATCCCCAAGTGGAGCCAGTGTTATGCTCCTATACCAATAGGTGTCATATTTCATGATTGACTTGATGAGCTTTGTAATATGTTCATACCTTTTCTTGTTGCAAAGGTTTTCCATATTGTCAAAAAATCAAAAAAAATTAAAAAATATAAAGAGGGTATACCCTAAAAGAAAAATCAAAAGGTAAAAAGAATAAAATGGTCAAAAAAATGAAGAAATGAACCTCGAACAAAAATAGACCAGGAAAGTATGCAAGTCTAAATGCCACTACTATTTCATTTTCTGTAATGCAATTATGTGCAGCTTGTTAAACTTATGCCACAATAGATGAAGAGTCAAACAGCTTAAGCTTGGCTAGTTCATATTTTAATTTCATGCTTTAGAGATAGAGAATAAACATCTGACCAAACAGTGTAATCTTGGTAGATAAGTAGATAGGTAGAGTAAATAAAAAGGAGCTCAACAGTTTAATCTGAGCCCTTGGATGTAATAAGTGCAGACTTAGGTAGGCTTGCCATGTAAAAGAAAAAGAAGATGATAAGGGTTTGCCAGTCTAAGTGCACCCAAATAAAGAAGGAAAAAATGTCAGGCTAAAGTAGGTAGGGTAGGTAGATGCTGTTGCAGAATAATACTTGTGATGAATCATGTCTCTAAATGTGTTAATTTTTACTTTCCTCACAAGTGCAAGGCAGATATTATACATGATGCAGTTCAAGCAAGGGAAGGTTAAATAACTGATTTCCATTCACATTTTTCCCTGAAGATTTCACTAATTCCCCCTAAAGTATTAAGGTCTTTGAAAGTCAAAGGGGCTCAGAGCATTTCTCTGACTTCTGGAGGAATCAGACCCTTGGCCCAATGATCTAAAAGCCTAAGTACTCATATATCATCCATCCATCATTCATTTCATTTCATAAGTTTGCCTAAGTGGAAAAACCTACTTTACTTAGGAAATGCATAATATCACTTGAAAACCCCTTTTATCCCACGTTAGCCTAAGTTTTAATGTAAAAAAAATTTAACATTTAAATGGGCGCTTTCATTTCATATCATAAGTCATATTAACTTTAACATATAATATATAACTCCCGGATAAAACATTTACCTATTCCCGTACTATGTAAATATATTAAAAACCCCGATATTTTTATGTATTCCCGCCCCGGTTGAAATACGACCATAGTCATAGTTTAAAACAGGGATTAACAAACTTATCCGAAGTTTGTTAATAACCTTTCCCCGCTGCAAACTACGGGATTAGTTAACCCTCTATTAACTAATAACCATTACCTGATTAATCAAAATGCTCCCGATATAATTAAAACACGGTTTATTTCACCGGGCCCGCATACATTAAAACCCCGCTATCTCCAACGCCCGTCTGCTGTCCGATCTCTGCCTTTCCATCCGACGGTCGACGGCGATATCGCGACCCCCCCTACTATCGTGTTTTAACTCACAATCGCCTGGCGGTTTTCCGCCCGAACATCTGCCACGCGTCACCCGTTCCATATGCTTGCTTGCCCTCCATCTAAAACTGCCCAACTCCAAAAGCGGTGCAATCAAACCGCTTACCACCCTCTGTGTAACGACAAAATGTCCCACCATGCTGATGTCATCCATCCAATAAATGCAAAAATACCCGCCAAACTGAATTTCATTAAATGAACGATAAAATGTCATTTTCACTGTAATGCACTTCATTCAGCTCCCATGCAAGTTAACGACCGAGTCCACTGTTCCAGCTTCTCAACCACCACTCGACCAGAAAGACTATAGCATGAGCTTCGCAACCTGTCAACCAACCTGCCATTGTACGGCTTTCCTCTTTAAGCACAAGTATTTATCCATTTTGCCCTGCAACCCTACAATTTCAGTTTCCCACTGAGAATTCTACCAGAGAAAGCCGAATTCAAGTTAAAAACAGTTTGTAGCTACCATAAAAAGACCCCTAAACCTGTTGTTTAGTCCAATTTTCCACAGAAAGCCTGAATTCCAGTTTGAAAACACAAGAATCAAATATGGAGACTCCCATAGCCCTGAACGTCGCGCCCATGAATGCACCTCATAAAGACTTAGATTATTTACCCCTGGTCGACAAATATTTTCAAATAAAAGATTTATCTGGTGATAGGAACCATCTTCAGGCCTTTTTCCAAGTTAGGGATAGCTATCTAAACAACTCTGATATTTTTGGATTATGGGAATCTAACCTTCCCATGTATTTCCTTCCCTCAGTCCATGTTTTCCCAGACATCATTCATCAATGTTGTGCCAACTATGACCCTGTCGATAGAGCAGTTATGTCCCCATCCCAAACTGTCATTTTTCCCATAACTGCTAAATCTATCAATGAGATGTTACAGTTCCATTCCACTCAGCCCCTTGCTCCTCTTTCCATGGGGTATCTACTTGAAAAAGCTTCTCAATTGCCCAAATCAGAGATAACCCGTATTGCTCAGATGTTTATGCTACCAAGGTATCAGCCTACAGGCCCACCTCGCTATCTGCAGACCTTTTTCACAGAAACTGGCAGACTTATTGTTGACATGATATCCCTGATCATGGGATTTAATTCCAGTGAATATGTTGATGACATCACCTTAGTTTTATTAGCAATGTTTACTCCAGGACAACCCCCTGCTGTCAGGTATGACTATGCCACATTCATTGCCAACAAAATCCATGATCAATTCATGAATTTGGATAGGGAAGGAGTCTTCAAATACACATCTTTTATATACCATCTGTTGTTTTTTTTTTTTTTTTTTTTTTTCGTGTGGTTCACGGGGCACCAGAGGTGGGCCGCTACATCCACGTAGAGAAGCGGGGCAACTCCCCGAAGGGAACTGCCGTTCGGCCGTTTCAGACCTGACCCCGAGGAGGTTTGATCCCGTGACCTCTCAAACCGGGAGAGTACTATCAGTGGGAACTCAACCATTTGAGCTAACCCTCGGGGCTATATACCATCTGTTGTTATATCATTAGCCAGACAGCTTTCCTTTCCCCATCAGAAAATTGGACTCAAAGGGAAATCAAAGGTCTGTGATCTTTTGGAGTTCAGTCTTCCATAATACCTATGAGTCCCCTTATACCTATAATGAATTCATTGACTGATTTGTACATCCAGCATCTACTCTGTTGATAGGAGTTCCCCCTCCTAGAATCACTGGTGACATGAAGAAGATTCTCCAACTCTCCAAGTAGTACAGGATAGATGACTGGTACCTGTACCAAAATCACATAGAAATCAGAATGTATGGGTGTGAACTTTTCCCTTTCAATTTGCCTAAATATGTGCCCATGGATTGTTTTCACTAGAGTATTTTAGACAAATCATAAATGCAGACTTAGTCCATTTTTGTAATGCAAAGAAAAAGGCTCAGCTAAGAATCAAGAACCAATTAGGCCCTTTTGTCATCAATTCTAGGGATGCATGGCAAGAAGCTAAAAAGTTTTTAGAAGACCACCTTAGATTGAAGAAGAGTTTTTGGTGGGTGCCATATGACCTAAATAGTTTCATATGTGACAGAAGGACAAAAAACAGGCTATTAGTTTATATACATCATAGAATCCTAGAAATAGAACAATTTGCAAATCAGGATGAATGGGTAGAAGGGACCCTAATAGGAGAGATTAGTGAGTAAGAAAAGATGGAAAATGCTATAAAAGATCTTGAAAAAACCCTTGACCTGGTCTCTTTTGGATAGGTATCATTCAAGCTGCCTCAACAATCAGACGTTGGTACATCCTCTGCTGGAACTTCTCAGTAGCCTGCACAGGAAACCAACATACTAGTTACAGGAACTTCCAAAGGCAAAGAAGTAGAGACCACAGAGCAGCCTACAATGATAGATCAACCTGGAATGTCCAAAGAACAGAGTCAAGTACAAATTCCTCCAGCCCAAACTAAAGCAGCAAAAATTCCAGCATTACAAACTCCTCTAAATGAGGAAAGAAACAGAAAGAGAGACAGAGAAACCACCACGTCTATCAGTGGACCTGCAGAACAACCTGGAGCAAAGAGACAAAGACTGAATCCTCTTTCAGAAGAGGAAATCATTGAAGAAACCACAGAAAGTCTAAGAGCTGAAAGAGCAACCAGCCAGCAAACTCCACCATTGGGAGGAACCTCAACTAGCTCACAAAGGCAAGAGCTAGAAAGATAGCACAGTGTAGAAGTATCATCTACCAGGCCACAAAGCAAATAGGCCTCAGACATTAAGAATATGTTCACAACGATAAAAGCCAGAAATGATCCTGTGAGAATTCAAATTTACAGTCAGTACTTGAAAATGGCCCCTACAAACCAGCAGAGATTAATGTCAGCCTATGACATTAAAGAAGGCAAAATGTTAATGAGTTATTTTAAGCCGAAGGTACAGCATCCCCAGTCAGCAGTAGACTACATCAAGACAAACTTGGAGGTCCTCACCAAAGATATTCATCCTATGGACCAAATTGAACTTCACAAACAAACTGGGGAAATGGTCTATTCCACACTGGCTGACAAAGCAATGCTGGCCCACAAATTACAAAATTCCTTGGACAATACAACAGCTCAATTACATTTGGAGAAAGCCTCTTCTCTGGCCAAGGATAACAGAATCAAATCACTAGAATAAATCATTATTGAATTGAAACATAATCCCAAAGATGCTAAAGGTATAAAGGCACTAATCAAGAAGAAAGAATAGGACATTGCTACCCTGAGGAAACAGCTAAAGCTACCTCCTTCAACGCATCCACAGACTGCAGAAGTTATACAACAAAAATCTGAAGAGGAGATGATGGACCTGCTCATGAAACTTAATGAAAGATTAAATGATACAGAGCAAGCATTAGAAAAAGCACTGAAGGAAAAGCAGGGAGAGTCGACCTCCCAGCCTCCTGAGGTAATCCCCATAGTCTCAACTGCAGTCCCCTCCACTCTTGGAACAACATTAGCTCCAAATGTCCCAGTAGCCACAGCAGAGGTAATCACAGGTACATCAACAACAGGAACAACACCAGGCAGCAGTACTAATATGAGCACAGAAGAATTGATAAAGGCCATGGAAGAATTGAGATTACAAGTTACAGAGTTGAAACAGGTGAAAGAGCAATTGGCTAAGGCAGAGAGAAATTATGATATCTCCAAGATAAGTGTTGTGGAAAAAACTAGGGAGATTAAAGCCTTAGAAAGTAAAGTGAAAACATTAGAACAAGAGCTCACTTTTGATAAGCCCTTGGCAGAGATCAGGAAAATCCTTTGGGCTAATATCATTCAGTCTATAAATGAAATATGGCCATCTATCCAAGTGATCTATGAGCAGATCGACTTAGTGAAAACAGCCCATGGAGCAATTCAGCAGACAAGAGCACAGTTAGGTAAAATGCCAGAGGAAGCCAATCGGCTTATACATTTGTTGAATAACAGAAACAGAGAACAGCTGGAAGAACTTGGCATCTCAGACAGAACAAACACCATTTTGGAAATCAAAAGAGTTCTAACCAAGAGAACTTTGATGCAGAACTTAGAGAGAAGGTGCCAAGATATGCAAGTAGAAATCAATTCTTTTATGGAGAAATTCACAGTTTTGCAGAGTAAAGGGCTACCAAGTCCTTTGGTCATTAATGATAGATTAATGAAACACATTGATTATGTAGATAAATTGAATAAGTATGCTGGCAATCAAGCTAGCTCATCATCAAGTGCATCAGGAGTGAAAGCACTTCCCACAGGCCAAGTTCTCTATGACAGCTTAGAGAACTTATTCTACATTGAGCATGAGGTAAAGCACCTATTCACCATCCAGCCTAACTTCTTTAGATATACAGAGACTGATGAAACTCTCAGAAAACTTTAGAAGCACAAATTGCCAAAGCAGAAATGGTGGGAAGACATGTTAGAAATTTTGTAAATTTACCTTTGATAAAATGTGAATTTTGGGCTATTTACCATGATGAGATGAATAGAGATGAATGAGGGTCAAACAGGTCGAAGTGTATCAAAGCAGGTAAAGAGTATCAGTTTAAACAGGGTAGCCAGCACAAAGTTACCATAAAAGACAGTAGCAAGCCAAATTCTAGGGCTTGCCTCCAGCACACTCAACAATAAAAGGAACAGCACAACATCAGTTCACCTTTCTCCTATCTTCGAGACTAGTTGTCTCTATTTTCTTGTAAAATATGTTTAGTCATCACTAGAATATATCTCACTTAGTTATGAGATATTTTGTGTAAAATATTTTGTATAAATACCCCCTCAGTTGGAGTATTGAGGGTGGATTCATATACATTGCTGTAATATTGGTCATTTTGGAATAAAGTTCTGATTGGATCAAATTTTTGTATGGCTTGTTGGATGAAAAATTGAAGCTAAAGACTTTTCACAGATTTCTTGAATCAAACACCGGATCAATAAGTCATCTATTCCTTGTGTTTTAAAGTTTTCCTTGTTTCTTATATCATCTGTGTTCATATCTGAATGATAAACAAAAGTGAGTAATTCGGAATATGCTTGATTGCACTCTGTTTTAAAAAGTTATTGTTCTCCATGTTTTCTTTTGAAGTAGAATAAACAGTGAAATCTTGATTGCTCATGTTTTCTATTTCATTCACTTTGATTATTGCTCAAAGAATACTTAACTGCTCTTTAGTAGTAATCAATTCAATTCTCTTTTCAAATAGGTTGAAGGATTCTTAACTGCTCTTCACCCATTTGAAACCGTTCCATTTACTCTAAGTCTCTGTTTTTTCTCTGTTTGACCATCTTGCTCTATAAAACCATCTTTTGTTAAGAGACCTAGTCCAGTTAATCCATCTTCCTTGACTCCATTAGCCCAATGGCCTAAACTACTCAGTCTTACCCCTTTGCTATTGAATCTCACCACCCAAACTTAAACAAACTCCTAAACTTCACAACTAGCCTAATATCTTTAAAAAACAAAGCTAAAACTTAAAGAGAGAGCCCTCTCTGGATACGAACTCGCTAGATTCTGTATCTAAAAGATTGGTTTGTGGTTACCTCAACCTCCTTTCTCCTTCTTGCAACTTCTAGGAAAACCTGAGTGATAACAACACCTACCCTTCTATCAATCTTGTTGTCCTTCACAAGTATAGGACTTAGGGCTCTTCTGTAAGAGTCACCTAACAACCATCCAACTGTACCTTGACTACCATCAATTTTCACAACCATAATTAATTCTTTTACTGATATAGGGCCCACAACACTACCCTCATCTAGGGATCTTCAAATCTTCCACCTAATAGTGATTTGAGTCCTCTCAAAATCACTATTCTTGTGTATAAATTTCTTTGTTGTCCAATATATGAACAAATCTAAACTACTCCTCTTATCATCCTTCTAACAATCTGTAGATGACTGAACTAGGGTCACAAATCATCTACTAACAATCCATTGACTAATTTTTTATAGGTTGCTTCATATCTCTATCCAAAACTCTATGGATAACCCACCAAAATCAACTCCTCGTCATGTCAATGCATTCCTCATATGGCACATTTCTTCTGCTCAATATTCTACTTAGGTTCCACCCTCCTTTGGATCTATTATCTCCACGCAGCCTTCTGCAAACCATCTTCCATATTTGTGGTTTATATTGCAAAGATAGACCTCACTCTAAGGGTCACAAACCCTCATATTCTACACAGATTTGTCACAGTTTTAAGGGAATACCTTATGGACTGAACATGGTAGGAAATGAACCTAACTAGGGCATTATACTTATGTTCTAATTGATTTAGAACAAACCTTATACACCCATAGACCAAAAAAAAAAAAAAAAACTCTTGCCTCCATAAGAGACTCGGCCTAGCTAATATGGATCCATAGATTCTAGGAATTTCTTTGACTAAATATTGACTTGAACTTTAGATCTGTACGACCTTCAAACTATGATTACCTTAGTCAATATTACACTCGCAACTACTTCTGTTCTGGCCCTAAATGCTAGTGCAAGCCCTTTTCCGTTATTGTTGTTATTTATCACATGACTTGCGGTGTTATGCAAACAACTAACAAAATAGAAGAAAAGATAGATCAACGCGTTCAAAATCAGCCTCTTTGAGGGGGAAACCTCCCTTACATTACACAAATGAGCAATTCTTGGATGATTCAAATGACACAACCTCCTTTCTATATATAGGAGTCTAAGGGGTCATAATATAATCAGGGCCGACATAAGAATAATAATGTAAGGGCACCACAATAACAATAGTGGTCTTCAATGGGGCACAACAATAACAATAAGGGGGCTACACTAATAAGAATGAGGGAATAGTGGGCTTCCGTGGGACGCAACAATAACAATAAGGGGGCTACACTAATGACAATGAGGGAATACACTAGTATTATAGAGACCTAACATGCCCCTCTCCTTCAAAAAAAGTGTTGTCCTTAATGCTAGAGTAGTTCTGGATGCTTTTGTATAAAATTCTCATCCTCCCACGTGGAATCTTCCAAGGGTAAGTGCTTCCAGTTGATGAGATACTCTGAAATTGATCGATTTCGTAACTGTTGAGTTCTTGTTTCTGTGACTGCTTCAGGTTCCAATATGATATTTCCTTCCTAATCAAGTTATGAAAATATTGTTTGAACTAGGAGCTTGTCAACTATAACCTTCTTTAATCATGAAACATGGAAAACTGGGTGCAAGCTGGAAGATGTAGGAAGCTCCAATTTGTATGCCATCGTACCAATTTTTTGCAACACCTTCTAAGGACAATAATACTTTGGTGATAATTTATTATCCTTATTATCTTGCTTGAGGGTTATTTTTTTGTATGGTTGTAGCCGTAAAAATACCCAGCCGCCTACATCAAAACTTTTTTCGCTGCGATGTTGATCTGCTTGTTTTTTCATTGTATTATGTGCCAAAGTGAGGTTAACCTTTAAGAGTTAGAGAACTTGTTGTTGATGCTCTATGCAATATTCCACTACTTGAACCTTAGAATTTTCTCTTAAATATGACATGATGGATGGTGGATGATATCCATAAAGTGCCATAAATGGGGTCATTTTTTCTGCACTATAGAAGTGTTATACCACCATTCAGCTAGAGGTAACCATTTGACCCATTTTGTTTGTTTATCAGATACAAAGCAACGAAGATATCCTTCCAAACATTTGTTTACAATATTAGTTTGCCCATCTAATTGAGGATTATAAGATGAGGTATGAGCTAATTGAGTACCAAGACAAGAAAATAATTTCGTCCAAAAATTTCCAGTGAAAATAGGATCTCTGTCGCTTATAATAATCTTTGGGTTTCCATGTAGATTTTGAATTGTTTCCATAAATGCAATAGCAAATGTACTGGCTTTAAATGGATGAGATAATGCACAAAAGTGTGCATACTTGGTAACTCTATCAGCTACCACCATAATGACACTCCTTCCTTCATTCTTGGGTAAACTTGTGATAAATTCCATTGAAACCTCCTCCCAACATTGACTTGGAATGGATAAAGGTTGTAATAGACCCGGGGTCTTAATTGCCTCAACTTTGTTTTGTTGGCAAACCAAACATTCTGCCACAAAATTTTGAATATCATATTTAAGGTCATCCCAAAAGAATTCCTTCTTAATCCTGTGGTAAGTTTTTAAAAATCCTAAGTGCCCTCCTAAGGGAGAGGTGTGCAATTCCAGAATAATATTTTGTTTGAGTTGGTAATTCTTACAAAGGTATAAGTGATCTTTGTACCATAATGCATCATTTTTCCAACTAAATATATTAGATGTACTAGAATCTTCCTGTAAATTTTGAATGAGTGCGCATACTTCTTTCTCATTATTCCATTCATCCCTCGCTTTGGTTATCCAATCTGGTTGGATAATAGAAATGGCACAAATAAATGCTTCCACATCCTCATCCTTTCTTAAGAGTGCATCTGCAACAACATTTTTCTTCCCTTTTTTGTAGATGATTTCAAAGTCATAACCCAACATCTTTGTGATCCATTTTTGTTGTTTGTCTGAAGATAATCTTTGTTCTAAAAAGTATTTAAGATTATCATGATCTGTTTTTACCTTGAAGTGCCTTCCCAATAGGTAAGGTCGCCATTTCTTAAGAGCATGTAGTATTGCCAACATTTCCTTCTCATAAATAACTTTCTGTAAATACCTTCCTTTGATTGGATGACTTTCAAAAGCAATGGGTCTTCCTTCTTGCATTAAAACAACACCAATTCCATTTCCTGAGGTGTCACATTCCACAATCAAGGTTTTTGTGAAGTCTGGCATAGCTAAGACCGGTGCTTGGCACATTGCCTCTTTAAGATGCTCAAAGGCCTTAGTTGCTTCTGGAGTCATAGAAAATGCATCTTTCTTCAGTAATATTGTTAGAGGTGCTGCTATTCTCTCATAATTATTAAAAAACTTGTGATAATACCTAGTCAACCTGAGAAATCCTCGTAGATGCTTTATGGATGTGGTGATTTTCCATTCCTTAATGGCTTTAATTTTGTTAGGGTCTACCTTAACACCCTCATGAGATACAGTATGACCCAGATATTCCACCTCTTGTACTCCAAAGAAACATTTGAAGGCTTTTTCATATAACTATTTCTCCTCTAATAGCTTGAGCACCCTGTCAACATGATCCTTCCAAGGCTTGTTGTAGATTAGTATATCATCAAAAAATACTAACACAAGTTTTCTAAGGAAGGGTTTGAAAATGGAATTCATCAAACCTTGAAATGTAGAAGGTGCAATGGTAAGGTCAAAAGGCATGACCAAAAATTCATAATGACTTTCATGAGTTCTAAATGTTGTTTACGGAATGTCTCCAGTCTTCATTCTTATTTGATGATATCTTAAATGAAGATCCAACTTGGTGAAGTAAATCACTCCATGTAATTCATCCAATAATTCATCAATGATAGGAATGGGAAATTTATCTTTAATAGTGAGCTTGTTGAGCTCCCTATAATCTAGACACAGGCTCCATGATCCATCCTTCTTGTGCACCAATACTACTGGAGCAGAGAAATAACTTTAACTAGGTTGAATTATACCCGCCTCTAGCATTTCCGCAACCATACGTTCAATTTCACTCTTTTGGGCATAGGGATATCTATAAGGCCTGATGTTTGGAGGAATACTTCATGAAAACAAATGAATAGCATGATCATGATCACAAATAGTTGGGAGGCCTTTGGGAGTCTCAAATACCTTTGAGTGATTGTCCAAGACATTTTGGAGGTCTAGAGAAACAGATGATTTTGATGTTTGAACCTCTAGATAACATAATCGTGTAACTACGCCTCGTTGTTCTTTCTTTAGAAGCTTTTTCATGCTATTAGAGTTGATTATCTTTCCTAGTTTCCCTGTGATACCCCTTATTTCAACTTGCTTTCCTTCCCAAAAAAAATTCAAGACAAGTTCTTCAAAATTAAAAGTTATCATACCCAAAAATTGTAACCATTGGACTCCTAGTACAACATCAACACCACCCATTGGAATGGAAAGCATTGGACTCTTCAATACATATTCTCCCATGGATAGCTTGATATTATGGCACTTTCTAGAGAAATTTATGGTTCCCCCATTTGCAACCATCACTTGACACTCTCGTGCTAGATATAGGAAATAATTTAATTCTTTTTCTATCTTACAATGAATAAAATTATGGGTACTACCCAAATCAATCAACACTATTACCGTTTTCTTCTTCATATGTCCTTCTATCTTGAGAGTTTAAGGAATGGTAATTCCTAACAAAGCATTACAAGATATGCTCAGATTCATTTATTCTTTCTTTGGGGTTTATTCTTGGTGTATATCCTCCTCCTTTGACGTTTCTGGTTCATTTTCTTCCTCCTCTTCACAATATATGTAGAATAATTTCTTCTTAGAACACTTATGGCAATTAGTGTATTTTCTATCACAACTATAAAAAATCCATTTTGCTATTTTTTCCTCCATTTTTTGTGGTGTCAACCTTGTAGGTTTTGGACGACTAAGACCAATAACACTTCCATCTTTATAGTTGTGATTGGTAAATTTCCTTGTTGCCATAATTTTTCTTTCAACTTTTCTTGCCACCCTGAATGCCTTCTACAAGGAATCGGGTTCCCAAAGGCAAACCTCATGTTGGATGTTATCTTTTAAAGTCCATATGAAGACATCAATCCTATGCTACTCTAGAATATCGGTTACCCTAATATTCAATTTTTGGAAGTCTTCAATGGAGTCTCTAAAATCGTGATTGATATTTCTTTTGTCTTCATCATGATTTTCATGGATTTCCTTGTCACCAATGGGACGCCTTTCTTCTAGCAACTTTGCCAAACCTTCGTTCAATCCTTCTATCTTGACATTCATCATCGCTTCCATGTCTGATTTTAAACCATCATTCAAAACTACCACATCCCTTTTTATACCATATATCTTAGCATTCATCATGGCTTCCAATTCATTTTTTGTTACTTTTTGCAAGAGCAAAATTTGTTGCATTTGGTCTTGCAATTTTGATATAGCATGTTGCATTTCTTCCTCTTCTTCATGTGTCATATCGGATCTTGCAAGTTTCTTACTAGGTGTTTCCATTTTATTTCTTCAAGGCATCAATTAATGATAATTATGCTTCACTATGTCCTTTTGAATCACTTCAAACTAATTTTTCAAACCAAACTTGTGCAATTTTTTAAAAAGACTACACACAGTTTTTTTGTTTCATAGGATCTCAATATTGAATCTGTTGTATCCCTGCTATTTTAGATCTCTAAGGTCTACAATTTTGTACTATGGTAGCCTTATGAAACCTCTTTCTATTCCCACAGATCTGATCAATATTCGAGTCTTCAAGAAAGAGTTAAGCCAAATCGCCCACACTAACCTGATTATAGACTTCTTCAAGATAGCAGACTTGTACGAAGTGCCATGTATCATGGTTTAGATATTCAGACCTGAAAATGCTACACAGAAAACTACATTCCGTCCTATTTTTGTAAATTATTACTAAATTTGAATCAAATACTCAGAGAGAAAGTTATGACGAGTTTTCCAAGGTCACCTGTTTGGGATGTAATTCGGGATCCTGCAAAAACCTTAAGTTCCTTCGATCATATCTCTGAACAAATAGCGAGAAAAGATCTAAAATTCAGACCCAAACTATAGCGACATTTCATATTAAATGGGCTTTTGTTTTAGCTTCTGAAACAACACAAAAAAAACGTTATAGTTCAAATTCCACGATGACCTGTTTGGAGCAGCAAAACCCTAGAATCCAAAGCTCTGATACCAAATGTTATGCAACCAACTCACAAAATAGAAGAAAAGATAGATCAAAGCCTTTAAAATCAGCCACTTTGAGAGGGAAACCTCCTTTACATTACGCAAATGAAAAATTATTGTAGATCCAAATGACAAAACCTCCTTTCTATATATAGGAGTCTATGGGGTCACAATATAATCAGATCCGACATAACAATAATAATGTATGGGCACCACAATACAATAGTGGGCTTCTATGGGGAACAATAATAACAATAAGGGGGATACGCTAATAAAAATGAGGGAATAGTGGGATTTTAGGGGACACAACAATAACAATAAGGGGGTGTTGACGGTGCTGCACCCGTCAACATGTCAAGGTGATCTCCCAGATAAGAAGTCTTAATTATACCTTAGATCGTCTGGTGTAGGAGTCCCAGCAGTGGGTCGTAAGGTAATTCCTTGACTGCGATGTTGCACAAAGGCAAGTAAGATAATTCTGTCGATATCAAGGGTGTAACTGATGCAATGAGTCAAGGAAGATATATGAGAGGTTCTAACACTTCAAAGGGAGAAGAAGGTGAAGGTGAGTTCTAGATTGAAAGGGATCAGTCCCAACTCAGCTAGGAACACACAACACAAAGGGACATGCACAGCTTCTGGCAGAGTAGTCCACTCGGATGTGGTAGTCACATCATACAAGGTAAGATAACACGTACAACACTCATGGATCAGTCCGATATGATTGCGACGTTTGTTACAACAAGGTTCATGTCAAAGGTCTATCTGATGTCCGGCAAAGCAGTCGACATGAACGGTGACAATATTAACAACATATACAACACATTAACAATAAGATTTATATAATTTCATGTGAATCGGTTCATAGACAAGTACGTAAGTTAAACAACATATATCATTAAGGCAACCGGAGCAATCCAAATACAATGACAACATATGCATGAAAATGTGCTAGTTCATATTATATAAATAAGTGTAAGTCTCAATCATACAATACATCCATGTAAACCTACTAGCCCCAAAACTGGGACGTTACAACCACATCCGCCTGCTCCTCCAAAGAGATGTACTAGCTCCGTGCAATGGAGAAGCCAAGGCGCATTAAAATATTTTCCAAGGCTTCTTCAAGATAGTCTTAGTAGAAGTTTGGCTGACCAAAAGGCTATACAATGAGTTATGAGGGACTATTTATAGCAAAGGGTGGGGTGACCCTTGACATTCCCCTTTGTGATAGTTCAAATACCCTCATGACTCTTCACCTACTCTATGATTGTTACATTTAACCATTGACACTTGACACGACTCAACATTACAATGCACATGTACTCATGTGAGACAACATGGCTTGAGCAAGCCATGCAAGACATCACTGACACTCGGTCTGCTGTGATGAGACCAACTCTTTGACATGCTTGTGATGGCGAAGGTGGTGAGCTGATGGTTATCCATGATGGTGTGCATGCACCTCATGGTGACATCTTGCTGAAGCGAACTCTTGACTCTGTTGCAATCGGTGCATTGGTTCAGTCCCTTCATCCAACTCGTCTACTAACATGTGCATGCTCTTCTTGGGTGCGGCTAAACCAGAAACACACTGATGCATAGTGTCTATGCTAATCTTCAAGTGTGTGCTGGTGGTCATGCAAATCAACTTGCGAAGTAGATGTTCAGCTCCAGTTGGACTTGCTTCTTATCTTCACCTTAGTGTGTGTGTTGAATGTGTTGGATTGCATGCATGTGCTCAATGTCATGCATGATTTTGAATCCCTTGCATGCAATCAACAACACTTCTCACCATGTCTACTCTGTGTCAGCTGCTGGGATGGATCTTTAGCTTGTATGGGCATAGTTTCATCCGTGAGTGCATGTTGCGCTCACTGCTATTCTTGTTCCTGCTACAACTCATTCGTTTGTCTGTGAAGCTTCATGTTCTTCTTGAGTTGCTACTTCAGCACATGCAAATCCTTCTTTGTTCCATTCTCTATCTTCCCATGATCTTCATGTTGCGACGTCACCTCATAGCCGGAGTCTCCAAAGTTGCTTTCATCATCAATGGATCTGCTTGAGCTTGCAACCTTGTTCTGCCTCCATGTTGTCCACAACCCTCCTCTTGCATTCATTGCATTTGGTATGTTCTCTTAAGCTATTGTTCATGATGCTACTCATTGTGATGTTGTCGTTGTCAATAAACACTTGATCAACTGCATCCCCAAGTGTGCTCTAAATGATGTCTTCGTCTCTGCTCTCCTGGAAACCATTGTACCTATACTGCTGAGAGGCAGATGAACACCTGCGATCCATGGAGACATGGCAACACTCATGGCAAGTAATCTATCAGTGAAAACCAAAATGAACATGAGAACTGACTTGCAACATACCTGGGTGAATAGTCATGAAGGTTGCACAATTTCGACGAGGAGGTCGGGAGACTGACTGCCAATACTGCACAAGGCACATTCTAGGCTGTTGGGAGACTAACTGATTGTTGGAACTATGCAATGCATAGTTCAGTCTAGATGCTGACTACTGGGATTGTGAAATGCACAATTATAGCTAGGAAGGATTGTTGGAACTGTGCAATGCACAGTTCAGTCTAGCTACTGACTGCTGGGATTGTGCAATGCGTAATTCCAGCTGAGAAGGACTGCTAGCCTAGGGACAGATTTGCACAATTTCTTGGGCCAAGCAACCACTATCCTCCAGAAATGTGCAAAACAATGCTAGAGGCTAGTGCTAGGCAGGAATGCGCAAATCTGGAGAGGAAGCTGAGCCTTCTTTCCGCAGATTGCGCAATGCAGCCTTGGTGAAGGTAGAGTCCGGGCCAAGGTTGGCCCGACTCACTGACAGGAAATTGAAAGAAACTAAGGCAATAAATGCATGGCGACACTAAGTGATAGCATAATTTAATGGTCGTGCATCAAAAACATGAATGAAAGATTCAGCAAACAAATCAACGTGCATGTGGGTAAGGCAATTCGCCAGTTTGGCAAAAGTCAGTGCAAAACCGTTTCATGCATGTGACAATAGTGAGATAGCAACAAAAACTGAAACAGAGCTAGGACAAGCTAGTTGCTATGGGGTAAAATGCACGGGATGAAAACTACCCTCAAAGGCCTTCCCGGGACCTTCGACAGACTGTAAGATTATCTGCAAAAGCTACCAAGTTACACACATGTTCATCTATCAAACATAAATTGAAAAGGTATGGAAAGAGGATCACCTTCGGTTCCTTCTAGATTTGCTTGGGGATCTCTATGCAGCAAGAAGAACTCCTTCAAGGCTGGCTCCAAGACAATTCCTGCACAAAGGACAAGGCAAACCAATCACAGCATACGCTCTTGAAAACTAATGTAAGAATCCATAATAAACATGTATTAATGTATAACTTAACTACTCATCTCGACAAGCATTAGAATGAACAAATAAATGAACAATATCATCGACACTTTGGAGTAGGGAACACAACTGCAATTCTATATTTAGAATGGAAGAGTGATTACAACCATCCATTGTATCAGCCTTCCTTACCCCTTCTTCCTCTCTCTCTCTCTCCCTCTTTCAGCTAGCTTCTTCAAGAATATGACAATTCACAACAGCTCTATGGGTTGTCCTTCCAAATACTCTGACCCTTTTGCAATGGCCCTCTCGCTACTTATGTAGCAATCGAATTACGGCTGCCAAGCTCCTATTTAGAGTTCATTAGGGCAAAAGGAATGAACCTGCCCTGTTTACAAGATGTTTCCCATTTTCCTTCATTCTTAGAATGGAATTTCTCCCAATATCTTGATTTTTGGAGTTTTCTTGCTTTTCTTGAGCAAATTTAGGGATTTAATATCTAGATATTTATGAGCAGATTCATTGGCCTTGTTAGAGCCTAGATCTGTCTCAGGCTGAAAAGACAAGGTTCTAGGTCCACATCAAACCATGCTCAGCCTCGTAGCTAGCCCTACAAGGACAAGAGAGGGCTCTCTCCGGGTCAATCTCAGTGAAAGATACTCAAATGGGGCTGGAGATGACTGATTTAGCAACTGATTTTAGGCTAGGTATTAAGTGCAAAGGATTTGATTTGATTTTTTTAAGGTTTTGTTGAAAAAATGGGAAAGGCAAATTGGGCTCGGCGATGAGGCACAGTTTCTGCAGAGTTCTGATTGGGGCAAGGAAGGCAATCGTTTTGATGCTTTAAATCGAGTGAATGGATAGATCAGACTGGTGAGGAGCTAAGGAGAGCAAGAGAGTCTCAAGAAATCTCCTTAAACAGATGAAAACATGGAACTTTAAACAAATTCAAAGGGAGAGCATAATAGTTATGGATTCTACCTTAATCACTCATTTGTTCAAATTCAGAAGAAGAAAGCTTTGAAAATGATACACATAACACTAGATAAACTTACAATTACTCAGAGAAGCACACCATCAAAACATAAAGCCACATGGATCCCAAACAGTGCTACAAAACCCTGGTCTTTCCTTTGCCAAAAATGCAGAAATGAATGTACAATAGAGTGCCAAACTTTTCCCAAGAGTCCAACCCTGAAAATGACTTAGAAATTATATGATATAGACTAGCTCAACCCATTCCCTTGCCTCTATGCGTCGATATCATCATTCTAGGAGCTTTTTCTACCAATTCTAAACAAAGCACTACAATCTAGGCAGTCAAAACAACTTGCCTCTATAAGGTAGGAAACTGATTCATTCATTAAATTTTCACTTTTTAGAGAATGAATCCTCTAGAACAAGAAACTAAGTGCCAAAATTACATCATGTTCATCCAATTACATCAAGATAAGTCAAAAATTACATCACAAAGTAAAACTGGTCAAACTGGCCGAATTTCTGAGCTGGAAGGTGAAACATTGGGCAAAAAAACCTCTGTGCGCCGCGCCAATTTCTGTATGTGTCACGCCACTTTGATGCTGATTTTGAGGCACTTGATGAAGTCCAAATTGAGCCCAAGTGTGCTTTTTGGAAATCCCTACCTGTCTACTTTCCAACCCAAGTGGAATTTCTGAATTTGGTGCCCATTTGCCCCTCCAAAACCTCAATCTCCCAAGACTGCTTCCTGTGTGTGAAAATAGGGGCAAAGAGGTCATTTTTAGGGTGTTTTTGACCTCCTGAGGACTCAAAACTTGCCCAAACTTCTTGGACATGCACCAACAGTCATGATTTTTCATGAAAAATCCAAAAATATAAAGTTTTTTGCATTTGGAGCCTCCAATCATAAGCGCACGCCACGTGGCGCAGCGCACAGGGAGAAAAACCCTGTTTTTTGTACAAAAATTTGCAAAAATACCAAAAATGCCCCAAATTTCTTGAAATTTGGGCTGGAGCTTCTTCATTAAGTGTTATGCTGGGCTAAAGAGGCTTTGGCCAATATCTGAAGATGATCGAGCTCCCTTTGCCTCTTTTGCTTCTTTATTGCCTTCCTCAATTTTGCCTTCAAATTCCTGATTCGAGCCTTGCACACCTTGTTTCGTGCCATGTAGTGGAAAGCCATGTGTCTCAGCAAGGCATGGTATTTGTCAGCCTTGTCCAACAGCCTCTCTAAGTGCATGTTAACTCTCTCGAGATTGGCCTCCCGATCCTCATTAATCTCTTGCTCCAATGATGTGAGCTCAATTCTTCTCCTTTGCGCAGCTTGGCGATTCTCGCGGATGTTTTGTAGCTCCATGATTGCTTGCTAATCCTCAAGCTATTTGTTCCTCTGCTCCAAGTACTTCATGGTCCACTTAGCCCTCTCTAATTCAAGGGATAAGGCTTCGATCTCTGTTTGCTGCTCCTGGATGATCTCTCTAAGTTTGGCGCTTTGTGGAGCTGTATCAGTATCATCATCATGAATGAGAATGAAGTCAGTCTCTCGTTCACCTGATGGCTCACCTGAAGGCCCTTCATCCTGCATTGGCCTCTCGCCTTGGTCCTGTACCTGTGATGCTGATGGAGAAAGCGAGGCCCCTTCCACCCCGGGTGGAGATAACACTCGCTTTGCTGCTGCAAACAAATGTCTGGTGCCTCTCTGATATGTGATGAATACCGACACCCTAGCGGTCTCATGGCGCTCATACCGATGAAAAGGTTCACCTTCATGCTTAACCTTTGATAATCCCCGTGAAGCTCTGAAGAAGTCACGAGAGATGAAATCATCCCAAGTGATGCCCTGTACTCCAAGCTGATGAACCACCAAAATCTTAATAAGAGCAAAATGATAGACACTGTTAAGTTGCTGCTGAGGGGTTTTATGCTGTATAAAGGTGGTCATCCTCTCAATGTTCCGGCAAATGAAATACGGAATGTTCATCATCCATACCTGGGTGAAATGCATGAGCAACCTGATGTGATAAGCATAAAGACGAGAGAACCATCCCTCACAGCTGAAATATTTCATGATCAATCTCATTAGTGGAGCATATTCATCTTTCAGATATCGGAATGGGAACACTCTCTTGAGCTGCCTCAAGAAACTGGTTTTAATGTATGGCTCATAATGCTGTCGATCAATCTTCTGTTTCTTGTGCCATGGTTCACCAATGTTCGGTATACCGGTTGCTAATGAGACAGATTCTAGTGTAAGCGTGAAGGTGACACCGGCTAAGATAGCTTGATCTCCATGTAAGTGCAACACAAAAAGACGAGCCAGCTCATGATGAAATTGAACACTAGCCACCTTTTGACAAAACTCATAGCATGACTGATGCTGAAAACACTGCATAGCAAGAGGGCAGGCCTGCAATTCTGTAAGGGTGGTCGGTTCTTCCCTAACATGTCTGCCACTTTTATGAGGCCTCCGGGGTGCCTGTTCTTCCAAGGGAGAGTCACTTTGGGTTTCCACTTCATAGTCCGATGAATGCTTAGATGCCATGACTGCTGTACAATATACCTTGAAGAAAAGATGTTGTTGTATATGAATTGTGCTTGGACTGCTCTTTAATGATGTATGAAACTGCTGTGTTGTAATGCAATATAGTTGGATTCTGCCACCAAGGGGAAAAAACAAATGCAACCAGGGAATGTTAGGAAGGGGAAAACAGTAGGGGATTAGGTAATATTGAAATAAATTTTATGAGGGAGAGGAGGGGAATTTTATGTATGGGAATAGGGTTTAGGGTTTGGGATCGTTGTATAGGATTGGGAGATTTTAATAAGGGCTATGGTTTTGGGGTTTTGGGATTTGAATGTAGGAAAGAAAATGTAGGATTGATAAGCTTAATGGGTGGGGTAGGAAATGATGAAACAAGGGAGAAATGGGGAAGGAGGGGAGTCCTTGGTGACAAATTAAAGATTTAAGAACCCGCAGCAATCTTCCTTTGAAGGCACTTTAGATGTAGGGTTTGGATTTTTGTTTCAACCGTTATCACCCATAAACTACCAAAATTTATCACAAAATTTGATGCAACATCAAGATAGCAACCCTACCTGGCAAATCCATGCAAGTTATGAGCAAATTGGTGAAATTTGAAACAATTTCAGGCTTTGGACTATATGCACCGCGCCAAGAACCCAGTGCACCGCGCGCTCCCAGTGTGCCGTGCCCGTTCATAATAACACTGGACAAAAAATCCCAGTGCGCCGCGCCACCTATTCTGTGCGTCGCGCCGGCTAGCTACAAGCTATTTCGCCCCAAATCACGCACTTTCTCACACAATTCAGTTTGAAATGCTTTTCTTTGACCTTGGCATGCGAAATGACATTGATCTTCATGGCAAAATCTTATAAAGACATTGATTTGATTTTTGGTTCCTCAAAACCCATTTTGTAATGTTTTGAAATTGGCACTTTTTCATAATTAATACAACTCTAACTTTTTGTTTCCTCCTTGATTTTTTGGTTGAAAGGATGAAATTATTGGCAAATTTTTGCAGGAATAGCTGACATGTGATTTGGCAAAGGAGGCCAGGGCTGCACCTGAAGAATTCAAGAACTGAAAATTTTGGAAAATTATTACAAAAAAACGAAATGTCGACTTGTCTTCAAAACAGAGTTTTGAAGAAAAGTCATAATCCATCCATATGACGATAAAAATCTTTGAAATAACAACTTATTAGACTTTGTTGAAGACCAAATTGACTAACCCTAGACCTAATGACTAAAATGATTGTTATGACCTAGAAATTGAAATAGGACTGCAAATAACTTTTAAGACTTGATTTTGATGAAAAGACCTGAGCCAGCAGTGCAAAGCATGAGGGGGATGAATGACAAAAGCCCTTCTGACAGATTTATGGCATGCCCCTAACGGAATGCAACTGATCGAGCGAGATGGGACACCTAAACATGAAATGCAAAAAGAGTTTTGATCTTTGACAGAGGGATGACCAGACCGACTCTAACATTGGCTCCAATGGGGATGGTAGCTCCTTGGAGGTGCCAAGAACGGTAGATCTCTGGAAGAGCTAGACAGTGCCTTCGTCCATTGGGCTATGGAGTCATTATTTCGAAAAACAACACAAGACTTCAGACTCGATTTATTTGACTGAAACTTGACTTCAAAACAACTCAATAATAAAACTAAAATGACTGAAAAACCGACTGGACAAACTGAACTCAAAACTGAAATCTTTCTTCAGAATTATAGCCTTCACTTCGGGCCCCAGACTGAAGAAAAGATCACAGCACACACTTGCAGCGAAACTGAAATAAAATGGTATTTACAATGATAACGAAAACAGCAGAAAAACTCAGAAAAGGTACCGCTTGAGCAGCCGACCATTGACCGGCCCTCCTGGACAATCTTCCCCGTTCATCTCCTTCAAAAGAAAGGCATTCTGACCCCGATATGCTGCAATCTTAAAAGGACCTTTCTAGAGATTTTCAAACTTACCGTGCTTGCCCTTTTCTTCATTTCTTGCATCCCACTTTAACACCACATCATCCAACTAAAATGTGTCCGCCTTTGCTTTTCTATCGTAAATATTTTTAATTCTCTCCTGCAACTTGAATGTGTTTTGAAAAACATCTTCCCGTGTCTACTGCAAGTGGATCATTTGATTTAGTCTTCTCTGCATTGGATCCTCTTCACTACTAGCCTCTTGAAGAAGTTTGACTACCGGAGCTGCAAGAGAGGTAGGGAACACTATATCAACTCCATAAACTAACTCAAAGGGGGACATACCAATGGATTTCTTCTGACTCACTCGATCTGCCCAAAGTGCATGGACCAGCTTCTTATGCCAACTTTTCTTGTTTATTTCCAGCATCTTTTTAATGATATTAACCAAAGATTTGTTGGAAGACTCCACCAATCCATTGCCTTGTGGATGATAGGTGGTTGAGTGCCCCAAAGTAATGTGATATTTATTGCAAAACTCAACCATCCTTTTTGACTTGAATGCTGCTGCATTATCAGTGACTAACTTATTCGGGCAACCAAAACGAGACAAAATATTATTCTCAAGGAATGAAATTATTACCGCATCCGTAGCTTGCCTAGTGGGAATTGCTTCGATCCATTTCGTGAAGTAATCTGTCGCCATGAGAATCCATCTATGCTGACCTTATGAAGAAGGATGAATTTCACCAATGAAATCCAACCCCCACTACTGGAAAGGGGCACTCACCTCAATGGGCTTAAGCGACAAAGGCTATAATTTTTGCTTTCCTTCAAAAATCTGACAGTTATGACAGCTCTTGACAGCCTTAAACACATCAGCAAACAATGTCGACCAATAGTATCCAGCCCTCAAAATTTTATTTGCCGTTGTTTTCCAAAAAAGGTGACTGCCACAATCTCCTTTATGGAAATCCTCCATGACCTGTTTCGCTTCTTCTTCCACCAAACAATTTAACAAAACGCCACCGGGATCTTTCCAATAAAGTGCAGAATTCAAGACACAAAACTTAGCAGCCTTTAACTTAAGAGTTCTAGCTTTGTTTCTAGCCATACCCGGTGGCACAGACAAATTCTGAAGGACATATATGATATCTGAATACCATGGAGAAAGAACAAACATTTCTGATACCTGAAGTGACGAACTTTCCTCATTTTCATCGGACATAGCAGTGATCAGATTTATGTCTAAGACATGCAGATTTGATTCAGCCATCAACTTCGCCAATCCCTGACCTTTAACAAGCTTTGTGGGCCTTATCTCCACATCGTACTCCAGCAAATATGCTATCCACTTGCCACGTCTTCCTTCAGGATCGGTCTGGACCAAAACATCTTTGACAGCAGCGTTAGGAACATAAGCTAAAATATGGGAATGCAAAATGTTAACGCGGAAATATTTCAGTGCTTTAACAAGTGCAAGGGCTTGCTTCTCAATAATGTTGTATTTCAACGCAGCATCTCTTATAGTCCGGTTGAAAAAAGCAATGGGTCGCTCATGCGCATCTTTTTTCTGCATTAACACAGCTGCCATAGTATGCTCTAAAGCAAATGAAAACAATATAAAATCCTGAGTATAATCCGGGCTGATTAGAACTAGAGCTGAAGAAAGAGCCAATTTTACTAAATTGAAAGATTTTATAGCCTCTTCCGTCCACGACACTTGGTTGTCCTTCTTAAGCATGTTTGTAATCTCCCTAAGATGTTCAGCAAGATTAGGAACAAAGCAGCGCATAAAATTCATCTTACCATTAAACGATTGAATCTCCTTATTATTCTGAGGCAGGTCAATTTGCTGAATTGCTTCCACACGTGCTGGATCAATAAGGATGCCATCCTTTGAAATAATGTGCCCAAGTAGTTTGCCTTCATCCATGGCAAACAAGCTCTTCTTAGGATTCAACGACACACCATATTTTTTGCACTTTTCAAAGATAATTTTCAAATGATACAAGTGTTCTTCATCTGATTTGGAAAACACGATCAAATCATCAAGGTACACAACCAAGAAGACATCCTTCTCATTTGAGAAAGCCAAGTCCATTGCCCGCTGAAAAGTGGCACCCGCGTTCTTCAAACCGAAAGGCATTTTGGTGTAATGAAATGTCCCCCACGGAATGGTGAATGTTGTTTTGTCTCGGTCATCTTCATGGACTAAAATTTGGTTATATCCGGAATAACCATTGAGTAGTGACATGCGAGATGCTCCAACTACTCACTGAAGTATGTGATCCATTTTTGGCAGCGGATAATTATCCTTCAATGAAACTTTGTTGAGATTCTGAAAATCAATGCATAAACGAATCTCACCTGTCTTCTTTCGCACGGGCACCAGATTAGATATCCAATCAGAAAAATGGATGGGAACAATGAAACCTAACTTGTACAACCTATTTATCTCCTTCTCAATTGATGGCAGCAATTTTGGATTAAGCCTTCTTAACTTTTGTCTAAAATGTTTTTGATTAGGCTTAATAGGAATAGTGTGTTGAATTATATTGGTATCATATGTTTTCAAATCAGAATAGTCCCAAGAAAACACATCGGCAAAATATGACAACAAACTAATATATTTGGCCTTTACCTTCGGTGACAATGTTTTTGACAGCTTTACCATCTTCGGATGCTCGGCTGTTCCAATACTCACGTCTTCGACTCCCTTCTCTGTTGGCTGCAATGTTGGTTTGCGGGCTACATCATCGTGATCAAAGATTTCTTCTAAAGGTATCAAGCCTTTAGGAATCACATTATCTTTGAGCTGCAACACTTCCATTTGATTGATCTGCACATCATCTTTACCATCATCATGTTCTACATCAATTGAGGTATCTTTGAATTTACCTTTGTTTTGCAGAAAATCATTAATCTCCTCATCATCTTGGAAAACTTGCCAATATCTCTGATTGTCCGGGACAGTCGGACGATGCTTCACATGGATTTCAAATTTATTTCTTGAGTTCATAGGAATCTTCAAATTACTTGCTACCTTAGCAAGTGCATCAGCAATACTATTTTGAATACGAGGCACACACGTCAAGGTGTAATCTGAAAACAACTTCAAAATGTCTAGAACAGCATTCCGGTATGCCCGCATCTGAGGATGCTTTGCTTGATATTCGCCTTTAACTTTCTTAATCACCAATTCAGAGTCGCCATATACAACAATCCTCTTAGCATTCAGCTTTCTTAGGATCTTTAGGCCAGCAATCAAAGCCTCATACTCAACTTCATTGTTTGAGCAATCAAAAGCAAGTTTGTAAGAACATACCCGCACATTACTCGGCACTTTGTTTGGAGCAGAAAAAGGACTGCGTACCCAAATTCCAATTCCAGCACCATCATTTCCCACTGCACCATCGAAATCCATGGTCCACAGGCCATCTTCCTCTTCTTCTAAGTGTTGAAACTCTTTTTCCTCTGTTTTTTCTGCTTGCTGTCCATCATCTTTTTCTGATCGCTGAACAGTATTTCCATGTTCTTGTCGTTCTCTCTTCAAAACTTCTCTGAAATTTTCTGCTATTTCTGGAATATCATCTGCTACAACTAACTGACTATCAATATCATTGAAACTATCTGAATACAAAACAAAAGACTCTAGATCTGTATGTACATAATTAATCAGATGATTAATTGGTTTCTCCTTGCTTGTAATCATGTATTTCATTTTCTGTTCACGATACAATTTTCTCATTTGGCCAAACACTAGAATCGTTGCATAAGAGAAATCAAGCTGCATAGTTCCTTTGATCTTTTCTCCCCAAGACCTTGAAAGAATCATATCGAATCGGGGAGGAATGTCTACCACAACAACATCCATCAAAATATTCTTAGCCGGAATCTGATCCAAACTGACCACCAAGTCTTTAATAAGCCCAATACATCTCACCCTGCTGGAATCAAATGAATACAGATCATGATATTTCCTTGTGATGTCCAAACCCAACTTCTCCATGATATCTTTTGGCATAAGATTGTGGGAAGCGCCAGAATCAAACATAGCATTATGCAACACAAACTCATGCACTCTCAAACTGATATAAAAAGGAGGCACATCGCTGTCTGGAGACTCACCATTCAATGCTGGTCCAAAAATCAGTTCGGGTTTATCATCTTCCACACTCACCATATCAGACATTGGATCAAAATTCAAAATTTTGGAAACCCGGCCTCTATAACTGCTGTTCTTCATTAGCTCTATCAAGGGAATGGATACCTTCAATTTAGAAATTTCATTTTCTAAACTAAAAGTGGAAGTTTTCTCTACCTCTTTGGCTGGAACCTCTTTCTTCTCAGCTTTATCTTTCAGTACAATGGGCTGATTGACTCGTTCATTTGCTGATGGAGATTTGTTAGGCATAGGATCAACAACTTCTTTGCCTTTATTTGGTGCAACCGGTGGCTCATTCTTAGATGCTGGACCTTCCTTTCTCTTTTGGATTGGATTGATGGGGAAATTTTTGTTTCTTAATGAATACTGACACTGTTGGGCGGACAAGGCATGCATATACCCTCTTTGATACTCATCCAACTCCTCTTCAAGAGCTATGTCATTCGACAAAATAAAATTTGCATCATGTTGTACAGCTGAACTTTCTACATACTCATCATCTTCAATGATAAATGTGGGCATATCATCAGGAGTAAAGAAGTGATTTTCTTCTCCTATTACATGGTCTTCATCATTAGATTCAAGACCAACAAAATTCTGCTGAAGAGGTGTCTTTACTTGTTGCTGTTGTGATGTCGTTTCTTGTGCTCGCTACTCACGCTATTTGATCCTGAATTGTGGCTGTTGCTGGCCACGGAAATTGGGATTCCGAATCTGCAGTTCAGGCTTATCAAGTGTCAATCTTTCAATCATCTTTTCTACCTTGCGGAGCACTTGATCTAAGGTAGAGGCTTCTTCTTTTATGGAAACTTTCTTCTCTGCTTTCAATCTAGCTCTCTTGTCATTCAAATTTGCCTCAACACTAACAGCAATTTTCTGCATTTCTTCTAAAGTGGCTGGATCTCTCTCCCTTAATTGATAAGCCATGTCCAGATCAAAACCATCCGGGAACTTAAGCAAAGTTGATCTTCTAGTTGGCTTTAAATCATTAGGAATTGCATTATAAACCGCATTGAATCTAATACAATAGTCTTGAACGGACTCACCAGCATTTCGCTTGATCTTGGTATATTCAGAAGTGATTTGCAAAGGATCTTTCTTTACTTCCCAACATTCCAAAAACTGTCTTTTAAGCTCTTCTAATGTAGGAATACTTCTAGCCGGCAAAGCTCTGAACCATTTTCTTACCTCGCCACCGAAAGTCTGCACGAATAACCTCATGGTCACATTTTCTGCATCGATCTCATGGAGATCGAAGAAATCTGTCATTTTGTCCACATGTTGCTGAGTTGTGATACCCTGAGGCGTACCATCTGTTGAGTCTTGAAAATGTCATTCATTTCCATTACACTTTCACTATTATGTCCATTATATCACCTCCATTTCACCTCCATTTCACTACTATGTCACCACATTCATCCCACTTTCATTATCATTGGGCTACCTTTATGTTTTTCCAATATTTATTATTTCTAAGCCTTTTAAGTGAATTTGTGGTTAAACATTAGAAAATAATGTGCATATGCTTATACCTAACAAATGGGTTGAGTTTGTTGACATGTGTAGGTTGAAAGGAGACTTCTAGAAGACCCTTATGTGGCACTCTAAGGCCAAATTCGAATTTGGTTGGAAAGAATCATGGGATCATGAGGATATGTGTCACATCTCCTAATTGTATTGTAACTCTCAAAAGACATGTGTCTTATCAGTTCCTCTTTTGATTAGGACTCTAGAGGTAGAGGGAGAGATTCATGGATTATCATTAATGAGATGGCTCTCATCTTTTTGTATAAATAGGAGATCTCTCTCCTTCATTAGTTAGTCTCTCTTTAGTCTTTCATTTAGTCCTTTTTAGTTTGTTAGTCCCATGGCTTTTGAAAGCTTTGGAGAGCTTTGTTGTACTTTGCACTTTTGAAGAAATTGGATAAAGCTTTGATGTTCTCAACATGGAAGGAGATGTGAAGTAGATGTCATGGAGCATATTAGGATGTAAGTAGATTAGATTTCATTTTCTAAATATTGCTTTGTAGAATGTAAGGTAGATTAGATTTTCATTCATGCAATTTTAATTTATGCAAGTGTGTTTAATTTTGCTTTGATTTCATAGGTAGTAGGGGGCCCCTGCCTTGTACAGTTTGAATTACTGCATTTTATTTTCTCCCGGGATTTTGTGTGTTGTATTTGCTTTAATATCTAATGGTAGTTGCAGTTGTCTTATTCATAGTGCTGCCCTTTTTACTCTGTTTTCTAGATTAGCTTTTAGTTTAGTTTTACAAGTTGTATGCTAACTAATTTATGGTCTCTTTATCATGAATTATTTATCTTTAAGATAACCGAATACTAATGAATTGCAGCTTGTTTTGAAGTAGTCTTGGCTTGTAGCACTAATTCTTTTTCCACTTGTTACACATAATCATGTATGTAGGAAGCAGTATGATGGAAAAGGCATAGTAGTGTTATAATTTGTCATTTAGAGTTTTTATCATTTCTTGGATTTGTCTTTAGCTACTTCCTAATCGTGTTTTACACAGTACTATGTGATAGAAGCAGGGAGTTAGGAAGAGATAACCATTATCATCAGTCCTTGAAGTGATTTTCTTATTTCTTTTATTTGCAGCAATATGAGTAGTGACTAATGCCATTAGAACGTGGTTCTTTGCTTTCAGTTTCATTTCAAGTTATTTCTTTCAAGCTCTTTCTTTGCAAGTTTAAAGTTTGATTACTTTCTAGACTTATTTCTAACTACTTCTTAATCGTGTTTAACATAGTACTATATGTTGAAGCAGGGAGTTAGGAAGAGTTGAACATTATAACTGGTCTTTAAAGTGGTTTTTCTTACTTGTCACCTTAGAGCTTGATTACTTTTTGGACTTATTTCTGACTACTTCTTAATCATGCTTAACATAGTACTATATGTTGAAAGCAGAGGGTTAGGGAGAGTTGAACATTATAACTTTACAAAACAACGAAGTAAGAAAGAGGTTAACTAAGCACATATAGTGCACCACACTTCATCAGTTTACGATACCCGGATTGATAATTTATGTAGAGCAATTTAAGACGTTAAATTGACTAGACATTTTGGCGCCGTTGCCGGGGAAGTGTAATTAGGAGACCTTATTTCTTACATCTGAAAAAAAAATTAATAATCCTTGAGTATGCTCTCCTCCTGCACTTTGTGTGATCTAGAGGATCAGAAAAAGGATTGTTAAGTAAAAAAAGAAATAATTCTTGAGTATGCTCTCCTCCTGCACTTTGTGTGATCTGGAGGATCAGAAAAAGAATTGTTAAAAAAAAAAAAAAAAAAAAAAAATATAGGAGACAAAATAAACTTCATCACTTCAATTGATTCAATAAAAAAAAAAAAAAATGAAAAAAAATGAAAAAATGAAACTCAAGTGCTTTGATAGGTTCAAATTGTCCAAAATTGTCTGGTTATGCTTTGTAGTGGTCTTCAAAACACTGTATCTTGTTCAAATAAGGTTTTGCAACTTAGCTGCAGAAACTGCCCTGATTCCGCAGTTGTTTCAAGGTTTAACAGGTTACAGGCATCTAATGAAAAAACTGACCACATGGGCATCTCCAGAATTGTCCCAACATGGATCCTATCCTAGTCACCTAGCTCAGATCGATGAAAAACCAGCCTAGGACCTCAGTCAAAGTCTTGTTTTTAACATGTTTTTCTTGAAGTATTTGCTGCCTGAAATTGAAAATCATTAATCCTTTTTATAAAGTTTTACAATTTCAGAGAAGAAAAAAAAAGAGAAAAGCAATCTATGGCTGTCTCCATTCCTATTTTCATTGTGGCTTCAATAAAAAATATGCCTCCCTGTTCAAGCTTTGACCTATTGATTCCTGTAGGAGGCATTCATCATTTAGTGGCAGATTTTTGAGTTGATTTCACCTTTGGATAGATACATTATCGATTAGAAACAGAGGGTAGAATTCTTGAAGGTAGCCTCTGGTGATTCATTAAACTATTAAGGGCAGAGTAGTCATTTTTCTCCAAGGGCGAAAGCATGTAAGCTGATTACATTTGCTGACAAAAAGACAAATTTGTTAGCTGAATTTTATCTTACTTCAGGGGTCAAATCCTCTTACTGTTGGAGCCAATTTCCTCTGCCATTATATCCATCAGATTACAGGTCTACTTCATGGGATGAGTTCAACATTCACCATAATTATTTGGAGATTGATCTGAGCTAGAATGAATCAATAAGCTCAATTGATGCCACCTAGATTTCCGCCACCTACAAAACCTGTGATATAAACAACCTGAGCTCAACAAAATTCTTAAGTCGTTGTTTTAAAAATGCAAGGAATCATTATTAATCACTACAGCAATTGTTTGGAAACGTTTCAGATAACCTGTAACAATCAGTCGCCCCAATCCTTCAACTCTGTCCCTCTGTCTAAAGATCACAAGCTTAATAGGGTTGATGAACGGGAGCGTATTGAGCAAGCCGGGCTGTGTAACACACCTGCAAAACAGCAAATCAAACAAGAAAGGCCGAATGCAACAATTAAGAACAGTAAAACTCAGAAAAACGTAAACCTGAAAAAAACGTCAAACTTCACACCTTCGATTCTCCCAAACAGAGACGAATTTCAAAAAAATAAAACATGGGTGTTTTTGCTAGGAGGGTTAATTAGATAACCCAGAAACCGTTTGAGGAAATTCGTGGCGGTCTGGGAGAAATCTACGGTTCTTCGGAGTGTGTTTTTGAGTGCCGCGTGAGAAAAAAAAAACAGAGTTTTAATTCAATAAACAGCAGTAATTTAATGCAGCAGACAAATCAAATTAGGAGTCATCTATCATACGACCATACATCCACGTATCTTCCAAACCTATCAGTCCTTAGGCATCACGATTTTGGAATTCAATTGCGGCTGTTCTTCGTACCTAAGTGACGTAGCCTATTGTACTACGTCTCTCTATGACATAATTTCGCAGCCAAGTGTAATCTATGACCGAAACTTAAGGACCTAGCCGTTTCTATTTATCATTCCATAACCCTTCTACCCTCTTACGCTCATATCATTCCACTCACGCTGTTTCATTTCCACTCACACTGTTTCATTCCATTTACGCTGTGCTCACTAACCATACTCTGTTTTCTTCTTCTCCGCTAATTCTAATCACCAGTGGCCGTATCCAGAGCTAAAGCCATAATCCACTGTGTTAAAGCCGTGTTCTAGAACAGAGCCGTGAATTTACTGTGTAAGGCCATTGTTAAAGCCATGTTCTAGAACAGAGCCGTGAATTTACTGTGTAAGGCCATTGTTGAAGCCGTGTTTTAGAACAGAGCCGCAGAGCCAATGGGGAAACTCTTAAGGGCAGAACCAGAGGGTTCAAAGTTTCTGGAGGGATATCCTTAGGTTAAAGAAGCGTTGCAAAAAGCAAACTGGTTACAATGCATCCAGAAGTTCAGAGGTTACCACAAGGAGGTTACGAAGGCCTTTGCACGGTCCTTCAGAGATAAAGATAATCAAGTGGTATTTTCCTTGTAAACATACCCAGATCATTACATTTGATGTCTTTAAACATGATTAAGTGAACTTTGCTAATGTGTTACTGTTTTGTTTAGATTTTGACATATTTATAGAGATTCCGCAGCTGTCTGGCAATTCCGCAGCCATTCAGCGATTCCGCAGCCATCTGGTGATTCCGCAGCTGTTTTGTTAAACTCTAGGTTGTAGGTGTCATCAGGCAAAGCAGGTCACATGGGTAGCTAGGGAAATGTCAGTACATGGATGGTGTCCTATCCATTCGGTCAAATTTGCTGAAAAAGACCTCGGTCAAAGGGAAGTCAAATTGGGTGTTATCACAAAGTCGCCACACTGAGTCGCCACACTAAGTCGCTGCATGTCAAGAAAAAAAAATAATAATTTTGAATCAATGAAATGAACAAGTTATTTTCTCACTTTTCTGAAGGTATTGATTAATTTTGGACTGATAATGAAAGTTGAATGGCTAACTTTTTATTCAAGATTTTTAGCTACAGAGCTGTTCCCCAATTCCGCAGCCAGAAAAACCTCATTGTTCAAATCAGCCTATCTTTCTCATACAAAATCAGATTTTGATGATTTAAGTACCATTGGAAAGATCTCAACAAGATCTATACAATGAGAAATATATCATTAGAGTTTGAAATGGCAAATAATGAAATAAATTGCTGAAAAGAAGCAACATCAAATTGAGGCACTAATTCCAAAGCAGGTATAAATTCCTTTGATTTTTCCTTTGAGAACTTGTTTCATTAATACAAATTCTTAGTTTTGTGTGTAAATATCATAACTAGAGAGATTGGCCACCTCTCTCCTTTGATAATCTTACATTCCATTGCAGAAGAAGTATTAGTTTTTTTGCAGGTTCCAGGAGGAAGGACAAATGACTACAAGGGAATGATGTCTCTCTAAGAGACCAATTTGTTTCATAAGAGGATGATCAGCAACAAAGAGGAAATATGCTGATGCAAAATCAGATCCAAACACTTGAAAAACTTTCAGATACTATTGTCTCCATCACATCCATCCATCACATCCATACTTCATAATAAACCATTCACCTCATTCCACTCCATATTTTCCATTTTCATTCACATACACTTTCCATCTCTTTTTGTCCATTCATAACCCACCAATAAAAGCAAAAGGCTCATTCACATGCTTATTGCCCATTGTCATTTCTGTTCTCCATTGCCATTTTCCATTTTCACTTTCCATTCCTTGTCATTTTCATTACGCAAATAAGCCCTGCTTCAATGCAAATTATTGAGTCCATAGTCCTTTGAGTCTAAGTTCTTTGTAAAAACACCTTGAGACTTGCATGCCTTAATGGCATGTCCTCATGCTGACAAACAATGGGAATACATTAATGTCCCTTGTTCGTTAGATCTTCTAGGTGACTCGACATCAGCAAATTCATTCGTACCTAGCAAGATGTGTTTGGGCATCTTGACTCTCATTGTCATCAATGGTGAGAGTTCTCGTGTTGACTAGTGGCATCCATTAATGGCCACTAAGCCAACAATTTCCTACTATGTTCGACATCAGAACATCTTTTCACATAGTAGGAATTGTGCCAATGAGTTTTGAAGACATGAAGACTATTATTTTCAGCATTTTGGAGCAGATTCAGCAAGTTTTAGTAGAAGCAATAAAAAGCCATCTTATCTCTCTATCCATGACTCCTCTTGTTCAGCCACTTGAAGAAGAATATGATCAGAAGTTTTCAGCCACCACACACATACAACTCATTCATTCCAAAGGGTAAGTGAAGGTACGGCATTTTCTAACTTTTAACCATAGAATTCCATAAAAAGCTAGAATGATACTTGTTGGAAAAATATTTCTCTTCCTCATTTCATAAAATTGCCAATACCATCAGTTGGGGGGGGGGAATACATTCATATTCATATCTTTCCATGTCCATAACATATTCAAGAGCTCACATACTTCCAACATATATTAATTATTACATTGCTATTATGAGCATACAATGGCTTTTGAAAAAGTGCTTAAAGGATAAATTGGATACAAACAAAATCATGGTTGTCACACAAGAACCAACCATCATGCAATCCAATAAAGATATACTTTGCAACAATAATCAAAATATCATTATGCAAAGTTCAAAGATCAAAATAGAAGGCAACAAAAAAATGGTTGTAACACAAGAACCAACCATGTTGCAATTCAAGTAAAACACTTTGCAGAAATATGAAGTTATCAAATGATATCATGCAAAGTTAAGCCAAAGCTCAAGGATCAAAAGAGTCAATGTAATATATGTTGCATGAGGACATGCAATAGCTTCAGTTGGGGGGTATGTTGAGTCTTGAAAATGTCATTCATTTCCATTACACTTTCACTATTATGTCCATTATATCACCTCCATTTCACCTCCATTTCACTACTATGTCACCACATTCATCCCACTTTCATTATCATTGGGCTACCTTTATGTTTTTCCAATATTTATTATTTCTAAGCCTTTTAAGTGAATTTGTGGTTAAACATTAGAAAATAATGTGCATATGCTTATACCTAACAAATGGGTTGAGTTTGTTGACATGTGTAGGTTGAAAGGAGACTTCTAGAAGACCCTTATGTGGCACTCTAAGGCAAAATTCGAATTTGGTTGGAAAGAATCATGGGATCATGAGGATATGTGTCACATCTCCTAATTGTATTGTAACTCTCAAAAGACATGTGTCTTATCAGTTCCTATTTTGATTAGGACTCTAGAGGTAGAGGGAGAGATTCATGGATTATCATTAATGAGATGGCTCTCATCTTTTTGTATAAATAGGAGATCTCTCTCCTTCATTAGTTAGTCTCTCTTTAGTCTTTCATTTAGTCTTTTCTTAGTCCTTTTTAGTTTGTTAGTCCCATGGCTTTTGAAAGCTTTGGAGAGCTTTGTTGTACTTTTCACTTTTGAAGAAATTGGATAAAGCTTTGATGTTCTCAACATGGAAGGAGATGTGAAGTAGATGTCATGGAGCATATTAGGATGTAAGTAGATTAGATTTCATTTTGTAAATATTGCTTTGTAGAATGTAAGGTAGATTAGATTTTCATTCATGCAATTTTAATTTATGCAAGTGTGTTTAATTTTGCTTTGATTTCCTAGGTAGTAGGGGACCCCTGCCTTGTACAATTTGAATTACTGCATTTTATTTTCTCCCGGGATTTTGTGTGTTGTATTTGCTTTAATATCTAATGGTAGTTGCAGTTGTCTTATTCATAGTGCTGCCCTTTTTACTCTGTTTTCTAGATTAGATTTTAGTTTAGTTTTACAAGTTGTATGCTAACTAATTTATGGTCTCTTTATCATGAATTATTTATCTTTAAGAGAACCGAATACTAATGAATTGCAGCTTGTTTTGAAGTAGTCTTGGCTTGTAGCACTAATTCTTTTTCCACTTGTTACACATAATCATGTATGTAGGAAGCAGTATGATGGAAAAGGCATAGTAGTGTTATAATTTTTCATTTAGAGTTTTTATCATTTCTTGGATTTGTCTTTAGCTACTTCCTAATCGTGTTTTACACAGTACTATGTGATAGAAGCAGGGAGTTAGGAAGAGATAACCATTATCATCAGTCCTTGAAGTGATTTTCTTATTTCTTTTATTTGCAGCAATATGAGTAGTGACTAATGCCATTAGAACGTGGTTCTTTGCTTTCAGTTTCATTTCAAGTTATTTCTTTCAAGCTCTTTCTTTGCAAGTTTAAAGTTTGATTACTTTCTAGACTTATTTCTAACTACTTCTTAATCGTGTTTAACATAGTACTATATGTTGAAGCAGGGAGTTAGGAAGAGTTGAACATTATAACTAGTCTTTAAAGTGGTTTTTCTTACTTGTCACCTTAGAGCTTGATTACTTTTTGGACTTATTTCTGACTACTTCTTAATCGTGCTTAACATAGTACTATATGTTGAAAGCAGAGGGTTAGGGAGAGTTGAACATTATAACTTTACAAAACAACGAAGTAAGAAAGAGGTTAACTAAGCACATATAGTGCACCACACTTCATCAGTTTACGATACCCGGATTGATAATTTATGTAGAGCAATTTAAGACGTTAAATTGACTAGACACCATCAAATAAAGGAATTTTTCTCTGATAATCTGTGGGCATGTCATTCAAAACTTGAGGCAGCGCAAGAGGTGCAAACCGAGCAGCCATTGCTCTTGGTGGATTTGGTCTGGGGGATGTTGGAGGAGTGGGAGCAGCTGATGTGTGAGGTGTATGAGGAGGTGTATGCGGAGGTGAAGCAATTTTGGATGTAGAAGGAGTAGATGGAGGTGAATTTACAACAGACTTTTGATCAGCAATATTAGGCTGCGGGGGAAGCGTGGGAATGAAGGGAGGTTCGGTAGGGATTTTCGAAGCAGATGTCATTACGGAAGATCCGAGGGATGCAGATGCGGCTTCTAGGAAATCAGCGATATTTGAAGTGTGAATTTCACTTTGGAGGTGCTTCAAGATAAAATTCTCAATCGATTTATTGTTTCTTTCAACTTCAAGAGCTGCAGCAAAGTCAAGATTTGGTACTATAGAACCAAGAGCACTTTCGGATTTGGTTTCAAACAATGATAATTCAAACTCTTCATCAAAATCAAGCTCTTCAAGATACTTAAAAACTGCAGGACATGAACGAGATTTAAACACGAGAGTGACAGAGCTCTCTTGGCGAACAATTCTTGAAATCAGATTAGGATTCTCATAGAAAGGGGGAGGATTTGGATCTGGATTAGCTCTAGTATATCTCTTTGAAGCCAGCGTGTTGTTTTCAACAAGTCAAAGGGACATAGACAACTTATTCAGCCTTTCAGATTCTAAACTTATCATCCAAAGCTTAGAATTCTCAAATGTACTGGGGCGATTTATAGGTCAAGTGTCACAATTACAAGCTAGACCGGAGATTGACTGAAGCAGCGTTTATCTACTTGCGCTAATGCAAAGCAAAAGCGTTTCGAAGGCTACCTAGCATAACTTCAGGCTCCGTCTGTAGCTTAGAAAACCAATGACATCAACAAGCAAACCATTTTCTTCCCCAGTACGAGTCGCCACTATGTTAGAACCTAGATCTGTCTCAGGCTGAAAAGACAAGGTTCTAGGTATACATCAAACCACGCTCAGCCTCGTAGCTAGCCCTACGAGGACAGGAGAGGACTCTCTCCGGGTCAATTTCAACAAAAGATACTAAATGGGGCTGGACATGACTGATTTAGCAACTGATTTTAGTCTAGGTATTAAGTGCAAAGGATTTGATTTGATTTTTTTAGGGTTTTGTTGAAAAAATGGGAAAGGCAAATTGGGCTCGGGGATGAGGCACAGTTTCTGCAGAGTTCTGATTGGAGCAAGGAAGGCAATCGTTTTGATGCTTTAAATCGAGTGAATGGATAGATCAGACTGGTGAGGAGCTAAGGAGAGTAAGAGAGTCTCAAGAAATCTCCTTAAACAGATGAAAACATGGAAATTTAAACAAATTCAAAGGGAGAGCATAACAGTTATGGATTCTACCTTAATCACTCATTTGTTCAAATTTAGAAGAAGAAAGATTTGAAAATGATACACATAACACTAGATAAACTTACAATTACTCAAAGAAGCACACCATCAAAACATAAAGCCACATGGATCCCAAACAGTGTTGCAAAACCCTAGTCTTTCCTTTGCCAAAAATGCAGAAATGAATGTACAATAGAGTGCCAAACTTTTCCCAAGAGTCCAACCCTGAAAATGACTTAGAAATTACATGATATAGACTAGCTAAACCCATTCCCTTGCCTCTAGGGGTCGAGCTCATCATTCTAGGAGCTGTTTCAACCAATTCTAAACAAAGCACTACAATCTGGGCAGTCAAAACAACTTGTCTCTATAAGGTAGGAAACTGATTCATTCATTAAATTTTCACTTTTTAGAGAATGAATCCTCTAGAACAAGTAACTAAGTGCAAAAATTACATCATGTTCATCCAATTACATCAAGATAAGTCAAAAATAACATCACAAAGCAAAACTAGTTAAACTGGCCGAATTTCTGAGCTGGAAGGTGAAAAATTGGGCAAAAAAACTTCTGTGCACCGCACCAATTTCTGTATGTGTCGTGCCACTTTGATGCTGATTTTGAGGCACTTGATGAAGTCCAAATTGAGCCCAAGTGTGCTTGTTGGAAATCCATACCTGTCTAATTTCCAACCCAAGTGGAATTTCTAAATTCGGTGCCCATTTGCCCCTCCAAAACCTCAATCTCCCAAGACTGCTTCTTGTGTGTGAAATTAGGGGCAAAGAGGTCATTTTTAGGGTGTTTTTGACCTCCTGAGGACTCAAAACTTGCCCAAACTTCTTAGCCATGCACCAACAGTTATGATTTTTCATGAAAAATCCAAAAATATAAAGTTTTTTTCATTTGGAGCCTCCAATCATAAGCACGTGCCACGTGGCGCGGCACACAGGGAGAAAAACCCTGTTTTTTGTACAAAAATTTGCAAAAATATAAAAAATGCCCCAAATTTCTTGAAATTTGGGCTGGATCTTCTTCATTAAGTGTTATGCTGAGCTAAAGAGGCTTTGGCCAATATCTGAAGATGATCGAGCTCCCTTTGCCTCTTTTGCTTCTTTATTGCCTTCCTCAATTTTGCCTTCAAATTCCTGATTTGAGCCTTGCACACCTTGTTTCGTGCCATGTAGTGGAAAGCCATGAGTCTCAGCAAGGCATGGTCTTTGTCGGCCTTGTCCAACAACCTCTCTAAGTGCATGTTAACTCTCTCGAGATTAGCCTTCCGATCCTCATTAATCTCTTGCTCCAATGATGTGAGCTCAATTCTTTTCCTTTGCGCAGCTTGGCGATTCTCGCGGATGTTTTGTAGCTACATGATTGCTTGCTAATCCTCAAGCTATTTGTTCCTCTGCTCCAAGTACTTCATGGTCCACTTAGCCCTCTCTAATTCAAGGGATAAGGCTTCGATCTCTGTTTGCTGCTCCTGGATGATCTCTCTAAGCTTGGCACTTTGTGGAGCTGTATCAGTATCATCATCATGAATGAGAATGAAGTCGGTCTCTCGTTCACCTGATGGCTCACCTGAAGGCCCCTCATCCTGCATTGGCCTCTCACCTTGGTCTTGTACCTGTGATGCTGATGGAGGAAGCGAGGCCCCTTCCACCCCGGGTGGAGATAACACTCGCTTTGCCGCTGCAAACAAATGTCTGGTGCCTCTCTGATATGTGATGAATACCGGCACCCTAGCGGTCTCATGGCACTCATACCGATGAGAAGGTTCACCTTCATGCTTAACCTCTGATAATCCCCGTGGAGCTCTGAAGAAGTCACGAGAGATGAAATCATCCCAAGTGATGCCCTGTATTCCAGGCTGATGAACCACCAAAATCTTAATAAGAGCAAAATGATAGACACTGTTAAGTTGCTGCTGAGGGGTTTTATGCTGTATAAAGGTGGTCATCCTCTCTATGTTCCGGCAAATGAAATATGTAATGTTCATCATCCGTACCCTGGTGAAATGCATGAGAAACCTGATGTGATAAGCATAAAGACGAGAGAACCGTCCCTCACAGCTGAAATATTTCATGATCAATCTCATTAGTGGAGCATATTCATCTTTCAGATATCGGAATGGGAACACTCTCTTGAGCTGCCTCAAGAAACTGGTTTTAATGTATGGCTCATAATGTTGCCGATCAATCTTCTGTTTCTTGTGCCATGGTTCACCAATGTTCGGTATACCGGTTGCTAATGAGACAGATTCTGGTGTAAGCGTGAAGGTGACACCGACTAAGATAGCTTGATCTCCATGAGAGTGCGGCACAAAAAGACGAGCCAGCTCATGATGAGATTGAACACTAGCCCCCTTTTGACAAAACTAATAGCATGACTGATGCTGAAAACACTGCATAGCAAGAGGGCAGGCCTGCAATTCTGTAAGGGTGGTCGGTTCTTCCCTAACATGTCTGCCACTTTTATGAGGCCTCCGGGGTGCCTGTTCTTCCAAGGGAGAGTCACTTTGGGTTTCCACTTCATAGTCCGATGAATGCTCAGATGCCATGACTGTTATACAATATACCTTGAAGAAAAGATGCTGTTGTATATGGACTGTGCTTGGACTGCTCTTTAATGATGTATGAAACTGCTGTGTTGTAATGCAATATTGTTGGATTCTGCCACCCAAGGGAAAAAACAAATGCAACCAAGGAATGTTAGGAAGGGGAAAACAGTAGGGGATTAGGGAATATTGAAATAAATTTTATGAGGGAGAGGAGGGGAATTTTATGTATGGGAATAGGGTTTAGGGTTTGGGATCGTTGTATAGGATTGGGAGATTTTAATAAGGGCTATGGTTTTGGGGTTTTGGGATTTGAATGTAGGAAAGAAAATGTAGGATTGATAAGCTTAATGGGGGGGGTAGGAAATGATGAAACAAGGGAGAAATGGGGAAGGAGGAGAGTCCTTGGTGACAAATTAAATATTTAAGAATCCACAGCAATCTTCCTTTGAAGGCACTTTAGATGTAGGGTTTGGATTTTTGTTTCAACCGTTATCACCCATAAACCACCAACATTTATCACAAAATTTGATGCAACATCAAGATAGCAACCCTACCTGGCAAATCCACGCAAGTTATGAGAAAATTGGTGAAATTTGAAACAATTTCGGGCTTTGGACTGTATGCGCCGCGCCAAGAACCCAGTGCACCGCGCGCTCCCAGTGCACTGCGCCCGTTCAGAATAACACTGGACAAAAACTCCCAGTGCGCCGCGCGCTTCCAGTGCGTTGCGCCACCTGTTCTGTGCGCTGCGCCGGCTAGCTGCAAGCTATTTCGCCCCAAAACACGCACTTGCTCACCCAATTCAGTTTGAAATGCTTTTCTTTGACCTTGGCATGCAAAATGACATTGATCTTCATGGCAAAAGCTTATAAAGACATTGATTTGATTTTTGGTTCCTCAAAACCCATTTTTGTAATGTTTTGAAATTGGCACTTTTTCATAATTAATACAACTCTGACTTTTTGTTTCCTCCTTGATTTTTTGGTTGAAATGATGAAATTCTTGGCAAATTTTTGCAGGAATAGCTGACATGTGATTTGGCAAAGGAGACCAGGGCTGCGCCTGAAGAATTCAAGAACTGAAAATTTTGGAAAATTATTACAAAAAACGAAATGTCGACTTGTCTTCAAAACAGAGTTTTGAAGAAAAGTCATAATCCATCCATATGACAATAAAAATCTTTGAAATAACAACTTATCAAGAACCTCCCTCTGGCCTGCTGGCTTTATTAGACTTTGTTGAAGACCAAATTGACTAACCCTAGACCTAATGACTAAAATGACTGTTATGACCTAGAAACTAAAACAGGACTGCAAATAAATTTTAAGACTTGATTTTGATGAATAGACCTGAGCCAGTAGTGCAAAGCATGAGGGGGATGAATGACAAAAGCCCTTCCGACAGATTTATGGCATGATCCTAACGGAATGCAACTGATCGAGCAAGATGGGACACCTAAACATGAAATGAAAAAAGAGTTTTGATCTCTGACGGAGGGATGACCAGACCGACTCTAACAGGCCTGACCTTCTGAACATCCCTTAAGTTCACTAACGCTCCCCCTAGTCTAACAACATGAGTTAGCAGGGTGACTAACGCTCCTTTATGCTTGGTAACAAGCTTTATAAAGCAGGTTGACAATGTATAGAGAGCGTTAGTGTGGATTCCAGGCCTGCAATTGTGGTCTTTGCTTCAGTCATCTTGTCTTTCACCTCTGAGTTGATGAGGAGGTCAATTTGTCCTATAACAGATGCCCCTGAAAGTATGATATCAGAGGCAGAGACGATGGCCAAAATACTTTATGAAAAACACTGCAATTTGTTGTCAAAATCCTTGTAGAGAAAGAGAAGTTTTGCGCTGCAAGGAAAACCTGATACAACACAGATACATATATAAAAACTGCTAAAATCATGTCCTGAGTCAGGCATTCCCATGCTCAGTAGCTATGTCAGAGTAATTTTCTCATCAGAGATATAACAATGCTAGCCGCCAATATGGCACAGGGCAGATCCAATGTCATAATAGATCATCCTAAAATAGCTGCCTCCAAAGAACAATATCCGCAGCTTGGGAGAGGAAACAAGGTTAAATGATGCAAGCCTCTACCCAAGGTCGTGATTCCCACTTCACCGAACAACATAGATCGGTACATGTGATAATATGTGTTGACGTCGAACATGCATGAAATCATATGATTACCAGTCAATAATGGAGACCATTAACAGATGCGAGGAAGGCCACCGATAATGGTGATGGTCTCCAAGTTGCACAGTGCAAACTAGCGAGTGTGAAAAATTTCTTTGTCATCGAACACTCGTAGAACCGCTTAACCAGGAACCAATAATGAAAACCCGTGATCAAGCACAAGGTAACCTGCCACTATTTTCTGCAAGTACCAAGGCACTGAATGTGTTTCTGGGTTATCTTCCTAGATAGATTGTTGAAGTCGATAGGAAGAAACCTATCGAAAGGTAGGTAATGGCGTGTCCTACATTAGTCGACATGAAACCAGACAAGAATGATTTTTTTTTTGAGGAATATTTTGAGCATTTGGGTCTAAAAAATGGAGGGCATGATGAAAGGATATGTAGAATCGGTTGATAGAGGAAACAAATGGGGACCCTTGAACAATAGAAGGCACGACAACGGTTTTAACCAGACAGCACTAGACTCATGAACATTACAAAGTGTTTAAGATACGAAGATGCAATTACATCAAGGTATATAGGCTAAAAACTCATAGGTTGGTAGGGTTCATATTAAGAGGCTATCAAAATGAAGGTTTATCTGAGGGAGTGCCATGTTCATGGGAACGATTGCTTCAAAACCACGCTTTCAAATACAGAATACAGTTGTATTGTCCACTTTCCCTGTCTGATTTTTTAATGAGTCCAGATGGGTAAACTCATCAATATTTTCATGTTTAAAGATTCTGAAAATGATCGCAAAAAGAAGGACTCTTTGCCCTATCTGATTAGTTTAATGAGTCCCTACAGGCAAACTCATCGATTTTTTCATGTTTTAAGAGTCTGAAAAGTATCGTAAAAAGAACGACTCTATATCTTGTTTCTGTATTTAAAGAGTCCAGACTAGACAACTCAGTGGTATTTTCATATTTAGAGAGTCTAAAAAGATCATAAAGAGAGACTCCATGGTGGTCCCTTTGTCATAGTTGTTAACTGGGTGCGACAAAAGGTTAATAGTATACCCAAATCGATTACTTTTCCATCTTTTAATCTATTGAACCCAGGTAAAGAGAAACCTTTTTCCAATAGATGTCGACCTCATTTGTTACCAGTATGAGGCGACAGACTAAACTCGTGTTTTGTCATGACTTTTTAACGAGCTCAGTAACAAAAACTCGGGATTTTTTAGTTTTTAACAAGCAAGAAAAATTACCTAAAAGAATTCTCAGGTCATCTTTAGCAAGTTTAATGAGCAGCAAGACATAGCTCAGGATTTTTTCAATTTAAAGAGCGAGAAAAAAGTGCCTAAAAAGAATGCTCCTTTGGTCTTTTTCAGTTTATGAGCTGGAAAAAGATCAAAAAAGAGTTGCTTAGAGCATCGTTTGCATATATTTAACGAGTAAAAATGATGAAGAACTCGAAGATGTTTATTATTTTTTAAAGAGCAATAACATATCACAAAAAGTGCTCTGACCATCGTTGCATATATTTAATGAGTGCAATGATGGAAACTCGGAGATGTTTATATTTTTTAAAGATCAATAAAATATCCCTAAAAGTGCTCTATTGATTGTGGTATATATGTTTAATGAGCCCTACTACAAAAAACTCAGAGATGTTTATATTTTTTAAAGAGCAATAAAATATCTCCAAAAGTGCTCTATTGAGAATTGCATGCAGCTTTTACTGCTTTTCATTCCTGAAAGTACTTTCATCAAAAGTGGTAAAAAGTATAAAAAAGCAGCAATTCCTATTATCTGGGTTCATGCATGATAAAAAATCATGGAGAATGGACTACTTCCTCTTTAATGATTTTCAAAAATCATGTCTCTCAAAGTTATATAAGGAGATGCTTTGAGCTTTCACATGAATCATTTTCACTATTTTGAAGTTTGTGAGAGCTTGCTAGAGCTAAAGAGGAGTAGGTTTTCCACGGACCGTTGCAGGAGATCCAAGCAACAATTTGACGTATCATCAGTCCCAGATGAGAGCTAAAACCTTGCTCTATTGCTTACTAAACCTTTCTTAACAATTTTATAGGTGGAATTTTGCAGATCTGAGGTGCCCTAGAGCCATATTTGTGCACTAATGCCCTCCAGATGGCTGGTAGAGAGCGTTAAACACTCTGTACGAGCCACTGGAGGACATAAATCCTCCCTGTGCTGCACTAGGGGGAGCGTTAGGGCTGTAGGGCACAATGAAAACCCTAATGCATGGATTCCTTACGTGATTTTGCCCCATTTTAACTGTTTTTAGGGTTATTTTGTGCAGGTTTTAGGCTGAAATGGCTCACCTATGGAGAGAACGGGCCCATGACAATGAGGAATTGCTGATGCGAAATGATCTAGCATGCATACTTGCATTACACCGCTGCGGTTTGTTGAAGTATGCAAAGCTAGAGCTGATGAAAGGACAGGAGGATTTACTGAGATGGATCATACAGCACTAGGATGAACATGAGCAAGTGTTCAGAATTGGAGATGAAGAGCTGGCGATTGACCGGGATGACATTTACTTTTTGATTGGTTTGTCATGCCGTGGGGCATAAGCAAACCTCACCGGTGGTAGGTCAGATCCACGATCTACTTTAGAGCTAGTACAGATCTACTGCATCCCTGAGAGTGGACTAGTCAAAAATAGAGTCCCTATAGAGAGGATTCGATCTCGGTCTATGAGGGCAGTTTTATGGTTGATTGTGTGATTGGTGGGGTCAAAAAGTCCCCACGTAGCGACAAAGGCCCAACTGTTGCTTGCCATTGACTGTGTCCAGCCCCAGATGTTCAACTGGTGTGAAGCAGTGCTTCGCCAGTTGAAGGCAGAATTGACAGCATGCAAGACCTGTACCCAACACAGTTTTGGGTACGGTACTATCATAGTCTCATTTTTCCTTGAGAGGGTACCTGTCATGCACCCACGGGTGAGCTTAGGTCCCTTTGATCCGAGGGAGCCAAGGTAGGGTCGCTGGTCATCACTTGATCCTCGCACAGGAGGAGGACCGCTCCAGCACTTTTTTGACGAAGACTTCTTCCAGTGGCTCCGTAGCCAGATTGTGATTGTTGATGACTATGCCTATGAAGGCATGGACTTTACTGGTGACCCAGACTTGATGTTACCGCCCGAGACCAACTGGGGTCCTCAAGGTGAGAATAATTTTGATAGTACTTAAGTATTTTTGTGCTTTTGAATGTATATGTAATGTTTTTAACGATGAAATAAGAACTAACATGAAACTTTTATGCTTAACACAGATGTGGCGCTAGTACGACCTGCAGGTGAACCTCGCTATGTGCGACGAGGCAGCCAACTACTTGCTGGAGGGGGTGATGCCGACAGTCTCCACGAGGTTCTGAGGAACCTAGAGGGTTTAACTATGGGTGTCCCCCCCCCTTCCTATGAGGGAGATTCCCACTCATATGCAGCGACACACTGTTGGTGTACCTGAGTGGTTTCTGGTTCCTCTTCGGAGGGTAGCTAGAGCTGTTTTAGCTTTTCTGGAGCAATAGGCTCATTTTAGCAGGTGTTCTAGCATAGCCATATGAGTGTTTGTAGCTGGGCTTTGAGCCATTTTGTACTTAAATCATCCAAGTTTTGGAATATTTTGATGTAAAAAACTGGATTTCGATCTATATATATATACAGATATTTTTGGTATTTTGGTGGTGTAAATGTGTTTTTAAATGTTTTTTGCAACAAATTTTTAACTTCAGTAAATATTTTGCTTCTCATGCATGCTGCTATAATAAATGAGACAAATTCCAATCCAATACATAGTTAGTTAATGAATCAGCGACTATATTTAATTCTCGAGGAACATGCTCATATGTGATTATTTCAAATCGACGTTCCAAGAGTCGCACCCTTAGATAGTGTTAGGCCCCTATACTACTAGTGTAACCCCTTATTGTTATTAGTACAACCCACTTATTATATTGATGTACCCATGTAGTGCCCATATTGTTACTATTGTGCCACATAGAAGCCCACTATTGTTATTATTGTGCCCTTACATTATTATTGTTATGTCGGCTCTAATTATGTTATGACCCCTTAGACTCCTATATATAGAAAGGAGGTCTTTTCATTTGTATCATCCAAGAATTGTTCATTTATGTAATGTAAAGGAGGTTGCCCCCTCGAAGAGGCTGAATTCTAAGGCGTTGATCTATCTTTTCTATCTTTTTCTTGAGCTGGTTTCATAACATTTGGTATTAGAGCTTTGGATTCTAGGGTTTCGCTGCTCCAAACAGGTCATCGCGGAATTTTCGCTATAACATTTTTTCTACGACATTTCAGAAGCTAAAAAAAAAAAACCATTTGAGAAGACATCGCGCTGAAGCTCGAGTTTGAATTTCAGAGTTTTTCGCGCTATATTTGCGGAGATATGATCTGAGGAAGTTGGTCTTTTTGCAGACTCCTGAATTACATTCCAAACAGGTGACCTGGGGAAAATCATCATAACTTTCTCTCTGAGCATCGGATTGAAATTTTGTAAGAAGGTACAGAAATAGGATGGACTGTAGTTTCTTGTATATATTTTTCAGAGCCAAAGGTCAAAACAAGGACACGTGGCACGTCGTACAAGTTCGCTCTACTGAATTAGTCTATAATCAGGTCACTGTGGGAGATTTGGCATAACTCTTCATTGGAGAATCCAATTTGGATCAGACTTGTAGCATTGGAAAGAGGACACAGATGGATACTACAGGTCGCAATTTTAGAACTTAAAGATTCGAAAGTATAGAGTTACAGTCGTTTCAAGATTGAGCTCCTAAAATCAAGAAAAAACGAGATGAGGAAGTTTGATGGCAAGGATCCGGTAAATTGGATACTTCAGATGGAGCAATATTTTGATCTACATGGGGTACCACTGTTACAAAAGGTATGTATTGCATCTTCATATTTAGAACCGGATCAATTTTTATGGTATGAAGGGCTTTGTTCTCGTAAACAACTTGTTACGTGGTCAATTTTCACGGAGGAAATGATAGCACATTATGAGGATACAAAGAGCAACACCTTCTTTAGAGCAACACCACAACAATTGGAAAGAGTAAAAGGGCTTTGTGACATAGTGGAAAGCAAAATTATGGAAACCAGGAAGCATACCCCTCACAACTATAAAGATGGAAGTGTTGTTTCTCCCAGCCTTCCACAACCTACAAGGGTTACACCACAACAATTGGAAGAAAAAAGAGAAAAAGGGCTTTGTTACAATTGTGATAGCAAATGCACTAAAGGTCATAAGTGTGCTGAGAAGAAATTATTTTACATAGAATATGAAGAGGAGGAAGAAAAGGATCAAGAAACATCAAAAGAAGAGGATATACGTCAGGACCCCACCCCAGAGAAAGAAGAAATGAATCAGACCATATCTTGTAAAGCATTGACAAGAATTACCACTCCTCAAACTCTCAAGATAGAAGGACATATCAAGAAGAAAAAGGTGCAAGAAGTGAAATATCACATCGAGAAAGAAGAAATGAATCCAACCATATCTTGTAATTCATTGGTCGAAATTACCACTCCTCAAACTATCAAGATAGAAGGACACATCAAGAAGAAAAATGTTCAAGAAGTGAAAAATCACATCGAGCATCGAGAAATGAATCCGACCATATCTTGTAAAGGATTGGAAGAAATTACCACTCCTCAAACTCTAGAGATAGAAGGACATATCAAGAAGAAAAAGGTTCAAGCAGAGAAAGATCACATCGAGCATCAACAACAAGTTCTCCAACTTTCAAAGGATAACGCCACTTTGGTGCAAAATCAAACGAAACTACAAGTAGATCAACATCGTAGTGAAAAATGTTTTGATGTAGGTGATTGGGTATTTTTATTGCTACATCTCAAGCAAGCTATTTATGAGAAGGAAATGTTGGCAATACTATATGCATTTAAAAAATGGCAACCTTACCGAATGGGAAGACTCTTCAAGGATGAGGATGTGGAAGCATTTTTTTGTGCTATTTCTATTATCCAACCAGATTGGATAAACGAAGCAAGGGATGAATGGAAGGAGGACGAAGAAGTATGGCCACTTATTCAAAAGTTGCAAAAGATCCCAATTCAAACAATATTGCCGGAAATTGAAGAGGAAGGAAAAATCATATTGGAACCTAGAGCAGTCATAGAAACAAGAACCCGACAGCTACGAAATCGATCAATTTCAGAGTATCTCATCAAGGGGAAGAACTTACCCGCTGAAGATTCCACATGGGAGGACAAGAATTTTATACAGAAGCATCAAGAACTACTCAAGCGTTGGGGACAACGCTTTTTGAAGGAGAGGGGCATGTTAGGCCCCTATACTACTAGTGTAACCCCTTATTGTTATTAGTACAACCCACTTATTATATTGATGTACCCATGTAGTGCCCATATTGTTACTATTGTGCCACATAGAAGCCCACTATTGTTATTATTGTGCCCTTACATTATTATTGTTATGTCGGCTCTAATTATGTTATGACCCCTTGGACTCCTATATATAGAAAGGGGGTCTTTTCATTTGTATCATCCAAGAATTGTTCATTTATGTAATGTAAAGGAGGTTGCCCCCTCGAAGAGGCTGAATTCTAAGGCGTTGATCTATCTTTTCTATCTTTTTCTTGAGCTGGTTTCATAACAGATAGTTACGTAACAAGGCTCGATTACGGACGTGATAATGGTTTGTCAATTGCATAACAACTAGTTGGGAGTCTAACCTGACCACCAGATTGGAGATGCCCCTTGATGACGCTTCCATGAGAAGCGAAACGACAGACATGTACTCGGCAATATTGTTGGTGGCAGTACCAAGAAAGAGCCCCCCGGAGCAAAATAGTTCCAACTCGGGTGTATAGATGACCCAAGTAGCTGATGCAATGTGCCCTGTGTGGGCACCATCCGTGTATCCTACGTATGCTAAGGGAAATGACAACATCTGCATTGTGAGAATAATGCATGAGACAAGTACTCCACTAAATAACAAAACAATCCAATCACATCAAAAAAGGCAAGCAAAACTTATGAATACATAAAATTACAAAGCACATGCCCAGTGTGATACTAGGCACAATAATTTTTCAAATAGAGCCCATATTTGGGCTCCTTGAGTGGGATTTTGTCCCAGTCCTATAGTTCATATGCCCCCGAGGGGAGGACTTTTTTTATGACATAGGGACCTAGCCAAATGGGTCGAAGTGTTCATGCCTCCAAGAGGTTATCTTTTGGATGATAGAGTGATACGGAGTCGTCCTCTTGGAAATAACAAAACCTAACCTCTTTCGTAAATTGGGTTTGTACCCGCTCATTATGAGCTGTGAGTGCCAAATCGGCATCTCGACGGGTTTTATCTAGCTATTTGAGATATAGTAGGCGTTCTTCTTCGGCAGTGGGGCCGAGCATGGGTTCAACGGCTATTTCGAGGGAAGGAATTGAACACCCATTTCATTTTGCCTCGTCATAAATTTGGACCTCATGCGCGACAAACGACGGATTAAAGTCAGGCATTTCCTTGTGAGACCAAACAAATTCATCATGGAATTCCTCATGTAGGCAGGTGGAGCTTGCAATTTCCTCAGGACTGCAATCTTCTCACATCTGGGTGTCTTCCATGAGGTTGTTGTGAGTGAAATATCTATGGGCAATGACCTCGAAGTGTCGTCCATATTTTCTTCCACCCCAAAAGTTTGGATGCTTGTATAGGGTGGGGAAATGATTTCATTTGTGTCAGAGGACAGGACTTGAAGAGGCATCATGTCTGAATCAGATGTCGGACCCCAAAGATGCCAATCCTCCCAATGTTGCTCTCCAAAACTCATGATTTCTCGAATGGCTTCGTCCGTAAATGGGAGCTGATCGCATGGATCTAAATGAGGAGAGGTTATGGGAAGGGGGCTGGTACCTTCAGCGATAGCCAACATGACCAGAAATGTTGATGCGGATTGAATGCCTTGGTAGGTCGATTCAGCTAGTGACAGTGGCATCTGGTCTCTGAATGTGTCAAGGTCTGAAGGCGCCGTTAGGATCCAAGGATCGGTCAGTTCATGAGGAATTGATGAAATCATGTTGACCAATTATGGAACCTGCAGTGGCTGAAGAGGAAAACAACCCATCAGGGAGGAAGCCTTCAATAGACTAGTACCAATACTGACAAAACTGTCAGTTACACCTCCTACTAGGGGTACAAAGTCACTTGGTAATGGTGAATAATCAGGGGTGCAGAAAGACAATTGATCTGCTGTAATGACATTTCCATCCAATGGAAATAGGATGATATGAAAGATAGTGGATACGACGGCCGTCATGGCATATGTCCAATTGCGACCCAGCAACAGATTATAGTCGAGTTTCTTGTCCATGACTTCTACGTCCACCGTTACTATTTTCCCAGCCAAAGTGATGGGAAAACTGGCTAGGTATCCTTTTGGGACAAAGGTGTGGCCGTCAAAAGCTTCAAGGGAGTTCGACGGTAGGGATAGGGTTGGGGAACCTAGGGTGAGCCAACATGACACCGACATGACGCAGGTTGAAGCACCTTCATCAATGACAATTCGATGTATACCTTTACCTTTCGAAGTGATATGCACCTGAAATGCAAGCTGGTGGGAAAGGGGAGGTTTACACTTGTCCATGTCGAAAATAGCAAGCATAGAATCCGTAGGGTCAATACCCCCGATAGCCAAAAGCAAAGCTTTCTTTTGGCTGGGGCATGTTTGTAATACTTCGAGTGCCGACATAGCTGAAGGTGCTTGCACCAAATCCTCTACGATGTTGCAGTGTTGTGCGGCACATCCAGATGTATTGTGAATTCTGCATCGAAGTGCCCCCTTGGGCGATCGAATTACAAAGTCCTCAACCGGCCTTTCGATATGCATATCGTTGGCAGTGATGGGTTTTGACCTATGGATGGTTCTGCTGCTGGAGCGATAGGAGCTCCATATGATTTGGCTCTTGTGGCGAGTTCTACCGTTTCAAATGTGTAAACGGTAGAACTTCCTTCACCAGCTAAGGGATGTTGCGAACCGTCGTTGCCCCCTGACATGGGTTGCGATTGGTTGGTAACGAGTTTTTGCTGTTGTTGAGTAGGAAAAGGATTTCTAAGGATAGCAGGTGCCTTACCAGAATCTCTTTTGGCAAGGTAATCTATGCATTCTTGAAGACGCGGACAATGCCAGGTTACGTGGTCTTCAAGATAGAGTTTGCATGAATATTTGGTGCCTTTATCCTTTTCCTCATCAGTTGGCGCAACGGCCTTCTGTTTCGGGTTGGGCTGCTTAGATGACTGCTCTTTAGAAGGAGCGGTCTTGTTCTTATTCTTCTTGTTCTTGCCACCGGATTTCTGTGTAGACTGCACAGAGTTAATCGCAGTGGCAGGAAGAGTAGTCGCTTTGGTAGAGGGGTCCACTGCCAGCTTGGCAATGGAACCACTGAGTTGTTTTACAATGACCCTAGAGGTTGCGCCGAAAATCCCGTCGGCAGGCACTCCAAGGTGCTGAGTGGTGAGACGATTGGGGTTAACGGGAGCATAGGGGATTATGTCGTAGAGAGTGCTAAACTGTGAATAAACCAAATCTAAGTGTTGTGCACGACATATGGATTGGACTTCTATGACCGCACCACCTAGAGCAACATCTCTAGTGATTTTTGGGAGTAATGACTTACAGAACCTGTCCGTTAAGAGTAAATCATGGATGGGAGCTTTGACTAACCTCTGCCTACATCTCCATTCATGAATATGATTGAAGATGTGGGTGGCGGTATCCTGACGAAATGAATTAAGAAGCTTTGTCCCTGTCTCATAGTGGATAGGTAATTGAAAGTGCTTTAGGAACTCCATTGCTAAAGCATCAAAGGTATTCACTGACGCACATGGTAACTCAATATACCATTTTTCGGCATTGCCAGTGAGGGTGCAGGGAAAAAATGTAACCAGACACTACCATCCACCATAGAGTTTGAAACACACCAAATTTGGTAGGTGGTGACATGGGTGCCGGATCCTCCCCTTGTTTTCCGTCGAACTTTGGAATGTCCGTCGGTATTTTATGCGGGATTGGTAGCCATTGTAAGTTGTGGTAGATGGGGTCATTTGTCAACTTGTATAAGTCAGGAATATCCAACATTGCCAAAAAATGCAGATTTTTGGGTGCCCTCGACTCAAACCATGGTGATGACGGATGACCTGAGGAGCTCTGTGCTCCTCCCATCGTTTGGTTCCCCATAGTGTACATGAGTTACGTGGTGTAGCAGTTGCTTTGCCGTACGGTGTTGTAGAGTGGATTTCCACGAGGAGTTTGATACTGGGGTACGAAATTGCCCCCAGTATAAGCGGTGCCCCCTTGACTCATCTGAGTTTGTGAGTAGGGTGCCCCCATGGATTGGTTTGGAATCCCTTGTGGATTCCCAACCGACACAGAACTAACCATATGGCTTTGATTAACAGAGGGAACACTCATGTCAATCAGTGACTTTCCATGCATGCCTGAGAACGAAGGGGGAAGTGCGACATTCCCCACTAGCATGTGCATATTGGGAACTGCCCTAGATATTTGAATCTGGGGTTGGAACTGTACATTGGCGGTTGACCTTGTTGTTGGTAAACTGGAACCGCACCCATAGTGTCGTATTGAGTGTTATATGGAGCACTATATGTGGCACTAGTCGAAGATATGCTTTGTGGCACCATAGGAGTGGAACTTGGCATCTGTTGGGTTCCACTTATAGAGGGTGTTATGTGAGTTGCCGTACCTGGGACAAACAAGATAGCGGGATTCCACATTACTGATGTTGTGATGACTATCGATTGGGGAAGTGGTAGAGGACCAACAGTGTCTCTATAATTCCACAACTCTTGAGGCGTCGACTGGATAGATGGGAAAGTTCCACCTACTGAAGAAGGAAATACAGGTAACACGGGAGCAACAATAGGATCTGACAAATTTGTAAGCAGAGTGTTAAAGTGAGGAAGAAATCCTTCTGTGAATAAATCCTCCAGCAAACTAGAATCATCGGTCATCCACACAGATCTTGTGTGCGATTTAGGAGACTGATTCCTCGAAAATGAGGAATCCAAGTCAGTGGAACTCGGCGGATCCTCCACAAGGAGTGGAGGAAGTCCTAACAATCGTCTGGATTTACGATGAGGGCCAGATGTAGCCACAGTGACTGTTAAGTTTTATCAAATAGATTTTAATGTGATATTCTTTAAAGTCTTGAAAATGATAGCACTCAGGTACCTAAAAAGAAAAAATACACTAAAGATATCAATCAGCGAATAGAGGGAAATTACCTCATCTGATAAGCACTGATTATTGGAGATGAAACCCAGACTCTTAATGAATAACAGAGAAGGATGGCCAAATGTACGGTTACAGTTACTTTTGAGCTTCGCCTGAACCTCAGATTGAGGGGCCAAGTACTCTCGTGAAGATGAGCACCCTCCCAAAAACTGAAGACAAAGTAGATCCATCTGTTTTAGGTACCAGGACAGCCCGTCCCAGTCACCTTGTGTAAGTACCTAGAAGTTTTGGCCACTAGAGATACCTCAAATCACATACATTACCAGGGGGGACATAGTCGTAGATAGCACGCTATGTGGGCAGGATACCTGAGTCCTCGACTCAGTTCTGAAATCCCCGAAGGGACCCCCAATACACAGAATTCCCAAAGGAGTTGTAAGAGAAGGTGGGCTACCTTCAATTACAATCCGATGTTATCTCGTATTTTGCTCCGTTGTTAGTGGAGTGGTCCTGGTAATATGAGTGCAGAATTATTTTTCACTCATTAACGACACTAGTTTTGATTTTCAACCTTGGGCAGTTCACTCACATGCTTATCCCAAGGTCCTAATCTAGCTAATGTTGGTTTGCTCAAAAGAGTAACTGATTGATTTTAATGTAAATTTTAGTGTACTTGATTATTTTTCTTCACTAGGGGTGTTGACATATGAATATGGTGAGACTCTCGACTCAATAAACCATGCAGAACAATGTATTGAAAAAAAAATTCAATTTCTTATGCAAACAAGTCTTATTCTACACATTCATCTTTTCACATATTCATGGATTCGTCAGTGCATCTAAAGCCATTCAACACTTGCATAACTGAAAGATTCTTTTCCCAATATTTCCTAACAACTACTAAAAACCAAAATGAAGCAGCTTACAACTATTTCGACAGAAGGACCAATACAATTTATCAGTCTTTCTTAAAAAAAAATGTATTTTAAGAAAGAAAAACTAAAACATTTTCTTAAAAATAAATTTTCAAGACACCAAATTTGTTAACATAATACTTTTTCGGATCTTACTTTAGCCCATGAGACAAGTTTCCCCCCCTTTTGGTCCATAGAATCTTCTAGAAAACATGGAAATGGGAGAATAATGCTCTGTTTCTTTGTAAATAGAGAGTTAGTTGGGCCACTAACGCTCCTTGTACATAGGAAAAGAGCTTTATAAAGCTCTGTGTAGACTGGCAACCTGTGTTAGTGAGGGAAATAGCTCAAACAGAGGGCCTTTAGGATCAGTTTCTGAGGAGAATGCAAACTAGCAGGATGTAACAAGATAGATGGTGGATCAGAAAAGGATTTGAAGAAGTAGGAAGCTCTTAGAAGAAAGAGAAGAACTGAGAGGAGTCCAAGTTGACCGGGAACTAGATGTATAGTCCCCAGCGGAGTCGCCAATTCTGCTATGGGGTAAAATGCATAGGATGAAAACTACCCTCAAAGGCCTTCCCGGGACCTTCGACAGACTGTAAGATTATCTGCAAAAGCTACCAAGTTACACACATGTTCATCTATCAAACATAAATTGACAAGGTATGGAAAGAGGATCACCTTCGGTTCCTTCTAGATTTGCTTAGGGATCTCTATGCAGCAAGAAGAACTCCTTCAAGGCCGACTCCAAGACAATTCCTGCACAAAGGACAAGGCAAACCAATCACAGCATATGCTCTTGAAAACTAATATAAGAACCCATAATAAACATGTATTAATGTATAACTTAACTACTCATCTTGACAAGCATCAAAATGAACAAATAAATTAACAATATCACTGACACTTTGGAGTAGGGAACATAACTGTAGTTCTATATTCAGAATGGAAGAGTGATTACAACCATCCATTGTATCAGCCTTCCTTACCCCTTCTTCCTCTTTCTCTCTCCCTCTTTCAGCTAGCTTCATCAAGAATATGACAATTCACAACAGCTCTATGGGCTATCCTTCCAAATGCTCTGACCCTTTTGCAATGGCCCTCTCACTACTTATGTAGCAATCAAATTAGGGCTACCAAGCTCCTATTTAGAGTTCATTAGGGAAAAATTCATGAACCTGCCCTATTTACAAGATTTTTCCCACTTGCCTTCATTCTCAGAATGGAATTTCTCCAAATATCTTGATTTTTGGAGTTTCCTTGCTTTTCTTGAGAAAATTTAGGGATTTAATATCTAAATATTTATGAGCGGATTCATTGGCCTGAACTTCTAAACATCCCTTAAGTTCACTAAGGCTCCCCCTGGTCTAACAACATGAGTTAGCAAGGTGACTAATGCTCCTTTATGCTTGGTAACAATCTTTATAAAGCAGGTTGACAGTATATAGAGAGCGTTAGTGTGGATTCCAGGCCTGCAATTGTGGTCTTTGCTTTAGTCATCTTATCTTTCACTTCTGAGTTAATGAGGAGGTCAATTTTTCCTATAACACTAGTATACATGTAAATGATAACAAGCGCTCAAAGAAATCAAGCAAACAATAATCCCACAAGAGAAAACACAAAAAGCGATAGAAATGCAGCACAAGGCATGGGAAGCTGGCTTACCCCAAAACAGCTGAGTTGAACATGCCGACTACTCCTAGATGTGAAGTGGGATGTCAAAGATGGAAGGTTGATGTGAGGAATGAGCTCTACAGCGTTTGGTTAATGAGTTTTGATAACATCGAGGTTGTGATTGTTGGGTTGTGTTATATTCTTTCCACGACTAGCCCACATAGTTAACCAGGGGGTTAAAGGGGGGGTGGAGCCGCCCCTTTGTTGTGCCGATTGCGTAGCGAGGGGAGTTACATGGGGTTTAAGGGGTACAGGTAACCCCACTCAATGGGGTCCGGGGCAGCGCCCTAGAAAATTTTGGTTTTGGACCCTATGTTAGGTTGGTCGAACCTACCTATGGTTTTGTGCATGTTTTTCGCACATGGTTTTGGACGTGATGGTTTTCGGTCCATGGTTTTGGACGCAATGGTTTTTGCTCCATGGTTTTGGATGCGATGGTTTTCGGTCCATTATATTGGATGCTTCAGCATGTATAAATATTTATTGTAACATTGAAAGGAACATAATGAAAAATCAAGCTGGTAGTCCCGGTTTTGGGATCCAGGGGAAAATCTCTGTGTATATGTGTTCAATGTGTTATGTCCTCACATTGTTTATTTTCTATGTTTTAGAATTCGTATGCAGGTAATTTCTGTACGAGGTTAAAACCTACATTTTGTCTCAGAGTTGTTTTGGCTTCAAGTGGATGCCTTTGTTACTGAGGGGTTTCGCTCGGGCCTGTGGCAGACCCTGTTTAGTGGGAGATCTGTGAGATCGATTCTGGTAGCGAAAGAAGATGGCGAGTAGTGGAAAGATAGAGATCGAGAAATTTAATGGTCAGAGTTTTGAGTTGTGGAAACTCAAGATGGAGGATTTGTTGGTGGATAAATATCAATGGATCGTGGTAGATCCAAGTACTAAACCAATGGGAGTGTCCGATGAAGAATGGAAGAAGTTGGATCGGAAGGCAAAGAGCGCAATACGATTGTGTGTCTTAGATTTAGTATTGCTAAACGTATCAGGGGAAGCTACAGCAAAGGCTTTGTGGGACAAGTTAGGGACTTTGTACCAATCTAAGTCTCTAGTGAATAAACTGTTCCTGCGGAAAAAGATGAATAACCTGAGGATGAAAGATGGAGACTGAGTGACAGAGCATTTGAATGCATTTAATACTATGGTAAGTGAGTTAGCATTTGTTGATATTAAAATTTTATATGAAGATAAGTGCATCAGTTTGTTGTGTTCTCTACCAGATTCATGGGATAGTCTGGTTATTGCAATAGGTAGCAATGCAACTGCCTTGCAGTTTGATGAAATAGTCTCATCCTTACTGATGGAGGAGATGAAACAGAAAAATATGGAGAGCCAGAATGGTGATGCCTTGTCTGTACGAGGACGGCCCCAGAACAGAAACAAAAATAATTCATCGAGTGGGAGATCTAAATCTCTAGGAAAACATGTAAAGGTGGTGTGCCGGAAATGCGAAAAGGAAGGGCACTACAAAAGGGACTGTAAATCTAAAGCTCCTGATAAAGGGAAGGGATCTGATGATGCTCCTTTTGCAGAGGCGAAAACCACCTCAGATGAAGGTGGGGATGTGTACTTGGCTTCTTCAAGTACACATGTAGATCATGAGGCATGGTTGATTGACTCAGGTGCATCCTTTCACTTCACTCCCCATAGAGAGTGGTTCTGCGAATATGAGAAATATGATGGTGGTGATGTCTTCTTGTGGGATGACAGGAAGGCCAGAATCGTTGGTTGTGGAAAAGTAAAGTTGAAGTTGCAAGGTGGAAGGGTTAGAACACTTCCGGGTGTTCTGCATATTCTTTCATCAGCCAGAAATTTGATTTCTGTAAGCAAGTTGGATGATGCAGGTGTAAAAACAGTGTTCGAGAAGGATATCTGCAAGATGGTTTGGGGGGCACTGGTATTGATGCGGTGAGTTCGAATTGGAACTCTGTACAAGCTGCAAGGTAGCACTGTTGTTGATGGGTGCAACAGTTCCATGGTTCCTGAAAGTGGAGCAGAAAATCTAGTGGTCTTTGAAGGGAAGACCATGTTTTGGCATCAAAGACTTTGACATATTGGAGAGAAGGGCCTTCGAATACTTAATGGTAAAGGTATGGTAGAAGGTATGAGTAATAGCTCTCTGGATTTTGATTTCTGTGAAAATTGTGTATATGGGAAGCAGAATCAGGTGAGTTTCCCCTCTGGTGGTAAGAGGGTGAAACAGATATTAGAGCTTGTGCATAGTGATGTGTTTGGACCTATGAAGGTTCCATTACTGGGTAAGTTTGTGTACTATGTATCATTTATAGATGACTTCTCAAGGAATACATGGATATATTTCCTTAAGAAGAAATCTAAAGACTTTGACAGGTTTAAAGAATTTAAGGCTCTGGTGGAAAACCAGACAGAGAAGAAGATAAAGGTGCTGAGGATAGATAACGTTGGAGAGTTTTGTAGTAAGGTATTTGAAGAATTCTGTAAGAAGTCTGGTATAGCACGGCAGAAGACTACTCCATATACACCTCAGCAAAATGGAGTTGCAGAAAGAATGAACAAGACATTGATGGAAAGGGCAAGAAGCATGCTCAGTGGTGCCGGGTTAGGACAGGAATTCTAAGCAGATGCGGTGGAGACAGCATGTTATTTGGTCAATAGATCACCTTCATCAGCGTTGGAGGATAAGACTCCACAAGAGGTATGGACTAGTAAGAAACCCTCTCTTTCACATTTGAGGGTATTTGGATGTGATGCATATGTACATGTTCCAAAGGAGAAAAGAACCAAGTTCGATAGTAAATCTGAAAAATGCATCTTTATTGGGTATAAGGATGGTTTAAAGCATTATAAGCTTTAGAACCCAGTAACAAGGAAGGTTGTGTATAGCTGGGATGTGGTGTTCAGAGAGGTGAAAGATGTTATTAAACATGAATTCCAACCAAAGGAACCTGAGAAGATAGAGTTTGAGCTAAAGGAGGAAGAATCAGACTCTATTTCAGAGGAGGAATCAGAAGATGAAGAGCCACAAAATCTAGGTGTGAGAAGATCAGTTTGATAAAGAAGGCAACTAGAAAGGTATAGTCCATCTACTTTCTATTCACATTTTTCTTTATCTATTACTGATGATGATCCTAGAACTGTGAAGGAAGTAGTGGATTTAGAGGATGGAAAACTCTGGAAAGAGGCCATGGTTGATGAAATGGCATATTTGCACAAAAATGAGGCTTGGGATCTGGTGGAGTTGTTGGCTAGAAGGAAACCCATTGGCAGCAAATGGGTGTTCAAGAAGAAGATAAATGTAGAAGGAAAGGTGGAGAAATACAAAGCTTGGTTGGTAGCAAAAGGTTATTCCCAGGTGTCGGGAATTGCTTTTGGTGATATTTTTTCTCCTGTTGCCAAGGTAACTTCTATTAGATTACTTTTATCTGTTGCTACTGCTTTTGATTTTGAGGTAGAACAGATGGATGTGAAGACAACAATTCTTCATGGGGATCTGGAAGAGGAGATCTACATGAAGCAACCTGAAGGCTTTGTGGTGAAGGGTAAGAAAGAACTAGTATGCAATTTAAAGAAGTCTCTGTATGGGTTAAAACAGTCACCAAGGATGTGGTATCAGAACTTTGATATATTTATATGGGGGCTTGGCTTCACCAAAAGAAAAGTAGATCAATGTGTGTATTTTAAATTAATTGGTGACCGTGTTATTTATCTGGTCTTGTATGTGGATGATATGTTGCTGGTTGGAAATGACAAAGAAATTATCCAGGATTTGAAGACCCATTTGTCCTCCAAATTCGACATGAAAGATCTTGGTGTTGCAAACTATATTTTGGGGATGGAAATTAAAAGAGATCAGACAAAGAGGAAGCTCTAGTTAAACCAGAGGAAGTATGTCGAGACAATATTGCAGAGGTTTAATATGCAGGACAGTAAACTGATGAAGGTTCCTATTCCTGTAGGTGTAAATTTATCTCCTGAACAATGTCCCAAGACACAAGAAGAGGAAGAGGACATGTCCTGTGTTCCATATGCAAGTGAAGTTGGTAGCCTGATGTATGTGATGGTCTGTACTAGACCAAACATTACACATGCAGTGGGAGTATTGAGCATGTTTATGTCAAAACCAAGGAAGGAGCACTGGACAGCAGTGAAGTAGGTTTTCAGGTATATGCGTGGCACTAGTGATTATGGTTTGTGCTGCCAAGGAAGACCAGGATTGGACAGAGTGTTGGATATTTGTGGATTTGTTGATGCAGACTGGGCTGGAGATCTGGATCAGAGAAGATATACAAGTGGTTATGTGTTTAACCTATTTGGAGGTGCAGTCAGTTGGATGAGAAAGAAACAATCTGTAGTGGCACTATCAACTATAGAGGCAAAATATATGGCAGCCACTCATGCAAGCAACGAAGCAGTTTGGTTGCAGAGATTGTGTTCAAGTATGGGGTTAGTACAGGGAGTTATAAGGATAGACTGTGATAGCCAAAGTGCAATTTTCTTGGCAAAGAACCCTGCATATCATTCAAAGACAAATCACATTGATGTTCAGTATCACTTTGTGAGGGATATGATAGAAGACAAAAAGGTGTTGCTAGTAAAGGTGGACACTTTGAAGAACACTGCAGATGCATTGACAAAATCTGTGAGCTCTGAGAAGTTTTCTTGGTGTAGAGAAATAATGGGTGTTGCAAGGCTGGATAAATGACTAAGCTCTCTTGTGGCCCCCTGTGGAAAGAAAAAAAAAGTGGGAGAATGTTGGGTTGTGTTATATTCTTTCCACAACTAGCCCACGTAGTTAACCGGGGGGTTAGAGGGGGGGCAAAGCCCCCCCTTCATTGTGTCGATTGCGTAGCGAGGGGAGTTACAGGGGGTTTGAGGGGTACAGATAACCCCACTCTATGTGGTCCAGGGCAGCGCCCCAGGAAATTTTTGTTTTGGACCCTATGTTAGGTTGGGCGGACCTACGTATGGTTTTGTGCATGTTTTTTGCACATGGTTTTGGACGCGATGGTTTTCGCTCCATGGTTTTGGACGCGATGGTTTTGGGTCCATGGTTTTGGACGCGATGCTTTTCGCTCCATGGTATTGGATGCTTCGGCATGTATAAATATGTATTGTAACATTGAAAGGAACATAACGAAAATTCAAGCTGGTAGTCCCGGTTTTGGGATCCAGGGGAAAATCTCTGTGTATATGTGTTATGCTCTCACATTGTTTATTTTTTGTGTTTTAGAATTCGTATGCAGGTAATTTCTATATGGGATTAAAACCTACAGTGATGCCACAAATCTATGGGAAGCGACACTTGGTGGGAAGTTTCTGAATGGCTCCTTGCATGTAACCTCCAATTGCTAAACATAGATCCCTAAAACAAGGGATGCCTTTGCATGCTGCCTTGGGAGAAGCATCCCATGCATGCAAGTGTGTTTTTCTCAGTCCCGAAGGGAATCAGTGAATTCAGTTGCACATGCGAGAAACTGCTCGACTGCTAGAGAAAAATGCGCATTCCTGGCCAGGAGTTGGGTTGTCTGTGCAGGAGATTTGTGTAATTTCTGGGTAGAGCAACTGACTGCTACCCAGATTCACACAAATCCTATGCTGAACAGCCTGTTGCTGGGAATATTTGCGCAAATCCTGGTGGGAGGGTTGGCTGGCAAGATTGCGCAATTCCTGGAGGGAAGGTTGGTTTCCCTCAAAAAATGCACAATTTTCAACGGGAAGTTTCCTAGCTCACAGTTGGACCAAGTCTGGGTGAGCAGCCTATGAGGGGAATGGATCAACTATGATCAACAGGCTACCTTTGTGCGAGGAAAACACTGAAGCTTGAGTACTTGACGAAGTAAGAAAAAGCATTGTGTAAGGTTGGTAGGGAGGCTCCAAGACAGGCTAAGGCAAAATTTTGGAGGGTGGTTGTAGCCACTACAACGGGGGGCTACACTAATAACAATGAGGGAATACAATAGTATTATAGGGACCTAACATGTGGCCTACTAACCACCACAAGAAAGGGTATCAACCCTCTCTGTTATTTCATAATTTGATGAGGCCTTCACACAGAAACACCACTGAAATCACATGCCCAAATTCTCTTGAGATCGATCTACCAAAAGAGAACCAACCGTATGCCATCCTACTTCCTACATAGAACCCATTAAGGTATGCGACATTCTTGTGAAACATCAGATGATGATCATGCTCTTGGTGAATGATCTGGCTTCCCCTTAGAAACCCTTACTTATCCCTTTAACTCAACCCACTTTAGGACTACATCTCTCCTCACCTCCTTAATCAAATTAGGTCCTTCTCACTTGATGTTCTTTCCTTCACACTAAGGCCTCTTAGGAACCCTCTAGAACTTATGGGTTTTATCCACTTAGACCTTAGTAAATATTAATTTTCCTTTTTAATTTTATTTTATATTTTAAACCCCGTCTTGGGTCCAAAACCCCTTCACTTGGGTTCTTTTCCCACAAATTATTTTGTGAACAAACTCACAAAACCATCTCACTAGGCTTATGGAGTACCTCCCAAGCTACACAATACAACAAGATGGTCTAGTTGTAGTAACCGTAACTTGGTCAAGCTCTTGTAGTCAAGCGAGGACTTGGTTGGGTTTCCAAGTTGCAAATTAAGTAAGGGTAGTTGTGAGGGCATGATAACTAGGGAGCGTCAATGCATCCCAAGGAATGAAAATATGTGTTAACACATGCCAGACAATGTCAATGGATGATGAGGAGTGTTAGGGGGTGTTGAGCCATCACAAGGGATAACTAGGTCAAAATGCATGGGAATGAACAAATAAGAGTGTGTTCCTGGGAGTGTCACTGAATTCAAATGTGGCAAGGACGAAGTGTGTTAGCAGAACTTCATAACAAGATTGCAGGAGGCAAGCTTGTAGTTGTAATAAGGGGCTTGATAGAGCATTTTTAGACAAAGGGAGACTTTGTGCTAGGCACAACACTATTTTTCTTTTATCTATTATTTTTATATAACATGTGGCACACTTTGGCCGAATGCTCATGTTTTAAATTGTTTTAGAAAATTACATATTATACATTGTTCTGTATAAGTTTTGGGGCACTCGACTTGTGTCGGCTTATATCTTGTGTGTCTTGTGCATATTGTGGTTTTTGTAAACTCTCAGTTAATTCTCTATTGTTTATATGAATTGGACATACATGTGAAATATTTCCTATGTAAGTTATGTTGCTTAGTTTTTTTATGGACATGGCTAGATGTGATCCTTGTCTTGGTAAGTTATTAAGTGGGACAAGTTGAGCTTGGACATTAGTGGCCTAAGATGAGTTATAGGTAGTTATTAGGTGAAGAAGAAATAAACTACTTTTAGTAGCTGCAATCAGTCAAGTTGTTGCGGTTGAAGCAGGCCAATGTCATATGAACTACAGTAGCTAAGGACTTGATTGGGTTCCCAAGGCGTGAAAAAATGTAAGGCTAGTTGTGAGGGCATGAGTTACAATGTGTACTAGGGAATGATAACATGTTCCATATAGTTCGAAGGCATGTCCAATATGCTAAGATGTGTCACTTGTTAGGGTATGCCAAGATGTGAAAGGGTGTGACAACACATGCCAAGGACTATCAATGAAACAAAAAGGAGAAACAAGTTAAACTACAAGGAAATGAACACATAAGATGGTTAATAAGTCATCAATTTACCTTTTCCAAGAGGGGCATGCTAGGCACACCAACACTAGGTGCCAATAGGTGCCAAGTGCCAAGTGTTAGTGCATTCTAAGTGCTAAATATTCCTTTGTTACTTCTCATCTACTTTCCAATAATTGATCTCAAATAAATTTAATATTAAACCATGCCAAATAATACCAAGGCATCTCAATGAATGTTAGACATGCTAAGACTTGTCAAGTGCCAACACGTGCCAAGTTCCAATGTGTGTTAGGGAGTGATACACATGTTATGAAGTGGCAGGGCATGTCAAAGAGTGTTAAGGTGTGCTAGAGAGTGCTAATGCATGTTGAGGAGTGTTAGGGAGTACTAGGGAAACACAAGGGAGCACTAGGTCAAAATTCATGGAAGTGAATGAATATGAAGGTGTGCCATGGAGTGTCAATGGGTGTTATCTGGCATGTCAAGGAGGGAGTGACAAGTTATGTTGAGAGTTGGTAAGGCATGCTAGGATGTGCAGGGTGTCAAGGTATGCCAATATGTTTCAAGGACTTTCAAGGAAACAAAAGGAAGGACCAAGAAAAAATGCCATCAAATGAACACATAAGATGGTTAATAAGCCAGGAATTTATCTTTTTCAAAAGGGGTATGTTATGCATACTAATAATTGGTTCCAAACATGCCAAGTGTTAATGTGTGCCAAGTGCTAATGTATGTTAATGCATGCCAAAGTGTTCCAGGGCATGGTAGGGACAATAGTGCATGCCAACACATGTTAGGAGAGTGTTATGTTATGTTAGGGCCTTCCAACATGTGCTTGCATGTCCTAGTCATGGAAAGTTGTTTGTAATACCCTCCTCCCACATCTACCCAAGTAACCTGCCAACTTGGTAAACATGCCATGAGAGGCCACTATGATTGGATTCGACCTCCCATGTGACCTTAAGGAAGTGGAATCAATGGAAACCTAACACACAGATATTCAACGTCAACTTCAGGACCCCCAGGAGCTAATCCACCACTCTAGGTGCCCAACCCCTGAGTTAACCTAGCATTTCAATGAATTAAACCCAAATTCACTCCCATGACAAGGCATGCACATGATTGGAACCTATAGTTACTGCCACAATGCTTGCAAGGGAGAGACTGTAGTCTCTTTCAGCCAATTTTGTGCCAGAGACGTGAGATTTAAGCCACATTTCCAGGGCTAGTCTCCAAACCAATGCCTAGAACTTGATGAGACATTCCAATACATTAAATGACACCAAGGAAAAGCCTCTAACACAAAACTTGATCAAGGGCTTCACCTAACCAAGCCTAACCATGATGGACATTTTGTCAAACACTTAATAAATATGCAACCTACAAGTGTAAGTAACAGATCTGAGCATAAGGGTCTCATACTTATATGAGATTCATCTTGAAGCATTGTTTCCTTATCACTTTAACCGATATTCCATCCATTACATGATAGATACATTTTTCATTCATTTACAAGTAAAAACATGTTGAGAGCCATACATAGTTTCTATCATAAAATATTCATATAACCAGCATCGTAATAACAGAAATACCATGATTATATCAGCCATGAAATCCACATATACATCAATACATTTACACATGAAAATCAAGGGAATTAATTTCTCATTAATGAATGCAATAAGAGAACCAGATATAGGACTACCACATTCCACCCGACCATAGATTGGTTGACCCAAGTCTCTCTTCAACCAATCATCCTCGTGTCATATTACAAGCATCAATGTGGGACTCATAGGACACACCAAAAACACCAACAAGCATGGATGCCACTGAAGTGTTCCATGCATATTTGCAATAGACTAATCGTTATGTATGGATAGCTTAAAACCTTCTTGCATGTGGCAATATCATAAGTTTCACAACCTCATATAGGTTTTGAAAAACATGTGGTCCCAATGCATTTTTATAATGTGATGACTCTCATGACCATAACTTGATAGGTCCTTTGTTGCAGTGTATATATGTATTTCTTCATCCTCCCATCGTGCCTTAATAAGAACTTGAGCACGTTACCTTACTTTTATTTGCACTTATTGGATTATTCCATCTACACTATGAGGAATTTGAGTGCCTCCTAGTCTCTTAGGCTTTACTATAATCCACAGTCCGATCCAGGTATCACTAGGCCCTACACCGAGACACACTCTAGGCTTTACCGTCAATCCCATCCCGGGACTACTAAGCCTAACGGAAAGAAATCCATCTCTTGGCTTTAACGTATATCCTTCCATTCACCGGAAAGGATTCCTAGGCCAACTAAGGCACAAAATCCTTGATTTACCACAACCCACAGTTTGGTTCAGGGGTTACTAGGCCAGTGGCTTTACCGTGATCCATAGTCCGGTTCAAGGACCACTAGGCCATGTGTTTGTAATTTCATAGATCGACCCCGCTCAAATTCGAATCCATCTGCGCATCCCACATTAACCAAATATGAGAATCCATCTCATCAAAGTTATTAGGAGATGGCAAGGCTAGGTTGAAAAACACTATCATACCTAGAAAAACCCATGCCATGATAGAAAAGAACCACATGCAATCACATTCATGCCAAATCTAGCAAGGAAAATACACATGCAAGTTGATACCTACAATGAACCCTATTGTAGCTGCTTGATCCTGCCTTTCCCTACTTGATATTTGCTTCCTCTTTCCTTCTTTTCCTTTCTTTCTCCAATGCTAAAGTGCTCCAAGAAAACTCTAAGTGTCCAAGAGAGAGAGAGAGAATAATGAGAGAGTTCCAAAATTGAACTAATCAAGCCTGCCCACTAATCCTCGAAACCCTTTTTATCAATTAGGCCTCTATTTTCTTCATTTTCCATTATTTTCCTTCAATTTCCTCCTCACATGCAACTTGTGACCTTTCACGTTCCTTTTCTACTCATTTTCATTATTTTTATAAATAAATGCCAATAAATGCCTCTTGCCTTTCCAAAGCCTTAGCCATTGCTTTTGTCAATTTCCATAGCCATAAACAACCAAATGAACACCCCCTAGGATGTCTTGCACAACATTCAGCTTGGAATACATGTCCCATCAACCGTGGCCTTATATATTTTCTTACATGGATTTTACCAGGGTTGTTACAATGTTCTAGGTATAAAGATGTTCCAAGACATGCGAGGTGCGGAGGAATGTTAGTGTATTCCAAATCATGTTAAGGTGTGACAAGAGTGTAGAGGAATGCTAGGTATCTCTCATTAATATAATTGACAGAGATTGATTATGCATTAAATAATATAGTTCCTACACACACTAGTGGAACTTTATCTAAAGGAAATTTGTTAGATAATAAACCTAATAAAGATGAATCATGTATTGACTCATAGGAAAACTATATTCTCATTACTTGAGGAAATGATACACACTAATTACTTCTTAACAAATTGACTAACTCTAACCACTATGGCATTGGACACATAATGAAAAAGACTCCACCACAATGGTTTCAAATCGTTATCTTTTGAAAAAAAATATAGTAACATGAACATAGCATCATAAAAAACTCATTGGAATGATCAATGATGACGAACATTTTTTGACCGTCACCAAAAGTAACCAAATAGAGTAGTGGTGAGGATCAATAAAATATCGTCACTAGAAGTGTCACCAAAGAGAGAATTAGTGGTGGGCCTTTAATGACCCTCACCAAAAGTGTCACTGAAAATGGCTTTGGTCACAAACCTTAAAGCACCATCACTATATGCACTTAAAACAATGCTTTTTTAAGTACCATCACCATATGCGACATTGTTGATGGACCTTAAAGGTCTGTCAAAGGCATGAACCTCACCAATGACCTTTTTCTTGTAGTGATAGGATTATAAGATTTTTGCCTCCAAAACAAAATTGCACCTTTCCAAGGCAGAAAATGTGAAAGGCCCCTGTATATTCCAACCATGCTTCTCCAAGATTTTGTAAGTTTTTAAAAGATTTATTGGCATCAGTTGACATGGACGATCTGATCAGCTCCCCTGAGGATTTTTACAGCGGTGTTTTTGATCATGATGGGAGGACAGAAGGGAGCATCCATTGGCGAGTTGGTGTTGTGGATACCATATATGAAGATCATGAAGAAACCATTGTTCATCAAACTCCTTAGGGGATGCGATGAATAACACAGGCGACAATGGCATGAATCTGGCTTTCCCCAATGATGGCGCCTACATTTTACTCAAAAACGACCATTATGCTACTGCATATGCATATAGTCAAGAGATTTTGCGACAAAGCATTTGGTCATGGGGTTAAGCCACATGATTTCTAACAATTGTTACTATATACACTAAAGGCCACAGTTTCAAGATTTACAAGGTGATTTTCAGCTCAAAATTGATTGAATTTCAATTTCATTAAGTTATTTTGAACACTAATCGGTTGCTTGCCTTTTTGTAAAGCTGGAGACAAAATATTTAACCTCCTGATTTTTTTCAATTGTTTTGAATGGCTAGTTTCCATTAATTCATGGAAGTAGTTCCCTGAAGCGACAACTAACAGAAGGGATTGAGATTTATCTCCCACGGAGAAAAAATATTTGAAATGATATAAGCTTACTGCTATGGTTTCTTGATTCTCATGAATCCTTTTAACATTGGTGCTCTAAGATGTGTGGCCAAGTTTTTAAAGATGACGAAAGAGTATTGAAAAGGTAATATTTGCAAGAAAAGTGAGTTTTATTTCAACCAAATAATACTAGAAAACCAGGAAGATGCGATTGAATTTCTCTGAAACTGTAAAAATCTTTATCCTCTCGCTGAAGAAATTCTTATTGTAAACAACTGCATTGAGGCTATTCCTATGAGAGTGCTAATGGGGTTTTTGAAATAAAATATCAGTTAAACAAACACAATTATGTGGAAATCTATGAGGACTCGTGGATAAATGATTTGTTGATGTTACCATTTGATTATTTTGGACAGATAATCTCTAGTATTCGAAGGTGGAGAATTCCGAAGAAATTCATTGGTTGAGCGTTATCACTGGATCGTTGAAATTTTGAGGGTCGACGATTATGGTAGAAATTTTCATGACAAGTCTTTAGATTGCGAAGAAATTTAGGTGTTTTCAAGATCTGAAAGGATAGGCATTATTGAGTCCATCGCCAAGCTTCAACCCCAGGACAATGATGTTCTTCCTTTGAGCTTCTTATTAGTGATTATTCATTGTGTGATCGCTTGGACTGGCAACTCGGAGTGCCGTGCTCAACGGGAGGAAATAATAGCAACATAGAAGGAACAAGATACACTCATTGATTTCCTATTTCCATTAAACACAAGAAAGAATGATGTTTTTCTTCCAGGTTTGAAATTGGTTGTATGCAATGTATTGTTTTTCATTATACAATTAGTTCATAGAAATCAAATATCAACACAGGAAAGGATGATTTAGGATATTCTTTCTTCAAAGAATGCATTAAAGGCAGCCTCTGTAGCATGAATCCCTATGTTTCTGTCGTCACAAATATCTGGTATGAATACCTTGCTGAAATCACCTTTGATCCCATGCTTTATCCATTTATATTTCTGAACCTTATTCAGATTGTACCATCATCAACTCGCCTTTCACATGATCGACTCTACAAAGGAATTCATATATATCTCAAGGTCAAAAGTTCACCTCCATTTTAAAAAGAATTATATTTCTTTTCACTTTACTTTCCTGTGTTGTCAAAATTTTCACTATCAATACTTTTTACTTAAATATTTTCGAACGGGATGAATTTGTTTCATTTTCTTTATCGTTTTCTTGGATGATTTGAAACTCCAATATTTGAAGAAAAATATCTTAAAATTCATATTAAGGGGAATGACATTCTTGTTAATTTTGTTTTTTTTGCTAGTGGATTTTAAATTCCAAGATTTTGAATACCCAGCTATTTCTTAACCTTATTAATTGCCTCATATTTCACACTCTATTTTACATGATTTTTTTTTAACAGCCATATTATATATCTAATATTTCATACTTTTTTAAATGATTGTGTTTTTAAATGATAACGATAGATAACCATCAAATACTTTACCTAGGATTGATTCTATATTTTCAATATATAAGATAAACTTGTTTCAAATGTTCAATTTATTTTTTTGAGAAGTCCACAATTGTATTTGTCAAAGTATTATAATGTAAATATATTTAATTATGTTATTGAAGGGTATTTTTTTAACCAAGCTTTTACGAGTGAAGGGTTAAGCATCAATTTTGAAGGGCAAAATTTTAAATATAAAGTTTCTTGATGGGACACATAAGAACCCAAAATGTCAAAAAGAATTGTATGATAGGTAAAGGAAAATCCAAATTCCAACTCTGCACTCAATAATTAATGAAGTGTGTTTGAAGTTTTTTATTTTTTTATTTATTTTAGGGATTATAAAGGTTTTTGTTGCAAGGTTGAAAGATATTAAATTTATTTTTAAAGAGTTTTTGTTAATAGGTGAGAGATATTAAACTTGTGCAAACAAGTTTTTAGAGGTTTGAAAATATTTTGCTTTAATGGAGTTCATAAAGTTTAAAAGGCGTCTATTAAAAAAAGTGTTTTCGATTTATTAAAAATGTGCATGGTTTGAAAAAGGTTTAGAAAGTTGTTTTCAAAAATATTTTTTTTGGGAGACTTTTATAAAGTTTTCTTTTCGAGAAAAGAGTTTGAAGTAGGTTAGAATAAAAGAAAAAAGTCTATTAAAAGTTTGGAGAATTGGAAAAAAGTGGTGTGTTTGTTTTTGTTTTTTTTTTTTTTTTAAATTGGAAAGTGAATTTAGGGTTTTGCAAAAGGCTTGTTCATTGGCAAAGTTTTCCGTTTTTTCAAGCATGACAATATTTTTTGGGTGAATATTGTGCCTTATGGGGCACATATTAAACATCATATTTTTTTAGGGAGTGATATGGAAGGAAGCTTCATGAAATAAGTAGGAAAAAAACAAAAGAAAGACAACAGTCATGGGTCGCAAAGTAGATTAAGAAAAGGAATCGACAAGAAGAGACAAAGATTGTTGCCATATTTAGAGAAGTTCAGGACATAGTCAGGGAACTAAGAAGTCTAGTAGAAGACAAAAGAGAGATCCAGGTTGATTGGTGTAGCTTGGATCTGCTACCACCTCTTATGTTTACTAGTAAATACTTTAATCATTGGGTTATTAAAATTCTAACTTTTCTTTGAGGTAAAGAGTTAATTGAGTATTGGTCTAATAATTCATATGGTGAAGTATGTGATGCTTTAGCATTGGATTTTATAAAAAGGAATGGGATGAGAAGATTTTGTGCATGGTAGCAAAAGCTACAACTTCCAAGGAACCATGGAAGATCCTGGAAGAATAATTTGGTGCAAGAGGGAGTGACATGCAACAAAAAGTTGTGTCACAGTATGTTGAGTCATTCGTAGATCTGAGAGTAGATGAGAAAGACTCTGGGAGGACAATAAATCTTGGAAAATTCCACTCAAAAGTGGATAATGGTCGTGAATACTATAAAAGTGAAACCCATTATGTAGGGATGCATATGGATGAAGAATATACAACAAATATTGCAGAGAGAGAAGTTGAAGCCTCTAAAGCATTGCACGAGAATACAAATGCTTAAGGACCCCACTGTAATGTGGATGGTGCAAATGATGGTGAATCCCAGTGTGAGAAAAAACATGTGGATGATCACTACAAAGTGAGATGTGCATTGGTGAATCTAGTCATATCTGATGAATTTGGTGAAGTTGAATTTGTTAATGAGCACATGCATGCTTAGATAACCCTCCATATGGTGGATGAATTTTATGTTGATGATATGTGTGGTTTATTTTTTGAAATAAGGATTGATTGTGGAAATATGGTAAGAACCATGTTTGATGAAGAATTGAAGGTTGAAGTTGCCACTGTAGCAACAAGATATGAAGTAGTTGGAAATTATCATGAAGTAGTATGTAATCTTGAAGTAGTTGATGATCAAGAAGATGATAAAGTGATTGAAGATTTTTTTATGAGAATATCCACTGATAACATAACAGTGGAATAAAACCTCCATATAGTGGAAAATAAGGCACAGAAGGAAGAGGTTGAGAAGGAATCTCTCACTGAAAAACATAACAAAAATGTTTTTAACCTTGTTTTTGAATATGCACGTGTTAAAAATAGCATGGGAGAAGAAGTTGAAAACAAAGTTTCTAATAAGCTCGATGTAGATTTGAATCTCATTGAAGAATGGATTCAGAAGCCAATTGAACAAATTAATGAGAGTCTTAAAGAAACAGTTGGAATAAAATAATTAAATGAAGTGGTGAACGAGAAAAAGGAGAACGATTATGACTTTACATGTAACCCTAATGATGATCTTAAGTGTGCAGACTATAGGCAAAAAGTAGTAGGGCATGATGATGAAACTGAAGAGAAGGACATGGAAGTTTTTAAAAACAATGAAAAATGTATTAAAACCATTTTTCAAAAATGGAGTGAAGAAGAGATAATATTATGCTATCAATAAAGATGGCATGAGAAAGAAATTCAGAAATACGAAGCACAAGATGTAGAGAATAGAAGACAGTTTAAAGATGAAGAGTTGTGGCAATAGTCCATAGTTGAATGAATCTTTGAAAAGGAAGTTGTAGAGGAAATGTTCAAATTCTTTTTTAGCACAAATTTAAGAGAAGTCAAAGAAACATTCTAGCAGCAGCAAGTAAAGAAATATGGAGTTTACATTAAGAACGTTCAAAAGAGAATGAAGCAATTTCAAGGATACAAAAAATATAGAAGAAATGAAAAAGAAAATGAAAAATTGTAAAAGTATTGAGCCTTTATAAGCCTAGATGAGACTTGGCCAGCAAGCATATTTAAGTGATGATTGAGTCAATTTCTATTGTAAGCATAACACACATAGGTAAGTCATGTTGAGTCATGTTTGAGTTATTTTGAGTCATATGGTCGTAATTAAGGGGGAGTTTTGTAAAGAGTAATTATCCCTGCATGAATATCTAGCAAGATCTAAGTTGAGTGAAGCATGAAGAGATAAGCTAAGTTAAGTGTAGTCCAAATTTAGAATTTGAGTTTAGTTGAGTCAAGTGTCACTGAGTTTGAGTTTAGTCTTATTTTGGGAAAAGTCAAATATAGTGTGTGTTTTCATGTTGAATTCATTTTGAGTGAGTCTCTAGTTGAAAAAGGTTAAATACCCCTTACTAGGTTCATTGTAATCAAGTCAAGTCAAGTTTGTGATCAATAGAAGAGTCACAACTCATATTGTTTGTGTGTGTCGATTTCCTTCCTTTCTTCCTTTGTCTTTCCAACATTTTCTTCAATAATCAAGTGCTTTTCATTGACAGTATCAACGCCTTGTGCTTGTGTCAATTCCTCCACTCCATTAAAGGCCAAATAAACATGAGGATTCTTATCCATGAAAAATCAAGCTAGAGAGATAGGTGAGTCTTCTCCATAAAAAATAGAGCTAGAGAGATAGGCTCCATGACTATGGAAAAGCCTAAAACTGATCCACAATGTTTTGTGGATCCCTCTATAATTGCTAAATGTTTTCAAGTTTTAGATCGTCATAGATTATTCCTAGCATGCACAAATACTCAAGGGGGGGTAGGAATTTAGTTGTGTAAAACCCTGAAGCTGCCTCTAACTCTTTTAAATAAACATCCCCAATATCCCTACTTCCTATGTGCCTCAGAAGTTTGAAATGACTCAAAGCCAGAAAATTTCCAGCCACAAAGTTAATGATTTTGCATTATTCCTAAAGCTACATGCTAACAAGGCCTATAACCTTCGTCTAGCCACAAGTTCATCCACCTAAGCTTCTATCCATCATTGTTTCCACCTGGCCGAAGAGGGGACCAAGCTATTCTTGGTTGGTGAAAATTGTTGGATAAGTTTTTTACCCTCTGGCCAGGAGAGCCAGCAAAACAAAACCAAATAAAAAAATAAGGACAACTACCAAAAAAAAAAAAAAATCCTGGAATATTATGTGAACAATGAGTTATCTACACAAAACACTGGAAATTGCAAGCTACTAGAATCTGAATTCTTTTTTTTCATTAACAGAAGAAAAATGTACATAAAATGCAAGCCCTCCATGCCATGGTGGTAGGGAGGTTGCACTACCTCCTAAGCTCTTCTTTAAAAAAATACCCTCGTATGCAATATTCTCAAGAGAGAGACTTGAATCCCCATGCTAGACTCCTAACCCTAAAATCAAAAAAATATGTATTGAGAGGACATGAGAATATTCCAACATAAAAATGTCTCCCACCTAATTTCCCTATATTACACATTCAGATTCATTTCAATTTCATTCTATCTACATTTACATTAATTGTAAATTACACTTAATTTTTTTCTAATAGTTACATTTGGATCCCAAGAGTGGTCATAATGGCATTATGCATACACATACAAAAATAGTCACTAATAAGTACAAATATACATTAATTCTAGACTTAAATATTATCTACACATTAAGAAAAAAATCATCACAATGAAATATAAATACACAATTTATGAATTAAATATTGACACTTTTGAAAGCAAAATGTATAGGTTTGGAATTAAAATTCACACTTTTGTATCTCAAAATTTACAAGTTTGGAATTGAAAATCATGCTTCTGAAATAAAACATTATAGTTTTGGAATTGAAATGTGCACTTTTAGGAATGGAAATCATAGTTTTGGAATCTAAAACCATACTTTTTAGGTTTGAAATTATTCAAAACTTCTTGGCTTAAGGGGGCCTGACCCCGGTTTAGAGTTGTTCGTGCCAACCAATAAAACCCTAACTTCTAGCCCTTTCGGCAATAACATGCATAGCGCAGACTACAGTCTCAATCGAAGCAGTATTGGGGGATGCTAGAACCATATTTCTACATCCAGGGACATCTAATAAGTGATTCTTAAGCTTTGACTATTCAGAGCTTCCTTCGCGCAGATCAGTATCCTTCTAGGGCTCATTACTATAACTCAGGTGAAATGGATTCTAGACCTTCGCGAAGGTCTATGATCAGTCTTTGCGGACCCTGAGTAGGAAAATTATCCACTTTCACGTATTAATAAATAACCCTAGATCTGCCATTGATTATATCTATCCAATTCATTAGCAAACATAACAGAAGTAACCCTTAACTTCATGAACATAGAAAATCACTTCATTCACACATAAATAAGACAGATTCAGTAGTTTCACGTAACATTTATTCATTATTCCATAGAATCGTATTATTGAGAGACAAAATATAACATAAGAGGAATTGCCTATAATTCTCAATTGCACAATAATTCTTCAAAATTAGTCTTTATTCAATTCCAGCATTCAAATTACAGACTTCTCCACCTTATGCACTCAACAGCAAGGGTTCGTGCACTCAGCTACAGACTTACCAAGGCCTCCTGTGCACTCAGCTGCAGGAGCCTTCCCCTTCTCACCTAAGTATAGGATGTAGAGCCTTTGTGCCTTAGTACTTGCCCAAAACAGTGTCTATCTTGACTTTTCTTCTATTCTTCGTTATGTTACCTCTTAGACTCGCTATGACTCAACTATATATAGCTTTCTTCAATACAATACAATAGTCCGCGGACCATGGGTGAGTCTCAAAATTGACCTATTTACTTATCCAAATAGGGGGCTAAACCCCTTTGACTCGATCTATATGCGCGATCCACTTCCACATTTCACAGAGACTTTACATCTTTTACAAAACTTTATACAAAATTTGGGTTAACTAACCCCAAAACTGACCCTAGGGACCCTATCCCAACATGTCCCCAAAACAAATATCATGACTCACCCTCGAGTCACTCAGTTGGCACCTTGATCTTGTTGTGGAGACCACCAAGCACGACCTGTAATACTGCAACTTCAACAACGCTCTACATCGCATCCTGGTGCACTTCTTCTACCAACTTTTCTATTATCGGGCCTTCCACTGCTAGGCACATAGTCCTCTGTGTCTATTGTAGCACCTTCAGATTTTCTTGGAGTGATAGAGTAAGCTGGCATGCTTCCTCTAGCCACGACTGTAATCTGGTCTTTAGCACGGGCCTATCCTCTGCAATTCTTCCACCTATGCTTGTCGCTGCTTTACTTCCTCTAACTTTACAAGGCATTGTAATGGTGCCAAAGTGCGTGTAGTTTCTCAGACCTCAACATACTTTTGTTGTGTCTCTCTGACATCGATGTTCAACTTCTGCAAATTCAAGTCCTCCTGCAGATTTGTCCACAATTCCATTCCATGGCCAAACATCATTACACAGTCTAAGACTGCAGTATCCATTGTGTTCATATTCTCCTTGGTTGTTTCTCCACATTGCTCCCGAACCTCTAGCAGAATCATTGGCTGCAACTTCAACTGTATCTATGATATCTTCATTTGGAAATCAAATGAACCCTACAGTCTCACCTGAAGAAGTATTGGGGGATGCTAGAACCAAGTTTCTGCATCCAGGGACATTTGATAAGTAGTTCTTAAGCTCTAATAGTTTAGAGTTGCCTTCACGCATATCGATATCCTTCTAGGGCTCATGACTATAACTCAGGTGAAATGGATTCTAGACCTTCGCAAAGGTCTATGATCAGTCTTTGCAGACCCTAAGCAGGCAAATTATCCACTTTTGCCTAGATCTTCTGTTGCACAAATCTATCCAATTCATTAGAAAACATAATAGATGTAACCCTTAACTTCGAAAACATAGATAATTACTTCATTCACGCAGAAATAAGATAGATTCAGTAGTTTCACACAGCATTTATTCATTATTCCATGGAAACATATTATTGAGAGACATAATATAGCATAAGTAGAATTGACAATAATACTCAATTGCGCAATAATTCTTCAAAAACACTCTTTATTCAATTCCAGCATTCAAATTACAGACTTCTCTGCCTTGTGCACTCAGCTGCAAGGGTCTGCGCACTTAGTTGCGGACTTACTAAGGCCTTCTGCACACTCAGCTACAAGAGCCTTCCCCTTCTCGCCTAAGTACAGGAAGTGGGGCCTTCCTGCCTTAGCACTTGCCCAAAATAGTCCCTATCTTGAATTTTCTTCTATTCTTCATTCCATTAGCTCTTAGACTCGCTATGACTCAACCATATATAGCTTTCTTCAATACAATACCATGGTTTATGGACCATGGGTGAGTCTCAAAAACCGACCTATTTACTTATCTAAATAGGGTACTAAACCCCTTTGACTCTATCTATCTACGTGCTTTGCATCCACATTTCATGGAGACTTTTATCTTTTGCAAACACTTATACAAAATTTGAGTTAACAAACCCCAAAATGGACCCTAGGGACCCAATACCAATAGGCTTCCAACACAAATATCATGACTCACTCTTGAGTCACTCAGCTAGTTCCTTGATCTTGTTGGGCGGACCACCAAGCTCGACCTGTAATACTGCAACTTTAGCAGTGCTCTGCACCATGGCTTGGTGCACTTATTCTACCAACTTGTCTATTGTTTGGCCTTCCACTACTAGGCACATAGTCCTCTATGTCTACTGCAGCACCTTTACCTTTTCCTGGAGTGATAGAGTAAGCTGGCAGGCCTCCTCTAGTCACTGTTGTAATCTGGCCTTTAGGAGGGCCTCTTTCCTCTGCAATTCTTCCGCCTATGCTTGCCACTGCTATACTAACTATAACTTCACGAGGCATTGTACTGGCACTAAAGTATGTGTAGCCGCTCGGACCTCATCATACTTCCATTGTGTCTCTCTAACATCGGTGTTCAACTTCTACAAATTAGGGTCCTCCTGCAGATTTGTCCACAATTCCATTGCCTGGTTGAACATACTCTCCTTAATTATTGCTCCCGAAACTCTAGCACAGTCGTGGTTGCAACTTCAGCTACAACTCTAATATCTTCATTTGGAAATCAAAAGTAACCCTACAGTCTCACCCGAAGCAGTATTGGGGGATGCTAGAACAAGGTTTCTGCATCTAGGGACATGTGATAAGTGGTTCTTAAGCTCTAACAATTTAGAGCTACCTTCCTGCAAATCAGTATCCTTCTAGGGCTCATTACTATAACTCGGGTGAAATGGCTTCTAGACCTTTACGAAGGTCTACAATCAGTATTTGCAGACCCTAAGTAGGAACATTATCCACTTTCGTGTATTAATAAAGAACCCTAGATCTACCTTCGCGCAGATCTATCCAATTCATTAGAAAAAATAATAGAAGTAACCCTTAACTTCGCGAACAAAAGTAATTACTTCATTCACATAGAAATAGTATAGATTCAGTAGTTTCGTGCAACATTTATTCATTATTCCATGGAAACATATTATTGAGAGACATAATATAACATAAGAAGAATTGACAATAATACTCAATGTTAGCTACCTATACCAATAGGTTTCATATTTCATGATTGACATTGAAAAGGTCCAAATATGCTCTGCTTTGATGATGCAAAGATCACATATTTCCAAGAGAATACAATCTGTGCTTGTAGCTTGATGTGGATTCAATTTTTGATGGATGGTCCAACAGCCTAATCTGGATCATGCCATGTTTAAATTTTCTGTTGTAGAATAGAGAAAGAAGTCTGTCCAAACTGTCTAATCTTGGCAGACAAGTAGTTTAGAAGAAAGGTTCCCAACAGCTTAATCTGGGACCTTGGAAGAAATAAGGGTAGGAGTAGATAGAGAAACAAAAGAAAAAGCCAAAGAAAAGAAAAGGCACACAAAGGGTCTGCAAGTCTAAATGCACCCTCCAAGAAGAAACAAAAAATGCTAGGCAAAGTAGCTGGGTAAGTAGATGGGGTTGCAAAAGTGATATTCATTTCAGATTTAACCTTGATGGTCAAGATGAGAAAAGCAAAGCAAAGAAGCATGTCTAACCTCCCTTTTTCCCCTTTTCCCATTTGTTACTAACATCCCCTCATCAGTTGAGATTCATGGAAGGACTTATGGTTTCATGGAGGTTCTTCATCCTTTAAAGGCCACATTTCTTGTCTAAGATTCTTTTCATTTTGATCTACTCCCTAAACTAAGTGAGTTTCAAATAAACTTAGTGATATCCCCCCTCATCCACTCATTTCATCCATATTAACCATTAATTTTATTATATAAATCCCCTATCTTACCCTTTCCCTAGTATTATTAACACCATGGTGTATAAACCCCCAAGCATTCTATAAATATCCTCCTTTTAGCATTATAGCTAAATATGTCCGTCTAAAAGGGAGACTTTAGTCCACCTGGGACTGTGGTCAACCCTGTCCTGGGGCTGCTCTAACCTCTGGTTATGAGCAACAACCTTTCCCCTAAGCTCTCACCTTCCCTCTGCTCAGAAAAACCCAAAAAATCCCCAAAAAACCTTATAAAAACCCCCTCCTACCCATAAACCCCTTTGAAATTGTGAAATAACCCAAAAACCCACCTTTTGCCGCTTAACCAAAGTATCCGCCCGCATTGTTATATTTCCAAAATACATTGAAAACATTGTAAAACACCATATCCTAATGTTTTCCACCGGGCGTACATTCCAAAACAAATAATAAATTAATCCCGCCCCCCATCCATATTGTCCGATCGCATCACTCTTCCGTCAACCGTCAGATCGGACCCATGTGATCCGACGGCCCTCGTTCATATCGGAGCGGCCCCGACTTCCGACAGATACCTTCCGATATCTGTCAGAAGGTGACGTCAAGCGCCCGCCACGCGCCTTCCCCACAATGCATCAAAGGTATGCCTGACACATTCCACCTCCGTAGCTATAGCGGTGCCATATAAAACCGCTAACCGTTTCCGGTTTCGGTCAATCCGCCCGTCCGACGTCAGACCCACGTCAGACCCACGTCATTGCCACCCTGTCGTCGCGTCAGCATTTTTGTCCGCCCCTGCACCAACGTGTCTGCCACCGCATCATCCCCGTGGACCAATCGCAACGTGCCACGTCACCATATGACGTCATGCTGACGTCATCCGACCTTGACCCCACCCGATGACGTCATGCTGACGTCATCCCAAAAAGGCGCCAAAGTCCCAAAAATCCATATTTAGGCCAATTTTTGCGTTTTTTCACACTTTCTACCGCAATAGCTGTTGCTTTCTCTGCATGATTTTACGTCCAAAGTATACCACCTTTGCTCAAATCGACTCGGAAACGTCCAGCGCGCTATTTCCACAGTCATCCGTGACCATTGCTCGCTCTTCACCAGGTATTCTCCATTACAAATTCTTCATATGCCTATTTTGTCTGTGAATTCCCTCAAAAGAGCTTAAACGACAAAGAACTTGCAAAATTCACAGGTGAAATCTTGGTGCCTAGCCCCCATTTACAACTGTGAGCTTGAAAAACACCAGCTGAGCCTTGTTTGCCCATACTTTCACAAAAAACTGCACTTTGTTCGCGCAATCGCGAAACAACTTACTCAAATTGCACCTACCTGTTAAAAAGACAGATTGGGACCACACATTGGTCTTATTCTCACTTTAAACAGTATTTCAATTGCTACAGCTGTGTCACTCACCCTCTGTTCCATCCAATTCACATTTCCCCCTCAAAGAAAACTCTTTCTGTTGCTCTGCATAGCAACTCTAACCATAATTCTAGGAGAAGTCATGGATCCACCAGTAGCTCCTATAGCGTTGAACGTTGCTCCATTGAATGCCCCTCAGAGAGAGTTAGAATGGCAGCCTCTGGCAGACATGGACTATCAGATTTCAGAGGAAATGCTGATGAGGACCAAGTTCCATATCCACCTGCTCAATGAATTGAAGGCCAAGCATGAGACTGGAACAGATGTGCTGGGTATATCGAAGTCTTTCCTCCCTATTTTCAAACTCCCTCAGGTCAGACAATTCCCTGATTTGATCCATCTATGTGCTGAAAACTATGACCCCACTCAGAGGGCAGTTCTTGACCCTTCAGGCTCAGCTGTGTTTTATATCACCTCAGAAGCTATCAAAGATATGCTCTGCTTCAGGACTGAGAAGAAATTGGTCCCTCTATCACTTGTAGACCTGATAAACCAAGGAACCAGAATGACAGATGCTCAGGTTGCCAAATTGAATCAGCTGTACATTGCCTCTGACTCTGTGAAGTATCCTCCTATCAATCAAGTATACCTCAACCAACTGGGCAGAGATCTTGCAGACATGATTAGTCCCATTTTGGGCTACAACTCAATTGAGTTTGTTGATCAGACTGTGCTGATAATAATGCTCATGTTTACCCCTGGAAAGTCTCCTATCTGCTATGACTATGCCACCTATATAGCAGACAAAATACATGAGCAACTAATGAACCTGGCAAGAGAAAGATTGTTCAGATACACCTCTTACATTTACCACTTAATCTTATATCATCAATATCAGAAGTTCTCTTTTCCAATCAAAAGAGTGGATGCCCAAGGCAATCCAAGATCAGTGGTCTATTGGTCCTCTGTTTTTCACAGTAGATTTGAGTCTCCTTATACTTATTGTGAGTTCATAGATCTCTTCATCCACCCAGCTATGTCCATGATGATGAGCTCACCTCCTCCAAGACTCACAGATGACATGCAAAGGATCCTGCAGTTATCCAAAACATACAGCATTGGGGACTGGTACTTTTACCAGAACCACACCGTCATCAGGATATATGGGTGTGAATTGCCTCCCTACAGACTACCCAAATATGTGCCTATGAGGCTGTTTGCCCTGGAGTACTTCAGGCAATTTGGCAATGTTGATGTGCTTCACTTTTCAGGCAAAGGCAAGAAAGCACAGTTGAAGGTCAGGAACCAGCTTGGCCACTTTATCTATAACCAAAGGGAGGAAGGTTGGAGAGAAGCAGACAGGATGCTTCAGTCCCTCGGCCTTCAAACCAGTTTCCTTTGGAAACCTTATGACCCCAACCACTTCATCACGATGAGAAGGCTCAAATATAAGTTGTCTTCCTATGATCATGTGAAGATTCCTCATATTGAAAAACATGCAAACCAAGCAAAATGGAGGAGAGGAACCCTAGAAGAGCCTATTACACAAGAAGAGTTGAATCAAAGAGCGGTGAGGAATCTGAAGAAGATGGCTGACCTTGAACTTTGTTCACAGGTGTTTTCCCTTCCAAGCATACAAGTGGGAGCAGCTGCATCCTCCTCGACTGTGAATCAGCAAGCACCCAAAGCCACTGAAGATATATCTAGCAAAGGCAAGGAAAAGGAAATGGAGACCGAACAGCCACCTCATGAGAGGGTGCAGCAACAGCAGCAGCAGGTAAAACAACAACAACAACAGGAATTACAGCAAGAAGAAGGGCAGCATGACAAAGAGCAGCCCCCACAGCAAGAAGGATCCGTTGTGGCCCCAATTTTCATGGAACAGCAGGCACAAAACACGGTGCCTCCTAGGCAAGCAACATCAATTGATGCATCAATCCTCCAAACTCCACAAAAGGAGGATACTAGCAGAAAAAGGGACAGAGAGACTCCCTTGACCACATCAATAAGTCATGGTGAGAAAAGACAGAGATTAAGTCCTTTCTCTGAAGAGGAAATGCCAACAGGGCAGTCTCTGGGCATGGGCCCACCTAGCAGGGAAGCATCTGCAAGTTCCTTCCAAGAGGAACAGAACAGAACTGTAAGAGGAGAAGTTAGCTCCTCTAGCCAGCAGAGAGAGGGTGAACTGATCATTAAACAACAGTTCATAGACATAAAGAAAAGGAATGAGCCCATAAGAATACAGCTGTACAATCATTTGCTGAAGATGGCTCCCACTAACCAGCAGAGACTAATGTCTGCCTTTGATGTAAGTGAGGGCAAGATGATCATGAGCCACTTCATGCCAACTACTTTGCAGCCACAGTCCCCTTCAGATTACTTGAGGACCAATCTTGAGGTCCTTGCCAAGGACATCCACCCAATGGATAAAATTGAATTACATAAGCAAACGGGTGAGATGGTGTATGCCTCCTTGGCAGACAAAACATTGGACAATTACAGGCTGGAAAATAGCCTTAATAATACAGCCGCCCAACTTGAGTTGGAAAGGGCATCCTCACAAGCTAAGGACAACAAAATTAGGTCCTTAGAAGATATAATTATAGAGATTGGGCATGATCCCAAAGATATTAAGGGTATACAGGAAATATTGAAGTTGAGGGATGCAGACATGGCAGCCTTGAAGAGAAAGATCAAAATGCCAGCCACAATTCACCCTCAAACAGATGAGGTTGCCCAGCAGAGGCATGATAAAGATGCCACAGATTTGCTGGTGTCCCTATATAAGCAACTAATCCACACTCAAGAAAAGCTGGGAGAATCAGAGGCTGCACAGGCAGCATTACAGGCAGCTTTGAAACAAAGAGAAGAAGGTCAGACCTCCCAGCCTCCTCCTAAAGTAATAAACCTTGAGGAAACTGCTCCAATCACTGTTCCTCCTCCTCAACAAGCAGAACAGGCAGCAACATCCACTTCAGCAGCACCTCCAGCAACAGAGCAGGCCCCAAGCTTGGACATGCAAAAGCTAAGGAATGAGATCCAGGCCCTGGAAGCTCAAATGACAGAACTGAATGAGACTAGGGATAAATTGGCCAAAGTGAATGACAGATATGACAAATCCAAGCAAGCCGTGGCAGAGAAGGGCAGGGAGGTAAAAGCCCTCAAAGACAGGATCAAAGAGCTAGAAAATGAGCTCAAGTTGGATAAGGTCGTGGCTGGGCTTAAGGCAATGCTATGGGCTAACATTGGCCAGTCTATTACTGACCAATGGCAGTACATCGAGACAATCCATGAGCAGTTAGAGCTCATTCCAAAAGCACACACTGAAATTCATAGATCAAGGGCTGCTCTAGGCAACATGCCTGAAGTTGCCACCAGGATGATTAATGTGCTCAACAATAGGACAAGCACTCAGTTGGCTGCCATGGGAATTTCAAATAGAACTGAGCACATTCAGTTAATCAAGAGGGTTCTCACACTGAGAAACTTAGTGCAGACATTGGAAAGAAGAACCCAGGATATGCAGACTGAGGTGAACAGGTTTTTGGAGAAGTTTCAGGTGTTAGAAAACAGAGGGCTCCCTAGCTTACTGAACAGCGCAGGGAGACTGTTCACACATGAGCAGTATGCCAAAAGAGTCAATACATTTGCCACAAGCCAAATCAATGAAAAGCCCAGCAGCTCAAAGGAAACAGGGCCAGCCACAGGACAGACTATCTACAACAAAGCAGAAAGTTTATTTTTTATAATGAATGAAATCAAGCACCTGTTTGAGGTGGCTCCCAATTTTTATAAGTATACAGAGGCAGAGGAGACTATGGATGCAATTCTCAGGCATCAACTACCTACACTAGAATGGTGGACCAAGGCCATACAAACTATTTTATAAACAGGGTGCCATTCAACAAATTTTTTTCATAGAAAATGTAAACTGCCATATACAGGACAGTTTAAAAGAATCAGCATGCATTAAAGATTAAAGCTGAGCCAACTCAGCAGAAATTTCGGCCAACGAAGCAAAGTAGGAAGCTACAGGTGTCCAGGCCGAAAAGCTACAGCAGAGCAGCTCCAAAAGCGCATTTCACAGCATTTATGCAGATCACTCCAACCGACTCAGTGGCCTCCAAAGGCCAAAATATCTTCTGACAAGCATAAAGATGCATTTACTTTGTCTTCAATGATGTAAGAACTTTCTGATCTAAATATCTTGAAAAGTTGGTGAAGATATTCAAATCTGAGATAACTTAGCACTCAGATATTTTGTAACGACCGATAGTATATATTTGCCCCTCGCATAAGCTTGAGGGGTTGTTGTTGATTTCTCCTGAAGAAGTTCTTATGCTGTAACCCTTTCAGAGTTTAATAAATAAAGTGATGGAATTTCTCGGATTTCTGAAGTGTTGAATGCGTTCTGGTGTCTGTTGAAAACTGCTGGATTCCTGTGTATTTCACAATACAATAAGTTTCTGTAACTCTCTTTGTTATGTATTTTCGATCTATTAAAATCCATATATGTTTCTAATTTCTAAGTGCTTGACAACAAAGAAAAAGAATAACCTTCAGGACTTATTCATGCAATACCCTGAGTTCAATTTGTGTTGTTAATGAATGTTTTTCTTCAGCTATAATCTTGATAAGTGTAATTCTTAATTGCTGCACTTTCAGAATATATCTTTCACAGTGACCTTTGTTTCAGGAATTCAAGTTTGCTCCTGTGCAACATGTTTCACTTTCACATCACCAGCTTAATAGAGAATTCTTAATTGCTTTCTGTTGGCTGACCATGCATCACCACTTAAGTTTAAATTTGTTTGTTTGAGATACACAATAGGCCCTGCAGTCTGAACATCATCACTCCTGCATTTCAAAACATTTCAGAACTCTAGACTCCATTGCCCAATGATATACTATTCTCTGAACACTACACCTTGAGCCCTGAAAGAAGTCCTTCAACCAAAACCTGAGCATAATAGCTAGCCTAAAAACACCAACAAAACAGAGACAAATCATAAAGAGAGAGCCCTCTCTGATTACAGTTTGGCTAGGAACTGTGATCCAAAGATTGGTTAGTGGTTACCCCGGCCGTATTCCCTTGGGAGTCATAGGGAACAACCTGGGTGTTAACATAATTGGCGACTCCACTGGGGACTATTTAGGATTTTCCAATTTCTATCTATCTTCCAAAGCTATAGATCAAGCCTGTATATCAGTCAGGAAGCCTTCAAAACTGTTTCTGTGTTACATTAACAGCTTTAGGGAAGAGCTGCTTCAGTCAATCTTCTTAGCTTTGAAACATATATAGCCATTTCAAAATCTTTATCCAGTCCTTGCAGATATAAAAACTTCCTATAAAATCCTAAAAACAGTTGGAAGCTGGCTCCTAAGAAAAATCCACGGCATACTAGGGCAAATCCTGACCCTAATCCACCCATCATTGTTGATAATCCAAATACCATCCCAAGAAACATTAGGAGGCAGCAAAGGCAGGAGCAGCCTGCTGATCCAACCTCAGATTCAGATCATCCCAGCCTTATCTCTACCCCATGCAAGGTCCTTTTCCGGTCTACCCCTAGTTCCCCTATCTCACCATCCACATCTCAAAGTCCTCCTCTCACATCTTCATCCATTGCACATATCCCCTTGACCAACACTCTAGGTTCACCCTTACCTATTACCCCTGTGGTACCCACTGTTCCTATTATCCCAGCTACCCCTGTTAATCCTCTAAACCTTGTAAATATGGCTAACAGATATGCACCCTTGCAAATACCGGCTAATGCTGCAGCTCTACCCTAAGATTACCAAACCAAAATGTCATATTTTGACTCCAATGGCCCTCTGACAGCTGTCCAGCATGCCAAGAGGATGCAAGACCATTTTGAGACCTATGAAATAGATGATGACAGTGTGAGAATGAGGATGTTTGTTCAAAGCCTAATTGGGGATGTAAGAACTTTGTTTAGATCCCTGAATGCAAATTCCATCACTACTCCTGATGAGCTTTATCAAGCCTTTACTAGCAGATGGGAGAAGAAGAAGGATCCTCTGCACATACTTGGGGAATATGACACTATCAAAAGAGGTCCCCAAGAGACTGTTTTGGAGTACTGTGCAAGATTTAACAATGTATACAACGCAATCCCAAAAAATTTAAGACCCCCTCCTGATTTAGCCTTGTACAAATTCCCTGATGGTTTTGACCCTGACATGGCCTATCAGTTAAAAGAAAGAGATCCTCAATCCCTTGCAGAGGCCCAAAGGGTTGCTGTCACAGTGGAAGCTAACCTGATTGCCAAAAGAAACAGAGCAAGGTTGGAAAAGAGGACTGTTTTCAAAGAGGAACCATCTGCCTTTGATCAAAAGCTGGATGCAATACTCAATGGAATGAAAAGATTGGGTGATAGAGTGGAATCGGTTGAAAGAAAATCATCATGGGAAGCACCACAAAACAACCCTCCTAGGAATCCAAATTTTAGGAGAACTCAAAACCCAAATGTTGGCAAGGCCAGTGCTGACCAAGACATAAGACCGCCTTTCCAAGAAAATTATGCAGAAACTTCCACATCAACTGAGCCCAATGAAGATCCTGAGATTAATTTAATGGGTCTAGATGGTGAAAGTCAAGTTTTTTTAACCCAAGAAGATCATGAGGATGATGAAATCAAACTGTTCCAAACTAAATCAGGTGAATCCTTTGACTTTAAACAAGGCTATGACACTGCTGTCTATGAAGTCCATAAACAATACAAGCTGAGGAGCAGAACAGTGAATGTAAACCAGCCTGAAAAGATAAAGGATAATCAGCAGCCTAAAAGAGTCATAGTCACAGAGCCTAATGACAAAACAAATTCACCTGCAGAAGAAGTGGTTATTGAAGAGATCACTGAACCACTGTCCTTAAAACAGCAGCCTATGGCCACTTCACCCTCTCAACCTAATTTAAGTGTTACTCCCCAAGAGATGAGTAAAAGAGACAAGTCCCAAAGTCAAGATAAAAATCAAGAAGAAGATCTAATGAACAAGGAAAGGACTGTTATCCATAACCCTAAGACCCAATCTGAAAAACCCTTTGACCTAGAAACTGAAATTGGCAAACTAAAGATAGCAATTCCTCTCTCAGAACTAGCCAAGCATGACACCTATAAACTACAGATCAAGAAGTCCCTTCAACTCACTAGCAACAAGGATGATGTCAATGTGCTGGATGACACCCCAGAACTCCTGTTTGGCCCAGAAGTGGATGGAAAAACAGTAGTCACAGGGGTATTACCTTTTTATATCAGCTTACATATTCATGATAAAATATTACATAATGCAATGTTTGACTCAGGTGCCTCTCACAATCTCATGCCAAAAGCAGTCATGGAGAGATTGAATCTAGATATAACAAGACCATACAATGACTTGTTTTCCTTTGACTCCAGCCAAGTCAAGTGTTTAGGTCTCATAAAAGATTTATGTGTGTCTCTGGTTCAATACCCAAACAAAACAATCCTAATGGATGTGGTAGTGGCTGATATCCCACCTAAGTATGGGATGCTGTTATCAAGATCATGGGGAGCTAAACTCCAAGGTTCCCTACAATTAGACATGTCATATGCCACCATCTCTATTTTTGGGCAACCAAAAAGACTGTACAGAGAAACACTCATGAAATACATGGTCAGCAGTGAAGAAAAGCCTCAAAACTTTTCCATATATGCTGTCCATTCAGACATAGACTCATACATTCTCTTCAATGACAACACAACTCCCTCAAAAGCTGAGGTTGAAACCAAGATACTCATACAGGAGGAAGACTCCAATGAAACAATTACCACCCATGAAACAACAGTCAATCAAACACTAGATGCTGCTGCTGCCCTAGTTGTCAATAATACCCAATCAAATGATGAAACTGTCCTAGAAGACAAGCTAGATGAAAAACCAAAACTTCTACTTACATTGCCAGCCCACGAACAGATCATTAAATCTCCTTCCCAACAGGATATTCTATGGTTCCTTGAATTTGATGGCTCAGTCAACAAGTTAGGGGTAGGAGCTGGAGTTTGGGTACACAATAAAGAAAATAGTCATGCAGAAGGCAGAGCCTATAGATTAAACTTCAGATGTACTAATAATATGGCAGAATATGAAGCTCTTTTACTAGGCCTCAAGTTAGTAAAGTTCTTGCAAACTGCCAGGGTTTCAATCATGGGTGATTCAGATTTAGTTATCCAACAAGTGAAGGGAAATTTTGTCACCAATGACAAAAGACTAAGGACTTACAGGTCCGCTGTTGCTGAGGTACTAAACTTTTTCTCTGAATTCCAAATCACTAAAATTCCTAGAACCCGCAATCTGCATGCTCATAGTTTAGCCACATTTGCAAGTACCTGCAAGCTGCCTTTTGAGCCCCATCATTGTTTTACAGCTGAGGTAAAACACAGACCCTCCATTCCAAACAACGTTAATCATTGGCAAGTATTTGAGGATGACAAGCAAATAAACCATTTTTTAACTCTGCAACACGAATTTGCAGGATTAAATATTGACACTGATACAGCAAGTCAATCACAAATACTTGATACAGCAAGTCAATCACAAATACTTGAAAGAGCAAGTCCATCACAAATACAGTTTCAAAAGATTACTCACCCAATATCACCTAGAACAACAAAACAAATGCTAAATCCAACTATTTTCAACAAGGACAACATTCAGCAAATTCAATCAATCAATTGTGAAGAAGTGGCCAATGCTGAAACTGAAATCATAGAGCTGAAAGACAATTTTCTACCGACAGACCTAACTCCACTAGAGGACATCTTTGATTCAAATGATATTCCCAGAAAACCAAAAATGCAGCCCTTAAATGCAGCCATTGAAGAATGCAACATTGGTACCATTGACAAGCCCAAAATAATTAAATTGTCTGCTTCTTTACCTCCTGACCAAAAGCCTAAATACATTGACCTCTTTAAAGAGTTCCAGGATGTTTTTGCATGGAGTTACGAGGACCTAAAGTCCTATGACACCTCTGTTATCCAGCATACCATCCCTCTCAAGCCTGATCAAAAGCCCTTTAAACAAAAACTGAGGAGAATCAATCCAATGCTTCTCCCAGCAATGGAACAAGAGGTACAAAAAATGTTCAAGGCAGGCATCATAGCACCAATCAGATTCTCTGAATGGATCTCCAACTTAGTCCCTACAAGAAAGAAAACTGGTGAAATAAGGTTGTGTGTGGACCTAAGAAATCTGAACCAAGTATCCCTCAAGGACAATTATCCCTTACCCAAGATGGATCACATTCTCCAAAGAGTGGTAGGGGCCTCAAGGATCTCATTACTGGATGGATTTTCAGGCTTCAATCAAATCCTGGTACACCCTGATGATCAAGACAAAACAGCATTCACAACCCCATGGGGAACCTTCAAATATGTAAAAATGCCTTTTGGATTGAAAAATGCAGGGGCAACATTTCAAAGAGCCATGGATATTGCTTTTGCCAAAGAGATTCATGACTTTTTAGTCATTTACTTAGATGACCTTACACCTTTCTCAAAATCAGACCAAGAACATATAAAACATTTGAGACAGATCTTCCTAAAATGCAGAAAATATGGAATTTCCTTGAATCCCAAGAAATCCCTGTTTGGTTTAGAGGAAGGTAAATTATTGGGCCACATCATTTCTAAAGATGGCATTAGGATAGATCCAGACAGGATACAAGCTATCCTACAAATGCCCCACCCAAGAAATGTCAAAGAACTGCAAGGATTCTTGGGAAAAATCAATTTCTTGAGAAGGTTTATCCCAAACTTAGCAGAACTAATCAGATTATTAAATAACATGCTAAAGAAAGATTCAAAAGTCAAATGGACTGTTGAAGCCAATCAAGCCTTTGAAGGTATAAAACTGGCCCTTACCCAAACCCCAGTGTTGACCAATCCTCAGTTTGACAGAGAATTTATCATTTTCTCTTTTGCCTCCCAGCATACTATTGCTGTTGTTTTGTTACAAAAAGATGACCAAGGAAATGAAAAACCAATTGCTTTCTTTAGCAGAGCTCTTAGAGATGCACCTTTAAAGTATCAAATCATGGAAAAGCAGGCTTATGCTTTGGTCAAGGCCATTAAGGACTTTAGGATTTACATCCTTTATTCACATGTTATAGCTTATGTACCAAGTCCTATTGTCAAAGACATTCTCACCCAAGAAAATTTAGAGGGCAGAAGAGGAAAATGGATTGCCAACATTTTGGAATTTGATATTGAGATAAAACCTACAAAACTGATAAAAGGGCAAGGTTTGGCCAAACTAATGACAGAAGCAAATTTCCAAGCCTTAGACATCAACCAGCTGGACAGTGAACCGGAGCTGGCGACTCCAAAGATCAATGTAGCCTTTGAACAATCCCCTTGGTACTCTGATATATGTTATGTATTGAAAAACCTGTGTGCTCCCCCAGGATTGTCCAGAACTAAATGTAGGTTCTTAAAAATGAAAGCTTCTAAATTCTGTGTTATAAATGGAAATCTATTGTGGAAAAACCATGAAGGCATATTGCTAAACTGCCTAATTGAGAATGAAACTGACAATATCATAAAGGAATTTCATGCAGGAGACTGCGGTGGACACTTGTACTAGAAGTCCACTGTGGATAAAATACTAAGGGCTGGTTACTACTGGCCCACCATGTTTTCTGATGTCAAGAAATTCACTACCTCATGTCATAAATGTCAAGTGTTTGAGGGAAAGAGACAGTTGTTGCCACTTCCCTTAAGGCCTATTGCAACAGAGAGACCTTTTCAACAATGGGGCTTGGATTTCATTGGGGAAATTCATCCCTCATCTTCAGGCCAACATAGATGGATCTTAACAGCCACAAACTACTTCACTAAGTGGATTGAAGTTGTTCCATGCAGACAAGCAAATGATTCAATAATCATTCAGTTCTTGGAGAACAACATTTTGGCTAGATTTGGATGCCCTGACAAAATAATAACAGACAATGCTGCTGCTTTCAGATCCAAGAAAATGGTGAACTTCTGCCACAAATTTCACATTACTTTAGGCCATTCTACTGCATACTATCCCCAAGGTAATGGCCTTGCTGAGTCATCAAATAAAAGTCTGGTAAACATCATAAAGAAAGTACTAGAAGAGAACAAAAAGAATTGGCATAAGAAGCTTGTCAATGCTCTATGGGCAGATAGACTAACAACCAAGAGATCAATTGGGACCAGCCCATATGAGTTGGTTTATGGATTAGAAGCCAAGTTTCCTTCATCACTAGGGATACCTGTTATGAAGCTTCTTCAAGAAAGCCAAGCTGAACCAAATGATATGCAAAGAAGAATTAATCAAATCATATGTTTACAGCAAACTAGAGACCAAGTCTTCAGCAGAGTTCAAGTCCTACAAGAAAAATTAAAGAAGGCCTTTGACAGAAGAACTAAGGCAGAAGATTTCAACATTGGTGACAAAGTCCTCAAGTGGGATTCAAGAAGAGAAGATAAGGGAAAACATGGAAAATTTGATTCCCTTTGGAGAGGACCATTTGCTGTCCAAGCAGTACAAGGAAACAACACTTATTTCCTTAAAAGTCTCAATGAAACTGATTTGGATGAAGGTCCTGTGAATGGCAGGATGCTGAAGCACTATTTTGAATATCACCCATAAGTGCAGCCTGAGTTTTCCCTTGTACATATTCAGATGTATATATTATTTTCTCTCAACATGTAAAAATGCAATTTCTCAAAGTTTTCTTAAACTGCCAGCAAAAGGTAAATAGAATCAGAGGTCTACCAAGAAGAGAAGCACACAATTTTGGGCATTTCAAAGCAGCAAACTTCAAGATTGGCAAGAGCAGTTAAGGGGCAAGGCAATCTGACCTGCTGTTCTTGGTCTTTCAAATGAAAAACCATCCCCATGTGGAGCCACTGTTAGCTACCTATACCAATAGGTTTCATATTTCATGATTGACATTGAAAAGGTCCAAATATGCTCTGCTTTGATGATGCAAAGATCACATATTTCCAAGAGAATACAATCTGTGCTTGTAGCTTGATGTGGACTCAATTTTTGATGGATGGTCCAACAGCCTAATCTGGATCATGCCATGTTTAAATTTTCTGTTGTAGAATAGAGAAAGAAGTCTGTCCAAACTATCTAATCTTGGCAGACAAGTAGTTTAGGTAGAGAAGAAAGGTTCCCAACAGCTTAATCTGGGACCTTGGAAGAAATAAGGGTAGGAGTAGATAGAGAAACAAAAGAAAAAGCCAAAGAAAAGAAAAGGCACACAAAGGGTCTGCAAGTCTAAATGCACCCTCCAAGAAGAAACAAAAAATGCTAGGCAAAGTAGCTGGGTAAGTAGATGGGGTTGCAGAAGTGATATTCATTTCAGATTTAACCTTGATGGTCAAGATGAGAAAAGCAAAGCAAAGAAGCATGTCTAATCTCCCTTCTTCCCCTTTTCCCATTTGTTACTAACATCCCCTCATCAGTTGAGATTCATGGAAGGACTTATGGTTTCATGGAGGTTCTTCATCCTTTAAAGGCCACATTTCTTGTCTAAGATTCTTTTCATTTTGATCTACTCCCTAAACTAAGTGAGTTTCAAATAAACTTAGTGATATCCCCCCTCATCCACTCATTTCATCCATATTAACCACTAATTTTATTATATAAATCCCCTATCTTACCCTTTCCCTAGTATTATTAACACCATGGTGTATAAACCCCCAAGCATTCTATAAATATCCTCCTTTTAGCATTATAGCTAAATATGTCCGTCTAAAAGGGAGACTTTAGTCCACCTGGGACTGTGGTCAACCCTGTCCTGGAGCTGCTCTAACCTCCGGTTATGAGCAACAACCTTTCCCCTAAGCTCTCACCTTCCCTCTGCTTAGAAAAACCCAAAAAATCCCCAAAAAACCTTATAAAAACCCCCTCCTACCCATAAACCCCTTTGAAATTGTGAAATAACCCAAAAACCCACCTTTTTCCGCTTAACCAAAGTATCCGCCCGCATTGTTATATTTCCAAAATACATTGAAAACATTGTAAAACACCATATCCTAATGTTTTCCGCCGGGCGTACATTCCAAAACAAATAATAAATTAATCCCGCCCCCCATCCGTATTGTCCGATCGCATCACTCTTCCATCAACCGTCGGATCGGAACCATGTGATCCGACGGCCCTCGTTCATATCGGAGCGGCCCCGACTTCCGACAGATACCTTCCGATATCTGTCCGAAGGTGACGTCAGGTGCCCGCCACGCGCCTTCCCCACAATGCATCGGAGGTACGCCTGACACATTCCACCTCCGTAGCTATAGCGGTGCGATATAAAACCACTAACCGTTTCCGGTTTCGGTCAATCCGCCCGTCCGACGTCAGACCCACGTCAGACCCGCGTCATTGCCACCCTGCCGTCGCGTCAGCATTTTTGTCCGCCCCTGTGCCAACGTGTCTGCCACCGCATCATCCCCATGGACCAATCGCAACTTGCCACGTCACCATATGACGTCATGCTGACGTCATCCGACCTTGACCCCACCCGAAGACGTCATGTTGACGTCATCCCAAAAAGGCGCCAAAGTCCCAAAAATCCATATTTAGGCCAATTTTTGCGTTTTTTCACACTTTCTGCCGCAAGAGCTGTTGCTTTCTCTGCATGATTTTACGTCCAAAGTATACCACCTTTGCTCAAATCGACTCGGAAACGTCCAACGCGCTATTTCCATAGTCATCCGTGACCATTGCTCGCTCTTCACCAGGTATTCTCCATTACAAATTCTTCATATGCCTATTTTGTCTGTGAATTCCCTCAAAAGAGCTTAAACGATAAAGAACTTGCAAAATTCACCGGCGAAATCTTGGTGCCTAGCCCCCATTTACAACTGTGAGCTTGAAAAACACTAGCTGAGCCTTGTTTGCCCATACTTTCACAAAAAACTGCACTTTGTTCGCGCAATCGCGAAACAACTTACTCAAATTGCACCTACCTGTTAAAAAGACAGATTGGGACCACACATTGGTCTTATTCTCACTTTAAACAGTATTTCAATTGCTGCAGCTGTGTCACTCACCCTCTGTTCCATCCAATTCACATTTCCCCCTCAAAGAAAACTCTTTCTGTTGCTCTACATAGCAACTCTAACCATAATTCTAGGAGAAGATATGGATCCACCAGTAGCTCCTATAGCGTTGAACGTTGCTCCATTGAATGCCCCTCAGAGAGAGTTAGAATGGCAGCCTCTGGCAGACATGGACTATCAGATTTCAAAGGAAATGCTGATGAGGACCAAGTTCCATATCCACCTGCTCAATGAATTGAAGGCTAAGCATGAGACTGGAACGGATGTGCTGGGTATATCGGAGTCTTTCCTCCCTATTTTCAAACTCCCTCAGGTCAGACAATTCCCTGATTTGATCCATCTGTGTGCTGAAAACTATGACCCCACTCAGAGGGCATTTCTTGACCCTTCAGGCTCAGTTGTGTTTTATATCACCCCAGAAGCTATCAAAGATATGCTCTGCTTCAGGACTGAGAAGAAATTGGTCCCTCTATCACTTGTAGACCTGATAAACCAAGGAGCCAGAATGACAGATGCTCAGGTCGCCAAATTGAATCAGCTATACATTGCCTCTGACTCTGTGAAGTATCCTCCTATCAATCAAGTATACCTCAACCAACTGGGCAGAGATCTTGCAGACATGATTAGTCCCATTTTGGGCTACAACTCAATTGAGTTTGTTGATCAGACTGTGCTGATAATAATGCTCATGTTTGCCCCTGGCAAGTCTCCTATCTGCTATGACTATGCCACCTATATAGCAGACAAAATACATGAGCAACTAATGAACCTGGCAAGAGAAAGATTGTTCAGATACACCTCTTACATTTACCACTTAATCTTATATCGTCAATATCAGAAGTTCTCTTTTCCAATCAAAAGAGTGGATGCCCAAGGCAATCCAAGATCAGTGGTCTATTGGTCCTCTGTTTTTCACAGTAGATTTGAGTCTCCTTATACTTATTGTGAGTTCATAGATCTCTTCATCCACCCAGCTATGTCCATGATGATGAGCTCACCTCCTCCAAGACTCACAGATGACATGCAAAGGATCCTGCAGTTATCCAAAACATACAGCATTGGGGACTGGTACTTTTACCAGAACCACACCGTCATCAGGATATATGGGTGTGAATTGCCTCCCTACAGACTACCCAAATATGTGCCTATGAGGCTGTTTGCCCTGGAGTACTTCAGGCAATTTGGCAATGTTGATGTGCTTCACTTTTCAGGCAAAGGCAAGAAAGCACAGTTGAAGGTCAGGAACCAGCTTGGCCACTTTATCTATAACCAAAGGGAGGAAGGTTGGAGAGAAGCAGACAGGATGCTTCAGTCCCTCGGCCTTCAAACCAGTTTCCTTTGGAAACCTTATGACCCCAACCACTTCATCACGATGAGAAGGCTCAAATATAAGCTGTCTGCCTATGATCATGTGAAGATTCCTCATATTGAAAAACATGCAAACCAAGCAAAATGGAGGAGAGGAACCCTAGAAGAGCCTATTACACAAGAAGAGTTGAATCAAAGAGCGGTGAGGAATCTGAAGAAGATGGCTGACCTTGAACTTTGTTCACAGGTGTTTTCCCTTCCAAGCATACAAGTAGGAGCAGCTACATCCTCCTCGACTGTGAATCAACAAGCACCCAAAGCGACTGAAGATATATCTAGCAAAGGCAAGGAAAAGGAAATGGAGACCGAACAGCCACCTCATGAGAGGGTGCAGCAACAGCAGCAGCAGGTAGAACAACAACAACAACAGGAATTACAGCAAGAAGAAGGGCAGCATGACAAAGAGCAGCCCCCACAGCAAGAAGGAGCCGTTGAGGCCCCAATTTTCATGGAACAGCAGGCACAAAACACGGTGCCTCCTAGGCAAGAAACATCAGTTGATGCATCAATCCTCCAAACTCCACAAAAGGAGGATACTAGCAGAAAAAGGGACAGAGAGACTCCCTTGACCACATCAATAAGTCATGGTGAGAAAAGACAGAGATTAAGTCCTTTCTCTGAAGAGGAAATGCCAACAGGGCAGTCTCTGGGCATGGGCCCACCTAGCAGGGAAGCATCTGCAAGTTCCTTCCAAGAGGAACAGAACAGAACTGTAAGAGGAGAAGTCAGCTCCTCTAGCCAGCAGAGAGAGGGTGAACTGAGCATTAAACAGCAGTTCATAGACATAAAGAAAAGGAATGAGCCCATAAGAATACAGCTGTACAATCATTTGCTGAAGATGGCTCCCACTAACCAGCAGAGACTAATGTCTGCCTTTGATGTAAGTGAGGGCAAGATGATCATGAGCCACTTCATGCCAACTACTTTGCAGCCACAGTCCCCTTCAGATTACTTGAGGACCAATCTTGAGGTCCTTGCCAAGGACATCCACCCAATGGATAAAATTGAATTACATAAGCAAACGGGTGAGATGGTGTATGCCTCCTTGGCAGACAAAACATTGGACAATTACAGGCTGGAAAATAGCCTTAATAATACAGCCGCCCAACTTGAGTTGGAAAGGGCATCCTCACAAGCTAAGGACAACAGAATTAGGTCCTTAGAAGATATAATTATAGAGATTGGGCATGATCCCAAAGATATTAAGGGTATACAGGAAATATTGAAGTTTAGGGATGCAGACATGGCAGCCTTGAAGAGAAAGATCAAAATGCCAGCCACAATTCACCCTCAAACAGATGAGGTTGCCCAGAAGAGGCATGATAAAGATGCCATAGATTTGCTGGTGTCCCTATATAAGCAACTAATCCACACTCAAGAAAAGCTGGGAGAATCAGAGGCTGCACAGGCAGCATTACAGGCAGCTTTGAAACAAAGAGAAGAAGGTTAGACCTCCCAACCTCCTCCTAAAGTAATAAACCTTGAGGAAACTGCTCCAATCACTGTTCCTCCTCCTCAACAAGCAGAACAGGTAGCAACATCCACTTCAGCAGCACCTCCAGCAACAGAGCAGGCCCCAAGCTTGGACATGCAAAAGCTAAGGAATGAGATCCAGGCCCTGGAAGCTCAAATGACAGAACTGAATGAGACTAGGGATAAATTGGCCAAAGTGAATGACAGATATGACAAATCCAAGCAAGCCGTGGCAGAGAAGGGCAGGGAGGTAAAAGCCCTCAAAGACAGGATCAAAGAGCTAGAAAATGAGCTCAAGTTGGATAAGGTCGTGGCTGGGCTTAAGGCAATGCTATGGGCTAACATTGGCCAGTCTATTACTGACCAATGGCAGTACATCGAGACAATCCATGAGCAGTTAGAGCTCATTCCAAAAGCACACACTGAAATTCATAGATCAAGGGCTGCTCTAGGCAACATGCCTGAAGTTGCCACCAGGATGATTAATGTGCTCAACAATAGGACAAGCACTCAGTTGGCTGCCATGGGAATTTCAAACAGAACTGAGCACATTCAGTTAATCAAGAGGGTTCTCACACTGAGAAACTTAGTGCAGACATTGGAAAGAAGAACCCAGGATATGCAGACTGAGGTGAACAGGTTTTTGGAGAAGTTTCAGGTGTTAGAAAACAGAGGGCTCCCTAGCTTACTAAACAGCGCAGGGAGACTGTTCACACATGAGCAGTATGCCAAAAGAGTCAATACATTTGCCACAAGCCAAATCAATGAAAAGCCCAACAGCTCAGAGGAAACAGGGCCAGCCACAGGACAGACTATCTACAACAAAGTAGAAAGTTTATTTTTTATAATGAATGAAATCAAGCACCTGTTTGAGGTGGCTCCCAATTTTTATAAGTATACAGAGGCAGAGGAGACTATGGATGCAATTCTCAGGCATCAACTACCTACACTAGAATGGTGGACCAAGGCCATACAAACTATTTTATAAACAGGGTGCCATTCAACAAATTTTGTTCATAGAAAATGTAAACTGCCATATACAGGACAGTTTAAAAGAATCAGCATGCATTAAAGATTAAAGTTGAGCCAACTCAGCAGAAATTTCGGCCAACGAAGCAAAGTAGGAAGCTACAGGTGTCCAGGCCGAAAAGCTACAGCAGAGCAGCTCCAAAAGTGCATTTCACAGCATTTATGCAGATCACTCCAACCGACTCAGTGGCCTCCAAAGGCCAAAATATCTTCTGACAAGCATAAAGATGCATTTACTTTGTCTTCAATGATGTAATAACTTTCTGATCTAAATATCTTGAAAAGTTGGTGAAGATATTCAAATCTGAGATAACTTAGCACTCAGATATTTTGTAACGACCGATAGTATATATTTGCCCCTCGCATAAGCTTGAGGGGTTGTTGTTGATTTCTCCTAAAGAAGTTCTTATGCTGTAACCCTTTCAGAGTTTAATAAAGAAAGTGATGGAATTTCTCGGATTTCTGAAGTGTTGAATGCGTTCTGGTGTCTGTTGAAAACTGCTGGATTCCTGTGTATTTCACAATACAATAAGTTTTTGTAACTCTCTTTGTTATGTATTTTCGATCTATTAAAATCCATATATGTTTCTAATTTCTAAGTGCTTGACAACAAAGAAAAAGAATAACCTTCAGGACTTATTCATGCAATACCCTGAGTTCAATCTGTGTTGTTAATGAATGTTTTTCTTCAGCTATAATCTTGATAAGTGTAATTCTTAATTGCTGCACTTTCAGAATATATCTTTCACAGTGACCTTTGTTTCAGGAATTCAAGTTTGCTCCTGTGCAACATGTTTCACTTTCACATCACCAGCTTAATAGAGAATTCTTAATTGCTTTCTGTTGGCTGACCATGCATCACCACTTAAGTTTAAATTTGTTTGTTTGAGATACACAATAGGCCCTGCAGTCTGAACATCATCACTCCTGCATTTCAAAACATTTCAGAACTCTAGACTCCATTGCCCAATGATATACTATTCTCTGAACACTACACCTTGAGCCCTGAAAGAAGTCCTTCAACCAAAACATAAACCAAAACCTGAGCATAATAGCTAGCCTAAAAACACCAACAAAACAGAGACAAATCATAAAGAGAGAGCCCTCTCTGATTACAGTTTGGCTAGGAACTGTGATCCAAAGATTGGTTAGTGGTTACCCCGGCCGTATTCCCTTGGGAGTCATAGGGAACAACCTGGGTGTTAACACTCAATTTCACAATAATTCTTCAAAATCAAGTCTTATTCAATTCTAGCATTCAAATTACAGACTTCTCCTCCCTGCGCACTCAGCTGCATGGGTCCGCGCACTCAACTGCGGACTTACCAAGGCCTCTTGAGCACTCAACTACAGGAGCCTTCCCCTTCTCACCTAAGTACAGGAATTAGAGCCTTCCTACCTTAGCACTTTCCCAAAACAATCTCTATCTTGAATTGTATTCTATTCTTCGTTTTGTTACCTCTTAGACTCTCTATGACTCAACTATATATATCTTTCTTCAATACAATACCATGGTCCGCGGACCATAAGTTATTCTTAAAAATTGAACTATTTACTTATCCAAACAAGGGGCTAAACCCTTTTGACTCTATCTATCTACACGCTCTGCATCCACATTTCATGGAGAATTTACATATTTTATAAAAACTTATACAAAATTTGGGTTAACTAACCCCAAAACTGACCCTAGGGACCCTATCCCAAAAAAACTTATACTTCTACAATCCAATATTTCTATGTATAGGACCTCATTTTTCACATTAGAGAGGGTAATATTGAATCTTTTAAATTCCAAATCCACAATTTTAGTTTATATTAAATGTATTTAACCCAAATTTATTGAATATGATGTTTCATTGATACTTATTGATATATGTATGTGTAAACATGAAGATTTGGTATGAAATATATTGTCACATTTCAAATATATATTTAGAGGAGACATCTAAAAATTCCATCCATGTGTCCATATACATCACAATGTTTGCACCACTTCTCATGAAATTTTACTTTTTAGACTATGAATGGAAGCTTATTACCTTTACTTTGAGTGATACTTCTTAATTTTTTTGTTTCCCCATTTCCATGTCCAACTCAATATGGATATTTTTCCTACTTCATTTATGATTTAAAAATGTATAGGTTTCCATTAGCTTAGGTATGATGTAGACATCCAATATACATCTATACTACCCTACAATCTTCAATGAGATGGCAAACATGGCTCTATTTCTTTTACAGTTTAATCAACACTTTGTCCTTGTTCTTTCTAAAAATAATAATATCTTATAAGTTAATCCTCTTAATAGAATATGAGATAGAATTCTGATTTTGTCAATTTCTTAAAGTGTTTCCATTTAATTACCATGGACATATTTCCTAACCATAAAATATCTATATAAATATCGTGTTAAATCAAAAAATCATCTAACATCTTTACAACTAACAAATGTATAAAAGTAAATGTATCAAAATATCATCTAACATCTAACAAATGTATAAAAGCATCTCAACTATGAATTTGGCATGTCCTAGGTTTTTAGTGTAGAATTAGGTAAAGTAACATGAATGAATTTGTGCTCTAAAATTAATTAGCAATCATTCAATAACAAATTTTTAAATTGCAAGTTGATCTTATTAGTTTTTCCTTTAAATATCAGTATTGATCTATTTTAATCACAAATATGAGAAGTGTTTAGAGTGATAATTTGTTCTTGTGTAAATTTTTTTAAATGCCAAATTTGAAAAAAAAAATGTTCGCATTTCAAAGATAAAATTGACAGAAAAATATAGCTCAAACATAAAATAATAGTATTACTTGAAATGCTTAAAAATGATTTAACCATGAAAATTTATTTATTTTCATTGTACATATTAGTTGACATTGAAATATTTTACTTAATATGGCATTGAAATATTTATGAATATCGAGGATGAAAATCACTTCCTCTTAGAGTGCCCCGCGTACAACCACATTAGATCTCAGTTCCAAAATCTTTGTTGCAATACTGACCTTCCTAGCCTTTTATGTTGCCAAAATTACAGTGAGCTCGGGAGGTTTTTCTCCAAGCTTTTTGAGCATAGGAATAAAATCTTAAATCAAACTAAATAATTCGTTTCTTTAGGTCCGATAGACCAAAGTTTGGTCTCAATGGACGTTAACCATCATCATCATCATCATCTTTAATAAGTTCTATCATAAATTCCTCCATGATTAATAAATTATGCAATTTAGAAATTATTGTTGATGTTTTGAAATGTATTTTTATTTTCAAAATTTGAAATGCATTATATTTTAAATTGATTGTAAGTAAAATAGATGAAGAAAAAATATAAATTTGGTTTTCCTTTCTCTTTTCTTTTTTAATTATTAACTTTTGAAATATATGATACATTAAAAAATTGTAAATTTATAAATTTAAAATACCATCAATAATGTTTCACATGTTATATTTTTTAAACATTTAATATATTCAAATGAGATTACAGTAAACAAATTTATGAATTTACAAATGATTATTTCATTTCATTTTATTTTATATGAATTTATTTTTGAAAAAATCATTATCTATTATTCATTTTTTTTTACGATTTGGCACTATATTTTGATTTTTTTTCATTAAAAAAAACTATAAAATAATAATTTATAGGGTTTATTAATCTAAGGCTTCATATTCCTAGGGTATAATATTATTCATAAAGTTTATAATATTAATCTTTAGGTTTAATATAAATCCATTGGGTTTATAATCATGGTCAACCATGGTCCAACATCACATTGCAATAAATATTTTCTTAATATGAAAATCAAACAATGTCACATCGTGACAAGCATTGTCTCAATATGAAAATCAACCATTCTCAACCATGTTCCAACATCACATTGTGAAAAAGGTTGTCTCAACCATGGTCACATTGTGACAAAGGTTGTATTTTGGTCCAATGTCACATTGTCACAACCATGGTCCAACATCGAATTACATAGATTGTCTCAATATGGAGATCAACTATAGTCAATGATGGTCAACCATTGTCCAACGTTACATTGCGACAAATGTTGTATCAATATGAAATTCAATCATGGTCAACCATATTCCGACGTTGCATTGCGACAATATTTATCTTAGGGAATATAATATTTATCTTAGGGTATATATATTCCTTGGGTTTATATTATTTATCTTAGGGTTTATATACCTTGGGTTTATAATATTAATCCCTTGGGTTTTAATATTATTCCCTTGGGTTTTTAGTATTAATCCCTTGGGTTTATAATATCAATCCATTTAGGGTTTATATACCTTTCATTTATTAAGCCGATAGACTCTATCTATAGCCCAGTATGATGTGTAATGATGTCCCTGTGTCATCAAAGTTGAAATTATGTTCACGTTGGCCAAAATAAAGAAAATTGAGTCGAGAGTCTCACTCTACAGCCCAGTATGAAGTGTAATGATGTCGGTCTATCATATAAGTTGAAATTTTGTTCATGTCTTCCAAAACAAAAAATAAAAATAAAAATCTAAAAATTTTAAAAATTAAATAACTATACAAAACATTTAAATAATGTTGGCTCATAAAAAAATTGTGCGTGAATAAATTGGATCCCTCTCAGCTCATGTTAGATCAATATTTAAGATGGATCTATGCTGGTAATATTCATCCCTTGGGTTTAATATTATTCTCTTGGGTTTATAATACCTTTGGGTTCAATCATGGTCAACCATGGTCACATTGTGACAAAGACTATATGTTGGTCCAGTGTCACATTGTCACAACCATGGTCATCCATGGTCAACCATGGTTTGGCGTCACATTGTGACAAATATTGTCTCAATATGGAGATCAACCATGGTCAATGATGGTTAGCCATAGTCCAACATCGCATTGTGATAAATGTTGTCTCAATATGAAAATCAATCATGGTCAACCATATTCCAACGTCGCATTGCTATAAATATTTACCTTAGGGTTTATAATATTTATCTTCAGGTGTATAATATTTATCTTAGGGTTTATATTTATTGGGTTTATAACATCTATCCCTTGGGTTTAATATTATTCCTTTGGGTTTATAATATTTATCTTAGGGTTTATATATCTTGGGCTTATAATATTAATCCCTTAAGTTTAATATTATTCTGTTGGGTTTATATTATCAATCTGTTGGACTTTTAGTATTAATCCCTTGGGTTTATAATATCATTACCTTTAGGGTTTATATACCTTGCATTTATAATATTAATCCCCTAGGTTTAATATTATGCCCTTGGGTTTATAATACCTTTGGGTTTTAGAATTAATCCCTTGGGTTTATTATTCCCTTCAATTTAGAATGTCAATTCCTTGGGTTTAATTGGTTCATATTCCTAGGGTATAATATTATTCATAGGGTTTATAATACTAATCGTAGGGTTTAATATAAATCCCTTGGGTTTACAATCATGATAATCCATGGTCAATGATGGTCCAGTGTCATAATGTGCCAAATATTGTCTCGATATGAAAATCAGCCATGGTCAGCCATGGTCCAATGTCAGATTGTGACAAACATCATCTAAGTATGAAAACCAATGATGGTAAATCATGGTCAACAATATTAATTTTAGGGTTTATTTGTCTCAATATGAAAATCAATCATGGTCAACCATATTCCAACATTGCATTGTGACAAATATGTATGTTAGGGTTAATAATATTTACCTTATGGTTTATATTCCCTAGGTTTATAATAATTATCCATTGGCTTTAATATCATTCCCTTGTGTTTATAATCCCTTGGGTTTATTATTCCCTTGGGTTTATAATATTTATCTTAGGGTTTATATACCTTGGGTTTATAATATTAATCCCTTGAGTTTAATATTATTCTGTTGGGTTTATATTATCAATCTGTTGGGTTTTTAATCCCTTAGGATTTTAGTATTAATCCTTTAGGTTTATAATATCAGTCCCTTTAAGGTTTATATACCTTGCATTTATAATATTAATCCTTTGGGTTTAATATTATTCCCTTGGGTTTATAATACCTTTGGGTTTTAGAATTAATCCCTTGGGTTTATTATTCCCTTTGGTTTATAATATCAATTCCTTGGGTTTATTTGGTTCATATTCCTAGGGTATAATACTATTCATAGGGTTTATAATATTAATCCTAGGGTTTAATAAAAATCCCTTGGGTTTACAATCATGGTAATCCATGGTCAACGATGGTCTAGTGTCATAATGTGCCAAATATTGTCTCAATATGAAAATCAACCATGTTCAACCATGGTCAACCAGGGTCCAATGGCAGATTGTGACAAACATTGTCTGAGTATGAAAATCAGTGATGGTAAATCATGTTCAACCATCTATATTTTATGGTTTATTTGTCTCAGTATGAAAATCAATCATGGTTAACCATATTCCAACATCGCAATGTGATGAATATTTATGTTAGGGTTTATAATATTTATCTTATGGTTTATATTCCTTGGGTTTATAATAATTATCCCTTGGGTTTAATGTTATTCCTTTGGGTTTATTATTCCCTTCGGTTTATAATATTTATCTTAAGGTTTATATACCTTGCGTTTATAATATTTATCCCTTGGGTTTGATATTATTCCCTTGGGTTTATATTATAAATCCATTGGGTTTTTAATCCCTTGGGTTTTTACTATTAATCCCTTATTATTCCTTTGGGTTTGTAATATCAATCTCTTTAGAATTTATATACCTTGAATTTATAATATTAATGATCTGAATTAGATCATTATATTTTTTTTTCATCCATCTCGATGCATTTGGAGTGGAAAAAGTGGAGTAATCACCTCACGAGACAGTTTTTTTCCGGCGGGACCCAGTTTGGCAAGACAATGTCCAAAACCTTTGGGTAGCATTTTGAGGCATCAGATGATGTTTTTTGGGGTAAAGAATTTCCTGTAAGTGCCAAAAATTTTCATGATATTTTACACATATAAATATTTCCAACAGCACAAGAATCGTGTCAATCAGAGTCCGTATGCAAAAGTTATGCCACTCAGAGGTTGAACTTCCTATTTCCACACCTATAGTTCAGGAGGATGTCATGTCAGCCCCCATTATTCATGGAAAAGGGGATGTCCATGTGTTTTTGATTTAAAAGACGCTAGAAGAGTCTATTTTGTAAATCTAGTTAATAATTTATGTAGTCAAACTTAACCACTAGTAGGCTATCGGGTTGTGTTATAATCGGGCCACTAGGAGGAAGAGGCATTCCATTATTTCGAGAGAAATTTGTTCCATAGTTGAACAAAGATAGCCAGAAGATATAGGAGGTAGAGCACACACAGAGGATCTGTGCACTATAGCATCCCACAGGCCACATACATTGATTCTTTGTATCTGCATCCATATTTCTAAACAGAGAAAGAAAGCGAAGCTGCCTCACCTTCCAGCTAGGTTTTCTCCTGAAAGGGTTTCCCATAGAGAATATCTTGTGTATTATGTGTGTGTGAGATTATTTTTACATTCTCTCATTTTCTTCTTAATTTACTTTTACATACATGCACTAATTACAGTTAATTTTATAGATCTAGAAATTAAATAAAATTGTAATAGTGTAGAATCTTAGATTTTTAATATAATATTATCAGATCTCTTGTGACGAACTGTCTAGTGGAATATCAACATTATTTTACAGATCATTTGGTATCATAGAAAGTTTCTTCGGGTATTTTGTGGATATTTCAGGGATTTATATCGATGAGGCTGAAAATCATAACACCCTAATCATGGGCGACGAATCTATAAACAAACCTCATGATCCCATAGAGGTGAGATTTTTGTGGCTCGAAGAACAAGTAGCAGATATAAACCGCATTGTAAACCTCGTCATGGTGGCCCTAAGAAATAAGTTGGGGATATTTGGAGAAGAAGAGGGTTCAAATGCAGAGGACAAATCAGAAGAGGGATCAGGATATTAGGAAGACACAGATAACCAGCCGGAGAAAGAACCTATAAAATATCAACCTAGTTCAACTATCGTGAAGCAAACCCTGTTTAAAGTGTAAGAAAAATTCGATATCAATACATACCTCGATGAGATAGACACTTTGAAGTTGTACCACTGGTTACAGCAACTGGAATTTTATTTCAATGTCCATCAGATCGAGGAAGGGAAGAAGATCTCATTCGCGCGGCTAAAATTGGCGGACAATGCACTGACTTGGTGGGAGAGCCACACAGAAACCCTGATGTTGGAGGGAGTACCTATAGTTACTAAGTGGGAGGATTTCAAAACCCTCATTAATCCATATTTTTATCTCATTGGGTACGTGGAAGATTAGTGGATACGGTGGCATTACTTCAGGCAAAAGTCGAGCCAAAGCATGCATGAGTACACCACAGAATTCAAAAAGATGGTTATAATGTTTGGTATCTCTCCAAAGAACCCCAGATGTTTTCCTCAACTATTTTGGGGGTTAGCACCTCCATATGCGTGAGCAAGTGATTTTGTTCAATCCCAAAACGGTGGACAAGGCTTGTGTGGGGACATGGTACCTCAAGAACATAGGCCTAAAAAGATCACAATTAAGTGGATCGAAGAAAAAGGATAAATAATACACTTCTAAGGAGGGGAAGAAGAAGAAAAAAATGGGGAAAAGATAAAAATATGACAGCCATAACACACCAACACAAATATCCTAGCAACTACTACAACATTGATGGCCATACAGAGGAGAAGTGATGGAAGTTGCATCCAAAGCTAAACCCGAAGAACAAGAAGAAAGATAATAAGAAGAAGAATCTCAGGGCCAATAATTTGAGCAAACAATTTGAAAGAAGCTTGGATGTGGATGAGAAGATCATGAGTACATCAATGCAGAAGGAGGTGAATATGAGCAGCCTTCAACAACAGGAAGAGAAAGAAATCACCAAACTATTCGATGTAAAGATATAGGTTAAGAAGATGAAGATTGATGCTATGTTTGACTCAAGATTGTAGGAAAATATCATTGCAACAGATTTGGTCAAGAAGTTGGGTTTAGAAGTTCATGATCCTCCAAACCCATATCCACTGGGATGGGTACATAAGGATGCAGAGTTGAAGGTAACAAAACGGTGTAAAATTAGATTTTCTATTAGTGCAGATTTTATTGATGAAGTAAATATGGATGTGGTTCCCCTTGATATATGTGGAATCGTGTTTGGGAGTCCATACATATACATGCGTGATGTAATATTTATTAGGAGAGATAACCAGTACTGGCTCATCCAAGATGGAAAATCATTCATCATCAATGCGCACAAAGGCAAGTCGAAAATTTCACTGGTGAGTTCCAACCAAGCCAAGAGGTTGATCAATTCTGTTAATAAGTATGTTTTATTGTTCTTAAGAGAAAATAAATCTGTAGAGGAGTTAATAAGAGGCAAGGAATCCCTAGCGGGATGCATTAATAAAAAAACAACAACAATTACACAAGTTGTTATAGGCATAAAAGGATGTGTTCCAAGAGCCTAAAGGTATACCCCTTAAGAGAGAAGTGGAGAACGAGATCCAATTATTTCAATAATCCCCATTGCCAAATATTGGGTTGTACAACCAGTCTGTTATAGAAGCAAGTGAGGTGAAGAAACAGCGGCAACAACTTCTAGAATAGGGTGTCATTTGACCGAGTACATCACATGTGGGTCACCCATCATCATTGTGCCAAAGAAGGATGGGATGTCACGGATGTGTATAGATTACAGGGTGTTGAATAAAATCACGTTTAAGAACAAATACCCTGTTCCCAGCATAGATGATATGCTAGATCAGTTGCAGCAAGAAAATTATTTCACCAAGATGGAGTTGAAGCTTAGATATCATCGGGTTCAAATCAAAGAAGAAGATACATGGAATATCGCCTCCAAAACTAGGCAAGGTTTATATGAGTGATTAGTTATGCCATGTGGCCTATGTAATGCACCAACTACATTTATGAGATTAATGAATGATGTACTGAGCCATTTTATAGATTCATTTGTTACTGTCTATCTAGATGATATACTAGTATATAGTGCTACTTGGGAGGAGCATATTTGACATTTCATGCAGGTGCTGGAAACATTGAAGAAGCACCAATTGCTAGCAAATCTCAAGAAGTGCGAGTTTGCGCAACATTCCTTGGCATATTTGGGATATGTGATTGGTGTAGGAGAATTGAAGATAAATCCTTCCAAGATGGAGGCCATCATGAAATGGCCAGTGCCTACTAATGTTACTGAGGTTAGGAGTTTCATTGGAGTAGCACAATACCTGAGGAAATTCATAGCCTCATTTTTAGCAGTAGCAGCACTACTCCATGCCATAACAAGTGGAAAGAGTTTCCAGTGGGGAAAAGGGTAGCAGAAGGCTTTCTATGAGTTAAAGAAGAAGATCAATGAATCACCAGTTCTGGAATTACCAAATTTGCAATGATCCTTTGAAGTGGAGACATATGTGAGTGGGTATCTTATGGGAGTTGTCTTGATGCAAGGAGGAAGGCCCATTTGCTACCATTCTGAAGTATTTCATGGGGAAGTTCGTAACTACCCTACCTATGATAAGGAGCTCTACGCCATGGTGCAAGATGTGAAGAATTCAGAGCCTATATGATAGGAAAGGAGACAATAATCCACATGGATCACCAGCCATTACGGTACCTGCAAGCCCAGAATAAGCTACAACAGACCAGGCACTACAAGTGGATGGGTTTTTTACATCAGTTTCATTTGTTGATGAAGTATAAGAAGGGAAACACAAACAAGTTGGTTGATATGCTTTAAAGGCCACCCACATCAAAGATTACATCTTTGCAGACTCTTATGCACATGGATCCATCCACCCATGACGCATACAAAGAGGCATATTCAGAAGATGGGGACTTCAAAAAAAATTATCAGCAGTTGCAGAGTTAGAGCCATGTGCATGATGGAAACAACACCAGTTCACTACCATCTCCAAGATCAATTACTCTACAGGCTGGATAAGCTATTTTCTCCTAAAGTTGAGCATTTACAGCTGATTAGAGAATCTCACATCTCCAAGATTGCAGGGCACTTTAGTGTAGGGAAGACCATGGCTAACTTGCAAAGGTATGTGTATTGGCCCAAGATGCAAGAGCAGGTAGCTAGGTTCATAAGAGGATGAATGCTTTGTTGTACCAACAAGCATAGCAATAGGAAACACGATATGTATCATCCCTTACTTGTACTTACTCGTCCTTTGGAAAGCATTTCCATGGACTTTGTAGCAGGTTTACCGACAACCAGGAGGGACATGACTACCTGTTCGTGGTAGTTGACAGGATCACCAAGATGTGTGTTCTGATGCCCTACAAAAATAACATCAGTGGACAAGAAGCAGCAAACTTGTTCTTTGGACAAGTCTGGGTGCACTTTCGGATACCAAGGAGCATCATTTTAGACAAGGATATAAGATTTCTTAATACATTATAGACTACATTGTGGGAGAATATGGACACAAAGTTGAAGAGATCCACAACATTCCATCGAAAAATAGATGGGCAGACAGAAGTATTCAATAGGACTTTGGTGCAGCTTCTAAGGGGTTACAACTAGAATCATCCAAAGACTTGGGATGAAAATCTGGTATATATACAACATTCTTATAATAGATCAATCCACACTTCTACAGGAAAGTCCCCATTTTAAACTTGTTTTGGATATTTGACACCTTCACCTTTCGATATTGCATATGGGTAGCAAGGAGGAGTGAAGGAAGACATTACAGGAGATGCTTTGAGGGTTGAAAAAATTATAGAGAAGATCAAGCAGATCCATCTACAGGTACAAGAAACACTGCAGAAGTCGCAAGTGAAGTATAAGGCTAGACATGATTATCACAGAGCAGAGAAATCATTTAAGGTGGGATACAGAGTATGACTACAGTTGAATAAGGAGAGGTTCAGGGGTCTGGTAAGAAAATCAAGGCTCTAAGGTATGGTCCCTTTTAGATACTATAAAAGGTGGGTGATAATTCCTATCGACTCAGTTTACCACCATATATGCGCATTTACTAAATTTTAAATGTGGCGAATTTGAAACTCTATGAGCCTTCTATGCTAGATAAAGAAGAGGAACAAGTCCTACCTTCTGTGGAGGATTTGGTACTAGAAGCTTAGGCAGAGTTAACAGAAGATACATTTTTGCAGAGGAGGTCTAGAACTACAAGACAAGGAAAATAAGACCTTTGGTAGATTGGGTTGAAGGGACAACTTCCAGGCAAAGCTAAATGGTACACCAAAGGGAAGGTGGAGGAAAAATTTCCTCACGTGATTCAGTAAAAGATTTTGGGGACCAAAAGCCTCCCAAAATGGGGAGGTGTTATCCGAATTGGATCATTATATTTTTTGTCATTCATCTCAATTCATTTGGAGTGGAAAAAGTGAAGGAATCAACTCTTGGGACTGTTTTTACTGGCAGGACCCAGTTTGGTGAAACAGGGTTCGAAACCTTCCGGGAGTGTTTTGAGGCATCAAACGATGTTGTTTTGGGGTAAAAATTTGCCACTAAATCATAGCACATTTTCATGCTATTCTACACATCCCATGCTTTTGTGAGACTTCCAAGAGTGATGAGAGTGAGATCCTCATTAGCATAACTTCTCCAATAGATAGAAGATCATTGTTTCCAAATGTTATCCTCCACAATGTCCCAGGCTTAGAGGAATCGATGGAGGTAACAAAAGACCAATATTTTAGTTTGGTAACTAGCCCTACTAAACAAAAGAGGGATCTCTCTATTAAATTACGTTCAAAACATGATTGTGTTGATCTAAAGATGATCTGAGATTGCCATTGATGTCAACCCAAGCAGCACCAGGTCTACCCTAATCTTGCAAGGTAATTTTTACTTGACAACTTACTCTATTTTGAGTCAAGGATCTCCTAGATGGATTCTACTCATCGAGATGTTTTTGTGGATATATGGCACGCCAAGTAATTCTTCACGGTTTGATAGATATTCATGTTTGAAGTTAGTAACCCTAGTTAATAGGCTAAAACCCTATGGGATTGTAGCATGGCACTCATAATTGGTTTTGGTCATTGAATAGTCAATAATTAATAATTTTTTAAGCTCCTAAAATCCCTCCAACATTCTCTAAAGAAGCCCCTCTCAACTCTATAAAAAGAAATCTCATATATCCTCCAAATGTAGTGATTGTGATATTTTCGCTATAACTTCATTTCTGTGAAGTCTTAGATTCTGAAATTAAAACCCATTTGATTTGAAATCATGATGAACGTCGTGACCAAAATTTCAGATCTTAGTTCTCTATAGTTTCGGATATATGATCTGTGGAAGTTAGGGTTTTTGCAGGCTGTCGAATTTCATCTCAAAGAAGTGACCTTGGGAAAAACGTCATAACTCTCTCTCAGAGAAGAGGATTGGAATTCTATAAAATGTGGCAGACAATGCACGGCTTGTAGTTTTCTGTTTATCAATTTCAGAGCCAAAGGAGGAAACATTGACCCGTGGTACGTCATACAAGTTCACTCTATTGAATTAGTCCATAATTAGGTCATTGTGAGAGATTGGGAATAACTTTGCCTTGAAGAGTCCAAATCATGTCAGACTTGTGGCATTGGAAAGAAGACTCCAAGGGACTCTACAGGACTTAATATCACATGTTGGGGATCTTAAATCACAGAGATACAATAGATTAAATATCGTGCTCCTAGAAGGAAATAAAAACTAGATCAAGTGTTGTCAAGGGGTGCAAAGGACCAGACTTTCTAGGGAAGCAAAGAGCAAGGTGCAACAAAATGGTGTAGCAGTGGTAAGCTATAGGTAGGAATATTCTGTATATGCATGTTCATCTCTTAATTGCATTAGTTTCTTTTTATTCTAATTTGTTGTTTTTGTTTAGCACTGACAAATGTTCTGCAGGATGAGGTAAGTTTTTCTATTATCATGTCATGGGTATTTCTTTGAAGGATTTTTGTAGGTATTATATATTCATCAAGAGAAGACTCAATGCATAATCTAATGTTTTGAAGAGTGAGAAAGGGTAGCATGACAAGAGAAGCAATCAAGGTGCAGAACAATAGCAAGAAGTTCACCACATGAAGTCTTCAATTAGGAAGTACTGCATAAACATTAATGATAATTGAACATTAATTAATGCTCTGAAAAGATTTAAAAGTGCTAATTACTAAGGAATACTGATTCATCCCCCCATTCTCAATATTTTCCAACAATTGGTATCATAGCTTGGTTCCTTCAATAGCAGTTTAACAAATGGAAGGAGATCATGGAGCATACCAAGAATGGTGTACCTCTATTCAATGAAAATAATTATGCACTCTGGAAAGGAAGAATGGAGGTCTATCTCTTGGTGCAAGGTTATGAAGTATGGGACATTGTTCAAAATGGCTTTACACCAATTGCGGATGAACAAGGTAAGAAGAATTTGGTAAATGATGCAAAAGTAGAGAATATTATTATCAGTGGACTTATTGAATATGCTTATCATAAGGTGTTGGGTTGTAAAACAGCCAGAAATGTATGTGACAAGCTTGAGAATATATATGCAGGTGACTCAAATGTCAAAGAAGCAAAGATTCAAATCTACAAAGCAAAATTTGAGCAACTTAGAATGAAAGAAGATGACAATATTACTGCATACTTCCAACACGTTGATGAAATAACCAACACTCTGGAAGGATTGGGAGAGCCTATTGATGAGAATACTATTATACAAAAGATTCTTAGAACGTTACCAGGAAGATTCAACCCAAAGGTATCGGTCTTAGAATACAATGCAAATCTGGACAAACTCAGCAAAAAGGAATTACATGGAGTTATCATAGCATATGAAATGAGACTTGACAAAGAAGAGGGTACTTTGCATCTAGAAATTGTGTTCACTACATCTAAGAAAACCAATAAGGATAAACAACCTTCAAAGGCAAAGACCTGCACCTGCACCTACAAGTGTGAAGAAAAGAAAGATGATGAACAAGGTTTTTTAGATGGAGAATATGATTACTTTACGAGAAAACTAAAATTGGTAAGGGAAAATTACAAGGTAAACTTCCATTGATATGTTTCAGTTGTGGTGAGGTTGGGCATTTCGCAACAAAATGTCCGAACAGAAGTGATGGAAACTCAAAAGGAAAGAAAGGCTTTAAGAAATTCAACAAGCAAGGCAAGAAGAAAGGATTCAAAAGGAAGTTTCTCTCTAAAGAAGATAGCTCATCATCTGATGAAGACAGTGACAATGAAGAAGAAGCCAATGAGAGAGTATTGTTTATGGCCAAGCACAATAAACAAGAGGTACTAAACAATGAAGAAGAAGGGTTGACCATAGAATAATTTTCTAAGGAGCCAATCAAGCTTATAAAAGAGCTCAAGGCTGAGAAGATACATTCCAACACTCTTGAAGAACAAGTTCAAGGTCTCAAAATTGAAGTTGAAGAACACAAATGTATTGAAGAGTCACTTCAAAAGAAATTGGAAGAAATCAACTAAGAACGGGAAGCATTAGAAGCTGAAGCAGTCTCGCTGTGTAAGGAAGTGAAGAAGGGAAAACCTGTCCAAAACTATGCCAACATCTCAAGGGCAGTGGAGGAACTCATCAACAATCAACGATCTTACAATGACAAAACTGGCCTTGATTACAAAGAAGAAGAAGTAGGACTTTCTACAACAAAATACAATGAACCTATGAGATATGAAAGGCATGTAGACTTCATTGGACAAGATTTTCAAGAACAGCCTTGGAAGACAATTCCCTGACGAAGATTTCCATCCAAGTACCAACATATTTTTCATGGCTATTGTTATTCATGTAGAAAATTTGGTCATAAAGCTGTAGAATGTCGCACGTACCCTAGGAACCAATACAATTCCAGGAGATCTGTCAAATATAAACCTCCCAAGGATCAACTAAACATCAATAGATTTGAACATTTAAGAAGTAATATTGAATGTTACAAATGTTGAAACTTTGGACACATAACTAGAGACTGCAGACTTGAAAATCCTCCAGAATAATCTTTGAAGCCACAAAACGAACGAACATGGAAGAAGAAGAACACTGATAATTGTGCTCTCGCTCTCAAGGCTCAAAACAACAAAGATGTGTGGTATGTTGAGAGCAGTTTCTCAATGCATATGACTGGAGATAGAAAGAAATTTGTATCTATGAAAGAGAATAAGGATGGAACCATGTCCTTTGGAAATGATGGATCATCAAATGTTATAGGCTCAAGTACTATCAGTCTTGGAAGCAAAGATTCTCTAGCCATGAATGTTCTATTGGTTGGAAACATGAATCACAATCTGCTCAGTGTTGGACAAATGTGTGATCAAGGACACACAATGCTATTCAACTCCATAAAATTCGAAATTAGGAAAGGCAGGTATGGTAAAATTGTGGCTACAGCAAATCGAGCTCTAAACAACATATATGTTCTGGATGAAGAAACTAAAGCATGTCTACTAGCTAAAGAAGATGAAAGCCCGTTATGGCACAAAGAAATGGGTCACATAAACTTTGACAATCTTGTCAGGATAAGAAAAAAGGAAGCAGTAAGAGAAATGTTGAAAATTTTAGAACCTTCCAACACACAATGTGAGGCCTGTCAGCAGGGCAAGAAAACAAAATGCGGATTTAAAACAAAAGAGCACTTTGCATCACATCCATTGGAATTGATGCATATTGATCTATGTGGTCTTATGGGAACAAAAGGCTTAGATGGAGAATTATATTTCATGTTAATGATATATGACTATACCAGGATGACAGTCGTTAGTTTCCTAAAGAAAAAATATGAAGCATTTGAATGCTTTAAGATCTACAAGGAGTTGGTCGAAAATGAAACTGATTTAAAAATAAAGTGTTTAAGATTAGATAATGGTGGAGAATACACTTCCAAATTATTTCGGCAATATTGTGAAAAAAATGGAATAAAAAGATAATTTACAACAACATGAACACCTCAACAAAATGGAGTTGCTGAAAGAAAGAACAGAACCGTATAGGAAATGGGTAGAACAATGCTGAAGGGCTCAAAATTAGATGAAAAAAGTTGGGTTCAAGCAATTGATACAGAAGTCTTCATTATCAACATAAGTATTCTTAGAAATAATCACAATAAGAACCCATATGAATTATGGAAAGGAAAACCAGCTAATGTAAAATATTTCAGAATCTTCGGAAGCAAATGTTATATAAAAAGAGAAGATCAAAAGTTGGGTAAGTTTGAATCGCATGTTGAGGAAGGCATATTTGTTGGTTACTCATGCAAAATAAAGGCCTATAAATGCTATAATGTAAGACGAAAATAGATAGTGGAGAGAATAAATGTTACATTTGACGAAGATAGTGTTCTAACGAATAATGATGAGGATCTAGAATCTTTGAAACTTGAGACAAAGGCTAGAAAAGGTACAGAGAAAATTCTAGAACAAGAAGCAACTATCAACTAGGAAGAAGTAAATAATGATCAACAACATGTACAGGAACAACAACCAGAAGCTCCTCCAAAGAGAACAAAAGAATGGATTCAAAAGAACCATCCATCAAATCAAATCATTGGTGACATAAACAAAGGAATTGGAACAAGAAAAGGTCGACAGCTTCATTCATCACAACAAGCTCACATTGCTTTTCTAGCAACCTTTGAGCCTAGTAGTTTTGAGGAAGCCAGCTAGAATGAACAATGGTTAGCAGCTACGAATGACAAATTGGATTAAATCGAGAAGAATAACACTTGGGAATTAGTTCCATGACCAAAAGATAAAAATGTCATTTGGACTAAATGGGTGTTCAGGAACAAATTGAATGAAGATGGACAAGTTAACATAAACAAAGCAAGATTGCTTTGCAAAGGCTATGCATAAGTGGAAGGAATTGATTTTGACAAAAAAATTGCACCAATTGCTAGAATGGAAGCCATCGGGATGTTTCTCACCTATGCATGCTCAAGAAAAATAAAAGTCTACCAAATGGATGTTAAGTTAGCATTTCTAAATGGAGAATTAGAAGAAGAAGTTTACATCAAACAACCTGAAGGTTTTCTACTATCAGAAAAAGAAAAATATGTCTTGCAGGTTAAATAAGGCTCTGTATGGCCTCAAGCAAGCTCCCATAGCATGGTATGCTCATCTTAACTGATATCTACATCAACAAGGGTTCAAGAAAGGCAATGTTGATAGCAATATTTACGTAAAAATAGATAAGGATAATTTAACAATCATTGAGGTATATGTGGATGATATAATCTTTGGTAGCAATGATGATTGACTAAGTAAGAACTTTTCTACAAAGATGCAAAGTGTGTTAGAGATTTCTTTACTTGGTGAGTTGACATACTTCTTATTGCTTCAAATATCTTAGCAAGAGAAAGGAATATTTATATTTCAAGCCAAGTACATCAAGGAAATGCTCAAGAAATTCAAAATGGAAGATTGCAAACTCATCCTTACTCCGATTGTAACAGGCTACAAATTGAGCATAGACAACTCATCTAAATATGTGGATCAGATGTTGTACAGATCTATGATTGGTAGTCTTCTATATGTAATAGCTTCCCAACCAGATGTTATGCAAGAAATTGGACAAGTAGCAAGATTCCAAGGAGCACCAAAAGAATCATATATTATTGTCGTCAAAAGAATTCTTCGATATCTAAAGGGCACAACAAAATATGGCTTGTGGTATCCCAAGGGCAAAAATCTCACTACTCGAGCCTTTACATATGCAAATTGGGCAAGAACCGTTGATGATCGTAAGAGTACTAGTGGACCAGCATTCTATTAGGTGGTTGTCTCGTATCATGGTTGAGCAAAAAGAAAACCTCAATCTCGTTATCTACAGCGGAAGCAGAATACATTGCAGAGCAAGCTTGTTGTACTCAAGTCCTTTGGATGCAACAAATTTTGCAAGATCTTCAAGTACAATTCAGTGAGCCTATTCCCATCTTCTGTGATAACACCAATTCCATCGGCATCTCCAAGAATCATATCATGCATTCAAAAACAAAACACATTTCGATAAAATATCATTTTGTTAGAGAACAAGTCACTGAAAAGAATATCAAACTTGAATATGTTGGTACAAAAGAACAAATCGTTGATATCTTCACTAAACCTTTACCTCGTGAAGCATTTGAATATCTTCACCGGAAGCTTGGGATTCTCCAAAGTTCTCATTAGATTTTCCTTATTCAGAAAGTAAAGGGGGAGTGGAAGTGTGTAGAGGTCCGCAGGATGGTTGTGTGTCAAGGGGAGTTACCCTTTGCCATTGATGTCAAAGGGGGAGAGAAGGTAGTAGGAAGAGGTGCCCTAATCGCAGGGGGAGTACTTGTGTTGCCATCAATGCCAAAGGGGGACATTTTTTATCTAAAGATGATCTGAGGTTGTCATTGATGTCAACCCAAGAAGCTCGAGGGGCTACCCTGTTCTTGCAAGGGAATTTTGACTTGACAACTTACTCTATTTTGAGTCAAGGATCTTCTAGATGGATTCTACTCATCAAGATGTTTCCGTTGATACATGGCATGCCAAGTAATTCTTCAAGGTTTGAGAGATATTCATGTTTGAAGTTAGTAACCCCAGTTAGTGGGCTAAAACCCTATGGGGTTGTGGCATGGAACTCATAATTGGTTTTGGTCATTGAATAGTCAATAATTAATAATTTTTTAAGCTACTAAAATGCCTCCAACATTCTCTATAAAAGCCCCTCTCAACACTATAAAAGGAAATCTCATATATCCTCCAAATGTAGTGATTGTGGCATGTTCGCTATAACTTCATTTCTGCAAAGTATTAGATACTGAAATTAAAACTCATTTGATTTTCAATCCTGATGAAGATCGTGACTGAATTTCCAATCTTGGTTCACTATATTTTCGGATATATGATCTGTGGAAGTTAGGGTTTTTGCAGGTTGCCGAATTTCATCTCAAAGAAGTGACCTTGGGAAAAACATCATAACTCTCTCTCAGAGAAGAGGATTGGAATTCTGTAAAAAGTGGCAGATATTGCATGGACTATATTTTTCTTTATATCAATTTTAGAGCCAAGGGAGGAAACAGTGACATGTGGTACATCGTACAAGTTTGCTCTATGGAATTAGCCCATAATTAGGCCATTGTGATAGATTGGGCATAACTTTGACTTGAAGAATCCAAATCAGGTTAGACCTATGGCATTGGAAAGACAACTCAAATGGATTCCATAGGACTGAAGATCACATGTTGGGGATTTGAAATCATAGAGATACATCAGATTAAATATCGTGCTCTTAGAAGGAAAAAAACTAGATCAAGTGTTGTCAAGGGTGCAAAGGACCAGACTTTCTAGGGTAGCAAAGAGCAAGGTGTAGCAAAATGATGCAGCATAGGTAAGATATAGGTAGTTATATTCTTTATATGCATGTTCATCTCTTAATTGCATTAGTTTCTTTGTATTCTAATTTGTTGTTTTTGTTTAGCACTGACATATGTTCTGCAGTATGAGGTAAGTTTTGCTATTATCATGTCATGGGTATTTCTTTGATGAATTTTTGCAGGTATTATATATTTATCAAGAGAATACTCAATCATAATCTAATGCTCTGAAAAGTGAGAAATGGTAGCATGACAAGAGCAACAATCAAGGTGCAGAATAACAACAAGAAGTTCACCACATGAAGTCTTCAAGTGGGAATTACTTCATAACCATTAATAAAAATTGAAGATTAACTAATGCTCTAAAAATATTTAAATGTGCTAATTGCTAAGGAATATTGATTCACCCCCCCTAGTATTTTCAAACATACTAGGATATAAATTATTTTAGGCTAGATATGTTAGGCTTAGGTAGATCTTGAAAGTTTAGGGTTTTTTTCTTGGATAAGGGAGAAAAACTAGGTAGCTAGGCCAAAGGGTCAAAGGGTTACAGCAACAAAGATATGAAGGAGAAAGGTAGTAGTACTTTTGTGATGGATTTCAGGTTTCTCTGGTTTTATTTTAGATTTTTTGATGAGAAAATTAGGTTCTGCACTTACAACATTGCGCTTCATTTTTTCCAAAGTTGTAGGATCTCTCTCCCTAAGCTAATATGCAATGTCTAGATCGAATGCATTAGGATAGTAAAGGAGGGCTAAAATAGGGAAAGGTTTTATATCATTAGGAATGGAATTGTAAACTAGATTGAATCGTGTTATAAACTCCTACATTGTCTCATTCGGGTTTCTTTTCATAGAACTATACTCAGCCAAAATATGTAATGGATTTTTTTTCTCTTGCCACTAGGCTAAGAATAACTCTATCAACCATTGGGAACTATTGATGGAATTGGCTGCCAAACTATGAAACCATTTCTTTACATCTCTAGAAAAACTATAGGCTATGGTCCTCACCTTTGAATCCTCCTCATCAACCTCTTCAGGATCAATAAAATCTATTAGTTTGGCAACATGTTGTTGTGTTGTGATCTTTGATGTTCCATCAAAAAGAGGGAGTCTTTGACCATAGTTCTGAAGTAGAGCAGCAAGTTGACTAGGTCATAATAAAGGAGAAAGCCATTCCATGACTGTTGGAGGAGGTAATAAATGTACTACAATGGGTTGTGTAGGAATTACAATAGGTTGTGTTGATGGGGATGATGATACTAATGGAGATAGTGGTAAACGAACTATGGCAGATCATGTAGCTGATGTGTTCAAAGATGAAGTGAAGGATGAAGCAATAGCCAAGTTTTCAAGCTAATACTGAATGTAATTTTTCTCAGTAGTGATTTGAAGTTGGTCCGCTAGGCTTTGAAGTTTATCAAAATTTAACCACAACTCATGATCAGTTTTGGAAAAGAGAGATTTAGCAGAAGGGAGGTAGGAATCAAACCTAATAGGGTCAAAAACCACTTTCAAAAGAGAAGACTCGGATTTAGATCAAAACAAAGATTGCTCAAACTGAATATCAAAATAAATATCTTCAATAGTAAATAATTGATTAGGTAGAGATGTAGTTTTTACCAATTTTCTAGGTTCACTTTCAGGAATAGGAGTTTTGAGTTTCTTAAGCAACTTCTCTGGATCATCAACAATAGTAGGTGGATTTGGGTCAGGATTTGACCTCATGTATCTTTTAGGAGCCAGAGTTTTTTACACCTTGAACTTGATGTGATTTCTCAAACCAGCGTTCTTTGGATACTGGAATTTATCACCCACAGAACCAGTCTTGAAAGCACTAATAGAAATAACCCCAGGAATAATATAACCTTCATTTCCCCCACAACGTCACCAAAATGTTATCCTCCATAATGTTCCACACCGAGAGGAACCGACAGAGTTAACCACAGACCAAGTTTTTAGTTTGGTAGCTAGCCCTACCAAACCAGAGAGGGATCTCTCTATGAAATCGTAGTCAAGAGATGACTGCAATGTAAAGGATTTTAGGCTAGATAGCTAGGCTCAGGTGGGTTTTGGAAAATTTAGGGTTTTTGATGTTGGATAAGGGAGAAAAACTAGGTAGCTAGGTCAAAGGGTTAAGGGGTCACATCAGAAAAGATATGAAGGATCAAGGTAGTGGTACTTTTGTGATGGATCTTAGGTTTTTTCAGTGTAGTATGGTGCTTAGAAGAAGCATAAAATATCTTAATGAGCATGAAACATGAATTCATTAAGCAAGAGTGAAAGTAACATATAATAATTTTCCATCAAAAGAGAGCTTAGTGAAAAGAATTATGTTTATAAAATGTAAGGAAAACTATTGAAGAGTTGATGAATGGAAGGAGAAGATTAATATCTTTCATATAAAATGATAACAAAGGAAAAATAACACCATAAACTTACTGCATATGAAGTCCTAGATAATAGCTGCAAACTGTATCCTTAGACTTCCAGAAAATGTCCAAGTATAAGCTACAATAGTTCTCTCCTCCCAAGTCCAACCCGTTCTATGACTAAGAAATTGATACATAAAGAAAAAAGTAACTTTCCCCACCCTCAGGGGTCGAATCAATGACTCTAGGAACTATTCCATGAGTTATTCTAACCAAACCCTAATGTCTAGGGAAGTTGAAACAACTTCTACAATTAACTTTGACTGCAACCTCTCTCATAAATGAAGCTCAACTTTCATCAAACAAAGACTAAAAATCATGTTTACATCATGTTTACATTTCCTCTTACCCTCACAATCATCTACTTTACCATTTTTACTTTTACCAAAGTTGACCAGGAATTACAAAAAATTACACAGTGACAATTTCACAAAAAATCATAATTTTCCAGGTGCGCAGCGACTTGTTCGAGGCCATTTTGGAGTCCATTTATGAAGTCCAAATCCAAATCTGAAGAATGTTCTGGAAAGAAGAGAGAATGTATATTTCTTTAGAGTATTTGTGCACTCAAAATGACTCATTTTTGGCTGATATATGGCCATTTTCCCAAGATGTCTCTAAGTGTGTAGAGAAATGGAAAAAGAGAGGCAGAAAGGTGATTTTTGGCCTCTTTTTTTGCAAAATTCTAAAAAAATGAGCCATGGATCAAGAAAGTGAGAAAATGGGTTTTTAGAGGAGGTCACAAGATTTCAAAAATTATGAGTTTTTATCATTTAGGGGCCTAAGGAAAAAGCGCAGCGTGAGCTCGCTGCTCATCTAGATAGAAAATTGCCAAAACTTGTAAATTTGCACCAATTTGCACCAAAACACAAAAATTTCTCCAAATGTTCTCAAAATTTGTCCAAATATGCATGATGAGGTTTTTTATGCAACCATGGATGCATCAGCAACCAATTATAACTTACCCTTATCCTTTTGGCTTATTAGAGTTTCCTTGAGTTTGGCCTTCAATTGCTTGATTCTGACTTTGGCAACTTGATTCTTTGTGTAATAATGGATGGCCATCTTCTATTGCAACTTGTTATCCCTTCTAGCCTTTTCAAGGAGCTTCTCAATGTGGAAATTTACCTTTTGAAGCCAAAACTCCATGTCTTCATTTATTTCCATAACAATCTTCTTCTCAAAGGTTAACTCTTCCATTGGTGGCCTTTGTTCTTTTTCTTTCTGAAGTGCCTTCCTAAGACCCATTGTTCTTGGTATTTTTCTTGACACATGTTCTTCATGCTTCTCAATTTCATTATGGTCCACCATTTCCTTTCCCTTCATATCTTGTTTCTTGACTTTGAATTATTATTTCTCCATAGCTAGCTATTATGCTTTAAGTTGACTATTTTCTTGCTCAAGGAAAGAAATGATGAATTTGGCCCTTGCCAAATTGTCCTTGACCTCCATGATCTGAGAATCCTTCTCTTTGATGACTTGTTGTAGGGTTTGATGCTCATCTTGTGCCTCCAAGTAAATTAGGTCAAAATCATGCTCAATGAGCTCTTCATCATGCAAATAACCTCATGATGTGATCGTGATCCCTGTTTTGTTGATGTAGTATACTTGGCCCCTTCCTCAATTTGAGGAGAAAACACAAGCCTGTTGGAAATAATACTGAGGAGGTGGGGTGAATAAGTATTATCAAATCTATAAATTTTTCATTTCGTACTCAGAATTATATACGCTACTTCAATGAAGGTAACTCGCGTGTACACGCAACTGTCTTTAAAGCAACCAACGTATATCCAACAAACTTATGATTCAATTAATTCATCATATGTTGATATTTAATCAATGCATCAGTACTTCATTAACCATATAAATAGTAACCATGTGTAGTAATAATAGAATAAACCATCACACATAAGCAACATACATGAACACCAAGATTTAAGGTGGAAACCCAATGCGGGACAAAAACCACATGTTGTTGTCTTCTTTTAATATAAGAAAAACTTGTTTACAATCTTGTACGGGTGCAGACTCATACCAGTTGGTAGGCACCCACCTGCAAAAGGCTACAACCTTCTCTCGTTCTCCATCTTCTAATGGAAGGGAGCTACAACCCCCTAGCTCATGTACTAGTCGATCCGTTTACTAGTACATAGGCGCTGACCTACAGAAGGATCCAACCTTCACTCATTTTCTAGCTGCTACTGGAAGGGAGCTCCAACCCCCTGGCTCTTGTACTAGTCGATCCATTTACTAGTACGTAGGCGCCAACCTACATAATTCTCCAACCTTCACTCGTTTTCCAACTGCTATTGGAAGGGAGCTCCAACCCCCTGGCTCTTGTATTGGCCGATATGTTTACCCGTACATAAGCGCTGGCCTACAGAAGGCTACGACCTTCTCTCTTCCTCTAGGGATCATTTTTCATAAATTTTCAGGCTGGATACTCCTGTAACACAACACCACAATCTAAAGGTCAAGTTTCATCAAATTTTCATATTGGACCCATCAACAATATTGAAGCTCAAAATAAATCACTACTGCAATACAACCATCAAATACATCTACATCAACCAATCACTTAAACTCAATCATCAATCTCTGAATCAACCACAACTCAATCAATCATTGAAAACCCATCATCACAGAAGAAAATCACAATCAATCAATCTGAAATTTCAGAACACTATCACCAGAACACAGTCATCGAAACACAAAGCAGAACTCAGAACTCTGCAACAACAACCAGATCCAACTACAACTTCAAATATCATATTTCATAATGTATACGCTACTTGGATGTGGCTGATCGACATGTATACATGCTTTTACCAAAGAAAACTGGTGTATAGATCTGCAAATACTATCTTAAAAACTTCTCATATATTCCAGACTTTAGTCATACCGAGATCATAACATTTACATAATAAAACATGCATTAGTATTCAAATCTAGACTATCCATGATAAAACCACATGATGATAATTCATTTCATGCATTATGATCCTGATCCATCATCCATCATCAACCACATAGGTGCATCCTTAGTTCAGATCAAGCAAAGCATTAGAAACCCATAACCTGCATATTTGATCTAACACTTCATAATATATTCAATACTTACACACTCTGGCCTAATGATCTTCTCCTCCTTATATAGTTTTAGGATTTTCTCTATACCTTAGACCAATACCTTGGACCAAATACCTTGGACTAATACCTTGGACAAAAACCTTGATTTTCCATCCCATACGCGCTTTTCCTTCTGTGAAAGTGCGTGTATACGTATACGCTCCTTTTTCTTTGTTAACTCACTTGTATACACTGCTTGGACAAAGTAAACCAGCGTACACTTCTTAAACCACTCTCTTTCTTCAATCTCCAGAGTTTGAATTGTAATCCTTTGTTGTTAACTTGTTTCACTGTGAACTGTCATCTGTGTGAGTTGCCATCAAGGACAACGCCTATATCATAATGCCAACAATCTCCCCTTTTGGACTTGATGGTAACAACAACACCAAGACACTCTCCCCCTTTGACATCAAGGGCAAAGGGAAGACAAAGATATTTTCTCCCTTTGATATACATTATGTTGTCCATACTCCCCCTGAGTACATGCTGAATTCTCTAATTAAGCTCCCCCTTTGTACATGTTGAGATGCACTAAACTGTCCATGCTCCCCCTGAGCACATGTAGAGTCTGTAAAAATAATTTCCGAAATAATAACATGAATCTATAACTCAACTAAGTTAGTATGACCTTCCTATCACCAATGACTCATACATACATCAATCTCCCAACTAAGTGGGGATACACCAATTTTGACTCATCCACCCAACCAAGTGGGGATATACCAAATGTTTATACATGACTGAAATAAAAATTATTGTGTCATCCTTCCCATGCATAGTGGGGTTAAAAATTAGGTCTTTTCATGACCTTTACATCAAATGATATACATGACATTTATAACAAGGACCAACAATCTAAACAAGACCATGATAGTCATCAACAACTATCATACACCATCAGCATCTGTCAGCAACATCAAGATCAACAGCCTGTACATGTCCATCATCAAATGAGTCACCTGAATCAAACAACTATGTGGATCAAGCAATATAATTATCTTCATGTACCATAATGCCAATAATGCATTATTAGAAGCATATGCTCCCCCTAAACCTGTACCAGTTGTTCATTGTCAAATATGATCATTGAAAATATCAATAAGAATCATCAAGGCATCATCATCAATCAGATATACATCAACTTTTTAAGAAATCATGAGGACCAACACATTTCCACATATCATCAACAGATTGTAACCATCATCAAACAGAGCAGATAATTGACTGAACCATATCAGACCCCTTTTCCTGAGTCTGTCCCACTAATTTTTCCTCAAACCAACATATACACGACTATGCAGCTTCGAACTCGTGTATATACACGACTTGTCTTCATGAAAATTGCGTATGAGATTTAGAACACTGGAGTTTCACACATTCAGCTCCCCCTGAGTCTATTATTTCTGTACATTGTGCTATGCCACATCTTTCTGACTGTACTTCCTTATTCTTCCATATCTTTGAGTCTGATGATGTTTTCTCCTTTTGGTATGGTGCCCGAAATTTTCTCCTGCATGCCTTTGATATATGTCCAAACTTGTTACATGCATAACATCTTACATGTTTCACATTCCTTCTATAGCAGTCAATTGCTTTGTGACCAAACTTATTGCAAGAAAAGCAATATCCCTTAAAGTACCTGGAAGCTGATGATCTATCTATTTGATGATCTTGAACCATTCTACTTCTGCATCTCGCTTCAACATGTCCAAAATTATGACATATAAAACATTCAACATTATTCATCGGAGGAAATAACCTAATATCACTTCCATAATTAGGAGTAAAAGATTTTCTTTGAAGACTTTCTTTCCTTGGTTGTTGGTGGGGTTGACCTCTCATCTCCTTGTTGATAGTTTCATATTTTGCATTAAAGTTCCTTGCCTCATCTTGTGAGCTAGATTAACCTTCAATAGATTCATGAAATCCAACACTAGTTTTGATGGTAGGAGACCTTTGACTACTAAGAATATTATCCAAAATCTTAGTACTGTCTTGAAATCGTAGTAGTTTATCCTTTTCTTCTAATTGACCTTTTAAGATATTTACCTCAACTTGATATTGCTCTTCCTTTTCCAGATATTGCTTCTTCAAGATTTCTTCAGCCTTTCTTCGTTCTTCCACTTTTTGCCTTAATTTGAGAATCTCATTTTCTTGTTCTTCATCTGCTTGAGGTAGTTCTTCATTCTGCTTATTTTCAAGATCTTCTTTTAGAGAAATGATCTTAGCTTCAAGACTTTCATAGTAATTGGATCTATCTTTAAGTCTCTTGATTTTTGCACTCTTTTCATTTGCTTCATTTCTTAATGATGTCACTTCATCCTGCAGCTTTTGAAATTGATCTTCATTTTCCTTGTACTACTTCCTTACTTTGTTTCCTTCCTCTAGCTGAGCTTTTAGTATGGTAACTTCTTCTTTGAAGGCACACTCCATTTTGTTAAATATATCTTGTTGACTTCTGATTTTATCTATGAGTCTTTTAACTCCTGCCTCTATCTTTCTTTCACAATCACTTCCAATATCTTCAATATTGCATGAACAAATAAAAGTATCACTAGAAGACCAAAAATTTGTACATGATACTTCATTTGCTTGTTCATCTTCAATCTGAGGTGATTCTGAATCTAAATACTTGCTTCCACCTAATGGCCAATTGTCTCTCCTGTTGTAATTGTTCCTTTGAGATGTCTTCTTCTTCATAGGTGCTTTCTTCTTTAGCTTCCTTCCCATTGTTTCTACGGATCTCCTTCAAGTGATCAAGTTTATGCCAAAGGACCTGCTCTGATACCAATTGTTGGAAATAATACTAAGAAGGGGGAGGGGGGTGAATTTATATTATCAAATCTATAACGTTTTCATTACATTCAAAAGGGGTAGCCACGTGTTTGTGATGTAAAAGACTCTAGAAGAGTCTATTTTGTAACTCTAGTTAAGAGTTTATCTAGTTAAACTTAACCACTAGTAGGCTATCGGCTGTGTTATAACCGGGCCACTAGGAGGAAGAGGCATTCCATACTTTCGAGAGCATTTTGTTCCATAGTTTAGAAAAGATAGGTAGGAGAGCTAGGAGGTAGAGAACATAAAGAGGATCTATGCATTGTAGCATCCCACAAGCCACGGACATTACTTCTTTATATCTATAGCCATATTTCCAGACAGAGAAAGAGAACGAAGCAGCCTCACCTTCCAGTTGGGTTTTCTCCTAAAAGGGTTTCCCAGAGAGAATATCTTGTGTATTATGTGTGTGTGAACTTATTTTTACATTCTATACTTTTCTGCTTGATTTACTTGTACATGCATGCACTAATTACAGTTAATTTTACAGTTCTAGAAATTAAATAAAACTGTAATAGTGTATAATCTCATACTTTAATATAATATTATAAGATCTATTATGACGAACTGTCAAGTGGAATATCCATGACAGTTTAAGGATCATTTGGTATCAAAGCAATTTTATTTGGGTATTTTGTGGAGATTTCAGGGATTTATATTGGCGAGGATGAAAATCGTAAAACCATAATCATGGGCGATGAATCTATAAATGAACCTCGTGATCCTACAGAGGTGAGGTTTCCATGGCTTGAAGAAGAAGTCACAGATATAAACTGTAATGTAAACCTCCTCATGGTGTCCCTAAGCAATAAGATTAGGATATTTGGAGAAGAAAGGGGTTTAAATGCAGAGGACAAATCAAAAGGGTGATCTGGAGATCAGGAAGATGTAGATAATCAGCCGAAGAAAGAACCCAGAAAAGATCAACCCAGTTCAAGTGCTGTGAACCAATCCCTGTTTAAAGTGGAAGCAAAATTTGATATCAAGACATACAATGGTGAGATCAACGTTTTGAAGGAAAACCACTGGTTGCAACAACTAGAAGTTTATTCCAATGTCCATCAAATAGAGGAAGCACAAAATATATCATTCGCGCAGCTGAAATTGGAGGGTTATGCACTAACTTTGTGTGAGAGCCACATGGAAACCCTGAGGTTGGAGGGAGAACCTCTAGTGACTAAGTGGGATAATTTCAAAACCCTCATTAAGTCATAGTTTCATCCCATTGGGTACATCGAAGACTAGTGGATCCGATGGCATTACTTCAAGCAAAAGTTGGGCCAAAGCATGCAGGAGTACTCCACAGAATTCAAAAAGATGGTTATAATCTTGGGTATCTCTCCAAAGAACCAAAATGTACTCCTCAAGTATTTGGGGGTCTACACCACCATGTGCATGAGAAAGTGATGTTGTTCAAGCCCAAAACGGTGGACAAGGCTTGTGTATGGTTATAGTACCTGCAGAACATAAGCTTGAAGAGAGCACAATCAAGTGGATTGAAGAAAAAGGAGCAACAAGATGCTTCTAAGGAGGGGAAGAAGAAGCAAAAAGGGGAAAAGATAAAAACACAGCAGCCACAACACACCAATGAAAATAGTCTACCAACCACTACAAGATTGATGGTCATACAGAGGAGAAGTGTTGGAAGATGCATCTAGAGCTAAACCTGGAGAACAAGAAGAAATATAATAAGAAGAAGAATCTCATGGCCACTAATTCGAGCAACCTGTTAGTGCCTAAATCTACCTCAGGCTGAAGAAAGGTAGGTCTAGGGTAACATCAAACCATGCTTAACCTGGTAGCTAGCCCTACCAAGTCGGGAGAGGGCTCTCTCCTTGTCAATCTCAATTAGGACATTGGCAACTAGGGCTTGAGATGACTGAAACGAATGATGATTTTAGGCTAGGTATAATAGATCAGAGAATTTTTGTTTGATTTTAGGTTTTGGTTGTTGGATCAATTGGAGAAGGCAGATTGGGTCCGGGAAATCAACTCAGGGACACAGTCATGTCCTATGGGGCAAGGTAGACAAGAGTTTATGTACTAGAAATTGATTGAGATGGTAGATTAAGATAGCTGCGGAGTTGAGGAGGGCATAAGAAGCTATGAATCCTATTCAAATAGTGAAAACATTGAAAACCAAATGCATTCTCAAGACAAAGCACTGTAAATTAGTGTATTTTGTCTATTCACCTTGATTCATTTAGTTTAGAAGAGAGAGAGAGAGAGAGATGTGAATACATGTAAAACATCAGAAAAAACTCATTACAAATAAGAAACTATACATAAACTCATTTTCACAAGAATCCCACAAAAATAGCTATGAAACCTAGTTTTATTCCTTGCCAAACTGCTGATACAAATGTTCAGTGAGTCCAACACTTCTGCCAAAGTCCAACCCTTACAAATGACTGAAAAAACAAATGATATAGACATCGAAACCACCTGTGCTATCCATCAGGGGTCAAATCCAAGAGATAAGGGACTATTTCAACCATATCTAAACTAGGAACACAAAAGTAGGCAGTGGAACAGCTTGCCTCTAAAACCTAGGAAACCAATTCATTACAGCTCAAAACCACTTGGAACTTGATATATCTACCCTATGAGGTGATTTTCATCTATACTTACATCAAATACATAATTTACCATGCATACATTTACCTAAACAAGAAGAAAAGTCAACCATTGAAGAAACTGGGCGAAATTTTGAGTTTTAGGCAAAATTGGCAAAATCTACCTAATGCGTAGCACCCTGAGCCTGATGCATAGCGCCACTTGAAGACTGCGTTGGGAAGCCTTCCACTCATCCAAATCAAGCCCAATATGGCTTGTTGGAAAGATCTGCCTGTCTAGTTTCTGGAACACTTTGAATTTTCGGATTTGCAGTTTATTTGATCCTAAAAACGTTGATTCTCCCAAGACTTCTTCTTGTGGGTCCAAAAGTGGCAGAGAGGGCATTTTTTGGGTGTTTTTTACCCTTTTGGTGGCCCAGATCATCTCCAAAATTGATGAAATTTTATGGGTTTACTTATCTTTTTATAATGAATCCAAATATATAAGCCAATTTTCAAAAGGATGCACCAATTAAATGTGCAACGCCAGTGGCACTACGCATCAGCCGGAATTTCCAGTGTTGCAAAATTTAATGCACAGTGCCACTGATTTGATCTGCAACGCCCTTTTGAAGACCGATTGTGGAGGCCTTCCCGGTGTCCAAATTGGGTTCCAGATAGCTCGTTGGAAATATTATTGAGTCTACTTTCCAAAACATCTTAAATTTCTCAATTTGGAGTTCATTTGCCCTGCCAAAAGTCAAATCTCCCAAGACTGGTCAAAATGTGCAAAATGAGGCTACCTAAATGCAGAGTGTTGTTGTAGTCAACTTAGGAAGGTCTTTCTCAACTCCAAATTGAGCTCATGATAGCTCATTGGAAATCTCCTTGTGTCTAGTTATCATTTCATTCATCAAGAAAGTCATTTGGCCAACCAATCTAGGAGAAATATTGATTTTCCCAAGGCCACTCCAGAGGTGCAGCAACCCTCCTGAGGCAACTTTATTTTTGACATTTCTCTAAAACCATGACACCTGTGTAAAATGTGAAGGAGGTTTTTCTTCCTTGGCCTATTATGGACAAAAACTCTCTCACATTTTCCAAATTCATTTTTTCTTTCTCAGAAACATCATTTGAGTAAAACCTATCCCGATGTGTGGAACAGGGGATTTGTCAAAATGAAGTGAAATGAAGGGGATAAGGGGCTTCTAAATTCTTGAGAAAGTTTTTGGAAGTAGGGAGGGATGTTAGGAAGCAGGGGAAAGTGAAATTTCAAATGTTGAGTGAGGGGAAGGGGTTCAAAAGGGAAAAACACAGGCCTAGCCTAGAAAATTGCCAAATTGTAACAAGAAGCTAGGGTTTGTGGGAAAATGATGAATTTGAGGGATACCAGTGATGGGAAGTGCTTCAGAAGGTACATTAAGGATAGGGGAAGGTGAATTAGCATCATGATACAAGTTTTTTTGATGATTTGACCATCCAAGAGAAATTACTTTCAAAACCCTAGGAGAGGGAAATGAGCCTTACCTAGTGCAACTGAAACACGAATAAGGTGTAAAATGGACCATTGGAACCTGAAATGATGATGACAACTCTCTAAATGATGGTACACTCAGCCGAATGGTGACATGGACCAATACTTGGAAGACTTTGGAAGGAGTGAAAACAAATCCTAGACCTAATACCCAGTGACCAAATTTTACTTGAAGACTCACTGAAATGACAAAATTTGACCTTGACACCCTAAAATCACTTTGTAAGAGCATGTTTGATCACTGGTGGAAGGCTTCAAAGACTGACACTAACATTGGCTCCATTGGGGATGGTAGCTCCTTGGAGGTGCCAAGAACCACAGATCTTTGGGAGAGCAAACCAGTGCCTTATTCATTGGGAAATATGGAATCAACATCTTGGCAACAAAAACATCAAAACTCAAGACTTATGACTCATAAATGAAATGAGTAAGAACTAAGACTAACTCAAAACTGAAACAAGACACTCAAAAGCTGAAACTAGATATTCAGCAGCTGAAACTAGACATTCAGCAGCTGAAACTAGACACTCAGCAATTGAAACTAGGCTGCTAAAACTAGACACTCGGCAGCTGAAACTGGACACTCAGCAGCTGAAACTGGACACTCAGCAGCTGAAACTATCTCGAAACTAATGAAAACAAAAAACGACTCATGACTTACTATCCACCTAAGGTGTGACAGTGCCTTAGCAACAAACAAAGAAAACTACTTTTGTGTTCTTCTTTATGAAATATAAATGAAGAGGAGTAGGATGGACCAACTTGTGTCTTGCGCTAGTCCTTTGATCCACTTTCTCTTCTCTTTGACAGCTTCCTGCTACCTGCTCCCTCGCTTGCCCAGCTTCACCAAGTTCCTGCAAGATCACAAGAGAGGAAAACTACACAAAGACATGGATTTATATTCATAAATAGCTTAGGATCAGATTTAAGCTAAACATACTAATGCAACATACATCAAAGATACACAAGCATGTAGGAGAAACTCAAATAGTTTTATTGATATGACAAAAAGATCCAGGAGAAGATACAACCAAGTGAGTCCCGATCCAGCATCAACCTCCCAGCAAAGGAATCCCTTCTTCACCTCCAACAAAGCATAAATCACCCAATACTCTAATCTCAATCCACAAACCAACAGCAATTCTCTGGAATTTTGAAACAAGTACTTACAAATATTTTTAATGGTAGCAGTCCATTGAGATTTGAGGGCTTCAAATCATGATAACAGCCACCTGCCTACTGGTGGGCTCCAGTATTGTAGCAATAATGCTACAACTCCTGGGGCTTCCTGTCTCTTAATTTTATCAACCCGGTAGTTCATACAAACTTGGAAGCGACGGTGTTGTATGCACAAGTACTAGCTCTTGTCGCAGCTGTCACTTGGTCAGCTGGCACAAGTCCGCTAGGTCTCAAGCCAACTTCTATATGCTCTCAGAAGAAGCTTTCTAAATGATGGACGAAGGCTATCTCGAAGGAAATTAATCTATTTTGCAAAAATGAACTGAAAGCCAAAAAGAAACACAAACCCTAGCAAACACTAGCAAACCCTAATTCTACCAGCTAGTCCTACTGATGCAAAGGAAAGAATGCAAACAACGAAAAGAGATGCCATTACTTCTAGGAAGGTAAAATGCATGTGTCTACGTTATCACTATCTGAAAAAAACATCTTTTTGTATTTTTGATTAAGTTGTTGAAATTATCATGCATGTGCTTCTAACTAGTTTTCCACTGTGTAGGGATGGATCAAGGGATGAAATGCTTTGGGAAAGGTTGGGATGGTACAGAGAGGGTCTAAGGGATCCCCAGTATCCTTTCTGAGAGTTTCACAAAGCCTGGATGACATGCAACCGTGTTCATGAACTTCTACAGGAAGTCTGCAGGGGTTTCTACAGGAAGTTTCTACAGGATGTTCTGTAATTCTTCTACAGGATGTTTACGAATTGGATTTTTGAGGATGGATGGTTGAAGGAAGATGCATGGATGGTTATGGAGGTAGGATGGGGGTCTGAAGTGACCCAGGAACTGATGGATGGAGTGGTGAGATGATGTGGAAAGCTGACTTGGCTTGAAGGTAGTTGAGACAACCATGGGGAAGAAGGTAAGGTTACTTGGCAAAAGAGAAGATGGGAGATGAGGGAACAGACTTGGTGATGGAGGAGCTGATCTAAACGAGGCTCAAATGAATGAGGAGGTGATGAAGATGCCCTGCATAGTGGTTACTTGATCAAACCAACTACATCTTGCATGCAATCGAAATATCATGTGATCTATCTAACAAGTTAATGAAATCGGTGGACAGCAACCTTATTCATGAAAAGAATCACGTACAACCTGTGAACAAAACATTATCAAAGAGATATAAACGCATGAATAACTCCTACAAATCTATCTTAAACATAAGAAACTACTTTAACCATCAAAAGCAACCTAAGTAACACAGCATGAATTAAATCTAAAGAGCAGATTTTTTCTCAAGAACGCAGCAAACACACATAAAGAGAAACAAGGGAGGTACTGGGCGCTTGAGATGGGCCCAACCCCAAGAGCTACAGCCTCCCATGAAATATTTAGAGCTGGTGCAAAGCTGGATCCATATTTATTAATCAAGAAATGAAAAGTACATCAAAATTGTCCACAAGGAGAACTTGAACATGAGCTGAAAGCAAAGCTAATCTATTGCATAAAAATCGAACTACAAACTAGCTAACTAATGGCTAAAACAAAATGACTAAATAGCTAACCCAAATGAGGCCCCAAGCCTTCTTATTTATACAATTTTGAGGACCCAACAGTCCTCCTAAAAGTTAGGGACTTGGCTGCCCAAGACTTGTAGTTAACAGCAGTCCAACTTGACTTGCTTGGCTGCCCTTGAGCTGATTGATTCGGTGGCCCTTGAACTCCGAGCTGATGGTGGAGAATTCGAGGTAAGGGCCCATAAATGAGGGGGACACCTTCCTACAAATCCTCTAGCTTGTTCTCCCACGAATTTGGCTGCCAAGTGCTCATTAAGACCTTCCATTTTGTCTCCAAGTTGACCAAAAAGGCTACACAAAGCACCCATTAGACTTGTTGGCATAATGACTAACCAAATTCACTCTATTAACACAAATATAATCAAAAACATGCAATAAACAAATGAGAATGGTGGATTAAGTCAAATTAGGAGGTTGGATGAGCCCAAATATTTGTCCATTTTTGGGGCTCATCATCACCCCCCTACTGAAAGTGTTGCTCATCCTCTGAGCAACCAAATCTCTCTCCTCGTCTTTGATGGCCCTGGTGGCTTCCTTGGCTAGCATCTCGGCTGATTTCTCCTTTGGCTTCCCTCTTTTCAAACTTTCCTGTAGAAACTGTTTGCTGGCTTCCTGTAGAAACAGTCCTCTGTTTTCCTGTAGAACAGTCTGCTAACTTCCTGTAGAACCAATTTCACTGATTTTACTTGCTTGGCTGGGGGTGCCTTCTCCTTGAACTGTGCTGCTACCTGGAAGCTGACGAATCCAACTGACGCAAGCCTGGAGCTTGCCATACCCAGGAACTTCATCACAGTTCTTATCCAAAAGTATCATCATTATCTACCCAAGTCAGAACCTCAATAATTGGCAAATTCAAAACTATCACTTGCAGAAGCTTATAACATGTGCCTTCAAACTCAAACACAAATCTTGTATATGCGCCTTCAATATCAGATTCAAAGACCAATCAAACAAGTGCGCCCATATTTACATTCAACTCAGAACAAATTTGGATTCCAATATAAAGCTCTGACTAAATAATGCCATAGCAAATATTTATTAGAACTGCACTTTCTAACATATCACAACAACGCAAGGAATCCATTATAAATCTGGATATGCTAACAAAAGTGATTGCCTCAACAATGCCTCTGCAATTCACCCATTGACTCTACCCGCACACAAGTCGAGGTGTAACCATTTCTTCATGATTTGCGCCTTTGATTTCTTTAAATATTTGGACAGTGATATGCACGAGGCTTCTGCCAACAATTCTATTCCTTTGCAAAATTCTTTACATATACTCTGGTAAACTGCGTCTTTCCAGTGACCAGATCAGCTCAGGGTTATGCCATTCGATCAATTTACATCATTAGCATTCAACTCCGGCAAACGCATTAACTTTCTGGTTCCATACCCCAGCAGATCGATTTTTAAAACTGTGCTCAATTTAATAATTCAACAAATGCATTCATTCTAAATTTAATGACAGTGTTCAGTAAATACAAACTCATGAATCCAATTTGGAATAATCATTACAGCAAGCACCAATTAATCACTACGGCAACCCCTTAATCGATCTTGAGATACATCGATCTTTCACAGCAATGATTTTAACTGCATTCAACGTACTCAATTTCTAGCAACATAACTCTGCACCCATTTTTTTGCGCCCAGATTTTGGAATTGTTTTCTTATTGAAATTAATTCACTGCATTAACTAACAGCATTAAACTTTGTACAATTGCATATAGGAATCGAACCAATTGAAACTTGTCTCCTTCGTCTGCAAGTTGTGTGTCGATTGCACAATATCGACTATTCAAATCTTTTAATCGATTTCACAAAATGCCATATCGTTTTCTAAAGCGCTTCCCAATATACATCTATGCAATGCTGCAAATATTCATATATATATAACCTGCCAATGTGCTGTACAAACAGTGAAATCGACTTTTCCAAACTCAAATGCCGGAGTCACATATTTGCTGTACTGTTCAAACTATGTTAACATATCAATTTCAATGAACTTCCGCTGGTCTGGAAATCTTCCGCTGTATATGCTCCATAGCCCCTTCATTTGTGTGGTTTTGCAAACTGTAGTTCTGCAATGGCATTAGAGCTTTCTGTAGCAATCTTGATGGCGGCTGCTCTTGTGCTAATAAAAATCACCAACGAAATCCACACTTCCAGTTGTGTGCAAGTTGACTAACAGATGAGCGCTTATTAATTTCTGCATGACTGCTGGTGGAGTGAGGTGGCAAAGACGTGCTGGCCCATGCAACTGTTCATGAACTGCAGTGGTCATTGATTGTTCTCTGCTTGAAATTACGTCCATCAATCATGCTGCAGTTTAAATGGTCACCACTACCTGATTTCAATTTTTTTCTTGAGACACGTGTGCTCAGCCACCCACCGAGTGCTATGGAACTGGATGACGGTGGTCAGTCAGCTAGCCACCAATTCCTTTAATCCCGACCATCTCATTGTTCATGCAGTTTACGAATTACATTCATGCAAACAGAGGAATAGGTTTTGTCACGTACCTGAAGCCAAACGGCTGCTTGTGAAGCTTCTTGCTGCTGTATGCTCTGATCCTTTGATTGCATGAGGCTTGGCTAATGATTTTTGATTGCTTTTCCTTGTGCAGGCGTCCTCTGGCTGGATTTGAGCTGCATGCAATCGTTTCCACGTTCAACTCTGCCCGTTCAAGCTGCTGTTGCTGCATGGTCACAAAACCAGAACTTCTTTTTGCCATTTCTCCCAAACGGTAGATCGGATTGATCTAAAACTTGGTGAGCATGTTCCTATCATCATTAGGCATCTCCCATAGAAAATTCGTGATCAATGGATGCACGGATTTCGAGAAAAATGGAAAATGGCTGAAGATTTCAGAGGTCGATTTCTCGAAAACCGTGCATCAGAATCGGCTGAAACTGCTTGGGTAGGCTACTATCACCCATGTGCATCTCCCCATGAAACAGGTTTTGAAACGAGTGCACGGTTATGGAGAAAATGCAAAGATGGATGATGGTGATGGAGGCTGATTCCTTGGAAACCGTGCACCAGAATTGAATGAAACTGCTCAGGCATGTTGTCATCAACCTTGTACAATTCCCCATAAAGTGGTTTGTCAAATGGATGCATGGTTTTTAAGTTATGGCAAAAACAAATTCTGCTTTATGGATTTTTGCTTCAAGGCACTTTGCATGTGTTTGCATGGTATGACAAAATGAATTTTGGCTGTGATGCAGGTATGGAGATGATGGAGGAGGAGTTGGAAGATTGCATGAGGGCTTCTGAACCCTTGAGGAAGCTACCATGCTCGCCAAACCACTTTTTGAAATGCATGCCTAGTTTCCCACAATTTCTACAGGAAGTTCCTGTAGAAGCACAATGAGAAGCACAAGGAGGTGGCAAAATGATGGAGAAAGGCAATGGATGGACACACAAGTGCTTGTAGGCCTAATCAACAAATTCCCACCATCAGATTCACTTTTGAAATTGGATTTGGCTCGTCCAAAGGTTCTACAGGATGTTTCCTGTAGAAATACAGAGCTTCCTGTAGAAGGCACAAGAAAAAGTCCTTTGACCTTGATTTGAGTGCTCCTCCTGTCATGAAACGTCCTTCTTTAACCTGCAATGTCATTGCTGCAACATGAAATTATTCAATGGAGATTAGCTTTATTTTTCTTTTTCTTTTTTTCTCCTTTTTTTTTGAAAAAACAACTAGGGCGCCTCATGGAGGTTTTCACCCTAATTGCCTACCCTGGGCGCCTCCAAGGGAGGTTTTCACCCAGAGATCTTATTCTCTTTTCTCTATTTTTTCCAACCCATTGACCGCCTCATGGAGGTTTTCAATCAATGAGCCAATCTAAGGCGCCTCCGAGGAGGTTTTCACCTTAGATTTTTATTTTTCTCTTTTTTCTCATTTTTTCTTTTTCTTTTTTTTTTCTCTTTTTTCTTTTTCTTTTTTTCCTACCCTACCCTACTTGAAAAACAAAATCATTTTCAAGTATAAGAATACTTCCAATGGAGCCATGTGCACATCGAGATTAGAGACAAGATGATGTGAAGGCTCGAAATGCATGCTTGGACAAGTATCCAGATCTCAGAGACCAAATGATCTGATCTTGAAGGGGTCAAACATAGCTGAGGAAGAGAGTACTGCTGCAACTTAGTGACTGTCTAAAACCATATCTCAATATAGCTTTGATATCCTTGGTTCTTTTGCTGATCTGGATCATTCGTCATGTCACCTTCTATCATGACCTTCTGATCTTCCTCTTTTTGTTGATCTTTCTCTTGAATACATGGAAGATTTGATGGTAACCATGAAGGAACTCTCTCGATCTCTGATTCTGATCTCTTCTCTTCATTAAGTGCAATCAATGGTTCTTTGATCTCCTCTTTTGAATCTTCTTTTGCTGGATGTGATCCTTCAATGCTTTCAAGATGATCTCTTTTTTGCAATGCTTTTCCTGAGCTATGGTGAAGATCATTGAGCTCAAAAGGAGTCATTTGCACATGTTGTGCCTCAGCTTTGCACTTGTGTTGAGCTGCTCCAATGTGTGGGTTTGGAGATGATGGTACGGGTAGTTGAGTGGAGGTGTGAAATTGAGATGGATATGGATGGCATGGTGGTTGGGTAGGCATTTGAGGTTGCCTTGGTGGAGGAGGAGGTGATGGTTGTGGATGAGCAGGTGGTGGAGGAAAATGAGCAGGATGAGAGTTGTACTGGGGCCTCCACTCCTGATAAGGTGCATTCCACTGAGGCTGTGGCGGAGCATAAGAGTGAAACGAATGAGCAGTTGGTTGGGCATAATATGGATCTGTGAAGGAATAAGGAGGAGGTGTGAACCAAGAAGGATGAGCAGGGGGACCCCAAGAAGGCATGAAGGTGGCTTGATAAGGGTCATAATAGGTCTCGGGTGTCCCTTGCAGCTCCTACTGGTAAGATCTAGGTCCATGCGGCCTCCTTTGGTTCATATAATGGAGTGATTCAATGGCTTCTTGGGTTCTCTGATATGCAACTTTGAGTCTGGGTAAGGAAGAGCACTGATCTGTAGGATGGTATTCTTCACAGATGAAACACACTTCTAGGGAGTGCATTGGACATTCGTTCCTAGGATGCTTTCTAGTGCACCTAGGACAAAAAATGGCCAAAGCCCTCTTGGCTTCTTCTTGCTTCTTTTGGATCCGCAAGGTATCCAGTTGCATGGCAAGAAACTGCCTCATATCACTCTTGAAATCTTCCAGCTGATCTGCAAATTCTTGTTGGGACAAGGTACTGCTCCCAACATTCCTGCTTGTAGCCATTTTCTCCAGAGGAATGGTTTCTTCTTCTTCCCTAGAGGTTCTTTAAATATGCCTTGATGTCCACCCAGGGGTTCTTTCATCACAGCTATCGAAGAAGAACGTTGGCTATGTGAAGCAGTGGGGGTGTTGTGCAATCATTATTCTAACTTATCTCTACTCCTACAAAGCATGAAATGAAATCTTTTTGGTTGTTTTTTTCTTTTTTCTACTTCTACTTGCAAAACTGAAATAGATTGAACTGCAACTAACTATCTTGCTGAAATGAAAATGCGGAATTGAAATGAAAGCAGGAAAGGACTAATCTATTTTGCTCAAATGAAATTGCAGGAATGAAATGCTAATCTACGCTTGCATAAATGAAATTGCGGAATTGAAATGCTAATCTACGCTTGCAGAAATGAAATTGCGGAATTGAAATGCTAATCTATGAAAGCAAGAAATGCTAATCTACTTTTGCATAATGGAAATGAAATAAAATACTTAGCAGAAGGTTGTAGTAGAAAATAGAAGAATAGCAACAATCACCAATACTCTGCCGCTTCCCCGGCAACGGCGCAAAAAAGATGGTGGGCTCCAGTATTGTAGCAATAATTCTACAACTCCTGGGGCTTCCTGTCTCTTAATTTTATCAACCCGGTAGTTCGTACAAACTTGGAAGCGACGGTGCTGTGTGCACAAGTACTAGCTCTTGTCGCAGCTGTCGCTTGGTCAGCTGGCACAAGTCCGCTAGGGCTCAAGCCAACTTCTATATGCTCTCAGAAGAAGCTTTCTAAATGATGGACGAAGGCTATCTCGAAGGAAATTAATCTATTTTGCAAAAATGAACTGAAAGCCAAAAAGAAACACAAACCCTAGCAAACCCTAATTCTACCAGCTAGTCCTACTGATGCAAAGGAAAGAATGCAAACAACGAAAAGAGATGCCATTACTTCTAGGAAGGTAAAATTCATGTGTCTACGTTATCACTATCTGAAGAAAACATCTTTTTGTATTTTTGATTAAGTTGTTGAAATTATCATGCATGTGCTTCTAACTAGTTTTCCACTGTGCAGGGATGGATCAAGGGATGAAATGCTTTGGGAAAGGTTGGGATGGTACAGAGAGGGTCTAAGGGATCCCCATTATCCTTTCTGAGAGTTTCACAAAGTCTGGATGACATGCAACCGTGTTCATGAACTTCTACAGGAAGTCTGCAGGGGCTTCTACAGGATGTTCTGTAATTCTTCTACAGGATGTTTACGAATTGGATTTTTGAGGATGGATGGTTGAAGGAAGATGCATGGATGGTTATGGAGGTAGGATGGGGGTCTGAAGTGACCCAGGAACTGATGGATGGAGTGGTGAGATGATGTGGAAAGCTGACTTGGCTTGAAGGTAGTTGAGACAACAATGGGGAAGAAGGTAAGGTTACTTGGCAAAAGAGAAGATGGGAGATGAGGGAACAGACTTGGTGATGGAGGAGCTGATCTGAACGAGGCTCAAATGAACGAGGAGGTGATGAAGATGCCCTGCATAGTGGTTACTTGATCAAACCAACTACATCTTGCATGCAATCGAAATATCATGTGATCTATCTAACAAGTTAATGAAATCGGTGGACAGCAACCTTATTCATGAAAAGAATCACGTACAACCTGTGAACAAAACATTATCAAAGAGATATAAATGCATGAATAACTCCTACCAATCTATCTTAAACATAAGAAACTACTTTAACCATCAAAAGCAACCTAAGTAACACAGCATGAATTAAATCTAAAGAGCAGATTTTTTCTCAAGAACGCAGCAAACACACATAAAGAGAAACAAGGGAGGTACTGGGCGCTTGAGATGGGCCCAACCCCAAGAACTACAGCCTCCCATGAAATATTTAGAGCTGGTGCAAAGCTGGATCCATCTTTATTAATCAAGAAATGAAAAGTACATCAAAACTGTCCACAAGGAGAACTTGAACATGAGCTGAAAGCAAAGCTAATCTATTGCATAAAAATTGAACTACAAACTAGCTAACTAATGGCTAAAACAAAATGACTAACTAGCTAACCCAAATGAGGCCCCAAGCCTTCTTATTTATACAATTTTGAGGACCCAACAGTCCTCCTAAAAGTTAGGGACTTGGCTGCCCAAGACTTGTAGTTAACAGCAGTCCAACTTGACTTGCTTGGCTGCCCTTGAGCTGATTGATTCGGTGGCCCTTGAACTCTGAGCTGATGGTGGAGAATTCGAGGTAAGGGCCCATAAATGAGGGGGACACCTTCCTACAAATGCTCTAGCTTGTTCTCCCACGAATTTGGCTGCCAAGTGCTCATTAAGACCTTCCATTTTGTCTCCAAGTTGACCAAAAAGGCTACACAAAGCACCCATTAGACTTGTTGGCATAATGACTAACCAAATTCACTCTATTAACACAAATATAATCAAAAACATGCAATAAACAAATGAGAATGGTGGATTAAGTCAAATTAGGAGGTTGGATGAGCCCAAATATTTGTCCATTTTTGGGGCTCATCACCTATTGATGAAATATGTATAATCATGTGAAGTGGGCCTTCCAATGCAACCAATCCAACAGATGGCTACTCACTGAAATTCTGCTCTCACTTTCGCCATGCGGGTAGAATGATGTACATGTAGGCAAATCACAATAACAATTGAAACCAAGGCTTATGCTAATGAACGAGGCAACGTCCATCTTCTCTAGTGCTTGCAAAAGAATGTCGAAAGGATCTTGAAAGTCATGAAGATCTAGCAGCAAAAATACAAGTACTCCCTTCATTATGATCTGAAAGGAGAGTTGGTTGCTGATTGATAGGAAGGCATAGAGCAGTGTAAGCTTCTGCTATCTAAGTGCTAGCTGTAAATTCCTCAACCATGAGAAATTCTGACTTGAATTCTGGCATATTGTCTCTCTTAGGCTCACACTCCTCAATTTCATAGTCTAAGCCTTTCTTAAACAGAAAACAATCTTCAAGATTATCAAACATGATAGCCTTATCATTTTCATGAAGGAAAACAATATCTGTTCGTTGATCTATAAATCTAATTTCAAGACTGTCCTCATTTTCAAAAGTGGAAGAAGCTTCACCTACACCTTCTTGACGATGTGAACACTGCAAACCTGCATTAGCTTGGGCTGTAACATGACCTTTCAGGAGTTGATCTATCTCATCTTCAGATAGAGGAGAGAGTATTTGTTGTTTTCTTTTGCTCAAACAGTGATTGTCTTCATTAATTTCAAACAAAGGAGTATACAAATTTTCCTCATACTTCTGATTCATTTTATATGATTCTTGTTGACTATCAAGATGCAAAATTCCTTCATCTTCAAGCAAAGAAGAAGCTACTATATGTTGATTATGATCTTGTGTAACAAAGTGACTGGTTTCAATGATTTCCTCATCATCACGATCTGAATCTTCTTCATCATCATGATATGAATCTAGATCTAAATTAGTCAACTTGACTTTACCACAATCTGAAATTGAAACTTGATTTCCCTGCATATTGTCTTCTGCTATGAGCAAATCGGAAGTAAGACCTTCTCTTTCATCATTTTCAATTGTACTAAGATCTTGAACCTGCTACAAATTTTCCTAATCATCTTGATAAGTATCGCTCTCTTTATGCTACTGAAATGGATTTTCATATAGGGCTTCCATGATCTCATCATTCATGAAGTTATCATCTTCATAAATTCTCTCAAGATTTTCAATAAAACTATAAACATGTTTGCAACAGTTCTAAACTAATATTAAGGATGGATAAGATTCTTTATACCTTTCAAAGAACATAGTATGAAAATCTTTTAAACAGTAAATACAAGCAAGCGGCAAACTTTCATACCAAGATCGGGCTTCACCTTCTAGAGTGGCCATGAATATCTTCATCAAGCAGTCTTCAGGAAAATCAACCTTCAACTTGCGAATATGCATGTGAAATCTAACCAGATGTAAAGCAACATCATTCCTATCATCATCTTTAAACATAGGCAAATTCCTTTGCCAATCTACCTTAGGAATTTTATTTGGGAAACCTGGAATGTGATCTCAACTCATGGGAGCATACCTTCGAGCAAACAAATCCATTTTGATAACAATGAATTCACCAAGAAATTCTTCAGGCTACTAGTTCTTGAAGAGTGGAGTTTCCATAAAAATTTTGAACCTTGGGATTCTTCGACACTGGAGTCGCTAGGTGAATGATTTCAGCCTTCTAGTGTCTGATCGTTGTCCACCATCAACAATCAGATCTAAACTTGATACATTTTGCTGAGGAACATAAAACTACGTTCCCCAGTATGGTCACCACTATGTTAGTGCCTAAATCTACCTCAGGCTGAAGAAAGGTAGGTCTAGGGTAACATCAAACCATGCTTAACCTGGTAGCTAGCCCTACCAGGTCGGGAGAGGGCTCTCTCCTTGTCAATCTCAATTAGGATATTGGCAACTAGGGCTTGAGATGACTGAAATGAATGCTGATTTTAGGCTAGGTATAGTAGATCAGAGAATTTTGTTTGATTTTAGGTTTTGGTTGCTAGATCAATTGGAGAAGGCAGATTGGGTCCGGGAAATCAACTCAGGGATACAGTCATGTCCTGTGGGGCAAGGTAGACAAGAGTTTATGTACTAGAAATGGATTGAGATGGTAGATTAAGACAACTGAGGAGTTGAGGAGGGCATAAGAAACTATGAATCCTCTTCAAATAGTGAAAACATTGAAAACCAAATGCATTCCCAAGACAAAGCACTGTAAATTAGTGTATTTTGTCTATTCACCTTGATTCATTTAGTTTAGAAGAGAGAGAGAGAGATGTGGATACATATAAAACATCAGAAAAAACTCATTACAAAGAAGAAACAATACATAAACTCACTATCACAAGAATCCCACAAAAATAGCTATGAAACTTGGTTTTATTCCTTGCCAAACTGCTGATACAAATGTTCAATGAGTCCAACACTTCTGCAAAAGTCCTTGACCCTTACAAATGACTGAAAAAACACATGATATAGACATCCAAACCACCTGTGCTATCCATCAGGGGTCGAATCCAAGAGATAAGGGACTGTTTCAACCATATCTAAACTAGGAACACAAAAGTAGGCAGTGGAACAACTTGCCTCTAAAACCTAGGAAACTAATTCATTGTAGCACAAAACCACTTGGTACTTGATGTATCTACCCTATGAGGTGATTTTCATCTATACTTACATAAAATACATCATTTACCATGCATACATTTACCTAAAAAAGAAGAAAAGTCAACCACTGAAGAAACTGGGCGAAATTTTGAGTTTTAGGCAAAATTGGCAAAATCTGCCTGATGCACAGCGCCGCTTCAAGACTACTTTTGGAAGCCTTCCACTCACCCAAATCAAGCCCAAGAGGGCTTGTTGAAAAGCTCTTCCTGTTTAATTTTTGGAACACTTTGAATTTTCTGATTTGGAGTTGATTTGCCCCTCTAAAAGTTGATTCTCCCAAGACTGCTTCCTGTGGGTCCAAAAAGTGGTAGAGAGAGCATTTTTTGGGTGTTTTATGCTCTTCTGGTGGCCCAAATCTTCTCCAAAATTGATGAAACTTTTTGGGTTTTCTTATTTTTTGATGATGAATCCAAATCTATAAGCCAATTTTCAAAAGGATGCACCAATTCAATGCACAGTTCCGGTGGCGCTGCGCATCAGCTGGAATTTCCTGTGTTGCAAAATTTAATGCGCAACGCCACTGATTTGATGCATTGTGCCCTTTTGCAGACCAATTTTGGAGGCCTTTCCGATGTCCAAATTGGGTGTAGGATATTTCATTGGAAATTATATTGAGTCTACTTTCCAAAACATATTGAATGTTTCAATTTAGAGTTCATTTCCCCTGTCAAAAGTCAAATATCCCAAGATTGGTCAACATGTGCAAAATGAGGCTGCCTAAATGCAGAGTGCTGTTGCAGTCAACTTTTGAAGGTCTTCCTCAACTCCAAATTGAGATCATGATAGCTCATTTGAAATATATTTGTGCCTAGTTATCATTTCACTCATCAAGCAAGTCATTTGGCCAACCCATATAGGAGAAATCTTGATTTTCCCAAGGCCACTCCAGAGGTGTAACAATGCTCCTGAGGCAACTTTATTTTTGACATTTCTCTAAAACCATGACACCTGTGTAAAACGTGAAGGAGATTTTTTTTCCTTGGCCTATTATGGACGAAAACCTCTCTCACATTTTCCAAATTCATTTTTTCTTGCTCAGAAACATCATTTGAGTAAAAACTATCCCGATGTGTGGAAAAGGGGATTTGTCGAAATGAAGTGAAATGAAGGGGATAAGGGGCTTCTAAATTCTTGAGAAAGTTTTGGGAAGTAGGGATGGATGTTAGGAAGCAAGGTAAAGTGAAATTTTAAATGTTGAGTGAGGGGAAGGGGTTCAAAAGGGAAAAACACAGACCTGGCCTAGAAAATTGTCAAATTGTAGCAAGAAGCTAGGGTTTGTGGGAAAATGATGAATTTGAGGGATATCAGTGATGGGAATTTCTTAAGAAGGTACATTAAGGATAGGGGAAGGTGAATGGGCATCAGGATACAAGTTTTGTTGATGATTTAATCATCCAAGAGAAATTACTTTCAAAACCATAGGAGAGGGAAATGAGCCTTACCCAATGCAACTGAAACACGAACAAGGTGTAAAATGACCCATTGGAACCTGAAATGATGATGAAAACTCTCTGAATTATGGTACACTCAGCCAAATAGTGACATGGACCAATACTTGGAAGACTTTGGAAGGAGTGAAAACAAATCCTAGACCTAATACCCAGTGACCAAATTTTAGTTGAAGACTCACTGAAATGACAAAATTTGACCTTGACACCCTAAAATCACTTTGTAAGAGCATGTTTGATCACTAGTGGAGGGCTTCAAAGACTGACACTAACACAACCAAGTTGGAAGAATCTCAGACGTGGATGAGAAGATCATTTGTACATCAGTGCAAAAGGAGGTGAATTTGAGTAGCCTTCAACAACAGGAAGAGAGAGAAATGACCAAACTCTTCCATGTAAAGATACAAGTCAAGAAGATGAAGAATGATGCTCTGTTTGACTCAGGATCGTAAGAAAATATCATTGCAGTAGATCTAGTCAAGAAGTTGGGGTTGGAAGTTCCTGATCATCCAAACCCATATCCCCTAGGATGGGTACATAAGGATGCAGAGTGAAGGTAACAAAACAATGTAAAATTAGATTTGCTATCAATGTTGATTTTATTGATGAAGTAAATCTGGATGTGGTTCCCTTTGATGTAGGTGGAGTCATGTCTGGGAGTCCATACATGTACATGCATGATGCAATATTTATGAGGAGAGTTAACTAGTACTAGCTCATCAAGGATGGAAAATCATTCATCATCAACTGGCACAAAGGCAAGTCAAAAATTTCACTGGTAAGTTCCAACCAAGCCAATAAATTGATCAGTTCTAGTAATAAGTATGTTTTATTGTTCTTAAGAGAAAAACAATATGTACAGGAGTCAATAAGAGGCAAGGCATCCCTAGAGGGGTGTACTAAGAAACAAAAACAAAAATTGGAGGAGTTGTTATAGGAATACAAGGACGTGTTCCGAAAGCCTAAAGAGCTACCCCCTAAGAGAGAAGTGGAGAACGAGATCCATCTATTGTCAAACTTTCCATTGCCAAATATTGGGTTGTATAGGCATTCTGTTATAGAAGCGAGTGAGGTGAAGAAACAAAAACAGCAGTTATTGCAACATGGTGTCATTCGACTGAGTACATCACCATGTGGGTCACCCATCATCATTGTGCCAAAGAAGGATGGGACTTGGAGGATGTGTATAGATTACAGGGTGTTGAATAAAATCACTCTCAAGAACATATACCCCTTGCCTAGGATAGACAAGTTTCTAGATCAGTTGCAGCAAGCAAAGTATTTCACCAAGCTAGACTGGAAGCCTGGATATCACCAAGTTTGAGTCAAAGAAGAGGATACATGGAAGACCGCCTTCAAAACCAGGAAAGGTTTGTATGAGTGGTTAGTTATTCCATTTGGCCTATGTAATGCACCAGCTACATTTATGAGATTAATGAATGATGTACTATGCTATTTTATAGATTCATTTGTTATTGTCTATCTGGATGATATACTGGTATATAGTGCTACCTAGGAGGAGCATATTTCACATTTGATGCAGGTGATGGAAATATTGAAGAAACACCAGTTGCTAGCAAATCTCAAGAAGTGCAAGTTCATGCAACAGTCTTTGGTGTATTTGGGAAATGTGATTGGTGTAGGAGAATTGAAGATAGATCCTTCCAAGATGGAGGCCATCATGAAATAACCAATGCCTACTAACTTTACTGAGGTTAGGAGTTTCATTGGAGTAGGAAAGTACATGAGGAAATTCATAGCCTCGTTTTTAGTGGTAGTAGTACAGCTCCACGCCATAACAACAAGTGGCAAGAGTTTCCAGTGGGGAAAGGGGCAGCAAAAGGCTTTCGATGAGTTAAAGAAGAAGATGAGTGAAGCACCAGTTCTGGAATTACCAAACTTGAAATGACCCTTTGAAGTGGAGACAGATGCGAGTGGGTATGCTATGGGAGTTATCTTGATGCAAGGAGGAAGGCCCGTTTTCTACCATTCTGAAGAATTTCATGGCGAAATTCTTAACTACCCTACCTATGATAACGAGCTGTATGCCATGGTGCAAGTTGTGAATAATCAAAGTACTATTTGATGGGAAAGGAGACAATAATCCACATGGATCACCAGCCTTTACAGTACCTACAAGCCAAGAATAAGCTACAACAGACCAGGCAACACAAGTGGATGGGGTTTTTACATCAATTTCATTTGGTGATCAAGTATAAGAAGGGAAGCATAAATAAGTTGGACGATATGCTTTCAAGTCCACCCACTTAAAAGATTACAACTTTGGGTACTCTTATGCACTTGGAGCCATTCACCCATGATGCATACAGAGAGGCATATTCATAAGATGAGGACTTCAAGGAAGTGTATCAGCAGTTGTAGAGTCAAATTCATGTGCATGATGATGACAACATCATTGAATACCATCTCCAGGATGGGTTACTCTACAGGCTAGATAAGCTATGCGGTCCTAAAGGTGAGCAGTTGCAAATGATTAGAGAGGTTCACACCTCCAAGTTTGCAAGGCACTTTGGTGTAGGGAATACCATGGCTAACTTGCAGAGGTATGTGTATTGGCCCAAGATGTAAGAGCAGGTAGCTAGGTTCATAAGGGGATGTATCATCCCTTACCTGTACCTACTCGTCCTTGGGAAAGCATTTCCATGGAATTTGTGGGAGGTTTACGAACAACTGGGATGTTCTGATGCCCTATAAAAAGACCATTAGCAGACAAGAAGCAACAAAATTGTTCTTTGGAAAATTTTGGGTATACTTTGAGATACCAAGGAACATCATTTCAGATAGGGATACAAGATTGCTAAGTGCATTCTTGACAACATTGTGGGAGAAGATGGACACGAATTTGAAGAGATATACAACATTCCATCCACAGACAGATGGGTAGACATAAGTAGTAAATATAACTTTTGTGCAACTTCTAATGGGTTACAACTATAAGAATCCAAAAACCTGGGATGAAAATCTAGTATATATACAACATTCTTATGATAGAGCATTCCACACTTTTATAGGAAAGTCCATATTTGAAAATTGTTTTGGATATTTTCCACCTTTACCTTTGGATATTGCATATGGGCAGTAAGGAGGAGTGAAGGAAGACATTTCACGAGATGCTTTGAGGGTTGAAAAAATTGTAGAGAAGATCAAGTAGATCCATCTACAGGTACAGGAAACACTGCAGAAGTCACACGTGAAGTATAAGGCCAGGCGTGATCAACACAAAACAAAGAAATCATTCAAGGTGGGAGACAAAGTATGGCTACAGTTGAATATGGAGAGGTTGCAAGGGCTGTTGTGGGGAAAAGTATCCGATGCGGATGACACTAACCCTTCTAAAGGTGACAGTCTTTAGCAACAACTGAATGATAAAGTTTTCATGTTCCACTTTATGAAAGTACAGAGAGAATAGTAAGAAGGTCAACCAACCTGGTGTCTTGCGCTTGGTCGATCCTTGTCCTTCTCTTCTTTGTATCCTGCTCCCAACTCTTTGCTCTCCTAGCCGATCCAGCTACATACAGATCCTGCACAAAACAAGAGAGCAAACTACAAGATACATGTACTCATAACTGAAGCATGGATTAGGGTGCATCAAATATACATGTAAACACAAAGCATCTATGTAAAACAAGTATATAGGAGAACATGCAAACTTTATTGATAGAAAGTAACAGGGTTCCAGAGGAAGTTACAACCAATGATGTTGGATCCAATCCAGCAGCACTTCCTCGGCAGCAAGAACTCTCCTCTTCACCTCTAGTAAAACAATCACCCAATAATCCTGGCGGTATACCAACAGCACCTCCTTGCTTATACAAAATTCCAGCCTCCTTAGACCTCATAGAAGAGCTCTATATATAGGAGGGAAGAGGAAAGGATGAGTCAGCTGGAGGCTGGCATATAGCTGACTAGTGTCCTCTCCATCTTCAGTTAATCTTCAGTTCGTGTGTCCACTTGGAGATCCTTGCTTACACATGGTGATCAAGTACCTCTTACTCATCACAGGGCGAATCTCATGAACCAAGTGTCATTTTGGAAGCTTCCTGGGCAATTGACACCTTGCAGGATGACTGTGCCACTTGGTCAATCTCGCCCAGCGCAGGTAGCCTTCATTGTTTTTGACTTCCAGCGCAGGTACAGAGTGGGACAGTTGCAATACAGCGCAGATGCTCAGTTAAGCAGCTGACATGATCCAAAATAAGCCTGTTTTGAAGTGTTTTCAGGTGGAGAACTGATTGGAAGTGCTGTTGTTTGATGACCTTGTTCTTTTAGGGGTAAGAACAACATATTTAGGGACTGAGGATCCCTGTAATTATTGACATTCCATGCTCCTTGACGCGAGGCACAAAAATGTCTATAACAGTTGCCCCCTAAAGTATGAGGCCGTTTATCGGGTGAAATGCTTTAGCTAGAGGATCCGAAGTTCGTTCCAGTGCTGAGGAGAGTGCCCTGTAATACAATACAATACAATACATTATTTTTCATTCATCATTATTCTCATGATCTAGCTGAGGCGGGCATTCCCATGCTCAGCTTTCTATAAATACATTTTGGTACATATGACAGACGATCGTCTGAAGAGAGACTGATAATTTTCTGCTGAAACTATCATCTTTTGAATAGGATGATCATCTGCTGCAATGATGTACATGGCAAATGTTTTTATATTTCCTGAATATATATCGCAGCCCGGATGGATGAAACTAGATCCGGGGTCTTCAAACTCGTTCGATCTTCACTCTAACTACAAGTCGATCCATGTGAGAATTGCGTTGAAGTCGAACATGGAAAGACATCGCTTGATTACCGGTCAATAATGAAAACCGTTAACAAGCGCGAGAGGGATCACCAATAATGACGATGACCCTCAAGGTACTGCAGTACAATTCACGTGGCGTGAAAAAGGACTTGGCGTCGAACGCCACGCAAAATCTTCTGGTCGAAGGTCATTGATGTATACCTGTCGCCGGAAGTGAGAAACTTGCCATTGAGGCATGCAAGCTTCAAAGTACTGATGGGGGTGTTCCTAGATCAACTTCTTGGATAATGAGCTGAAGTCGACAAGAAGCGATCCGTCAAAGGAGGGCCTTAATGAATCCCACATCAATGACACGGAACGGAGCTAATGACTTTAGTGGAGGTGAAAACAAACTGTGAAATATGATTCAGGGTGGCGATCATGAATGGATGAAGGATAATGTATGGTAGTGGATGGGACACGGTTGACACTTCCAGAATGACCCCTCTTGAACATATAACGACACTGATGCGATGGATTGGTAGCATTACCCCAAATGTGGATGGTGTGGCGAGGACCATGGTGATGAGACCGGTGAATGAAACAACCCAACCCGATAAGGTACGGAGGAAAAGTGTCATGTCCAAGAGTGACTTGCTACCTTTAAACTTTGATGTTCTCCCAATTTTTCCCCAGTCATTTCTGACCAGTACCTCTTTATTTTTGTCAAGCTTGAGGAGGATAACATATGCTTGTTCTATAACCTGCCCTTCGGGCAAGCCCATCGCTATGATTTAACGAGCCTAGCGATAGGGAAACTCGTTCTCGTCTAAAGACAAGTTTGTCGCTATTTAATCATTTTAACGAGTCTAACGACAAAGAAAACTCGGTCCTTTTCATTTTTAGAGAGTCTAAAAAGGTACATAAAGTTAACTCCGTAATGCCTTTTTCGTCATCTAATCCCTTAAGTCCGAAAAAGTATAAAACAATACAGAAGGGATGGGTATTCGGTACTTTTACGAGCCGAACAAGACAAGCGCTCGATCTTTTTGTGCAATAATCCCTCAGGTCCAAAAAGATTAAAATCTAGAGGAGGGATAGCTTTCGGTCGTTTAACGAGCTAGAAGGCCAAAAAACTCGGCAAACTTTTCATATTTTACGAGTCAGTGAAAAGAGCTCAAAGAAGACTCGTCTTTTGAGGAACGAGTGATAAACAGGGATAGCAACTGATTCCAGGTACAAATTGGAATTTTCCAATCACGGTAGTGTCACAAGGATGGCTAGGTGAAATCACTCTTCGCAGCTGTTCCTCAAAATAGGTAAACACACATATGGGGGTGAACGATCGGCCAAATGAAATGGAGGTGATGGATGAAAACATGACCAAGGCTTTTAAGGCTTATAAATTTGCGATCGCAATGGCTATTTACCGAGATAGGTTCATTTTTTAATGAGCTTGAACTTTGGCGGAAAAACTCTGCTCGCACTTTTCTATTTTTTAACGAGCATAAATTCCGTGGTAAAACTGCTCGATTCATGGTCAAATTTAATTTTTTACTTTTACTAGCTTTTCTCTTTTCAAATGTAGTACTTCATCTTCAATTGCTGCAACAAATTTTGTTAGAAATGGACAATATTTGTATGAAAACGAGATTATAACCCTAATATTTAACTTTAAACTGTGTAAAAAGTCATAAAAAGGTGTTTTTACCTCTCATTTACCATTTCATTTGCATTTTGCTTGTTGGAGCTCTGGAGGTGCCTCTTCTTCCTTGATTTTCACCAGCTGATTCCGGGAGATTCTGTGGACGATTTTCGGCGCCGTTTGGACCAGGTAGGAGCTAAACCTTAGCCCTTTACTTTCATGGTTTCCTTTTTCAGTTTCATGCACATTTTTCAGGGTTTCTGGGCCCCAGGGGTTTCATTAGAGCGCCCTGGCATCAGCGCAGGTTTCCCTTTCGAAACTTGCGCTGTATTTTAGGTGGTCTTAAAGCAGACTGCCTCTCAGCGCAAGGGGAAGCTTCTCTGCCTGCGTTGGGCCTAGAAAGACTGATCCTGCATGTGTTTTTTGATGATTTTTTCGCCAGTTTTTCATCAAAATTAGGAACTTACTCCTTCTCTTGTTTGCTTGCAGGGAACTTTGAACAAAATGTCCCTTACATGGCGAGAACGAGAACATGAAGCAGAGGACATGGTTGCACTCCATGACCCGGTTACGGTGAGCGCGCTTCGGAACTGTGGCCTACTGAAGTTCTTCCGTATCTCTAGCATGAGAGCACAGATTTCTTTACTGCAGTATATGCTTGATGCTTGGGATCCTGTTAACCAAGTATTCCAAATTAGGGGGAAGTCCTTCCCTTTGACCATAGAGGACATGTACTTCTTGACTGGGCTGTCAAGGCGGGGTGCTCCCATTTCTTTGTCAGGTACGTCTCGAGGGACTACTTCCACCAGAGACTATATCCGTCAGTATTGCCAGGAAGGTTCACAGCCGAGCAAAGACGGCAAGATCAATATCCGTGACATTACTGATAGGTCTCTCAGGTCCATTCTGTTTACTATTGGCAGGATGGCCGGTAGCGCAGCTTTGCATGTTGCCAACAGATCTTATATGCAGCACGCCTTGGAGTGTCTCCAACCGAAAGTGTTTAACTAGTGTGATGCAGTACTTATTCAGATGAAAAGTCAATTGACCAAGGTAAAGGACGGGGGGCTGAAGAATTTTGGATTTGGTTCTATTCTCACTGCCTTTGTCTTGGAGAAAATCCCATTGATGCAACCTCAGTACATCTTGCTTGATGTGCCTTCTCCGACCGAGCCACGCATGCAGAGGTGGGTTGACCATATGTCCCGGCATGCTAGTCAACCTCATATTACATTCACTGAGTCCTTCTTTAGGTGGTTCGAGCGTCAGGAGATGGCATTTTCTGAGTATCCATATGTGGTTATGGACTACCGAGGTGATCCGGACTTGGTGCTTCCGGACGGCGAGCAATGGGGTGCTATTGGTAAAATCTCTGACCATATCACTGTTTATTGTTTTCATTCATGATGTTTACTGTTCAAAACTGATCGAACTCTTGGGTGCATGCAGATGTTGGTCCTGTTCGTCCAGTAGCTCGTCCACGATCGCCAGTTGCTGCCCCAGCAGCAGAGCCTGCTAGGAGAGTTGTTATTCGCGACCTTGGTGATACTGAGATACTTGCAGCTGTGCAGGAGCAGGTTGAGAGCCTTACTCGTGGTCTTTCGGATGTACAGATTGACGAGTTACCTTTACAGTTGCAGCGGCACACCATCGGCGTGCCTAGACGATGGACTCATCTCTTGCGCATGATCGCACAGACCGTGACGTACTTTCATGAGCACCACTAGGCTAGGGTGCCCCCTAGCATCTTTTTGAGTTCTAGGTCATATGACCAATTTTGTTTTGATTACAGCACATTATGTACAAACTATAAATAGCTTTATATATTTTGATTTTCGGAGTTTATTTCAGTTTATTTGTGATCCACTTACATAGCACCGATGCATCTCTTTTTATATATGTTGTAAATGTCTATCTAATACATAGTTTGCCAATGAATCTGTTAATGTGTTCAAGTTTCTGGAAATATGCTGGTATTGAATTGAATCAAACTCTCTTTCCAAAATCTTAACTCTTAGAAACATACGATAAATAGCTGGATTGCGGACTGAATATATACCAGTGAGTTGTAGTATCACAAGTTGTGAGTCTAGCCTAACAATTAGTCGGCGTATACCATGAGCGATGGTATCAGAGAGGAGTTCGATCAACGCACTATACTCAGCGATATTGTTTGTTGACCGTCCAATACACACACCTCTGAAACTCACTAACTCGCCGCTTGGATCAAAAATGGCCCAGGGAGCGGAGGACAAATTCCGCGTACTACGACTCGCTCCGTCGGCATATCCCACATATGTATCAGAATAATTCGACATCTGCAACAAACGAGAAGGGTGGATTACTACCGAAACAAACATTTTAGCGAAAACAAAATACAACAAAAGCACTCAGGTTACTATTTAGGCATAGTAACGCTTGAGGTACAACCCGTTACGGGGTTGCGCCAGTGGTATTCCGTCATAATCCATTAACTCGTAGGCTCCTTTTGCTAACACCCTTTTTACAATATAGGGACCTATCCATAAGGACTGAAATTTTCCTGCTCCTAATTTATCGGATTCTTGGTCGTAAAGCAAAACCAAGTCACCTTCAGAGAAGTTGCGCGGTTTGACATTCTTGTCAAACTGTGCTTTGACTCGTTTCTTATGAGCCTCGTTCGCCAAAGCGGCATCACGACGGTTTTCATCCAACTGGATCAATTCCAGGAAACGAGCCTCTTCTTCTGAGGTTCCGGGGAGGAGGTCAATTGCGAGTTTAAGAGACGAAATTTCACACTGGATCGGTAAGACTGCCTCCAGGCCATACACCAATTGGAATGGTGTGAACCCAGTGGCGTTCTTTACCGAGGTTCGGTAAGCCCATAATGCTGAGTACAGGATTAGATGCCATCTTCTCTTGTGAACCCTGATCATCCTTTGCAACATACGCTTCAGGACCTTGTTGATTGCCTCAACTTGTCCATTGGCTTGTGGATAATACGGGGTAGAGCTGTCGTGTGATAGCCCTAGTTTGGCAGCTAATTCAACCATCATGTGATTGCGAAAATGCGATCCATGATCTGTCACTATAGCTTGCGGAACGCCGAACCTGGCGACTACATGATTGAAAAAGAAAAGGGCAGCTGTTTCACCAGTGTTATCCAATGTAGGCATCGCCTCGGCCCATTTGGTAAAATAGTCAACAGCGACTATAATATACCCATGCCCCCCGGTCGAGGTGGGGTTACATTGCATGAAATCGATGCCCCACTTGGCGAAGGGCCCAACAGCAACTATTGGCTGTAAGGGTGCGGGCGGTCTTCTGGTTTTGCTATCAAAGATCTGACATGCATGGCAACTTCTGACAGCTATTATGCAATCTTTAAACATAGTTGGCCAGAAATATCCTGCTCGTAAGATTCTTTGTGCTGTTGCATATCCAGATTGATGCCCCCCGCACGCGCCTGAGTGACAATCATTCAGGGCTTTTTCGGCCTCCTCATGGGTAAGGCACCTCCTCAGAACCGTATCGACGCCACGACGGTAAAGTGTATTACCGACGATCATGTAGTCTTTTGATTGGTATCGTATACGTTTCCGTTCCGAGTGTGAGGTATTAGGCCTAAATTTCTGGGTTTGGAGATAAACAATGATATCTCCATACCACTCATCGCTTACTGATATCAGAAACAAATTTTCATCCACGATTGACTCTTCTGATGTTTCATCGTTGGACGACGATGGGAGATCGCATAATAATTCCGCGAAAACTAGAGCTTTCTTTGATTTGGATTTTACAAAATCTAAATCGAACTCTTGAAGGATGGCTATCCATTTTGAATATTTGCCCCCAAGCAACTGTCGCGACAGTATATATGTCATGGGATTGCAATCTGACAAAACGGTAGTTTTCCTAAAGAGGACATAATGTCGAAACCTTTGAATCGCTTGAACAGCAGCAAGCGCTAGTTTTTCAACATAGGAATATTTACTTTCTGTATCATTTAAGTTTTTACTTAAATAATATATAGGATGTTCAATTCCATCGACTTCTTGCACTAAGACCATCGCAATGGTCGTATCTGCTGCAGCTAGATACAGGTTAAAATCTCTTTGATAGTCCGAGGCGTACATTAATGATGCTCTTACTAGACAATCTTTCAGAGTGTCAAAGGAAGCTTGCGCAACCTGGTCCCAGACAAAAGGTACATCCTTTTTCAAAAGACGAGTATAACCTTTGGCAAGTTCTGCGTAATTTGGAATGAACCTCCTCAGAAAGTTTGCTTTCCCTTGGAGTTTCTGAATCTGAAGCAAATTTGAAGGTGGAGGCAAATTAATGATTGCCTGAACCTTACAGGGGTCGAGACGAATCCCATCCTTAGAGACAACAAAGCCAAGTAAACGACCAGAACCGACGCAAAACACACACTTGTGCGGATTGAGTCTTATCTTATAATGTCGGCAACGTAGAAATATTGCTCTCAAATGCCGCGGATGATCAGTCCGCTTTCGCGAATGAGCCAGAAGATCGTCGAGATAAGGTTGAACAATGTTCTTGATGTCATGAAAGGCATAATTCATTGCCCTCTGAAACGTCGCCCCTGCGTTCTTTAAACCAAAGGGTAATTTTCGATAAGCGAATGTGCCCCACGGACAGATGAATGCAGTCTTAGACTGGTCCTGTGGGCGGATATTTATTTGATTATACCCGGAAAATCCATCCATAAAGGAAAAGATTTCACATCCGGCGCATTCATCAATTATCTGGTCGATGAAGGGTGTAGGGTAGTTGTCCTTTGGACAAGCTTTGTTTACATCCCTATAGTCGACGCACACTCTTATCGTCCCTTGTTTTTTCATAACAGGGACAATATTCGATACCCAATCGGTTAGAGGAACCGGGTAGATGAATCCAGCATGGAGGAGTTTTTCAACTTCCGCCTTAATGGCAGCGGATTTCTTCGGATGTACCTGCCGAAGCCGTTGTCTTACTGGTTTGACATCAGGATACATTTTAATTTCATGTTCAACTATGCTCGAGTCAATGCCTGGCATTTCATCATATGACCATGCAAAGACATCTCTAAATTCGCGAAAGAGAGCACTATATATTTCCAGTTCTGAAGGGGAACAACTTTTGCCGACATGAATATTCTCAACAACATCAGATTTTGTCGAGATGTTTATGGCTACGGTCTCTTCAATATTGGATAGGTTTCTCTCTGAATCCACCGTATTTACAGTATTTGTTAGGAATTCAAACACTGAAGGGTGGTATAGGTCGTGATGAGTTTCTTCTTCACACTCTGGAAGAAGGGAACGATGGTGGTGATCATTCCATGGTGCCCCCTCAATCATCATTGATTGTAGGATTCCTTCGTCAGTCCCATGAACTTTTGACCATGGATCTAATGGGGTACCATATTCTTCGGACCTATCTACCCAAACGCTTGACGAGCGTTCATTTGGGCTTGCCTCCCATGCCTGAAACATTGATTGCTACAATATTTCAATAGGGCTGGGTGGCAATACCACTTGATGATCCATGACGACTTTGTCCTCTGCGACCTTTGACGAAGATACCATGTTGCATGTTGCTACAAACAGGATATTCCCTTCATGGAAAGGAGGTGGCAACGTGAAAGTCCCCATCATTGTGGGATCTTTTAGCAAGCCTACTCCTATATCTTTTATCGAATGGTCGCTCCCATGGATCAGGGGAATGCTTCCAGTAACTTGTGAACCATTAGGGAGGAAATTCTGTTGGTCGACGATCGTAATTCCTCCTTCAAACGGGAATGCGATCTTCCTAAAATATGTCGACACTACAGCTGCCATGGCATATATCCATGGTCTTCCCAGTAGGATGTTATAGTCAAGATTGCCATCAATGACTTCAACATCAATCTCTACTGTTTTTCCTCCTAGTTCAACCTTAAAGTTATTTAGGATACCGTACGGAGTGTACGACCTACCGTCAAATGCTTTTAATGTCGTCGAAGATCGCGACAAGGTTGGAGATCCAAGAGTTTTCCAGCAACTCATCGACATGATACATGTCGATGCACCCTCATCAATAATCGTTCTATGAACAGTTTTGTTGAGTGCTTTCACTTGAATAAGGAAAGCTAATTGTGCTGGTAACTGAGGATCATATCCTTTGTGATCAAAGGATACAAGACTGGAATCTTTAGGATCCACTCCACCAATTGCTGATAACAATGCCTGCCTTTGGGATGGGCAATTTTGTAGTACCTCAAGAGTCGACATAGCAGATGGCGATTGGGCCAAATCCTCCACTACATTATAGTGTTGCGCCGCTCTGGCGCGAGGGTTGAATGTCGACTTGTGGACTACTCCCTTAGGCGGCTTTATTGTTAATTCATGCGTGAGGGGGGGTACAGCTTCTGCCGAAGTTGTTGTCGAACTACTGGGTTGATCTTTCCCTTTGTCGTTCGACACTGGCGGATTCCCATAATCTTTATTCCTAGTCGATATCAAAGCATCACTTTGCTTAGAAACCGACAGCATAAGCACTTGAGACGGGGAAGCATTTCCACTATCAACCATATTCTAACCTGGGGCAGGAAACGGATCAGTCAACACAGCTGAAGTTTGGGAACTTTTTAGGAACCTCTTTAACTCAGCTTTGAACGGACAGTTCTTTGTTGAATGATTTTCATCACATATTTGACATGGAGGAAATTGTTTCTTTTGCCCAGGAGGGTTTGAAGAAGTTTTTTGAGGGGATGATCCATCTTGTTTCTTCTTCTTCCCTTTGTTTTGTTTCTTCTTGCTTCCTGGTTGATTGGAGTTTTTGTCTTTATCCGTAGATACAGCGTTTACCTCCGAAGCAAGAATCTCCTGATTTGCTTTTTGATTCGAAGTCTTACGGGCTTTCTTATTCGAATCCCTTGTAGACTTAGCGTTTGCAGTTCCAATCACGCCATCACCGGCATGAGAGTCACTGTTCGATCCGGGAGGAGGAGGGATTGAAAATTCCGGTCTGGGGGCATCATGTATCTTATCATAGAGCGTGCCCGACTGAGTATATACTAAGTCCAAATATTGAGCACGAGCAATAACCTGCTCCTCTGTTACGACGCCTCCCTTGGCCACGTCTTCTGTAATTGCCGGCAGAAGCGACTTTATAAACCACTCAGCTAATAGCTGATCTGGAACATAGGTCTTTACCATTCTGCGACGACGACGCCACTCATGTATATGATCAGATATATGTGTGGCCGTTGTCTGCTTGAAATTGGTCAAGATCTCTGTTCCAGTTTCGTACCTTATAGGTAACTGAAAGTGTGTTAAGAAAGTCGTGGCTAGGGAACTAAAATTGTCGAAAGAGGCTCTAGGTAATTCAATATACCATTTGGCCGCCGGACCAGTCAATGTCCTCTGGAAAAGGCGAAGCCTTATCGAATCATCATTCAAGGTATTCGACGAACACCACAGATGGAATGTCATCACATGATTCGACGGGTCTTCGCCCGGATTTCCATTGAATTTAGGAATGTCCGAAGGAAGTTTGTGAGGAATCGCTGGCCACCAATGGGCATAGGCGATTGGATCGTTCGTTAAACGATGTAAATCTGGTAATTCTAAGGTTGCCACGAATGGCAACTGTTGATTTAGGTTTGGCGAGGCGTACCCTGGATATGATGGAATCGCCTGAGCAGTAGGTCTTTGCACACCAGCATAATGCAACTGATGTTGATATGACTGATATGGCTGGTGGGCTTGGCCACTGTAAAGTGGTTGGTTTAACCCGTTCTGAATATAGGGTTGCCCACTATTTGCAAAGATCTGTTGCTCAGATCCCTGGTACACCTGTTGAAACTGAGGTTGTTGGTATTGCACCATCCATGGCTGTGAAGCCATGTTTTGCTGTGCGACACTAACCGACGGACCAAGATGCGGGGTTATAGTCCCCATTTGTATCTGTGTCGTCCCGGCAATTGGCGATTGTGGTTGTGTTGCGGGGTCAATAGGCTGTTGCATTACAACTTGGGGTTGACATACAACAGGCATCGATTGAACTTGCGACACGGTTACAATTGCTGGCGTCGTCGGGATACTAGACATAGGTACAGATTGTTGCATAGAATATACAACTCTCGGCTGTTGGGGTAACATAGGCACCCAACCATTCGTCGTTACTTCAGTCAAACCTGAATGCGGTTGATAACTGCCGTATGGGTATCCCCCCGAAAGGGGAAGTGAAAGAGCATATTGCCCCCCATACGGTAACAATCCGGAGCTCAAGGGTATAGATGGCCTTTGAGGACTGGATGGTCCAAAATGATTCCCAAAGGGGTCAATTTGTCTAGTTTCAACATAAGAATTACCGGGTATTATACCGGAAGAACAAACTGGAACAGACCAAGTTGTCATAATAGTCCCTGGGTGGACTCCTTCTAGCTGATGAGAGCTAGTCGGGACGGCTGGTATGCCGGCAAACATCGTTGGAATGGCAGCAGGAGCTTCTGCTGTCGCTGTGTCGTTTGGCACAGTCCTAGATGTCGACGGTTGTTCAGACATTTTAAGTCTATCCAATAAACTTCCTAACGATTCTTCAGGAACTTCCAGTGGCGATAGACAAACTTCTGATGCAGAAGGAAAAAGAGTGGTACCTACTCCAAAATGAATTGGAGTATTTGCTTGCTGGTCCTCTACGATTTCCTCTATTGCAATCAGACCAGGAGGAAGAGGCAGACCGTCAGGTCCGTAAAAGATTTCTGGTGCCGAAGAAGGGGTTGCTTCGACAGCGACAGTTGTTTGAACAACAAGACTCTGTGGACCGGTTTCAGATGGAACTGGTTCAGTTATGCAAGTACTTGTTTTCAGACTAGGATCAGTACAATTGTCCTTCTGTTGCTGTTGAACTTCTTCAATAGAGGCAGGGATTCCAGAAATATTGGGAATGACCAGAATCTCGGATGTTGTTGGAACTTCCGTTCTAACTTTAAAAGGAGATTTTGACCTGGTCAAGCGAGTTCGCCTCGTCCGTACTACTCTCGGTTCCGGAGACAAAGGTGGTTGACTCGCAAGCCTCCCTGAACGACGGGGTTTTAATTGACTTTCCTCCACGGTTGCGGATTACTTGATCAACTAAAATACAAAAAAGGGGAATTATGTTTCCGTATTGAATGAATTTTATTAGACGCTTTTAGACACAACTTTGCTTTTTCATGTTTTAAGAGTCGAGAAAAAGCTAAAGATGACTCTAGTCGCCTTCGATGTATTAACGAGCCCGAAGTGACAAATGCTCGGTTGGACCTTTTCAATTATAGAGTTTGAAAAGAGCCAAAAGAAACTGCTCTGGAGATCTAGGCAGAGGGTGTGCCAAACCTTTCGCGAAACCACAGAATACGTTTTACGGTACGGGTGGTCGATCTTCGTGAATGCTGTGTTCACTGCATCGCGATCAGTAGGGCGGTCGACACGGCTTCCTAAGGATAAAGGATAATTGCCTATAGGGGTCTCCCAATATACGCGACGGTACGCGGGAGCTCAAATCCGTATTAGTGCTATCGTCCCTCAGGAGGAATCACCCACCTTCGTAGAGATCGACAGTCACTACGTTTAACGACGCCGGAACACGTCTCTACCTAGACCTCTATTGTGAGCGTTATGTTACAATGCGTTGTTAGATTCATTCAATATATTTTAAGTTGATCTTGTTTATCAGTTTGTCTTTCAGGATCACCACGAGATGTATTGGTACAAATTCCTAAATGCAGCTACAATGATAAGCAAGCTTTCACAATCTTTTTAGCTTTGAAAATCCTAGCTACTGAAGGGAGAGAAAAACAATATCTTTCCACACAGAGCACAAAGCACAAACTAATGCACTTTCTCCTAGATCAGACACCCAAACTTATCAAAAATGCAAATGCAAGATGCATGTATTTCTTTTCTTTTCCTTTAATGTTGATGCTAACAAAAGGAAAACTGTTGTATGACTTTCGAATTCAATTTGAAGTGTAAACAAACAAGTATTGTCTAAATGAAAAGACGCTTTACAGGTACTTGTTTTACACTAAAAATGTATGAATTCAAACCATAAAGCGAAAAACAAACCAACTCAAACAGCCATGAACAGTAATAAAACTAACTCATAAGATCGCAAAGATACTTTTACAGCTCAGGATCTAAGAGGCCACAGCTACTAGGTTCGTTTTTCACAATGGGAAATTGTAACAGAAACAAGAAATACTGAAAGAACGTTTACAATTTCATCACACAACTGAGGCGGAATAAAGTCAAGGAGAAGTGGTCTACAGCAAATACAATGACCAGCAAGCAATCAGCCAAAAACAAGTGCAAACAGGGCCAAGACACAATAGGAAGACTGAGCAAGACAAGGGCTAACTGGACCAGCGCAGGTTCTAGTCTGCCAATCTCACTCTCAGCGCAGTTCCCGAAGGGAGCACCTGCGCTGTAATGCAGGCTGCCTGTGTACAGCCTGCACTGACTCACGAGAGTTACGTCTGCTAAGAATTCCGGGTCATAAAAAGCTCAAAAATGCACTGTTTTTGCTGAAATAAAAAGCTATAGGTCAAGTACAGGCTAAGGGATGATCAAGAGGATAAAGATCTATCACAAAGAGTAAAGATTCATCTGTAGATTAGCTCTTTAAATCTTGAATTTGCTCAGCAAAGGAGCAAGAGTAGCAAAACCCTCTACTTCGCTTTTGATATAGTCAAAAGCTTTTCGATTCGGTACTCTTTTCTTCAAGAGATGAATAGCAAAATACTACAACAACAAGATACTAGGATCTCCCCAGCGGAGTCGCCAGTTTGTTGTGGGGAAAAGTATCCGATGCGGATGACACTAACCCTTCTAAAGGTGACAGTCTTTAGCAACAACTGAATGATAAAGTTTTCATGTTCCACTTTATGAAAGTACAGAGAGAATAGTAAGAAGGTCAACCAACCTGGTGTCTTGCGCTTGGTCGATCCTTGTCCTTCTCTTCTTTGTATCCTGCTCCCAACTCTTTGCTCTCCTAGCCGATCCAGCTACATACAGATCCTGCACAAAACAAGAGAGCAAACTACAAGATACATGTACTCATAACTGAAGCATGGATTAGGGTGCATCAAATATACATGTAAACACAAAGCATCTATGTAAAACAAGTATATAGGAGAACATGCAAACTTTATTGATAGAAAGTAACAGGGTTCCAGAGGAAGTTACAACCAATGATGTTGGATCCAATCCAGCAGCACTTCCTCGGCAGCAAGAACTCTCCTCTTCACCTCTAGTAAAACAATCACCCAATAATCCTGGCGGTATACCAACAGCACCTCCTTGCTTATACAAAATTCCAGCCTCCTTAGACCTCATAGAAGAGCTCTATATATAGGAGGGAAGAGGAAAGGATGAGTCAGCTGGAGGCTGGCATATAGCTGACTAGTGTCCTCTCCATCTTCAGTTAATCTTCAGTTCGTGTGTCCACTTGGAGATCCTTGCTTACACATGGTGATCAAGTACCTCTTACTCATCACAGGGCGAATCTCATGAACCAAGTGTCATTTTGGAAGCTTCCTGGGCAATTGACACCTTGCAGGATGACTGTGCCACTTGGCCAATCTCGCCCAGCGCAGGTAGCCTTCATTGTTTTTGACTTCCAGCGCAGGTACAGAGTGGGACAGTTGCAATACAGCGCAGATGCTCAGTTAAGCAGCTGACATGATCCAAAATAAGCCTGTTTTGAAGTGTTTTCAGGTGGAGAACTGATTGGAAGTGCTGTTGTTTGATGACCTTGTTCTTTTAGGGGTAAGAACAACATATTTAGGGACTGAGGATCCCTGTAATTATTGACATTCCATGCTCCTTGACGCGAGGCACAAAAATGTCTATAACAAGGGCATGGTAAGAAAATCAAGGTTCTAAGGTATGGTCCCTTTGAGATACCCAAAAAGGTGGGTGATAATTCCTATCGACTTAGTTTACCACCATATATGCGCATTTACTCAGTTGTAAATGTGGAGAGTTTGAAATTCTATGAGCCTTCCATGCTAGATCAGGAAGAGGAACATATCCTACCTACTATGGAGGATTTGGCACCAGATGCTCAGGTAGAGTTGACAAAAGATACAATTTTTCATAAGAGATCTAGAACTACAAGACAAGGGCAAAAATACCTTTGGTAGATTGGGTTGAAGGGACAACTTCCAGGCAAAGCCAAATGGTACACCAGAAAGAAGGTGGAGGGAAAATTTCCTCACCTCATTCAGTAAAAGCTTTTGGGGACCAAAAGTCTCCCAATACAAGGAGGTGTGATCTAAATTGGATCATTAAATTTTTTCTCATCGATCTTGATGCATTTGGAGTGGAAAAAGTGGAGGAATGAGCTCACGGGACCATTTTTACCTACGGGAACCAATTTGGCGAAACATGGTCCAAAATTTCGGGTAGCATTTTGAGGCATCAAACAACATCTTTTCAGGGTATAATGTTTCCACTAAAGCATGAAACCTTTTCATGTTATTCTACACACAAAAATATTTCCAACGATGCAAGAATCACATTAATCGAAGTTCGTATGCAAAAGTTATGCCACTCAGAAGTTGACCTTCCTGTTTCACATCTTTAGTTCGGGAGGATGTCGCGCGAGCCCTCGTTATTCATGGAAAGGGGCTAGTCACGTTTTTGTGATGTAAAAGACTCTAGAAGATTCTATTTTGTAACTATAGTTAATATTTGATGTAGTCAAACTTAACCACTAGTAGCCTTTCGGGTTGTGTTATAACTGAGCCACTAGGAGGAAGAGGCATTCCATTCTTTTGAGACCATTTTGTTCCATAGTTGAGAAAAGATAGCCAGGAGAGATAGGAAGTAGAGCACATAGAGAGGATATGTGCACTACAACAGTCCACGGGCCACAAACATTACTTCTTTGTATCTGCAGCCATATTTCCATATTTCCATATGTCCATACAGAGAAATAGAGCAAAGCGGGCTCACCTTCAGGATAGGTTTTCTCCCGAAAGGATTTCCCAGAGAGCATATATTGTGTATTATGTGTGTGTAATCTTATTTTGTTGTTCTCTACTTTTCTTCTTGATTTACTTTTACATGTATGCACTAATTACAATTAATTTTACAGATCTAGAAATTAAATAAAACTGTAATACTATAGAATCTCATATTTTTAATATAATATTATAAGATCTTTTGTGACAAACTCTCAAGTGGAATATCCACGAGAGTTTATGGATCAATTAATCCCTTGGGTTCAATAATATCCCTTTGGTTTATAATACCTTTGGGTTCATCATGGTCAACTATGGTCACATTGTGACAAATACTATCTCTTGGTCCGACGCCACATTGTCACAATGATGGTCATCCATGGTCAACCAAGGTCCAACACCGCATTGTGACAAACATTGTCTCAATATGAAAATTAATCATGGTTAACCATATTCCAACGTCATATTGTGACAAATATTTATCTTAGGGTTTATAATATTTATCCCTTGGGTTTAATATTATTCCCTTAGGTTTATATTACCAATCCGTTGAGTTTTTAATCACTTGGGTTTTTAGTATTAATCCCTTGGGTTTATAGTATCAATCCATTTAGGGTTTATATACCTTGAATTTATAATATTAATCCCTTGGGTTTAATATTATTCCATTGGGTTCATAATATCTTTGAGTTTTAGAATTAATACCTTGGGTTTATTATTCTCTTTGGTTTAAAATATCAATCCCATGGGTTTATTTGGTTCATATTCCTAGGTTATAATATTATTCAAAGGATTTGCAATAGTAATCCTAGGTTTTAATATAAATCGTTTGGGTTTACAATCATGGTCATCCATGGTCAACAATGGTCCAATGTCACAATGTCCCAAAGATTGTCTCAGTATGAAAATCAACCATGGTCCAATGTCACATTGTGACAAACATCATCTCAGTATAAAAATCAATGATGGTAAATCATGGTCAACCATGTTTATTTTAGGGTTTATAATATTTATCTTAGGATTTTATACCTTGGGTTTATAATATTTATCCCTTGGGTTTAATATTATCCCCTTGCAACGAGCCACTGTAGATATTGGAGACAAAGAGAGACAAGGTTTGACATTTACAACTATATCAATAGTGAAATCAATAGATGGTTTGCAGATTTCACTGCCTTTTTCTTTTCAACATTATGCAAAAATGCAAGATAGTGCGAGAAGGGATTGGTTGGAAAGCGTGAATGGTCGTGATCATTATCCTATTGATTTGAATTGGTGCAAATTTTGTCATCAATCTCGGTGTGTTTTGGAAGATGCCGACATTTAATATCTGTATTGTGGTGGAGTGTTTAAAGTTGAATTTAGTATCAAACACATTTAAATTGTTGTTTGATTTTTATTAAATTTTTATTTCATAATTACTTCATTATTATTTATTAAATGATTATTAATATAATTGTTGTTATTATCTTTATTTATTTTATTATTATTATTATTATTATTTAAGATAATAGTAATAATATAATATTAATTATTATAATATGATTCTTATATTTATATTAATATGATTGATAATTGATATATGTGCTTGATATAGGCTTATGAGTGTTTATCAACCACATTTATTAATGTGGTTTTGCTAATTAAACTATAAAAACCTAATAATCTTACTATAATATTAAGGTTAACCATAAATTATGCATTTACCTAATTTGTAAAAAAACATCTATTTCTACTTTTTTTAAATCATCCAATTACATAAACTGTAAAACAACTACTTCTTTTCATATATATATGAAAAGCCATAACATACCCCCAAGGGTTAGCTTAGTTACTCAAAATAGTACCTTGCCATTTAGAGGTCATAGGGTCCATTCTCCCCCAAAGCCCTTGGAGTCAGACCTAACTAGTGAGCAGCGGGACAAAGTCCATTTTCTAACTCATTCTTGTGAATCAAATTTCATTTTATTAAAAATTTGAAGCGATTTCAAATTTCGAAAGTAATTAAGTAATGAAAAAACAATGGTTCGAAATTCGGTGGGTAATAAGTCTACAAACCACAATATTGCTGAATGCCTTGCTTTTTATCTGAAGTAGATGGGTTTAGACTAGACATGGCCACTTAATTATGAAAAGTTCATAAATTAATTATAGATAGTTCTTCCTGTACATATAACTGTCCCACAACACTCCGTAAAAGTCAAACACTCCGGCGAAGTCCATCAAGGACAACATACAAACCGCACCCTGTCTAGAAGTCCATCGATGACAACATACAAACCACACCCCGTAGAAGTCCATCGATGACAACATACAAATGTAAAGTCAACTTTGAAATGAAAACATATAATTACTACAATTAGTACAGGTCATCATAACAATTGTTCTTCCGCTCATTCAATTTCAAGTATGGCTGGAGGGTGGCTCGAAATTTGTCTGTGCACTTCAACTGCAGACTCTATTTCATTTATGTCGTGACCTTCGCCTGCCACAACTTCAGTCTGATCACGTACTGCGGGGCTGCCTTCTATCTGGAGTAAACAAAATCACAAGATCAGATATTTTATCATGTTTCAGCTAACCCATAAATACATAACTTTCAAATTGCACTTTCAGAACATTAATAAATTTGTACCTTTTCCCGCACTGCCTTGGCTTTGCCAGCTTGGAATGCTGCATCGAATATCTCTTTTTCCCTCCCCTCTTCTACCCATTTACGGCAATTCTTAATCACTGCTTTGTCCAGCTCCTCCGCCATGCAATGGGCCATGATGTTTGCAAGTAAACATCTTAAGTGATCAATTGCATTAACTGAACTAGATTCAGGATCCATTGTTTTCCATACTTTATATAAGCTGATTTTTGCTGCGACTGCCATCCAGTCTATGGAGTCCTGTTGACCCTCTATGGCGGCTGTTCTTTCCTCTTTATCACACTGTTCCATAAGCTGTTTCAATGGACTTTTGATCTTCTCTTCCAGTAGTTTTTTTGAGACGTTCTCGTTGGATGGATTGACACAGCTCCAAATCTTCATAAGAGTGTCAAATTCTTTTTTGGCTGTTAGACTTGCTAAGTGGCCTTCGGGATCTACACTATCAACAATATACATGAACCACCATGCTTGAGAGTAGGCTTTCAAAGAATCATCAATGACATTGTAATTAGTTCCGTCATAAAAATACATCATAAAATGTATCAACGAGATAGCTCTCAATTTGCATGAACTTTTTCCAACTTCGTGGAAATGTTTTTCTTCTTTCAGAGAGGTGGGAATTTCATCTTCCACTGTCCCTGTTTTGTATCCATTAAGATGACGAGCTCTGCACAAGTACCCTTAGCTTCTTCAAAACCTTTCTTCAAGTTATTCTTTACTTTCTTAAAGGCCGATATATTTGCTATCCACAAGCTGTAGGCCATTTCTCCCGGCATTCGTATGATGTCCAAAGCTTCTTTGTATTGGGAAAATTCATCAGTCTCTGGTACGCTCAAGCCACACAACAGGGCATTCTTTTCTGGGCCCATTATAAAAGGCCTGATCAGTCGGAATGCAAGTTCCGATAAACACCAACAGGCTTTGCTCAGTGAAACCATGAGTTTTTGAAGCCAAAGCAATATGATAAATAATAAAGAATATAGCCTTATAAATGTTGTGATTAAATTCACAACGGTACTTTGTATTGGAGCTCTTTCAAGCTTTATTTTCTCTTGAAACAATCCGGACGCTAAATGCTCATCGACATCATTTTTCATATCAACCATACTTCTAGTCCAGAAATCTTCCATGTGAAACAAGCGCCGGACATCCCTTGGAAAATACATAACGGCTCTGAACCATTTGAATAATACCACTATCCATCTTATGAGGATGAACACCATACGCACCCAATGTACCAGCTTAGAACTCATCGGCCAATTTCCAATAGTATGAAGCTCCCTTTTACATGTAACTAGTAATAATGCAAAACAAACTGTGTTAACAACGCCTGCAAATGAAGTGAACATTGATCTAGCCATGATATAGTCAGGTTGGCATGCACGACTCACGATCCAACATTTGAGAACGTGATTCTCAATGTTTTCACACACTTGTTTTTCCGGCCAATTGGAACAACAAGAGAGTGCTAATGGAAACTTTTGGGAGATGATCTTACGAATGCTTTTACCTGCTATGACTGTGCAGCTCAAGAGTACAACCAAAAATACAAGGGCTGTGAAGAGGGTGGCGTAGGAAACTATGAACCAGATTCTATATGACCTACATTGTTGCCAAAACACATGAGCCTGGTCTACAGTGTACACCAGAAAAAGGGGGAATGTTGAAGGGACAAGCTGGAGAAGTAATCGATGACGTCTGTTCCATTATTACGTCTATACTCGATGACGTCTCTTCATTTATTACCTTGAGAACGAAGTAAACCTCATAACTCATATGCCATATTATAGGTAACGCCAAACCTCCAATATCGCTCCGCAGAGTTCTTAAACCCAAACGGACCACCCCAGGAAGTACATAACTAATGAAAAAGACATATCATAACTCTTCTTATATTAAATCTCAGTGGATTTAGAATCAAAAAATATATTTGCGAGTTTTAAGAGTTTTGTCATTTGAATTTACATTTAGATTGGAATTATCAATAAAAGCGAGCAACTCGATAATGAGAGCGTTCAAAACCAGAGAATCACCTGGGATCCAATCGGCTTTCCTCTTGAAAGCCTTGTACGCATCCAAAGAGAGCAGGATAATAGATATCAGTGCGCAAAAGCCCGATGCGTCACCATTTATCCATTTATCGAGTAATATTGTTGAAGAGCTGAGTATTCGTTGGTCATTTTGGCATAACCAATATTTCAATCTTTGCTGGGTATAAGACAGATTTCTTGTTTCCACCAAGGAAATGTGGATTTTGTATTTTAAAACGATAGGTTGGTCTATCAGATTAAAGATAGAGAGGAAGGTTTAAAGATGAAGACAATCGTCATAGAAAACCAAAAAAGTGGTTGCGTACTCCGTGAAAGCTGTGAGATTACACAATATGTCGACGAAAAGAGAAAGCCGCTGGAATAATTGGTACTGTTAAAATGGCTTCCAAGAATGAGGCTCAGATATATGTTCTGTAATTCAACATTCAGTAGCGATAATGCAAGTTTTTCTAATTACGAAGGAAAAAAATTGGATAAGCAATGAATGATTACAAAATAAGGAAAAAAATGGAAATGTGTGTACTATGAATGATTCCAGTTCTTTTAAATATTTCTTTGATAAAAAATACAAGTATGCATTCTCACTTTCATTTCTTTTATTTTTTTTAAATATTTCTTTGACAAAAAGTACCAAGTATGCATTCTCTTGTAATATATGTTCTTAAATACTCATATTCGTAGAGAAGATGTTTCTCAAATATTCATACGGGTGGAAAAGATGTTTCGGTTTTTCAAGTGATACGTTAAAATATAGGTGTTGTAGTTAAATTAAGTTAAGTTAGTGTCGTTGTATACATACGAGTAGTTAAGTTAATGGAGGGAGGGTTTATGTTTTACAAACAAAGAATTTGTCTGAATAGTAGCTTTTGTAAATAAAGTTATTTGGAAATTTGTCTTCCAGATTCATAATATTATTATGATTAGTAGTTTTAAAATTAAATTAGATTTTTTTTCAATTTAAATATTATATATTAAAAATATAATTTAATAAAAAAAAATCTCAAAATATAAAATGATTAAATTTATTTACTTTATCAATAATATAAAATAACATGTAAAAATTATTCATTATCATTAAACTAGAGCTCAGGATTAAATTTATTTACTTTATTAATAACGTAAGGTAAAATGGTTAAAATTATTCATTATTATTAAACTAAAGCTCGCAAGGACGAGACTAAAATCCGATAACGTAGCCAACAGTATTCTCGTCGCCCGTAATAGGTAGCCTTTACAGCACGTGGCAGATGGCCTATTTCGATTACCCTTCACGGTTTATATTTGGCTCGTTTAATCAATTTTTTCATCCGGGTCGAGTTGGGTGATGGGTTATCTTGGCCATCAAATAACGAGCTGTTTGTAGACGATTTGCTTTCATTTATGTTGAGTATGCTGAAATTATGGGGAACACATCAACCACGGAAACGGAATCTTAGTGGTGCTTAACATGAAAAGTATAAAATAGTTTAAAGATAATTTTATAAAAATATTTAAATTTATAATGATTTTAAATAGTTTTTATAAAATTTTAGCAATTTTAAAGTAAAATAATTTTATATTATAAAATTTGAGTGAATCATTTTTAGAAAAAAATGGAAATGAGCTAAACTCTTTTTTAGCCAAAACATAACAAATTAACCCACTTGTGAATATTAACCCCTAAAATTTTCCATGATATCAAATGTGTAGAGTGTATTTAGAAAATCATATTTTTATTTAATTTTATAATTTAAAAAATTATAAATACATAAAATTAATTCAATAAATTTATTAATCACTATTTATAAGCAAATAATGTGTAAAGTATAACTTGCAACAAGTGTAGGTAGGTTTTCTGCTCTGAAAAAAAAACAAGTGTAGTTAGGTAATGATGCAAGTAGCTAAACTTTTTTTCGTTATTAAATTCTAAAAATATGCATATATTTAGAAATGTACTATCTCTTATCAAAAATAATTTTATAATGTACATTGTTATTAAAAATAAAATGAAATGTTAAAATGAAAAACATTTATATTAATGTGTATTTTTCAACCGTAACATTTCAATTTCATATTTTTTTAATGAAAATAATATAAATGTTACATTAAATTTTAAAATATTTAACATATATTTAATCACACTATGAATTTACCAATTCTAATTTTACTGCTTTATTTTAAAAAACTACTATATGATATAATTACTTTTAAATTCATATAAATTTTAAATTTTAAAACATTTTAAAATAAATATTAATTTTATGTAAAATATTTAATATAATTTCCATATTAATTTAATAAATTGATAATTTTATTATGTTAATTTATATTTTATAAATAAAATTACTCATTCTAACCTAACTGTTTAAAATCAAAATTCCAAATCGTCATTTATCATGTACTCACATATTTTCAACTTCTAATTACTATTAAATATTATTGTCATTAATATAAAGTAACATTTAAACATTCTTAAAAAAAAAATTATTATATATATATATATATATATAATTATAATATTGAATATTGTTATCATTTATTTAAAAAAAATATATATTTAATCAAAAACTTAAAATTTTTAAAAATAAAAACAAAAAATTAATATTTATATTATTTTTACTCGTATAATATTTGATTCATATTTAGTATTATAGCTAATTTATTCTTAAACAAAATTAAACCATTTATTTTTATATTAAATTTTAAAAAATATTAAATATATTTATACATTGACATATATATTTTAAATAATTATTTTAGAAAAATGATATTATTAAATTAATATAATAATAATAATAAATATTATCCTTAAAAAGTGAAATAAAACTTATCACATTTTAGAATATATAGAACAATCATTAATAAAGAAATCATCTTTAAAATAAATTTTATTTACACTTAATATAATAATTTTATTAATTAAATCCCGATTGGGATGCGCGCTGACAACTGGGAGCGCATGGGTGTAGTTATGTTGCGTATCTGAGCACTTAATACCGTCGTCCCCCACATGCTCAAGGCAGGGGGTGCGGTGTCCTTCGGCATGATGGCAAGCTAGGGAAGTGGGCAAGGTGGCAGGACTGGAGGAACAACAAGGTATAATGGATGGAGGGGCATTTCGACGTGTAGTCTTAGTGCAATAGTTTGTGGAGAAGGGTGGTGGCTCAGAGCTGGTGGTGATCGTCAGAACGTGAAGAAGCAGGGTCGTCATCGTTGCACAACTGTGGACCTCGGGTATGTTATTTGGCTCCACCTCAAACCTGTAATTATGGTCTTGCTGTGGTTTAGCTAGGATGTAAGGGGATCTATCTGGGGGATAGGAAATCGCTGGTGGAAATGGGGCACACAACTTCTCGCCATGGCCTGGTTCTGCGTCTTTTCCTTATGTCAAGTGGGTGAAACCCATGACAGTTGGGTGGGCAATTGCCTAATGTGAGGATGGGAAGCTCCGTACTCTGCCGACAAGGGAGGGGACCATGTCAGACGCAGGGTAACGCTAAAGGGACAGTGGAGCATAGATGGGGGCAAGGGAAAACAATTGGTAGGTGTCCTAGGATGCAGCCATACCTGATATTTGCATAGTAAGCATTGGGTTACTTGGAACCCATGATGGAGGTAAGCCCAGAAATTGTTGGTGGAGACCAAGTTGGGGGAACCGGGAGGCAAGAGCTCTAAGGCTGAGGCAATGGGGGGTAGGAATTCGAGCCATATCTGGTATATAACAAAATGTAAGGGGGGATCGCGAGCTTGACATGGGTATGGGAGGGTAGGCCTGCATACGACTAAGAGAATTGGAGAGGGGAAAAAGGGCATTTTAAGGGGCTAGGGTTAGGACCTTTCCCATTGGGGGTTGTGGGCTCCGACCCACCCCAGCATAACTGTGGGGAGCATGGGCAGAGAAGAGAAGCAAGGTAAGAAGTACCCCACTGCAAGTAATAAGGAATGGGTGAGGTGGTGTATAGTTTCAATACTGTGTTTCAAACTAACTTACTGTGGATGTCATCAGTGCTCAGGACAACAGGTTATGGCGCGTGTTGCGCGAGGCCATGGATGGGGTAGAAGAGGTGCGACACCTAAGCAAGATAAGGGGCTGAGCAGCATCCAAAAGCTGCTGGAAGAATGGGAAGAGGAAGTGAAACAAGGCAGTGAGAGAGAGGAGGAGATGGAAAACCAGAGGACCTTAGTCTCGGATCTGGGAAACACCCGCAAAAGAATCACTCAGTTCAAGCAAACTCTGTACCTGTATTGGCTCGTGAAGAGTCTATTAGGCAAGGCTATGGAACAGATCTCGATGGGGATGGCGGTGACACTACAAGGATTGCCGAACTACAAGAAGGATATGGAGAAAATCCTCTTTCAGCTGCATAAGTAGGATATTCGGCTGGACAGAATTGACCGCCATATCCCTTGCATCCTGGAGCTGTATGGTATGCCTGGTGCATCCGCCCAGGACCGAAACTTGTTGCATCTATCTCATAGGAGAAGAAGGATTAGAACAACACCCATGCATAATTTTGTCTTATGCGGATATCTTTTAATTTTCATGTTGCAATTATCAATTTATATAGTTATGTAGTGTTTGGTCATGAAGTAGAGACATATCTACCTTGCCTCGAAGGACTAAGACATTATTGTTTTTGGATGGCTTATACTGCGGACGAGTGGCCAAGAGACTTGGTTTCCCTTTGAGACAATTGAGATCACTTGGTTTATCTGTGTGGTGTAAACTTGTTTCTTATTTATATTTAATAGAAAATAAAATGATCCCACCAAACTTAATAAAAAAGGATCATTAATTAAAATAATAATATTAAATTTAGATTATGTTTTAAAAATTTAATTAAATGAAATGTTTGGTCCATTGACCATCAAATAAAATTAAAACACTACGTTTAAAAAGAATCATTGAAATTCTATCGAACAGAGTTACTGCGGTGATGCGAGATAAATTCAAATCCAGTTTTCCATGCATTCATGTTCACACCACAAATAATATTTTTTTTGGTTTGTTTTGTTAATATCAGTATAAACTTCATCAACAAGCACTAAAAGCATTTACACGAAGAAATTAATGATAAAGCTTTTGAAAATCAACTTGGGGTGAAGTGACTGTCTTTGGTGATTGTTTTCAAATAAGCAAATGAACTTAGGGTTTTTTAAGACTCAACTTGTGATCAGCGGATTTTTACTAAGCTTTCGAAAGTTTTTCAGTAACAGATTTTGCTTTTTGCGAAAATAATATAGTCTATCATGAGAAACTTATAATTGTAATATAAGTTAGAAATGGAAAATTTAGTATCATTTCACATTACATATTATACTGAATTATAAATTCAAAAATGAATAGTAAATCGTAAATTCTATAGTGGATAATAAATTTTTAAATTTTAATTAAAAAAAATCAATAAATTTAGTTTTATTTTAATTTAGTGTATTTTTTAAATAAAGGTTAAAATTAATGTTTTCAAAGTAAGGAATGAAAGTGTTGGAAGTACAAAATCTGATTCGAAGATAGTAAAATTGAGTTTTAAAAATGAAAAATTAAATTTAAAATAAATGTTAAACTATAGATTTGTACATAGTATTTTTTTCACTGTCAATTATATTTCATAGATGTATTTTCTAACAATTAAGTACAAAATAATTTGTGACATGTTAAAAATAATATATGCATGGGATGAATATTGTATATCAAAATATTTATTAAACAGAAATCTATTGATATTTTCGTAAGTTTGTTTTGTTTACATAATTTTTGTTTTCTCATTTAGCTAAATATCTACTAATATTGTACCAAAAATGGTTAAGAGAAGAGAGCTTTACAACTTGTTCTCCATCAAAACTAAACATAGGAGCTTTCAAAATAGATAGAGCTAAGCCATTTGATAAATAAATAAAAACTTATAACATTGCTTTCCTATATGGAAGTAGAATCATTGATAGGTAAAAGAGTATATGTCACATCTATTCCTTGTTAGATATGTGTTTGGGATTCGAAAAAGGAGAGCCTTGATTCTCCAAAATTTATGTGATAATTGCTTCTTCACCTTGAAAATTAAAAACCATCTAAAAGCAAAGAGCAATTAATAAAATATTTAAGCTATTTATGCATGGCTCCAAACAACACTCCACTGACAAAAATATAAAAAAACAATACCTCAAAGAAATCCAATTAGTGGAAATATAAAATAAGGTCATCTATAGGACAACATGGGATTATGGGGGCCTAGTTCCAACAAGTGAATGTCAAAGCCACAAAATAGTGTAACCTCCTACAAGTTAATCACCCAAGGTGTAATGTCCCTTGTGAAGATTAGAAATATGTAAGGGAGATAAGACTTGGATTTACTATCTATATCAATTACCAAAAGCAGTTCCCTCTCAAACCACCGATCATGATCCTATGAAAATTAACTAAGGATCTCACTTCATTTTAGATAGTTGAGTAGAATAGACATTGGTCAAGATTCTATATTGGTAGGGAAATGAATTTTTCATATGATTAAAATTCTATGAAAGGAGCATCACTCTAAGTAACACGTTGGTCCCACTGGAGTCCCATGTCAAGCATCCACCTATAGCTGAAGTTCAATATAATAATATCAAGGATTGAAATGGCTTGAACAAGGGCTTGATGATTATGTTAGATGTTTTTTTTCCTACAAGTAATTCTATGTACTAATGGTATTTAACACTATTTAGTCAATCTTAGCTTTTTTATTAATGGCCTTGGAGGGTTTTCTCTCCAACTTTAAACACTAGAGCCCTACAATCTCGATTATTAATCACATCCTAGAAAAATAAAGCATGTCCAATTCCTTTTAGGATGCTATTGATAGTGAAATGCAGTACACTAAAGCTCTAAGTATGTTGCTAGGTCTCAAATGCGTTTAAATGTAAATAATAACAAATGAAAACAAATGTCTTCTAATTAAAATGATAGAATTCATTAAACTCTTTGAATTAAAACAAAATTAAGGTATCAATCTTAATCTATGAATATAATCTATTTCCCCCTTTTAGATTTTCAACATGTACATATGACCAATTTGGATTATAGAAATGCAACATTGAAAAAAAACTCAAAATGTTCCTAAAAGAGAATAATAATTTAGATTTTTCTATAGATCTTTTCTACTAATAGATAATATATAATGTGAAAAGAAATCATAGATTCCCTTATTGAAGATAAGCACCATTAAATTTGAAGAAGACTTCATATAGTAAATTTTACTCTTTATATAGGAAAAGGTTGTGAGTCTTATTAAGGAAACTAACATGCTACTCATGAGTTGCTAGAGGGCAAGTAGCATGCATAAGAAAGTGCAATTTTTTTTTGTTATTTTTATTTTTTAACTTTGAAATCCTCTCTACATTACCTAGAAACAGTCACAAGAAAATGGTTGAGCAAGTGAAAATGGAAGGATAAGTAGGAAAGATCATATTTTCTCAATCTAATTAAAAAAAAGAGGAATTGAAAGAGATAGAAGTTAACCAAACTACAAATCTAGAGAATCCCACTTGGAGGAAAATTATTGACATTGTCATTTTTGTTAATGGGGAAATCCCTAGTGAGTAGGATTGATGTCACCTACCAATTTGTTGACAGTGCTAGACCCGCCAAAATGTTAGGGGATCTCCCCAGTAAGAATTCCCAATTAGACCTCAGACCATTTGGAGTAGGAGTCCTAGCAGTGGGTAGTAAAGTTATGCCTTTACTGCGACAGTGCACAGAGGTAAGCAAAATATCCTTGTTAGAAACAAGTGTGTGACCTTGCAGCGAGTCAAGAGAGATGCATGGGGAGGTTCTAACACACAGAGGGGGGAAAGTGTGTCCCTTAGAATCCTGTAATAGTACACAGCCTGAAAGGAACACACGATTTGAATGACATCACAAACCAAAAAGCAGAATAGTTGAAAATCCAAAGTGATGTGTTAAACCAACAACACGCTTCAATAATATTCATATAATCACATACGTAATAGTCCATATATCAATGTGTAAGTAAAACTACATACATTGATAAAGTAACTAGAATAGTCGAACTACAATAACAACATACGCATGAAATGTGTTGGATTTGTTATATTATATAAATTGAAAGTTCCATCCATACATACAACCATGACATCCACTAGCCCCAATAGTGGAATGTTACAGTCAACACCGCCTAATCCTCCAAAGGGATGTGCTCACTTTGCACTGTGGAGAAACCCAACCCTCTCTAAGCAATGCCTAACAAAAGCCTTGGCTCCTCGAAAGCCTCTTCTATGAGTTATGAGGTTCTATCATAAAAACATGATGAGAGCCATACATAGTTTCTATCATAAAATATTCATATAACCAGCATAGTAATAACAGAAATACTATGATTATATCAGCCATGAAATCCACATATACATCAATACATTTACACATGAAAATCAAGGGAATTAATTTCTCATTAATGAATGCAACAAGAGAACCAAATATAGGACTACCACATTCCAACCGACCATAGATTGGTTGACCTAAGTCTCTCTTCAACCAATCACCCTCGTGTCATATTACAAGCATGAATGTGGGACTCATAGGACACGCCAAAAACACAAACAAGCATGGATGCCACTGAAGTGTTCCATGCATATTTGCAATAGACTAATCGTTATGTATGGATAGCTTAAAACCTTCTTACATGTGGCAATATCATAAGTTTCACGACCTCATATAGGTTTTGAAAAACATGTGGTCCCAATGCATTTTTATAATGTGATGACTCTCATTACCATAACTTGATAGGTCCTTTGTTACAGTGTATATATGTATTTCTTCATCCTCCCATCATGTCTTAATAAGAACTTGAGCACGTTACCTTACTTTTATTTGCACTTATTGGATTATTCCATCTACACTATGAGGAATTTGAGTGCCTCCTAGTCTCTTAGGCTTTACGGTAATCCATAGTCTGATCTAGGTATCACTAGGCCCTACACCGAGACATACTCTAGGCTTTACCGTAAATCCCATCCCAAGACTACTAAGCCCAATGGAAAGAAATCCATCTCTTGGCTTTAACGTATATCCTTCCATTCACTGGAAAGGGTTCCTAGGCCAACTGAGGCACAAAATCCTTGATTTACCACAACCCATAGTTTGGTTCAGGGGTTACTAGGCCAGTGGCTTTACGGTGATCCATAGTCTGGTTTAGGGACCACTAGGCCATGTGTTTGTAATTTCGGAGATCGACCCCGCTCAAATTTGAATCCATCTACCCATCCCACATTAACCAAATATGAGAATCCATCTCATCAAAGCTATTAGGAAATGGCAAGGCTAGGTTGAAAAACACTGTCATACCTAGAAAAACCCATGCCATGATAGAAAAGAATCACATGCAATCACATTCATGCCAAATCTAGCAAGGAAAATACACATGCAAGTTGATACCTACAATGAATCCTATTGTAGCTGTTTGATCCTGCCTTTCCCTACTTGATATTTGCTTCATCTTTCCTTCTTTTCCTTTCTTTCTCCAATGCCAAAGTGCTCCAAGAAAACTCTAAGTGTCCAAGAGAGAGAGAGAAAATAATGAGAGAGCTCCAAGACTGAACTAATCAAGCCTGCCCACTAATCCTCGGAACCCTTTTTATCAATTAGGCCTCTATTTTCTTCATTTTCCATTATTTTCCTTCAATTTCCTCCTCACATGCAACTTGTGACCTTTCACCTTCATTTTCTACTCATTTCCATTATTTTCATAAATAAATGCCAATAAATGCCTCTTTCCTTTCCAAAGCCTTAGCCATTGCCTTTGTCAATTTCCATAGCCATAAACAACCAAATGAACACCCCCTAGGATGTCTTGCACAACATTCAGCTTGGAATACATGTCCCATCAACCGTGGCCTTATATATTTTCTTACATGGATTTTACCAAGGTTGTTACAATGTTCTAGGTATAAAGATGTTCCAAGACATGCGAGGTGTGAAGGAATGTTAGTGTGTTCCAAATAATACCTTTGGGTTTTAGAATTAATCCCTTGGGTTTATTATTCCCTTTGGTTTATAATATCAATTCCTTGGGTTTATTTGGTTCATATTCCTAGGGTATAATATTATTCATAGGGTTTATAATATTAATCCTAGGGTTTAATAAAAATCCCTTGGGTTTACAATCATGGTAACCCATGGTCAACGATGGTCCAGTGTCATAATGTGCCAAATATTGTCTCAATATGAAAATCAACCATGTTCAACCATGGTCAACCAGGGTCCAATGGCAGATTGTGACAAACATTGTCTGAGTATGAAAATCAGTGATGGTAAATCATGTTCAACCATCTATATTTTATGGTTTATTTGTCTCGGTATGAAAATCCATCATGGTCAACCATATTCCAACATCGCAACGTGATGAATATTTATGTTAGGGTTTATAATATTTATCTTATGGTTTATATTCCTTGGGTTTATAATAATTATCCCTTGGGTTTAATGTTATTCCTTTGGGTTTATTATTCCCTTCGGTTTATAATATTTATCTTAAGGTTTATATACCTTGGGTTTATAATATTTATCCCTTGGGTTTGATATTATTCCCTTGGATTTATATTATAAATCCATTTGGTTTTTAATCCCTTGGTTTTTTACTATTAATCCCTTATTATTCCTTTGGGTTTGTAATATCAATCCCTTTAGTATTTATATACCTTGAATTTATAATATTAATGATCTGAATTAGATCATTATATTTTTTTTTCATCCATCTCGATGCATTTGGAGTGGAAAAAGTGGAGTAAACACCTCATGAGACAGTTTTTTTCCGGTGGGACCCAGTTTGGCGAGACAATGTCCAAAACCTTCGGGTAGCGTTTTGAGGCATCAGATGATGTTTTTTTGGGGTAAATATTTTCCTGTAAGTGCCAAAAATTTTCATGATATTTTACACATATAAATATTTCCAACGGCACAAGAATTGTGTCAATCGGAGTCCGTATGCAAAAGTTATGCCACTCAGAAGTTGAACTTCCTATTTTCACACCTATAGTTCAGGAGGATGTCATGTCAGCCCCCATTATTCATGGAAAAGGGGATGTCCATGTGTTTTTCGTTTAAAAGACACTAGAAGAGTCTATTTTGTAAATCTAGTTAATAATTTATGTAGTCAAACTTAACCACTAGTAGGCTATCGGGTTGTGTTATAATCGGGCCACCAGGAGGAAGAGGCATTCCATTATTTCGAGAGAAATTTGTTCCATAGTTGAGCAAAGATAGCCAAAAGATATAGGAGGTAGAAAACAAAGAGAGGATCTGTGCACTATAGCATCCCACAGGCCACATACATTGATTCTTTGTATCTGCATCCATATTTCTAAACATAGAAAGAAAGCGAAGCTGCCTCACCTTCCAGCTGGGTTTTCTCCTGAAAGGGTTTCCCATAGAGAATATCTTGTGTATTATGTGTGTGAGATTATTTTTACATTCTCTCATTTTCTTCTTAATTTACTTTTACATACATGCACTAATTACAGCTAATTTTATAGATCTAGAAATTAAATAAAATTGTGATAGTGTAGAATCTTAGATTTTTAATATAATATTATCAGATCTCTTGTGACGAACTATCTAGTGGAATATCAACATTATTTTACAGATCATTTGGTATCATAGAAAGTTTCTTCGGGTATTTTGTGGATATTTCATGGATTTATATCGACGAGGCTGAAAATCATAACACCCTTATCATGGGCGACAAATTTGTAAACAAACCTCATGATCCCATAGAGGTGAGATTTTCATGGCTCGAAGAACAAGTAGCAGATATAAACCGCATTGTAAACCTCGTCATGGTGGCCCTAAGAAATAAGCTGGGGATATTTGGAGAAGAAGAGGGTTCGAATGCAGAGGACAAATCGGAAGAGGGATCGGGATATTAGGAAGACACAGATAACCAGCCGGAGAAAGAACCTAGAAAATATCAACCTAGTTCAACTATCATGAAGCAAACCCTGTTTAAAGTGTAAGAAAAATTCGATATCAATACATACCTCGATGAGATAGACACTCTGAAGTTGTACCACTAGTTACAACAACTGGAATTTTATTTCAATGTCCATCAGATCGAGGAAGGGAAGAAGATCTCATTCGCGCGGCTAAAATTGGCGGACCATGCACTGACTTGGTGGGAGAGCCACACGGAAACCTTGATGTTGGAGGGAGTACCTACAGTTACTAAGTGGAAGGATTTCAAAACCCTCATTAATCCATATTTTTATCTCATTGTGTACGTGGAAGATTAGTGGATATGGTGGCATTACTTCAGGCAAAAGTCGGGCCAAAGCATGCATGAGTACACCACAGAATTCAAAAAGATGGCTATAATGTTTGGTATCTCTCCAAAGAACCCCAGATGTATTCCTCAACTATTTTGGGGGTTAGCACCTCCATATGCGTGAGAAAGTGATTTTGTTCAATCCCAAAATGGTGGACGAGGCTTGTGTGCGGACATGGTACCTCAAGAACATAGGCCTAAAAAGATCACAATTAAGTGGATTGAAGAAAAAGGATAAATAATACACTTCTAAGGAGGGGAAGAAGAAGAAAACAATGGGGAAAAGATAAAAATATGATAGCCACAACACACCAACACAAGTATCCTAGCAACTACTACAACATTGATGGCCATATAGAGGAGAAGTGATGGAAGTTGCATCCAAAGCTAAACCCGAAGAAAAAGAAGAAAGATAATAAGAAGAAGAATCTCACGGCTAATAATTTGAGCAAACAATTTGAAAGAAGCTTGGATGTGGATGAGAAGAACATGAGTACATCAATGCAGAAGGAGGTGAATATGAGCAGCCTTCAACAACAAGAAGAGAAAGAAATGACCAAACTATTCGATGTAAAGATATAGGTTAAGAAGATGAAGATTGATGCTATGTTTGACTCAAGATTATAGGAAAATATCATTGCAACAGATTTGGTCAAGAAGTTGGGTTTAGAAGTTCATGATCCTCCAAACCCATATCCACTAGGATGGGTACATAAGGATGCAGAGTTGAAGGTAACAAAACAGAGTAAAATTAGATTTTCTATTAGTGCAGATTTTATTGATGAAATAAATATGGATGTGGTTCCCCTTGATATATGTGGAATCATGTTTGGGAGTCCATACATATACATGCGTGATGTAATATTTATTAGGAGAGATAACCAGTACTGGCTCATCCAAGATGGAAAATCATTCATTATCAATGCGCACAAAGGCAAGTCGAAAATTTCACTGGTAAGTTCCAACCAAGCCAAGAGGTTGATCAATTCTGTTAATCAGTATGTTTTATTGTTCTTAAGAGAAAATAAATCTGTAGAGGAGTCAATAAGAGGCAAGGAATCCTTAGCGGGATGTATTAATAAAAAAACAACAACAATTAGACAAGTTGTTATAGGCATAAAAGGATGTGTTCCAAGAGCCTAAAGGTATACCCCTTAAGAGAGAAGTGGAGAACGAGATCCAATTATTTCAATAATCCCCATTGCCAAATATTGGGTTGCACAACCAGTCTGTTATAGAAGCAAGTGAGGTGAAGAAACATCAGCAACAACTTCTAGAATAGGGTGTCATTTGACCGAGTACATCATCATGTGGGTCACCCATCATCATTGTGCCAAAGAAGGATGGGATGTCATGATGTGTATAGATTACAGGGTGTTGAATAAAATCACGTTTAAGAACAAATACCCTGTGCCCAGCATAGATGATATGCTAGATCAGTTGCAGCAAGAAAATTATTTCACCAAGATGGAGTTGAAGCTTAGATATCATCAGGTTCAAATCAAAGAAGAAGATACATGGAATATCGCCTTCAAAACTAGGCAAGGTTTATATGAGTGATTAGTTATGCCATGTGGCCTATGTAATGCACCAACTACATTTATGAGATTAATGAATGATGTACTGAGCCATTTTATAGATTCATTTGTTATTGTCTATCTAGATGATATACTAGTATATAGTGCTACCTGGGAGGAGCATATTTGACATTTGATGCAGGTGCTGGAAACATTGAAGAAGCACCAATTGCTAGCAAATCTCAAGAAGTGCGAGTTTGCGCAACATTCCTTGGCATATTTGGGATATGTGATTGGTGTAGGAGAATTGAAGATAAGTCCTTCCAAGATGGAGGCCATCATGAAATGGCCAGTGCGTACTAATGTTACTGAGGTTAGGATTTTCACTGGAGTAGCACAATACCTGAGGAAATTCATAGCCTCATTTTTAGCAGTAGTAGCACTGCTCCATGCCATAACAAGTGGAAAGAGTTTCCAGTGGGGAAAGGGTAGCAGAAGGCTTTCTATGAGTTAAAGAAGAAGATCAATGAATCACCAGTTCTGGAATTACCAAATTTGCAATGACCCTTTGAAGTGGAGACATATGTGAGTGGGTATCTTATGGGAGTTGTCTTGATGCAAGGAGGAAGGCCCATTTGCTACCATTCTGAAGTATTTCATGGGGAAGTTCGTAACTATCCTACCTATGATAAGGAGCTCTATGCCATGGTGCAAGATGTGAAGAATTGGGATCCTATATGATAGGAAAGGAGACAATAATCCACGTGGATCACCAGCCATTACGGTACCTGCAAGCCCAGAATAAGCTACAACAGACCAGGCACTACAAGTGGATGGGGTTTTTACTTCAGATTCATTTGTTGATGAAGTATAAGAAGGGAAACACAAACAAGTTGGTTGATATGCTTTAAAGGCCACCCACATCAAAGATTACATCTTTGCGAACTCTTATGCACATGGATCCATCCACCCATGACGCATACAAAGAGGCATATTCAGAAGATGGGGACTTCAAAAAAGTTTATTAGTGGTTGCAGAGTTAGAGCCATGTGCATGATGGAAACAACACCAGTTCACTACCATCTCCAAGATGAATTACTCTACAGGCTGGATAAGCTATTTTCTCCTAAGGTTGAGCATTTACAGCTGATTAGAGAATCTCACATCTCCAAGATTGCAGGGCACTTTGGTGTAGGGAAGACCATGGCTAACTCGCAAAGGTATGTGTATTGGCCCAAGATGCAAGAGCAGGTAGCTAGGTTCATAAGAGGATGCATGCTTTGTTGTACCAACAAGCATAGCAATAGGAAACATGGTATGTATCATCCCTTACTTGTACTTACTCTTCCTTTCGAAAGCATTTCCATGGATTTTGTGGGAGGTTTACCGACAACCAGGAGGGGCATGACTACCTGTTCATGGTAGTTGACAGGATCACCAAGATGTGTGTTCTGATTCCCTGCAAAAATAACATCAGTGGACAAGAAGCAGCAAACTTGTTCTTTGGACAGGTCTGGGTGCACTTTGGGATACCAAGGAGCATCATTTCATACAAGGATATAAGATTTCTTAATACATTATAGACTACATTGTGGGAGAATATGGACACAAAGTTGAAGAGATCCACAACATTCCATCGACTAATAGATGGGCAAACAGAAGTATTCAATAGGACTTTGATGCAGCTTTTAAGGGGTTACAACTAGAATCATCCAAAGACTTGGGATGAAAATCTGGTATATATACAACATTCTTATAATAGATCAATCCACACTTCTACAGGAAAGTCCCCATTTTAAACTTGTTTTGGATATTTGACACCTTCACCTTTCGATATTGCATATGGGTAGCAAGGAGGAGTGAAAGAAGACATTACAGGAGATGCTTTGAGGGTTGAAAAAATTATAGAGAATATCAAGCAGATCCATCTACAGGTACAAGAAACACTACATAAGTCGCAAGTGAAGTATAAGGCTAGACATGATTAGCACATAGCTGAGAAATCATTTAAGGTGGGATACAGAGTATGACTACAGTTGAATAAGGAGAGGTTCAGGGGCCTAGTAAGAAAATCAAGGCTCTAAGGTATGGTCCCTTTTAGATACTATAAAAGGTGGGTGATAATTCCTATTGACTCAGTTTGCCACCATATATGCGCATTTACTAAATTTTAAATGTGGAGAATTTGAAACTCTATGAGCCTTATATGCTAGATAAAGAAGAGGAACAGATCCTACCTTCTGTGGAGGATTTGGTACTAGAAGCTTAGGCAGAGTTAACAGAAGATACATTTTTGCAGAGGAGGTATAGAACTACAAGACAAGGGAAATAATACCTTTGGTAGATTGGGTTGAAGGGACAACTTCCAGGCAAAGCTAAATGGTACACCAAAGGGAAGGTGGAGGAAAAATTTCCTCACATGATTCAGTAAAAGATTTTGGGGACCAAAAGCTTCTCAAAATGGGGAGGTGTTATCCGAATTGGATCATTATATTTTTTTTCATTCATCTCAATTCATTTGGAGTGGAAAAAGTGAAGGAATCAACTCGTGGGACTGTTTTTACTGGCATGACCCAGTTTGGTGAAACAGGGTTCGAAACCTTCCAGGAGTGTTTTGAGGCATCAAACGATGTTGTTTTGGGGTAAAAATTTGCCACTAAATCATAGCACATTTTCATGCTATTCTACACATCCCATGCTTTTGTGAGACTTCCAAGAGTGATGAGAGTGAGATCCTCATTAGCATAACTTCTCCAATAGATAGAAGATCATTGTTTCCAAATGTTATCCTCCACAATGTCCCAGGCTGAGAGGAATCGATGGAGGTAACCAAAGACCAATATTTTAGTTTGGTAACTAGCCCTACCAAACAAAAGAGGGATCTCTCTATTAAATTACGTTCAAAACATGATTGTGTTGATCTAAAGATGATCTGAGGTTGCCATTGATGTCAACCCAAGCAGCACCAGGTCTACCCTAATCTTGCAAGATAATTTTTACTTGAAAACTTACTCTATTTTGAGCCAAGGATCTCCTAGATAGATTCTACTCATCAAGATGTTTTTGTGGATATATGGTACGCCAAGTAATTCTTCACGGTTTGAGAGATATTCATGTTTGAAGTTAGTAACCCTAGTTAGTGGGCTAAAACCCTATGGGATTGTAGCATGGCACTCATAATTGGTTTTGGTCATTGAATAGTCAATAATTAATAATTTTTTAAGCTCCTAAAATCCCTCCAAAATTCTCTATAGAAGCCCCTCTCAACTCTATAAAAGAAATCTCATATATCCTCCAAATGTAGTGATTGTGATATTTTCGCTATAACTTCATTTCTGCGAAGTCTTAGATTCTGAAATTAAAAACCATTTGATTTGAAATCATGATGAACGTCGTGACCAAAATTTCAGATCTTAGTTCTCTATAGTTTCGGATATATGATCTGTGGAAGTTAGGGTTTTTGCAGGCTACCGAATTTCATCTCAAAGAAGTGACCTTGGGAAAAACGTCATAACTCTCTCTCAGAGAAGAGGATTGAAATTCTGTAAAATGTGGCGGACAATGCATGGATTGCAGTTTTCTATTTATCAATTTCAGAGCCAAAGGAGGAAACATTGACCCGTGGTACGTCATACAAGTTCGCTCTACTGAATTAGTCCATAATTAGGTCATTGTGAGAGATTGGGAATAACTTTGCCTTGAAGAGTCCAAATCATGTCAAACTTGTGGCATTGGAAAGAAGACTCCAAGGGACTCTACAGGACTTAATATCACATGTTGGGGATCTTAAATCACAGAGATACAATAGATTAAATATCGTGCTCCTAGAAGGAAAGAAAAACTAGATCAAGTGTTATCAAGGGGTGCAAAGGACCAGACTTTCTAGGGAAGCAAAGAGCAAGGTGCAACAAAATGATGCAGTAGTGGTAAGCTATAGGTAGGTATCTTCTGTATATGCATGTTCATCTCTTATTTGCATTAGTTTCTTTTTATTCTGATTTGTTGTTTTTGTTTAGCACTGACAAATGTTCTGCAGGATGAGGTAAGTTTTTCTATTATCATGTCATGGGTATTTCTTTGAAGGATTTTTGTAGGTATTATATATTCATCAAGAGAAGACTCAATGCATAATCTAATGTTCTAAAGAGTGAGAAAGGGTAGCATGACAAGAGAAGCAATCAAGGTGCAGAACAATAGCAAGAAGTTCACCACATGAAGTCTTCAATTAGGAAGTACTGCATAAACATTAATGATAATTGAACATTAACTCATGCTCTGAAAAGATTTAAAAGTGCTAATTACTAAGGAATACTGATTCATCCCCCCATTCTCAATATTTTCCAACAATTGGTATCATAGCTTGGTTCCTTCAATAGCAGTTTAACAAATGGAAGGAGATCATGGAGCATACCAAGAATGGTGTACCTCTATTCAATGAAAATAATTATGCACTCTTGAAAGGAAGAATGGAGGTCTATCTCTTGGTGCAAGGTTATGAAGTATGGGACACTGTTCAAAATGGCTTTACACCAACTGCGGATGAACAAGGTAAGAAGAATTTGGTAAATGATGCAAAAGTAGAGAATATTATTATCAGTGGACTTATTGAATATGCTTATCATAAGGTGTTGGGTTGTAAAACTGCCAAAAATGTATGTGACAAGCTTGAGAATATATATGCAGGTGACTCAAACGTCAAAGAAGCAAAGATTCAAATCTACAGAGAAAAATTTGAGCAACTTAGAATGAAAGAAGATGACAACATTACTGCATACTTCCAACACGTTGATGAAATAACCAACACTATGGAAGGATTGGGAGAGCCTATTGATGAGAATACTATTATACAAAAGACTCTTAGAACGTTACCAGGAAGATTCAACCCAAAGGTATCGGTCTTAGAATACAATGCAAATCTAGACAAACTCAACAAAAAGGAATTACATGGAGTTCTCATAGCATATGAAATGAGACTTGACGAAGAAGAGGGTACTTTGCATCTAGAAATTGTGTTCACTACATCTAAGAAAACCAATAAGGATAAACAACCTTTAAAGGCAAAGACCTACACCTGAACCTGCAAGTGTGAAGAAAAGAAATATGATGAAGAAGGTTTTTTAGATGGAGAATATGATTACTTTACGAGAAAACTAAAATTGGTAAGGGAAAATTCCAAGGTAAACTTCCATTGATATGTTTCAGTTGTGGTGAGGTTGGGCATTTCGCAACAAAATGTCTGAACAGAAGTGATGGAAACTCAAAAGGAACGAAAGGCTTTAAGAAATTCAGCAAGCAAGGCAAGAAGAAAGGATTCAAAAGGAACTTTCTCTCTAAAGAAGATAGCTCATCATCTGATGAAGACAGTGACAATGAAGAAGAAGCCAATGAGAGAGTATTGTTTATGGACAAGCACAATAAACAAGAGGTATTAAACAATGAAGAAGAAGGGTTGACCATAGAATAATTTTATAAGGAGGCAATCAAGCTTATAAAAGAGCTCAAGGCTGAGAGCAGTTTCTCAATGCATATGACTGGAGATAGAAAGAAATTTGTATCTATGAAAGAGAATAAGGATGGAACCATGTCCTTTGGAAATGATGGATCCTCAAATGTTATAGGATCAAGTACTGTCAATCTTGGAAGCAATGATGCTCTAGCCATGAATGTTCTATTGGTTGGAAACATGAATCACAATCTGCTCAGTGTTGGACAAATGTGTGATTGAGGACACACAATGCTATTCAACTCCATAAAATTTGAAATTAGGAAAGGCAGGTATGGTAAAATTGTGGCTACAACAAATCAAGCTCCAAACAACATATATGTTCTGGATGAAGCAACTAAAGCATGTCTACTAGCTAAAGAAAATGAAAGCCTGTTATGGCACAAAGAAATGGGTCACATAAACTTTGACAATCTTGTCAGGATAAGCAAAAAGGAAGCAGTAAGAGAAATGTTTATAATTTTAAAACCTTCCAACACACTATGTGAGGCCTGTCGGCAGGGCAAGAAAACAAAATGCGGATTTAAAACAAAAGAGCACTTTGCATCACATCCATTGGAATTGATGCATATTGATCTATGTGGTCCTATGGGAACAAAAGGCTTAGATGGAGAATTATATTTCATGTTAATGATAGATGACTATACCAGGATGACAGCCGTTAGTTTCCTAAAGAAAAAATACGAAGCATTTGAGTGCTTTAAGATCTACAAGGAGTTGGTCGAAAATGAAACTGATTTAAAAATAAAGTGTTTAAGATTAGATAATGGTGGAGAATACACTTCCAAATTATTTCAGCAATATTGTGACAAAAATGGAATAAAAAGATAATTTACAACAACATGAACACTTCAGCAAAATGGATTTTCTGAAAGAAAGAACAGAACCGTATAGGAAATGGGTAGAACAATGTTGAAGGGCTCAAAATTAGATGAAAAATTTTGGGTTCAAGCAATTGATACAGAAGTCTTCATTATCAACAAAAGTATTCTTAGAAATAATCACAATAAGAACCCATATGAATTATGGAAAGGAAAACCAGCTAATGTAAAATATTTCAGAATCTTCAGAAGCAAATGTTATATAAAAAGAGAAGATCAAAAGTTGGGTAAGTTTGAATCGCATGTTGAGGAAGGCATATTTGTTGGTTACTCATGCAAAAGAAAGGCCTATAAATGCTATAATGTAAGACGAAAACAGATAGTGGAGAGCATGAATGTTACATTTGACGAAGATATTGTTCTAACGAATAATGATGAGGATCTAGAATCTTTGAAACTTGAGACAAAGGCTGGAAAAGGTACAGAGAAAATTCTAGAACAAGAAGCAACTGTCAACTAGGAAGAAGTAAATAATGATCAACAACATGTACAGGAAAAACAACAAGAAGCTCCTCCAAAGAGAACAAAAGAATGGATTCAAAAGAACCATCCATCAAATCAAATCATTGATGACATAAACAAAGGAATTGGAACAAGAAAAGGTCGACAGCTTCGTTCATCACAACAAGCTCACATTGCTTTTCTAGCAACCTTTGAGCCTAGTAGTTTTGAGGAAGCCAGCCAGAATGAACAATGGTTAGCAGCTACTAATGACAAATTGGATTAAATCCAGAAGAATAACACTTGGGAATTAGTTCCACGACCAAAAGATAAAAATGTCATTTGGACTAAATGGGTGTTCAGGAACAAATTGAATGAAGATGGACAAGTTAACATAAACAAAGCAAGATTGCTTTGCAAAGGCTATGCATAAGTGGAAGGAATTGATTTTGACAAAAAAATTGCACCAATTGCTAGAATGGAAGCCATCATGATGTTTCTCACCTATGCATGCTCAAGAAAAATAAAATTCTACCAAATGGATGTTAAGTTAGCATTTCTAAATGGATAATTAGAAGAAGAAGTTTACATCGAACAACCTGAAGGTTTTCTACTATCAGAAAAAGAAAAATATGTTTTGCAGGTTAAATAAGGCTCTATATGGCCTCAAGCAAGCTCCCAGAGCTCATCTTGACTAATATCTACATCAACAAGGGTTCAAGAAAGGTAATGTTGATAGCAATATTTACGTACAAATAGATAAGGATAATTTAACAATCGTTGAGGTATATGTGGATGATATAATCTTTGGTAGCAATGATGATTGACTAAGTAAGAACTTTTCTACAAAGATGCAAAGTGTGTTAGAGATTTCTTTACTTGGTGAGTTGACATACTTCTTAGTGCTTCAAATATCTTAGCAAGAGAAAGGAATATTTATATTTCAAGCCAAGTACATCAAGAAAATTCTCAAGAAATTCAAAATGGAAGATTGCAAACTCATCCTTACTCTGATTGTAACAGGTTACAAATTGAGCATAGACGACTCATCTAAATATGTGGATCAGATGTTGTATAGATCTATGATTGGTAGTCTTATATATGTAACAGCCTCCCAACCAGATGTTATGCAAGAAATTGGACAAGTAGCAAGATTCCAAGGAGCACCAAAAGAATCACATATTATTGTCATCAAAAGAATTCTTCGATATCTAAAGGGCACAACAAAATATGGCTTGTGGTATCCCAAGGGCAACAATCTCACTACTCGAGCCTTTACATATGAAGATTGGGCAAGAACCGTTGATGATCGTAAGAGTACTAGTGGACTAGCATTCTATTAGGTGGTTGTCTCGTATCATGGTTGAGAAAAAAGAAAACCTCAATCTCGTTATCTACAGCGGAAGCATAATACATTGCATCGGAAGCTTGTTGTACTCAAGTCCTTTGGATGCAACAAACTTTGCAAGATCTTCAAGTACAATTCAGTGAGCCTATTCCCATCTTCTGTGATAACACTAGTTCCATCGGCATCTCCAAGAATCATATCATGCATTCAAAAACAAAACAAATTTCGATAAAATATCATTTTGTTAGAGAACAAGTCATTGAAAAGAATATCAGACTTGAATATGTTGGTACAAAAGAACAAATCGTTGATATCTTCACTAAACCTTTACCTCGTGAAGCATTTAAATATCTTCACTGGAAGCCTGGGATTCTCCAAAGTTCTCATTAGATTTTCCTTATTCAGAAAGTAAAGGGGGAGTGGAAGTGTGTAGAGGTCCACAGGATGGTTGTGTGTCAGGGGGAGTTACCCTTTGCCATTGATGTCAAAGGGGGAGAGAAGGTAGTAGGAAGAGGTGCCCTAATCGCAGGGGGAGTACTTTTGTTTCCATCAATGCCAAAGGGGGAGATTGTTGATCTAAAGATGATCTGAGGTTGTCGTTGATGTCAACCCAAGAAGCCCGAGGGGCTACCCTGTTCTTGCAAGGGAATTTTGACTTGACAACTTACTCTATTTTGAGTCAAGGATCTTCTAGATGGATTCTACTCATCAAGATGTTTCCGTTGATACATGGCATGCCAAGTAATTCTTCAAGGTTTGAGAGATATTCATGTTTGAAGTTAGTAACCCCAGTTAGTGGGCTAAAACCCTATGGGGTTGTGGCATGGAACTCATAATTGGTTTTGGTCATTGAATAGTCAATAATTAATAATTTTTTAAGCTACTAAAATCCCTCCAACATTCTCTATAAAAGCCCCTCCCAACACTATAAAAGGAAATCTCATATATCCTCCAAATGTAGTGATTGTAGCATGTTCGCTATAACTTCATTTCTGCAAAGTCTTAGATACTGAAATTAAAACTCATTTGATTTTCAATCCTGATGAAGATCATGACTGAATTTCCAATCTTGGTTCACTAAATTTTTGGATATATGATCTGTGGAAGTTAGGGTTTTTGCAGGTTGCCAAATTTCATCTCAAAGAAGTGACCTTGGAAAAAACATCATAACTCTCTCTTAGAGAAGAGGATTGGAATTCTGTAAAAAGTGGCAGATAGTGCATGGACTATATTTTTCTTTATATCAATTTCAGAGCCGAGGGAGGAAACAATGACACGTGGTGCATCGTACAAGTTTGCTCTATGCAATTAGCCCATAATTAGGCCATTGTGGTATATTGGGCATAACTTTGACTTGAAGAGTCCAAATCAAGTCAGACCTATGGCGTTGGAAAGATAACTCAAAGGGATTCCACAGGACTGGAGATCACATGTTGGGGATTTGAAATCATAGAGATACATCAGATTAAATATCGTGCTCTTAGAAGGAAAAAAACTAGATCAAGTGTTGTCAAGGGTGCAAAGGACCAGACTTTCTAGGGTAGCAAAGAGCAAGGTGTAGCAAAATGATGCAACATAGGTAAGATATAGGTAATTATATTCTTTATATGAATGTTCATCTCTTAATTGCATTAGTTTCTTTGTATTCTAATTTGTTGTTTTTGTTTAGCACTGACATATGTTCTGCAGTATGAGGTAAGTTTTGTTATTATCATGTCATGGGTATTTCTTTGAAGAATTTTTGCAGGTATTATATATTTATCAAGAGAATACTCAATCATAATCTAATGGTCTGAAAAGTGAGAAATAGTAGCATAAAAAGAGCAACAATCAAGGTGCAGAATAACAACAAGAAGTTCACCACATGAAGTCTTCAAGTGGGAATTACTTCATAAACATTAATAAAAATTGAAGATTAACTAATGCTCTAAAAATATTTAAAAATGCTAATTGCTAAGGAATATTGATTCACCCCCCCTCCCGCCCCAGTATTTTCAAACATAATAGGATATAAAGTATTTTAGGCTAGATATGTTAGGCTTAGGTAGATCTTGAAAGTTTAGGGTTTTTTTCTTGGATAAGGGAGAAAAACTAGGTAGCTAGGCCAAAGGGTCAAAGGGTTACAACAACAAAGATATGAAGGAGAAAGGTAGTAGTACTTTTGTGATGGATTTCAGGTTTCTCTGGTTTTATTTTAGATTTTTTGATGAGAAAATTAGGTTCTGCACTTACAACATTGCGCTGCATTTCTTCCAAAGTTGTAGGATCTCTCTCCCTAAGTTAATATGCAATGTCTAGATCGAATTCATTAGGATAGTAAAGGAGGGCTAAAATAGGGAGAGGTTTTATATCATTAGGAATGGAATTGTAAACTAGATTGAATCGTGTTATAAACTCCTACACTGTCTCATTCGGGTTTCTTTTCATAGAACTATACTCAGCCAAAATCTGTAATGGATTTTTTTTCTCCTGCCACTAGGCTAAGAATAACTCTATCAACCATTGGGAACTATTGATGGAATTGGCTGCCAAACTATGAAACCATTTCTTTGCATCTATAGAAAAACTCTAGGCTATGGTCCTCACCTTTGAATCCTCCTCATCAACCTCTTCAGGATCAATAAAATCTATTAGTTTGGCAACATGTTGTTGTGTTTTGATCTTTGATGTTCCATCAAAAAGAGGGAGTCTTTGACCATAGTTCTGAAGTAGAGCAGCAAGTTGACTAGGTCATAATAAAGGAGAAAGCCATTCCATGACTGTTGGAGGAGGTAATAAATGTACTACAATGGGTTGTGTAGGAATTACAATAGGTTGTGTTGATGGGGATGATGATACTAATGGAGATAGTGGTAAACTAACTATGGCAGATCATGTAGCTGATGTGTTCAAAGATGAAGTGAAGGATGAAGCAATAGCCAAGTTTTCAAGCTAATACTGAATGTAATTTTTCTCAGTAGTGATTTGAAGTTGGTCCTCTAGGCTTTGAAGTTTATCAAAATTTAACCACAACTCATGATCAGTTTTGGAAAAGAGAGATTTAGCATAAGGGAGGTAGGAATCAAACCTAATAGGTTCAAAAACCACTTTCGAAAGAGAAGACTCGGATTTAGATCAAAACAAAGATTGCTCAAACTGAATATCAAAATAAATATCTTCAATAGTAAATAATTGATTAGGTAGAGATGTATTTTTTACCAATTTTCTAGGTTCACTTTCAGGAATATGAGTTTTGAGTTCCTTAAGAAACTTCTCTGGATCATCAACAATAATAGGTGGCTTTGGGTCAGGATTTCACCTCGTGTATCTTTTAGGAGCCAGAGTTTTTTACACTTTGAACTTGATGTGAGTTCTCAAACCAGCGTTCTTTGGATACTGGAATTTATCACCCACAGAACCAGTCTTGAAAGCACTAATAGAAATAATCCCAGGAATAATATAACCTTTGTTTCCCCCACAACGTCGCCAAAATGTTATCCTCCATAATGTTCCACACCGAGAGGAACCGATAGAGTTAACCACAAACCAAGTTTTTAGTTTGGTAGCTAGCCCTACCAAACCAGAGAGGGATCTCTCTATGAAATCGTAGTCAAGAGATGACTGCAATGTAAAGGATTTTAGGCTAGATAGCTAGGCTCAGGTGGGTTTTGGAAAATTTAGGGTTTTTGATGTTGGATAAGGGAGAAAAAATAGGTAGCTAGGTCAAAGGGTTAAGGGGTTACATCAGAAAAGATATGAAGGAGCAAGGTAGTGGTACTTTTGTGATGGATCTTAGGTTTTTTCAGTGTAGTATGGTGCTTAGAAGAAGCATAAAATATCTTAATGAGCATGAAACATGAATTCATTAAGCAAGAGTGAAAGTAACATATAATAATTTTCCATCAAAAGAGAGCTTAGTGAAAAGAATTATGTTTAAAAAATGTAAGGAAAACTATTGAAGAGTTGATGAATGGAAGGAGAAGATTAATATCTTTCATATAAAATGATAACAAAGGAAAAATAACACTATAAAATTACTGCATATGAATTCCTAAATAATAGCTGCAAACTATATCCTTAGACTTCCAGAAAATGTCCAAGTATAAGCTACAATAGTTCTCTCCTCTCAAGTCCAACCCGTTCTATGACTAAGAAATTGATACATAAAGAAAAAATTAACTTTCCCCACCCTCAGGGGTCGAATCAATGACTCTAGGAACTATTCCATGAGGTGTTCTAACCAAACCCTAATGTCTAGGGAAGTTGAAACAACTTCTACAATTAACTTTGACTGCAACCTCTCCATAAATGAAGCTCAACTTTCATCAAACAAAGACTAAAAATCATTAATACATCATGTTTACATTTCCTCTTACCCTCACAATCATCTACTTTACCATTTGTACTTTTACCAAAGTTGACCAGGAATTACAAAAAAATACACAGTGACAATTTCCCAAAAAATAATAATTTTCCAGGTGCGCAACGACTTGTACGAGGCCATTTTGGAGTCCATTTATGAAGTCCAAATCCAAATCTGAAGATTGTTCTGGAAAGAAGAGAGAATGTATATTTCTTTAGAGTATTTGTGCACTCAAAATGACTCATTTTTGGCTGATATATGGCCATTTTCCCAAGATGTCTCTAGGTGCGTAAAGAAATGGAAAAAGAGAGGCAGAAAGGTGATTTTTGGCCTCTTTTTTTGCAAAATTCTAAAAAACTGAGCCATTGATCAAGAAAGTGAGAAAATGGGTTTTTAGAGGAGGTCACAAGATTTCAAAAATTATGAGTTTTTATCATTTAGGGGCCTAAGGAAAAAGCGCAGCATGAGCTCGCTGCTCATCTAGATAGAAAATTGCCAAAACTTGTAAATTTGCACCAATTTGCACCAAAACACAAAAATTTCTCCAAATGTTCTCAAAATTTGTCCAAATATGCCTGATGAGTTTTTTTATGCAACCATGGATGCATCAGCAACCAATTCTAACTTACCCTTATCCTTTTGGCTTATTAGAGTTTCCTTGAGTTTGGCCTTCAATTGCTTGATTCTGACTTTGGCAACTTGATTCCTTGTGTAATAATGGATGGCCATATTCTATTGCAACTTGTTATCCCTTATAGCCTTTTCAAGGAGCTTCTCAATGTGGAAATTTACCTTTTCAAGCCAAAACTCCATGTCTTCATTTATTTCCATAACAATCTTCTTCTCAAAGGTTAACTCTTCCATTGGTGGCCTTTGTTCCTTTTCTTTCTGAAGTGCCTTCCTAAGACCCATTGTTCTTGGTATTTTTCTTGACACATGTTCTTCATGCTTCTCAATTTCATTATGGTCCACCATTTCCTTTCCCTTCATATCATGTTTCTTGACTTTGAATTATTATTTCTCCCTAGCTATTATGCTTTAATTTGACTATTTTATTGCTCAAGGAAAGAAATGATGAATTTGGCCCTTGCCAAATTGTCCTTGACCTCCATGATCTGAGAATCCTTCTCTTTGATGACTTGTTGTAGGGTTTTATGCTCATCTTGTGCCTCCAAGTAAATTAGGTCAAAATCATGCTCAATGAGCTCTTCATCATGCAAATAACCTCATGATGTGATCGTGATCCCTGTTTTGTTGATGTAGTATGCTTGGCCCCTTCCTCAATTTGAGGGGAAAACACAAGCCTGTTGGAAATAATACTGAGGGGGTGGGGTGAATAAGTATTATCAAATCTATAAATTTTTCATTTTGTACTCAGATTTTTATACGCTACTTCAATGAAGGTAACTCGCGTGTACACGCAACTGTCTTTAAAGCAACCAACGTATATCCAGCAAACTTATGATTTAGTTCATTCATCATATGTTGATATTTAATTAATGCATCAGTACTTCATTAACCATATAAATAGTAACCATGTGTAGTAATAACAGAATAAACCATCACACATAAGCAACATACATGAACACCAAGATTTAAGGTGGAAACCCAATGCGGGACAAAAACCACATGTTGTTGTCTTCTTTTAATATAAGAAAAACTTGTTTACAATCTTGTACTGATGCAGACTCATACTAGTTGGTAGGCACCCACCTGCAAAAGGCTACAACCTTCTCTTGTTCTCCATCTTCTAATGGAAGGGAGCTACAACCCCCTAGCTCATGTACTAGTCAATCCGTTTACTAGTACATAGGCGCTGACCTACAGAAGAATCCAACCTTCACTCATTTTCTAGCTTCTACTGGAAGGGAGCTCCAACCCCCTGGCTCTTGTACTAGTCGATCCATTTACTAGTACATAGGCGCCAACCTACATAATTCTCCAACCTTCACTCGTTTTTTAACTGCTATTGGAAGGGAGCTCCAACCCCCTGGCTCTTGTATTGGTCGATATGTTTACCAGTACATAAGCGATGGCCTACAGAAGGCTACGACCTTCTCTCTTCCTCCAGGGATCATTTTTCATAAATTTTCAGGCTAGATACTCCTGGAACACAACACCACAATCTAAAGGTCAAGTTTCATAAAATTTTCATACTGGACCCATTAACAATATTGAAGCTCAAAATAAATCACTACTGCAATACAACCATCAAATACATCTACATCAACCAATCACTTAAACTCAATCATAAATATCTGAATCAACCACAACTCAATCAATCACTAAAAACCCATCATCACAGAAGAAAATCACAATCAATCAATCTGAAATTTCATAACACTGTCACCAGAACACAGTCATCGGAACACAAAGCAGAACCCATAACTCTGCAACAACAACCAGATCCAACTACAACTTCAAATATCATATTTCACAATGTATACGCTACTTGGATGTGGCTGATCGACATGTATACATGCTTTTACCAAAGCAAACTGGTGTATATATCTGCAAATACTATCTTAAACATTTCTCATATATTCCAGACTTTAGTCACACCGAGATCATAACATTTACATAATAAAACATGCATTAGTATTCATATCTAGACTATCCATGATAAAACCACATGATGATAATTCATTTCATGCATTATGATCCTGATCCATCATCCATAATCAACCACATAGGTGCATCCTTAGTTCAGATCAAGAAAAGCATTAGAAACCCATAACCTGCATATTTGATCTAACACTTCATAATATATTCAATACTTACACACTCTGGCCTAATGATCTTCTCCTCCTTATATATTTTTAGGCTTTTCTCTATACCTTGGACCAAATACCTCAGACCAATACCTTGGACCAAATAACTTGGACTAATACCTTGGAAAAAAACCTTGATTTTCCATCCCATACGCGCTTTTCCTTCTGTGAAAGTGTGTGTATACGTATACGCTCCTTTTTCTTTGTTAACTCACGTGTATACAATGCTTGGACAAAGTAAACCAGCGTACACTTCTTAAACCACTCTCTTTCTTCAATCTCCAGAGTCTGAATTGTAATCCTTTGTTGTTAACTTGTTTCACTGTGAATTGTCATCTGTGTGAGTTGCCATCAAGGACAACGCCTATATCATAATGCCAACAATCTCCCCCTTTGGACTTGATGGCAACAACAACACCAAGACACTCTCCCCCTTGGACATCAAGGGCAAAGGGAAGACAAAGATATTCTCTCCCTTTGATATACATTATGTTGTCCATACTCCCCCTGAGTACATGTTGAATTCTCTAATTAAGCTCCCCCTTTGTACATGTTGAGATGCACTAAACTATCCATGCTCCCCTTGAGCACATGTAGAGTCTGTAAAAATAATTTCTGAAATAATAACATGACTCTATAACTCAACTAAGTTAGTATGACCTTCATATCACCAATGACTCATACATACATCAATCTCCCAACCAAGTGGGGATACACCAATTTTGACTCATCCACCCAACCAAGTGGGGATATACCAAATGTTTATACATGACTGAAATAAAAATTATTACATCATCCTTCCCATGCATATTGGGGTTAAAAATTAGGTCTTTTCATGACCTTTACATCAAATGATATACATGACATTTATAACAAGGACCAACAATCTAAAAAAGACCATGATAGTCATCAACAACTATCATACACCATATATGATCTACACCATCAGCATCTGTCAGCAACATCAAGATCAACAGCCTGTATATGTCCATCATCAAATGAGTCACCTGAATCAAACAACTATGTGGATCAAGCAATATAATTATCTTCATGTACCATAATGCCAATAATGCATTATTAGAAGCATATGCTCCCCCTAAACATGTACCAGTTGTTCATTGTCAAATATGATCATTGAAAATATCAATAAGAATCATCATCAATCAAATATATATCAAATTTTTAACAAATCATGAGGACCAACACATTTCCACATATCATCAACAGATTGTAACCATCATCAAACAGAGCAGATAATTGACTGAACCATATCAGACCCCTATTCCTGAGTCTGTCCCACTAATTTTTCCTCAAACCAACATATACACGACTATGCAGCTTCGAACTCGTGTATATACACGACTTGTCTTCATGAAAATTGCGTATGAGATTTAGAACACTAGAGTTTCACACATTCAGCTCCCCCTGAGTCTATTATTTCTGTACATTGTGCTATGCCACATCTTTCTGACTGTACTTCCTTCTTCTTCCATATCTTTGAGTGTGATGATGTTTTCTCCTTTTGGTATGGTTCCCGAAATTTTCTCCTACATGCCTTTGATATATGTCCAAACTTGTTACATGCATAACATCTTACATGTTTCACATTACTTCTATAGCAGTCAATGGCTTTATGACCAAACTTATTGCAAGAAAAACAATATCCCTTAAAGTACCTAGGAGCTGATGATCTTTTTGTTTGATGATCTTGAACCATTCTACTTCTGCATCTCACTTCAACATGTCCAAAATTACGACATATAAAACATTCAACATTATTCATCGGAGGAAATAACCTAATATCACTTCTATAATTAGGAGTAAAAGATTTTCTTTGAAGACTTTCTTTCCTTGGTTGTTGGTGGGGTTGACCTCTCATCTCCTTGTTGACAGTTTCATATTTTGCATTTGCCTCATCTCGTGAGCTAGATTAACCTTCAATAGATTCATGAAATCCAAGACTAGTTTTGATGGTAGGAGACCTTTGACTACTAATAATATTATCCAAAATCTTAGTACTGTCTTGAAATCGTAGTAGTTTATCCTTTTCTTCTAATTGACCTTTTAAGATATTTACCTCAACTTGATATTGCTCTTCCTTTTCCAGATATTGCTTCTTCAAGATTTCTTCAGCCTTTCTTCGTTCTTCCACTTGTTGCCTTAATTTGAGAATCTCATTTTCTTGTTCTTCATCTGCTTGAGGTAGTTCTTCATTCTGCTTATTTTCAAGATCTTCTTTTAGAGAAATGATCTTAGCTTCAAGACTTTCATAGTAATTGGATCTATCTTTAAGTCTCTTCACTTTCACTCTTTTCATTTTCTTCATTTCTTAATGATGTCACTTCATCCTACAGCTTTTGAAATTGATCTTCATTTTCCTTGTACTACTTCCTTACTTTGTTTCCTTCCTCTAGCTGAGCTTTTAGTATAGTAACTTCTTCTTTGAAGGCACACTCCAGTTTGTTAAATATATCTTGTTGACTTCTGATTTTATCTATGAGTCTTTTAACTCCTGCCTCTATGTTTCTTTCACGATCACTTCCAATATCTTCAATATTGCATGAACAAATAAAAGTATCACTAGAAGACCAAAAATTTGTACATGATACTTCATTTACTTGTTCATCTTCAATCTAAGGTGATTCTGAATCTAAATACTTGCTTCCACCTAATGGCCAATTGTCTCTCCTATTGTCATTGTTCCTTTGAGATGTCTTCTTCTTCTGAGGTGCTTTCTTCTTTAGCTTCCTTCCCATTGTTTCTACGGATCTCCTTCAAGTGATCAAGTTTATGCCAAAGGACCTGCTCTAATTGTTGGAAATAATACTGCGAAGGGGGAGGGGAGGTGAATTTATATTATCAAATCTATAACATTTTCATTACATTCAAAAGGGGTAGCCACGTGTTTGTGATGTAAAAGACTCTAGAAGAGTCTATTTTGTAACTCTAGTTAAGAGTTTATCTAGTTAAACTTAACCACTAGTAGGCTATCGGCTGTGTTATAACCAGGCCACTAGGAGGAAGAGGCATTCCATACTTTCGAGAGCATTTTGTTCCATAGTTTAGAAAAGATAGGTAGGAGAGCTAGGAGGTAGAGAACATAAAAAGGATCTATGCATTGTAGCATCCCACAAGCCACGGACATTACTTCTTTATATCTATAGCCATATTTCCAGACAGAGAAAGAGAACGAAGCAGCCTCACCTTCCAGTTGGGTTTTCTCCTAAAAGGGTTTCCTAGAGAGAATATCTTGTGTATTATGTGTGTGTGAACTTATTTTTACATTCTATACTTTTCCTCTTGATTTACTTGTACATGCATGCACTAATTACAGTTAATTTTACAGTTCTAGAAATTAAATAAAACTGCAATAGTGTATAATCTCATACTTTAATATAATATTATAAGATCTATTATGACGAACTGTCGAGTGGAATATCCATGAAAGTTTAAGGATCATTTGGTATCAAAGCAAGTTTATTTGGGTATTTTGTGGAGATTTCATGGATTTATATCGGCGAGGATGAAAATCGTAAAACCATAATCATGGGCGATGAATCTGTAAATGAACCTCGTGATCCTACAGAGGTGAGGTTTCCATGGCTTGAAGAAGAAGTCACGGATATAAACTGTAATGTAAACCTCCTCATGGTGTCCCTAAGCAATAAGATCAGGATATTTGGAGAAGAAAGGGGTTTAAATGCAGAGGACAAATCAAAAGGGGGATCTGGAGATGAGGAAGATGTAGATAATCAGCCGAAGAAAGAACCCAGAAAAGATCAACCCAATTCAAGTGCTGTGAACCAATCCCTGTTTAAAGTGGAAGAAAAATTTGATATCAAGACATACAATGGTGAGATCAACGTTCTGAAGGAAAACCACTGGTTGCAGCAACTAGAAGTTTATTCCAATGTCCATCAAATAGAGGAAGCGCAAAAGATATCATTCGCACAGCTGAAATTGGAGGGTTATGCACTAACTTTGTGCGAGAGCCACATGGAAACCCTGAGGTTGGAGGGAGAACCTCTAGTGACTAAGTGGGATAATTTCAAAACCCTCATTAAGTCATAGTTTCATCCCATTGGGTACATCGAAGACTAGTGGATCCGGTGGCATTACTTCAAGCAAAAGTTGGGCCAAAGCATGCAGGAGTACTCCACAGAATTCAAAAAGATAGTTATAATATTGGGTATCTCTCCAAAGAACCAAAATGTACTCCTCAAGTATTTTGGGGGTCTACACCACCATGTGCATGAGAAAGTGATGTTGTTCAAGCCCAAAACGGTGGACAAGGCTTGTGTATGGTTATAGTACCTGCAGAACATAAGCTTGAAGAGAGCACAATCAAGTGGATTGAAGAAAAAGGAGCAACAAGACGCTTCTAAGGAGGGGAAGAAGAAGCAAAAAGGGGGAAAAGATAAAAACACAGTAGCCACAACACACCAATGAAAATAGTCTACCAACCACTACAAGATTGATGGTCATATAGAGGAGAAGTGTTGGAAGATGCATCTAGAGCTAAACCTGAAGAACAAGAAGAAAGATAATAAGAAGAAGAATATCATGGCCACTAATTCGAGCAACCTGTTAGTGCCTAAATCTACCTCAGGCTGGAGAAAGGTAGGTCTAGGGTAACATCAAACCACGCTTAACCTCGTAGCTAGCCCTACCAGGTCGGGAGAGGGCTCTCTCCTTGTCAATCTCAATTAGGACATTGGAAACTAGGGCTTGAGATGACTAAAATAAATGATGATTTTAGGCTAGGTATAATAGATCAGAGAATTTTTGTTTGATTTTAGGTTTTGGTTGTTGGATCAATTGGAGAAGGCAGATTGGGTCCGGGAAATCAACTCAGGGATACAGTCATGTCCTGTGGGGCAAGGTAGACAAGATTTATGTACTAGAAATTGATTGAGATGGTAGAGTAAGATATATGAGGAGTTGAGGAGGGCATAAGAAGCTATGAATCCTATTCAAATAGTGAAAACATTGAAAACCAAATGCATTCTCAAGACAAAGCACTGTAAATTAGTGTATTTTGTCTATTCACCTTGATTCATTTAGTTTAGAAGAGAGAGAGAGAGAGAGATGTGGATACATATAAAACATCAGAAAAGACTCATTACAAAGAAGAAACTATACATAAACTCATTTTCACAAGAATCCCACAAAAATAGCTATGAAACCTGGTTTTATTCCTTGCCAAACTGCTGATACAAATGTTCAGTGAGTCCAACACTTTTTCCAAAGTCCAACCCTTACAAATGACTGAAGAAAACAAATGATATAGACATTGAAACCACCTGTGCTATCCATCAGGGGTCAAATCCAAGAGATAAGGGACTGTTTCAACCATATCTAAACTAGGAACACAAAACTAGGCAGTGGAACAACTTGCCTCTAAAACCTAGGAAACCAATTCATTACAGCTCAAAACCACTTGGAACTTGATATATCTACCCTATGAGGTGATTTTAATCTATACTTACATCAACATCATTTACCATGCATACATTTACCTAAACAAGAAGAAAAGTCAACCATTGAAGAAACTGGGCGAAATTTTGAGTTTTAGGCAAAATTGGCAAAATCTACCTAATGCGTAGTGCCCTGAGCCTGATGCATAGCGCCACTTCAAGACTGCTTTTGGAAGCCTTTCACTCATCCAAATCAAGCCCAATATGGCTTTTTGGAAAGACCTTCCTATCTAGTTTCTGGAACACTTTGAATTTTCGGATTTGGAGTTTATTTGACCCTCAAAACGTTGATTCTCCCAAGACTGCTTCTTGTGGGTCCAAAAAGTGGTAGAGAGGGCATTTTTTGGGTGTTTTTTTCCCTTTTGGTGGCCCAGATCTTCTCCAAAATTGATGAAATTTTATGGGTTTGCTTATCCTTTTATGATGAATCCAAATATATAAGCCAATTTTCAAAAGGATGCACCAATTAAATGTGCAACGCCGGTGGCACTACGCATCAGCCGGAATTTCCAGTGTTGCAAAATTTAATGCGCAGTGCCACTGATTTGATCTGCAACGCCCTTTTGAAGACCGATTGTGGAGGCCTTCCCGGTGTCCGAATTGGGTTCTGGATAGCTCGTTGGAATTATTATTGAGTCTACTTTCCAAAACATCTTAAATTTCTCAATTTGGAGTTCATTTTCCCTACCAAAAGCCAAATCTCCCAAGACTGGTCAAAATGTGCAAAATGAGGCTACCTAAATGCAGAGTGTTGTTGTAGTCAGCTTTTGAAGGTCTTCCTCAACTCCAAATTGAGCTCATGATAGCTCATTGGAAATCTTCTTGTGTATAGTTATCATTTCATTCATCAAGAAAGTCATTCGGCCAACCAATCTAGGAGAAATATTGATTTTCCCAAGGCCACTCCAGAGGTGCAGCAACCCTCCTGAGGCAACTTTATTTTTGACATTTCTCTAAAACCATGACACCTGTGTAAAACGTGAAGGAGGTTTTTCTTCCTTGGCCTATTATGGACAAAAAAATCTCTCACATTTTCCAAATTCATTTTTTCTTGCTCAGAAACATCATTTGAGTAAAACCTATCCCGATGTGTGGAACAGGGGATTTGTCGAAATGAAGTGAAATGAAGGGGATAAGGGGCTTCTAAATTCTTGAGAAAGTTTTTGGAAGTAGGGAGGGATGTTAGGAAGCAGGGGAAAGTGAAATTTCAAATGTTGAGTGAGGGGAAGGGGTTCAAAAGGGAAAAACACAAGCCTAGCCTAGAAAATTGTCAAATTGTAGCAAGAAGCTAGGGTTTTGGGGAAAATGATGAATTTGAGGGATACCAGTGATGGGAAGTGCTTAAGAAGGTACATTAAGGATAGGGGAAGGTGAATTAGCATCAGGATACAAGTTTTGTTGATGATTTGACCATCCAAGAGAAATTACTTTCAAAACCCTAGGAGAGGGAAATGAGCCTTACCCAGTGCAACTCAAACACGAACAAGGTGTAAAATGGACCATTGGAACCTGAAATGATGATGACTACTCTCTAAATGATGGTACACTCAGTCGAATGGTGACATGGACCAATACTTGGAAGACTTTGGAAGGAGTGAAAACAAATCCTAGACCTAATACCCAGTGACCAAATTTTACTTGAAGACTCACTGAAATGACAAAATTTGACCTTGACACCCTAAAATCACTTTGTAAGAGCATGTTTGATCACTGGTGGAAGGATTCAAAGACTGACACTAACATTGGCTCCATTGGGGATGGTAGCTCCTTGGAGGTGCCAAGAACCGCAGATCTTTGGGAGAGCAAACCAATGCCTTATCCATTGGGCAATATGGAATCAACATATTGGCAACAAAAACATCAAACTCAAGACTTATGACTCATAAATGAAATGAGTAAGAACTAAGACTAGCTGAAAACTGAAAAAAGACACTCAAAAGCTAAAACTAGATATTCAGCAGCTGAAACTAGACATTCAGCAGCTGAAACTAGACACTCAGCAATTGAAACTAGACTGCTAAAACTAGACACTCAGCAGCTGAAACTGGACACTCAGCAGCTGAAACTGGACACTTAGCTGCTGAAACTATCTTGAAACTAACGAAAACAAAAAATGACTCATGACTTACTTAACTGAAACAAGTACTTACAAGTATTTTTAATGGTAGCAGTCCATTTAGATTTGAGGGCTTCAAATCATGATAACAACCACCTGCCTACTGATGAAATATGTATAATCATGTGAAGTGGGCCTTCCAATGCAACCAATCCAATAGATGGGTACTCACTGAAATTCTGCTCTCACTTTCGCCGTGCGGGTAGAATGATGTACATGTAGGCAAATCACAATAACAACTGAAACCAAGGCTTACGCTAACGAACCAGGCAACGTCCATCTTCTCTAGTGCTTGCAAAAGAATGTCGAAAGGATCTTGAAAGTCATGAAGATATAGCAACAAAAATACAAGTACTCCCTTCATTATGATCTGAAAGAAGAGTTGGTTGCTGATTGATAGGAAGGCATAGAGCGGTGTAAGCTTCTGCTATCTGAGTGCTAGCTGTAAATTCCTCGACCATGAGAAATTCTGACTTGAATTCTGGCATACTGTGTCTCTTAGGCTCACACTCCTCAATTTCATAGTCTAAGCTTTTCTTAAACATAAAACAATCTTCAAGATTATCAAACATGATAGACTTATCATTTTCATGAAGGAAAACAATATTTGTTCGTTGATCTATAAATCTAATTTCAAGATTGTCCTCATTTTCAAAAGTGGAAGAAGCTTCACCTACACCTTCTTGACGATGTGAACACTGCAAACTTGCATTAGCTTGGGCTATAACATGACCTTTCAGGAGTTGATCTATCTCATCTTCAAACAGCGGAGAGAGTATTTGTTGTTTTCTTTTACTCAAACAGTGATTGTCTTCATTAATTTCAAACAAAGGAGTATACAAATTTTCCTCATACTGCTGATTCATTTTATATGATTCTTGTTGACTATCAAGATGCAAAATTCCTTCATCTTCAAGCAAAGAAGAAGCTACTATATGCTGATTATGATCTTGTGTAACAAAGTGACTGGTTTCAATGATTTCCTCATCATCACGATTTGAATCTTCTTCATCATCATGATATGAATCTAGATCTGAATTAGTCAACTTGACTTTACCACAATCTGAAATTGAAACTTGATTTCCCTGCATATTGTCTTCTGCTATGAGCAAATCGGAAGTAAGACTTTCTCTTTCATCATTTTCAATTGTACTAAGATCTTCAACCTGCTGCAAATTTTTCTAATCATCTTGATAAGTATCGCTCTCTTTATGCTGCTGAAATGGATTTTCATATAGGGCTTCCATGATCTCATCATCCATGAAGTTATCATCTTCATAAATTCTCTCAAGATCTTCAATAAAACTATAAACATGTTTGCAACAGTTCTGAACTAATATTAAGGATGGATAAGATTCTTTATACCTTTCAAAGAACATAATATGAAAATCTTTTAAACAGTAAATACAAGCAAGCGACAAACTTTCATACCAAGATCGGGCTTCACCTTCTAGAGTGGCCATGAATATCTTCATCAAGCAGTCTTCAGGAAAATCAACCTTCAACTTGTGAATATGCATGTGAAATCTAACCAGATGTAAAGCAACATCATTCCTATCATCATCTTTAAACATAGGAAAATTCCTTTGCCAATCTACCTTAGGAATTTTATTTGGGAAACCTGGAATGTGATCTCAGCTCATGGGAGCATACCTTCGAGCAAACAAATCCATTTTGATAACAATGAATTCACCAAGAAATTCTTCAGGCTACTAGTTCTTGAAGAGTGGAGTTTCCATAAAAATTTTGAACCTTGGGATTCTTCGACATTGGAGTCGCCAGGTGAATGATTTCAGCCTTCTAGTGTCTGATCATTGTCCACCATCAACAATCAGATCTAAACTTGATACATTTTGCTGAGGAACATAAAACTACGTTCCCCAGTATGGTCACCACTATGTTAGTGCCTAAATCTACCTCAAGCTGAAGAGAGGCAGGTCTAGGGTAACATCAAACCATGCTTAACCTGGTAGCTAGCCCTACCAGTTCGGGAGAGGGATCTCTCCTTTTCAATCTCAATTAGGACATTGGCAACTAGGGCTTGAGATGACTTAAATGAATGTTGATTTTAGGCTAGGTATAGTAGATCAGAGAATTTTTGTTTGATTTTAGGTTTTGGTTGCTAGATCAATTGGAGAAGGCAGATTGGGTCCGGGAAATCAACTCAAGGATACAATCATGTCCTGTGGGGCAAGGTAGACAAGAGTTTATGTACTAGAAATGGAATTAGATGGTAGAGTAAGACAACTGAGGAGTTGAGGAGGGCATAAGAAGCTATGAATCCTCTTCAAACAGTGAAAACATTGAAAACCAAATGCATTCCCAAGACAAAGCACTGTAAATTAGTGTATTTTGTCTATTCACCTTGATTCATTTAGTTTAGAAGAGAGAGAGAGAGATGTGGATACATATAAAACATTGGAAAAAACTCATTACAAAGAAGAAACAATACATAAACTCACTATCACAAGAATCCCACAAAAATAGCTGTGAAACTTTGTTTTATTCCTTGCCAAACTGTTGATACAAATGTTCAATGAGTCCAACACTTCTGCCAAAGTCCTTGACCCTTACAAATGACTGAAAAAACACATGATATAGACATCCAAACCACCTGTGCTATCCATCAGGGGTTGAATCCAAGAGATAAGGGACTGTTTCAACCATATCTAAACTAGGAACACAAAAGTAGGCAGTGGAACAACTTGCTTCTAAAACCTAGGAAACCAATTCATTGTAGCACAAAACCACTTGGTACTTGATGTATCTACCCTATGAGGTGATTTTCATCTATAATTATATCAAATACATCATTTACCATGCATATATTTACCTAAAAAAGAAGAAAAGTCAACCACTGAAGAAACTGGGCGAAATTTTGAGTTTTAGGCAAAATTGGCAAAATCTACCTGATGCACAACGCCGCTTCAAGACTACTTTTGGAAGCCTTCCACTCACCCAAATAAAGCCCAAGAGGGCTTGTTGGAAATCTCTTCCTGTTTAATTTCTGGAACACTTTGAATTTTCTGATTTGGAGTTGATTTGCCCCTCTAAAAGTTGATTCTTCCAAGACTGCTTCCTGTGGGTCCAAAAAGTGGCAGAGAGGGCATTTTTTGGGTGTTTTTTGCTCTTCTGGTGGCCCAAATCTTCTCCAAAATTGATGAAACTTTTTGGGTTTTCTTATTTTTTGATGATGAATCCAAATATATAAGCCAATTGTCAAAAGGATGCACCAATTCAATGCACAGTTCCGGTGGCACTGCGCATCAGCTGGAATTTCCTGTGTTGCAAAATTTAATGCGCAACGCCACTGATTTGATGCATAGTGCCCTTTTGAAGACAAATTTTGGAGGCCTTTCCGATGTTCAAATTGGGTGCAAGATAGCTCATTGTAAATTATATTAAGTCTACTTTCCAAAACATCTTGAATGTTTCAATTTGGAGTTCATTTCCCCTGTCAAAAGTCAAATATCCCAAGATTGGTCAAAATGTGCAAAATGAGGGTGCCCAAATGCAGAGTGTTGTTGCAGCCAACTTTTTAAGGTCTTCCTCAAATCCAAATTGAGATCATGATAGCTCATTCGAAAGATATTTGTGTCTAGTTATCATTTCACTCATCACGCAAGTCATTTGGCCAACCCATATAGGAGAAATCTTGATTTTCCCAAGGCCACTCCAGAGGTGTAACAATGCTCCTGAGGCAACTTTATTTTTTACATTTCTCTAAAACCATGACACCTGTGTAAAACGTGAAGGAGATTTTTTTTCCTTGGCCTATTATGGACAAAAACCTCTCTCACATTTTCCAAATTCATTTTTTCTTGCTCAGAAACATCATTTGAGTAAAAACTATCTCGATGTGTGGAAAAGGGGATTTGTCGAAATGAAGTGAAATGAAGGGGGTAAGGGGCTTCTAAATTCTTGAGAAAGTATTGGGAAGTAGGGAGGGATGTTATGAAGCAGGGTAAAGTGAAATTTTAAATGTTGAGTGAGGGGAAGGGGTTCAAAAGGGAAAAACACAGACCTAGCCTAGAAAATTGTCAGATTGTAGCAAGAAGCTAGGGTTTGTGGAAAAATTATGAATTTGAGGGATATCAGTGATGGGATGTTCTTAAGAAGGTACATTAAGGACAGGGGAAGGTGAATGAGCATCAAGATACAATTTTTGTTGATGATTTGATCATCCAAGAGAAATTACTTTCAAAACCCTAGGAGAGGGAAATGAGCCTTACCCAATGCAACCGAAACACGAACAAGGTGTAAAATGACCCATTGGAACCTGAAATGATGATAAAAACTCTCTGAATTATGGTACACTTAGCCAAATAGTGACATGGACCAATACTTGGAAGACTTTGGAAGGAGTGAAAACAAATCCTAGACCTAATACCCAGTGACCAAATTTTACTTGAAGACTCACTGAAATGACAAAATTTGACCTTGACACCCTAAAATCACTTTGTAAGAGCATGTTTGATCACTAGTGGAGGGCTTCAAAGACTGACACTAACACAACCAAGTTGGAAGAATCTCAGACGTGGATGAGAAGATCATTTGAAGATCATTTGTACATCAGTGCAAAAGGAGGTGAATTTGAGTAGCCTTCAACAACAGGAAGAGAGAGAAATGACCAAACTCTTCCATGTAAAGATACAAGTCAAGAAGATGAAGATTAATGCTCTGTTTGACTCAGGATCGCAAGAAAATATCATTGCAGTAGATCTAGTCAAGAAGTTGGGGTTGGAAGTTCCTGATCATTCAAACCCATATCCCCTAGGATGGGTACATAAGGACGCAGAGTGAAGGTAACAAAACAATGTAAAATTAGATTTGCTATTAATGTTGATTTTATTGATGAAGTAAATCTGGATGTGGTTCCCTTTGATGTAGGTGGAGTCATGTCTGGGAGTCCATACATGTACATGCATGATGCAATATTTATGAGGAGAGTTAACTAGTACTAGCTCATCAAGGATGGAAAATTATTCATCATCAATGGGCACAAAGGAAAGTCAAAAATTTCACTGGTAAGTTCCAACCAAGCCAATAAATTGATCAGTTCTAGTAATAAGTATGTTTTATTGTTCTTAAGAGAAAAACAATATGTAGAGGAGTCAATAAGAGGCAAGGCATCCCTAGAGGGGTGTACTAAGAAACAAAAACAACAATTGGAGGAGTTGTTATAGGAATACAAGGACGTTTTCCAAGAGCCTAAAGAGCTACCCCCTAAGAGAGAAGTGGAGAATGAGATCCATCTATTTCCAAACTCCCCATTGCCAAATATTGGGTTGTATAGGCATTCTGTTATAGAAGCGAGTGAGGTGAAGAAACAAAAACAACAGTTATTGCAACATGGTGTCATTCGACTGAGTACATCACCATGTGGGTCACCCATAATCATTGTGCCAAAGAAGGATGGGACTTGGAGGATGTGTATAGATTACAGGGTGTTGAATAAAATCACTCTCAAGAACATATACCCCCTGCCTAGGATAGACGAGTTTCTAGATCACTTGCAGAAAGCAAAGTATTTCACCAAGCTAGACTGGAAGCCTGGATATCACCAAGTTCAAGTCAAAGAAGAAGATACATGGAAGACCGCCTTCAAAACCAGGAAAGGTTTGTATGAGTGGTTAGTTATTCCATTTAGCCTATGTAATGCACCAGCTACATTTATGAGATTAATGAATGATGTATTGTGTTATTTAATAGATTCATTTGTTATTGTCTATCTGGATGATACCTGGTATATAGTGCTACCTAGGAGGAGCATATTTTACATTTGATGCAGGTGCTGGAAACATTGAAGAAACACGAGTTGCTAGCAAATCTCAAGAAGTGCGAGTTCGTGCAACAGTCTTTGGTGTATTTGGGAAATGTGATTAGTGTAGGAGAATTGAAGATAGATCCTTCCAAGATGGAGGCCGTCATGAAATAACCAGTGCCTACTAATGTTACTGAGGTTAGGAGTTTCATTGGAGTAGGAAAGTACCTGAGGAAATTCATAGCCTCGTTTTTAGTGGTAGCAGTACCGCTCCACGCCATAACAACAAGTGGCAAGAGTTTCCAGTGGGGAAAAGGGCAGCAAAAGGCTTTCGATGAGCTAAAGAAGAAGATCAGTGAAGCACCAGTTCTGGAATTACCAAACTTGAAATGACCCTTTGAAGTGGAGACAGATGCGAGTGGGTATGCTATGGGAGTTATCTTGATGCAAGGAGGAAGGCCTGTTTTCTACCATTCTGAAGAATTTCATGGCGAAATTCTTAACTACCCTACCTATGATAACAAGCTCTATGCCATGGTGCAAGTTGTGAATAAGTCGAAGTACTAGACAATGGGAAAGGAGACAATAATCCACATGGATCACCAGCCTTTACAGTACCTACAAGCCAAGAATAAGCTACAGCAGACTAGGCAACACAAGTGGATGGGGTTTTTACATCAATTTCATTTGGTGATCAAGTATAAGAAGGGAAGCGTAAACAAGTTGGACGATATGCTTTCAAGTCCACCCACTTAAAAAATTACAACTTTGGGTACTCTTATGCACTTGGAGCCATTCACCCATGATGCATACAGAGAGGCATATTCATAAGATGAGGACTTCAAGGAAGTGTATCAGCAGTTGTAGAGTCAAATTCATGTGCATGATGATGACAACATCATTGAATACCATCTCCAGGATGGGTTACTCTACAGGCTAGATAAGCTATGCGGTCCTAAAGGTGAGCAGTTGCAAATGATTAGAGAGGCTCACACCTCCAAGGTTGCAAGGCACTTTGGTGTAGGGAATACCATGGCTAACTTGCAGAGGTATGTGTATTGGCCCAAGATGTAAGATCAGGTAGCTAGGTTCATAAGGGGATGTAGGTTTTGCTATACCAGCTAGCCTAGCAACAAGAAACAGGATCTGTATCATCCCTTACCTGTACCTACTCGTCCTTGGGAAATCATTTCCATGGACTTTGTGGGAGGTTTACGAACAACCGAGATGTTCTGATGCCATATAAAAAGACCATTAGCAGACAAGAAGCAACAAAATTGTTCTTTGGAAAATTTTGGGTACACTTTGAGATACCAAGGAACATCATTTCAGATAGGGATACAAGATTGCTAAGTGCATTCTTGACTACATTGTGGGAGAAGATGGACACGAAGTTGAAAAGATATACAACATTCCATCCACGGACAGATGGGTAGACATAAGTAGTAAATATAACTTTGGTGCAACTTCTAATGGGTTACAACTAGAAGCATCCAAAGACCTGGGATGAAAATCTAGTATATATACAACATTCTTATGATAGAGCATTCCACACTTTTATAGGAAAGTCCATATTTTAAAATTGTTTTGGATATTTTCCACCTTTACCTTTGGATATTGCATATGGGCAGTAAGGAGGAGTGAAGGAAGACATTTCACGAGATGCTTTGAGGGTTGAAAAAATTATAGAGAAGATCAAGTAGATCCATCTACAGGTACAGGAAACACTGCAGAAGTCGCACGTGAAGTATAAGGCTAGGCGTGATCAACACAAAACAAAGAAATCATTCAAGGTGGGAGACAAAGTATGGCTACAGTTGAATAAGGAGAGGTTGCAAGGGCATGGTAAGAAAATCAAGGTTCTAAGGTATGGTCCCTTTGAGATAACCAAAAAGGTGGGTGATAATGCCTATCGACTTAGTTTACCACCATATATGCGCATTTACTCAGTGGTAAATGTGGAGAGTTTGAAATTCTATGAGCCTTACATGCTAGATCAGGAAGAGGAACATATCCTACCTACTATGGAGGATTTGGCACCAAATGCTCAGGTAGAGTTGACAAAAGATACAATTTTTCATAAGAGATCTAGAACTACAAGACAAGGGCAAAAATACCTTTGGCAGATTGGGTTGAAGGGACAACTTCCAGGCAAAGCCAAATGGTACACCAGAAAGAAGGTGGTGGGAAAATTTCCTCACCTCATTCAGTAAAAGCTTTTCGGGACCAAAAGTCTCCCAAAACAAGGAGGTGCGATCTAAATTGGATCATTAAATTTTTTCTCATCGATCTCGATGGATTTGGAGTGGAAAAAGTGGAGGAATGAGCTCACGTGACCATTTTTACCTACGGGAACCAATTTGGCGAAACATGGTCCAAAATTTCGGGTAGCATTTTGAGGCATCAAACAACATCTTTTCAGGGTAGAATGTTGCCACTAAAGCATGAAACCTTTTCATGTTATTCTACACACAAAAATATTTCCAACGACGTAAGAATCACATCAATCGAAGTTCGTATGCAAAAGTTATGCCACTCAGAAGTTGACCTTCCTGTTTCACATCTTTAGTTCGGGAGGATGTTGCGCGAGCCCTCATTATTCATGGAAAGGGGCTAGTCACGTGTTTGTGATGTAAAAGACTCTAGAAGATTCTATTTTGTAACTATAGTTAAGAGTTGATGTAGTCAAAATTAACCACTAGTAGGCTATCGGGTTGTGTTATAGCCGAGCCACTAGGAGGAAGAGGCATTCCATTCTTTTGAGACCATTTTGTTCCATAGTTGAGAAAAGATAGCCAGGAGAGATAGGAAGTAGAGCACATAGAGAGGATATGTGCACTACAACATTCCATGGGCCAAAAACATTACTTCTTTGTATCTGCAGCCATATTTCCATATTTTCATATGTCCATACAGAGAAATAGAGCAAAGCGGGCTCACCTTCAGGATAGGTTTTCTCCCGAAAGGATTTCCCAGAGAGAATATATTGTGTATTATGTGTGTGTAATCTTATTTTGTTGTTCTCTACTTTTCTTCTTGATTTACTTTTACATGTATGCACTAATTACAATTAGTTTTACAGATCTAGAAATTAAATAAAACTGTAATATTGTAGAATCTCATATTTTTAATATAATATTATAAGATCTTTTGTGACAAAATCTTAAGTGGAATATCCACGAGAGTTTATGGATCAATTAATCCCTTGGGTTCAATAATATCCCTTTGGTTTATAATACCTTTGGGTTCATCATGGTCAACTATGGTCACATTGTGACAAATACTATCTCTTGGTCCGACGCCACATTGTCACAACGATGGTCATCCATGGTCAACCAAGGTCCAACACCGCATTGTGACAAACATTGTCTCAATATGAAAATTAATCATGGTTAACCATATTCCAACGTCATATTGTGACAAATATTTATCTTAGGGTTTATAATATTTATCCCTTGGGTTTAGTATTATTCTCTTAGGTTTATATTACCAATCCATTTAGTTTTTAATCACTTGGGTTTTTAGTATTAATCCCTTGGGTTTATAGTATCAATCCATTTAGGGTTTATATACCTTGAATTTATAATATTAATCCCTTGGGTTTAATATTATTCCATTGGGTTCATAATATCTTTGAGTTTTAGAATTAATACCTTGGGTTTATTATTCTCTTTGGTTTAAAATATCAATCCCATGGGTTTATTTGGTTCATATTCCTAGGTTATAATATTATTCAAAGGATTTACAATAGTAATCCTAGGTTTTAATATAAATCGTTTGGGTTTACAATCATGGTCATCCATGGTCAACAATGGTCCAATGTCACAATGTGCCAAAGATTGTCTCAGTATGAAAATCAACCATGGTCTAATGTCACATTGTGACAAACATCATCTCAGTATAAAAATCAATGACGGTAAATCATGGTCAACCATGTTTATTTTAGGGTTTATAATATTTATCTTAGGGTTTTATACCTTGGGTTTATAATATTTATCCCTTGGGTTTAATATTATTCCCTTGCAACGAGCCACTGTAGATATTGGAGACAAAGAGAGGCAAGGTTTGACATTTACAACTATATCAAGAGTGAAATCAATAGATGGTTTGCAGATTTCACTGCCTTTTTCTTTTCAACATTATGCAAAAATGCAAGATAGTGCGAGAAGGGATTGGTTGGAAAGTGTGAATGGTCATGATCATTATCCTATTGATTTGAATTGGAGCAAATTTTGTCATCAATCTTGGTGTGTTTTGGAAGATGTCGGCATTTAATATCTGTATTGTGGTGGAGTGTTTAAAGTTGAATTTCATATCAACCACATTTAAATTGTTGTTTGATTTTTATTAAATGTTTATTTCATAATTACTTCATTATTATTTATTAAATGATTATTAATATAATTGTTGTTATTATCTTTATTTATTTATTTATTATTATTATTATTTAATATAATATTAATTATTATAATATGATTCTTATATTTATATTAATATGATTGATAATTGATATATGTGTTTGATATAGGCTTATGAGCGTTTATCAACCACATTTATTAATGTGGTTTTGCTAATTAAACTATAAAAACTTAATAATCTTACTATAATATTAAGGTTAACCATAAATTATGCATTTACTTAATTTGTAGAAAACATCTATTTCTACTTTTTTTAAATCATCCAATTACATAAACTTTAAAACAACTATCTCTTTTCATATATATATATATGAAAAGCCATAACATACCCCAAGGATTAGCTTAGTTAGTCAAAATAGTACCTTGCTATCAAGAGGTCATAGGATCCATTCTCCCCAAAGCCCTTGGGGTCAAGCCTAACTAGTGGGCCGCAGGGCAATGTCCATTTTCTAACTCATTCCTCTGAATCAAATTTCATTTTATTAGAAATTTGAAGTGATTTCAAATTTCGAAAGTAATTAAATAATGAAAAAACAATGGTTCGAAATTCGGTGGATAATAAGTCTACAAACCACAATATTGCTGAATGCCTTGCTTTTTATTTGAAGTAGATGGGTTTAGACTAGACATGACCACTTAATTATGAAAAGTTCATAAATTAATTATAGATAGTTCTTCCTGTACATATAACTGTCCCACAACACTCCGTAAAACTCAAACAATCCAGCGAAGTCCATCAAGGACAACATACAAACCGCACCCTGTCTAGAAGTCCATCGATGACAACATACAAACCACACACCGTAGAAGTCCATCGATGACAACATACAAATGTAAAGTCAACTTTGAAAGGAAAATATATAATTACTACAATTAGTACAGGTCATCATAACAATTATTCTTCCGCTCACTCAATTTCAAGTATGGCTGGAGAGTGGCTCGAAATTTGTCTGTGCACTTCAACTGCAGACTCTATTTCAGTAATGTTGTGACGTTCGCCTGCCACAACTTCAGTCTGATCACGTACTGCGGGGCTGCTCTGGAGTAAACAAAATCACAAGATCAGATATTTTATCATGTTTCAGCTAACCCATAAATACATAACTTTCAAATTGCACTTTCAGAACATTAATAAATTTTTACCTTTTCCCGCACTGCCTTGGCTTTGCCAGCTTGGAATGCTGCATCGAATATCTCTTTTTCCCTCCCCTCTTCTACCCATTTACGGCAATTCTTAATCACTGCTTTGTCCAGCTCCTCCGCCATGCAATGGGCCATGATGTTTGCAAGTAAACATTTTAAGTGATCAATTGCATTAACTGAAGATTCAGGATCCATTGTTTTCCATACTTTATATAAGCTGATTTTTGCTGCGACTGCCATCCAGTCTATGGAGTCCTGTTGACCCTCTATGGCGGCTGTTCTTTCCTCTTTATCACACTGTTCCATAAGCTGTTTCAATGGACTTTTGATCTTCTCTTCCAGTAGTTTTTTTGAGACGTTCTCGTTGGATGGATTGACACAGCTCCAAATCTTCATAAGAGTGTCAAATTCTTTTTTGGCTGTTAGACTTGCTAAGTGGCCTTCGGGATCTACACTATCAACAATATACATGAACCACCATGCTTGAGAGTAGGCTTTCAAAGAATCATCAATGACATTGTAATTAGTTCCGTCATAAAAATACATCATAAAATGTATCAACGAGATAGCTCTCAATTTGCATGAACTTTTTCCAACTTCGTGGAAATGTTTTTCTTCTTTCAGAGAGGTGGGGATTTCATCTTCCATTGTCCCTGTTTTGTATCCCATTAAGATGACGAGCTCTGCACAAGTACCCTTACCTTCTTCAAAACCTTTCTTCAAGTTATTCTTTACTTTCTTAAAGGCCGATATATTTGCTATCCACAAGCTGTAGGCCATTTCTCCCGGCATTCGTATGATGTCCAAAGCTTCTTTGTATTGGGAAAATTCATCAGTCTCTGGTACGCTCAAGCCATACAACAGGGCATTCTTTTCTGGGCCCATTATAAAAGGCCTGATCAGTCGGAATGCAAGTTCCGATAAACACCAACAGGCTTTGCTCAGTGAAACCATGAGTTTTTGAAGCCAAAGCAATATGATCAATAATAAAGAATATAGCCTTATAAATGTTGTGATTAAATTCACAACGTTACTTTGTGTTGGAGCTCTTTCAAGCTTTATTTTCTCTTGAAACAATCCGGACGCGAAATGCTCATCGACATCATTTTTCATATCAACAATACTTCTAGTCCAGAAATCTTCCATCTGAAACAAGCGCCGGACATCCCTTGGAAAATACATAACGGCTCTGAACCATCTGAATAATACCACTATCCATCCTATGAGGATGAACACCAGACGCGACCAATGTAACAGGTTATAACTCATATCTCCATTAAAATAAAGCTCACTTTTCCATTTAACTACTAATAATGCAAAACAAACTGTGTTAACAACGCCTGCAAATGAAGTGAACACTGATCTAGCCATGATATAGTCAGGTTGGGATGAACGACTCACGATCCAACATTTGAGAACGTGATTCTCAATGTTTTCACACACTTGTTTTTCCGGCCAATTGGAACAACAAGAGAGTGCTAATGGAACCTTTTGGGAGATTATCTTACGAATGCTTTTACCTGCTATGACTGTGCAGCTCAAGAGTACAACCAAAAATACAAGGGCTGTGAAGAGCGTGGCGTAGGAAACTATGAACCATATTCTATATGACCGACATTGTTGCCAAAGCATATGAGCATGCTCCAGACTGAATACGTTGAAACAAGCTCGAGAAGTACTCGATGACGTCTGTTCCATTATTACGTGGATACTCGATGACGCCTCTTCATTTATTACCTTGAGAAGGGAGTAAACCTCATAACTCATATGCCATATTATAGGTAACGCCAAAGCTCCAATATCGCTCCACAGAGTTCTTAAACCCAAACGGACCACCCCAGGAAGTACATAACTAATGAAAATACATATCATAACTCTTCTTATATTAAGTGACGGTGAATTAAGAATCAACAAACTTATTTCCAAGTTTTCTTCAGCTTTGTCATTTGATTCTAGATCTAGATTGTAATCGTCAAGAAAAGTGAGCAACTGGATAATGATAGCGTTCAAAACCAGAGAATCACCTGGGATCCAATCGGCTTTCCTCTTGAAAGCCTTGTACGCATCGAAAGAGAGGAGGATAATAAATATCAGTGCGCAAACGGCCGATGCGTAACCATTTATCCAGTCATAGTATTCGTTGGTCATTTTGGCATAACCAATATTTCAATCTTTGCTGCACAGATTTCTTGTTTCCACCAAGGAAATGTAGATTTTGTATTTTAAAACGATAGGTTGGCCTATCAGATTAAAGATAGAGAGGAAGGTTTAAAGATGAAGACAATCGTCATAGAAAACCAAAAAAGTGGTTGCGTACTCAGTGAAAGCTGTGACATTACACAATATGTGGACGAAATGAAATTGCGGAGAATCTTAACGATGCAGAGAAAGCCGCTGGAATAATTGGTACTGTTAAAGCGGCTTCCAAGAATGAGACTAAGGCCCCCCAGGGCCACAGATATATGCTCTGTAATTCAACATTCCGTAGCGATCATGCAAATTTTTCTAATTAGGAAGGAAAAAATTGGATAGGATCGAATTTCCATAAGCAATGAATGATTACAAAATAAGGAAAAAAATGGAAATGTGTGTACCATGAATGATATCAGTTCTTTAATTGTAATATAAACTTTCGGCTTTAGCCGTAGCCTTAACAAATAACGAAAAAAATGGAAAATGGAAATGTGTGAAGGAGGAATGATTACAGTTCTTTAATTGTGATATTAAATTTCCACTTCGAAAGATGGGATAGAGAATGTGATGGTTACGGAAAGAATAAGGTGGAGAATAATTTCTTTTATTTATTTCTAAATATTTCTATGATAAAAAGTAAAAGTAATCATTCTCACTTTCATTTCTTTTATTTTTTTTAAATAATTCTTTGATAAAAAGTACAAGTATGCATTCTCTTGTAATATATGTTCTTAAATACTCATATTCGTAGAGAAGATGTTTCTCAAATATTCATTCATACTGGTGGAAAAGATGTTTCGGTTTTCCAAGTGATATGTTAAAATATAGGTGTTGTAGTTAAATTAAGTTAATGTCGTTGTATACATATGAGTAGTTAAGTTAATGGAGGGAGGGTTTATGTTTTACAAACTAAGAATTTGTCTGAATAGTAGCTCTTGTAAATAAAGTTATTTGGAAATGTGTCTTCCATATTCATAATATTATTATGATTAGTAGTTTTAAAATTAAATTAGATTTTTTAATTTAAATATTATATATTAAAAATATAATTTAATTAAGGAAAAAATTCTCTAAATATAAAAATTAAAAATAAAATATAAAAAGATTAAATTTATTTACTTTATCAATAATATAAAATAACATGTAAAAATTATTCATTATTAATAAGCTAGAGCTCAGGATTAAATTTATTTACTTTATTAATAACCTAAGGTAAAATAGTTAAAATTATTCATTATTATTAAACTAAAGCTCACTAGGACGCAAGGACGAGACTAAAATCCGATAACGTAGCCAACAGTATTCTCGTCGCCCCGTAATAGGTAGCATTTACAGCACGTCGCAGATGGCCTATTTCGATTGCCCTTCACGGTTTATATTTGGGTCGTTTAATCAATTTTTTCATCCAGGTCAAGTTGGGTGATGGGTTATCTTGGCCATCAAATAACGAGCTGTTTGTAGACGATTTGCTTTCATTTATGTTGAGTATGCTGAAATTATGGGGAACACATCAAGCACGGAAACGGAATGTTCATTTATGTTGAGTATGCTGAAATTATGGGGAACACATCAAGCACGGAAACGGAATGTTACTGGTGCTTAAAGATAATTTATAGTTTTTATAAAATTTTAGTAATTTTAAACTAAAATAATTTTATATTATAAAATTTGGCTGAATCATTTTTAGAAAAAATAGAAATCAACAAAATTTTTTTTAGCCAAACATAACAAATTAACTCACTTACAAATATTAATCCCTAACTCCTAAAATTTTCTATGACAATAAATATGTAAAATGTATTTAAAAAATTATATTTTTATTTAATTTTATAATTTAAAATTAAAATTAATTCAATATATTTATTAATCAATATTTATAATCAAATAATTTGTAAAGTATAACTTGCAACAAGTGTAGTTAGGTAATGATGCAAGTGGCTAAACTTTTTTTCCGTTATTAAATTCTAAAAATATGCATATATTTAGAAATGTACATCTCTTATTAAAAATAATTTTATAACGTACATTGTTATTAAAAATAAAATGAAAAACATTTATATTGATGTGTATTTTTCAACCCTGACATTTCAATTTCATTTTTTTGAAAATAATATAAATATTACATTAAATTTTAAATATTAAATATATATTTAATCACACTATGAATTTACCAATTCTAAGTTTAATGCTTTATTTTAAAAAACTACTATGTTATATAATTACTCTTAAATTCATATAAAATTTAATTTTTAAAATATTTTAAAATAAATATTAATTTTATGTAAAATATTTAATAGAATTTTCATATTAATTTAATAAGTTGATAATTTTATTAGGTTAATTTATATTTTATAAATAAAATTACTCCTTTTGTTTATCTATCAAAATTCCAAATCCTCATTTATCATGTACTCACATATTTTCAACTTCTAATTATTATTAAATATTATTGTCATTAATATAAAGTAACCTTTAAACATTCTTAATTTCACAATCTTTGTTATAATACTGACATTCCTAGCCTTTTACAATGTCAAAATTATAGTGAGGGAAGCTTCTCTCCAAGCTTTTTGAGCATAGGAATAAAATCTTAAATCAAAATAAATAATTTGTTTATTTAGGTCCGATAGATCATTGTTTGGTCTCAACTAACGTTAACCACCACCATCATCATCATAATATATATATATATATATATATATATATATATATATATATATATATATATTTTAATAATATTGAATATTGTTATTATTTATTTAAACAAAAAAAATTATTTAATCAAAAAATTAAAATTTTTAAAAATAAAAACAAAAAATTAATATTTATATTATTTTTACTCGTATAATACATATTTAGTATTATAATTAATTTATTCTTAAAAAAATTAAACAATTTATTTTTATATTAAATTTTAAAAAATATTAAATATATTTATACATTTACATATATATTTTTAATAATTATTTTAGAAAAATGATATTATTAAATTAAAAAAAATAATAATAATAATCAATATTATCCTTAAAAAGTGAAATAAAACCTATCGCATTTTAGAATACATAGAACAACCATTAATAAAGAAATCATCTTTAAAATAAATTTTACTTACACTTAATATAATAATTTTATTAATTAAATCCCGATTGGGATGCAGGCCGATAGCTTGGAGCACATGGGTGTAGTTATGTTGGGTACCTGGGCACTTAATACCGCTGTCCCCCACATGCTCAAGGCAGGGGGTGCGGTGTCCTTTAGCATGATGGCAAGTTGGGGAAGTGGGCAAGGTGGCAAGACTGGAGGAACAACAAGGTATAACAGATGGAGGGGAATTTCGACGTGTAGTCTTAGTGCAATAGTTTGTGGAAAAGGGTGGTGGCTCGGAGCTAGTAGTGATCATCAGAACGTGAAGAACCGGGGCCATAATCGTTGCACAATTGTGGACCTTGGGTATGTTATTTGGCTCCACCGCAAACCTGTAATTATGTTCTTGTTTTGGTTTAGCTAGGATGTAAGGGGATCTGTTTGGGGGATAGGAAATTGCTGGTGGAAGTGAGGCACGCAACTTCTCACCATGCCCTGGTTCTGCGTCTTTTCCTTATGTCAAGTGGGTGAAACCCATGACGGTTGGGGGGGGGCAATTGCCTAATGTGAGGATGGGAAGCTCTGCGCTCTACCAACAAGGGTGGGGGGACCACGTTAGTCGTAGGGTAACGCTAGAGGGATAGTGGAGCACAGATGGGGGCAGGGGAAAACAGTTGGTAGGTGTCCTAGGATGCAACCATACCCGATATTTGCATAGTAAGCATTGGGTTACCTGGAACCCATGAAGGAGCGAGGGTAAGCCTAGAAATTGTTGGTGGAGACCAAGATGGGGGGAACTGGGAGGCAAGATCTCTAAGGCTGAGGCAATGGGGGGTAGGAAACCGAGCCATAGCTGGTATATAACAGAATGCAAGGGGAGATTGCGAGCTTGACATGGGTATGGGAGGGTAGACCTGCATACGACTCAGAGAATTGGAGAGGGGAAAAAGGGTATTCTAAGGGGCTAGGGTCAGGACCTTTCCCATTGGGGGTTGTGGGCTTCGACCCCCCCCCAACATAACTGTGGGGAGCATGGGCAAAGAAGAGAAGCAAGGCAAGAAGTACCCCGCTGCAAGTAATAAGGAATGGGTGAAGTGGTGTATAGTTTCAATCCTGTGTTTCAAACTAACTTACTGTGGATGTCATTAGTGCTCAGGACAATAGGGTATGGCGCGTGCTACGCGAGGCCGTGGACGGGGTAGAAGAAGTGCGACACCTAAGCAACATAAGGGGCTGAGCACGTCAAAGCCACGCAAGGGTAGAAAATGAGTCAAAAATCTCATAACAAAGGCAATAGAAGCTTATCGTGAGGGGATGGACAAGGGCAACCAAAAAGCTACTGGAATAATGGGAAGAGGAAGTGAAACAAGGCAGTGAGAGAGAGGAGGAGATGGACAATGGGAGGACCTTAGTCTCGGATCTGGGAAACACCCGCAAAAGAATCACTTGGTTCAAGCAAACTCTGTACCCGTATTGGCTCATGAAGAGTCTATTAGGCAAGGCTATGGAACAGATCTCGACGGGGATGGCGGCGACACTACAAGGATTGCCGAACTACATGCAATGGTAGAAAATCAGTTGAACATCTCATAACAAATGCAACAGAAGCTTACCGTGAGGGGATGGACAAGGGCATCCAAAAGCTGCTGGAAGAATGGGAAGAGGAAGTGAAACAAGGCAGTGAGAGAGAGGAGGAGATGGACAATGAGAGGACCTTAGTCCCGGATTTGGGAAACACCCGCAAAAGAATCACTCAGTTCAAGCAAACTTTGTACCTGTATTGGCTCATGAGGAGTTTATTAGGCAAGGTTATGGAACAGATCTCGATGCAGATGGCGGTGACACTACAAGGATTACCAAACTACAAGAAGGATATGGAGAAAATCCTCTTTTAGCTGCATAAGCTGGATATTCGGCTGGACAGAATTGACCGCCATATCCCTTACATCCTGGAGCTGTATGGTATCCCTGGTGCATCCGCCCAGGACCCGACACTTGTTGCATCTATCTCAGAGGAGAAGAAGGATTAGAACAACACCCATGCATAATTTTGTCTTATGCGGATAGCTTTTAATTTTCATGTTGCAATTATCAGTTTATATAGTTATGTAGTGTTTGGTCATGAAGTAGAGACATATCTACCCTAGTTGGAAGGACTAAGACATTATCGTTTTTGGATGGCTTATACTGCACACCAGTGGCCAAGAGACTTGGTTTCCTTTTGAGGCAAGTTGAGACCACTCAATTTATCTTTGTGGTATAAACGTGTTTCTTGTTTATATTTAATAGAAAATAAAATGATCTGCCAAACTTAATAAAAAAAAAGATCATTAATTAAAATAATAATATTAATTTTAAATTATGTTTTAAAAATTTAACTAAATTAAATGTTTGGTTCATTCACCATCAAATAAAATTAAAACGCTATGTTTAAAAAGATTCATGGAAATTCTATCGAACAGAGCTACTGCGGTGATGCGAGATAAATTCAAATCCAGTTTTCCATGCATTCATTTTCACAACACAAATAATATTTTTGTTTTGTTTTGTTAATATCAGTGTAAACTTCATCAACAACGCACTAAAAGCATTTACACGAAGAAATTAATGATAAAGCTTTTGAAAATCAACGTGGGGTGAAGAAGTGACTGTCTTTGGTGATTGTTGTCTTTGGTGATTGTTTTCAAATAAGAACTTAGGGTTTTTTAAGACTCAACTTGTGATCAGCGGATTTTTACTAAGCTTTCGAAAGTTTTTCAGTAACAGATTTTGCTTTTTGTGAAAATAATATAGTCTATCATGAGAAACTTATAATTGTAATATAAGTTAGAAATGGAAAATTTAGTATCATTTCACATTACATATTATAATGAATTATAAATTCAAAAATGAAGAGTAAATCGTAAATTCTATGGTGATAATAAATTAAAAAATTAATTAAAAAAATTAAAAAAATTTAGTTTTTTTTTTTTTAATAAGCTAAAGGTTAGAATTAATGTTTTCTAAGTAAGGAATGAAAGTGTTGGAAGTACAAAATCTGATTCAAAGATAGTAAAATTGAATTTTAAAAGTGCAAAATTAAATTTAAAATAAATGTCAAACTATACATTCGTACATAGTATTTTTTTCACTATTAATTGTATTTCATAGATGTATTCTCTAACAATTAAGTACAAAATAATTTGTGACATATTAAAAATAATATATGCATGGGATGAGTATTGTATATCAAAATACTTATTAGATGGAAATCTATTGATATTTTCGTAAGTTCGTTTTATTTACATAATTTTTGTTTTCTTATTTAGCTAAATATCTACTAATATTGTACCAAAAACGGTTAAGAGAAGAGAGCTTTACAACTTGTTCTACATCAAAACTAAGCATAGGAGTTTTCAAAATAGATAGAGCTAAGCCATTTGATAAATAAATAAAAAAAAAACTTATAGCATTGCTTTCCTATATGGAAGTAGAATCATTGATAAGTAAAAGAGTATATGTCACATCTATTCCTTGTTAGATATGTGTTTGGGATTCAAAAAAGGAGAGCCTTGATTCTCCAAAATTTATGTGATAATTGGTTCTTCACCTCAAAAATTAAAAACCATCTAAAAGCAAAGAGTGATTAATAAAATATTTAGGCTATTTATGCATGGCTCCAAAGAACACTCCACTGCCAAAAAAATAAAAAAACAATACCTCAAAGAAATCCAATTAGTGGAAATATAAAATAAGGTCATCTATAGGACAACATGGGATTATGGGGGCCTAGTTCCAACAAGTGAATGTCAAAGCCACAAAATAGTGTAACCCCCTACAAATTAATCACCCAAGGTGTAATGTCCCTTGTGAAGATTAGAAATATGTAAGGGAGATAAGACTTGGATTTACTATCTATATCAATTACCAAAAGCAGTTCCCTCTCAAACCACCGATCATGATCCTATGAAAGTTAACTAAGGATCTCACTTCATTTTAGGTAGTTGAGTAGAATAGACATTGGTCAAGATTCTATATTGGTAGGGAAATGAATTTTTCATATGATTAAAATTCTATGAAAGGAGCATCACTCTAAGTAACACGTTGGTCCCACTGGAGTCCCATGTCAAGCATCCACCTGTAGCTGAAGTTCAATATAATAATATCAAGGATTGAAATGGCTTGAACAAGGGCTTGATGATTATGTTAGATGTTTTTTTCCCTACAAGTAATTCTATGTACTAATGGTATTTAACACTATTTAGTCAATCTTAGCTTTTTTATTAATGGCCTTGGAGGGTTTTCTCTCCAACATTAAACACTAGAGCCCTACAATCTCGATTATTAATCACATCCTAGAAAAATAAAGCATGTCCAATTCCTTTTAGGATGCTATTGATAGTGAAATGCAGTACACTAAAGTTCTAAGTATGTTGCTAGGTCTCAAATGCGTTTAAATGTAAAGAATAACAAATGAAAACAAATGTCTTCTAATTAAAATGATAGAATTCATTAAACTCTTTGAATTAAAACAAAATTAAGGTATCAATCTTAATCTATGAATACAATCTATTTCCCCCTTTTAGATTTTCAACATGTACATTATGACCAATTTGGATTATAGAAATGCAACATTGAAAAAAAAACTCAAAATGTTCCTAAAAGAGAATAATAATTTAGATTTTTTTATAGATCTTTTATACTAATAGATAATATATAATGTGCAAAGAAATCATAGATTCCCTTATTGAGGATAAACACCATTAAATTTGAAGAAGACTTCATATAGTAAATTTTACTCTTTATATAGGAAAAGGTTGTGAGTCTTATTAAGGAAACTAACATGCTACTCATGAGTTGCTAGAAGGCAAGTAGCATGCATAAGAAAGTGCAAATTTTTTTGTTATTTTTATTTTTTAACTTTGAAATCCTCTCTACATTACCTAGAAACAGTCACAAGAAAATGGTTGAGCAAGTGAAAATGGAAGGATAAGTAGGAAAGATCATATTTTCTCGATCTAATTAAAACAAAGAGGAATTGAAAGAGATAGAAGTTAACCAAACTACAAATCTAGAGAATCCCACTTGGAGGAAAATTATTGACATTGTCATTTTTGTTAATGGGGAAATCCCTAGTGAGTAGGATTGATGTCACCTACCAATTTGTTGACAGTGCTAGACCCGCCAAAATGTTAGGGGATCTCCCCAATAAGAATTCCCAATTAGACCTTAGACCGTTTGGAGTAGGAGTCCTAGCAGTGGGTAGTAAAGTTCTGCCTTTACTGCGACAGTGCACAGAGGTAAGAAAAATATCCTTGCTAGAAACAAGTGTGTGACCTTGCAGCAAGTCAAGAGAGATGCATGGGGAGGTTCTAACACACAGAGGGGGGAAAGTGTGTCCCTTAGAAGCCTGTAATAGTACACAGCCTGAAAGGAACACACGAGTTGAATGACATCACAAACCAGAAAGCAGAATAGTCGAAAATCCAAAGTGATGTGTTAAACCAACAACACGCTTCAATAAGATTCATATAATCACATACGTAATAGTCCATATATCAATGTGTAAGTAAAACTACATACATTGATAAAGTAACTAGAATAGTCGAACTACAATAACAACATACGCATGAAATGTGTTGGATTTGTTATATTATATAAATTGAAAGTTCCATCCATACATACAACCATGACATCCACTAGCCCCAATAGTGGAATGTTACAGTCAACACCGCCTAATCCTCCAAAGGGATGTGCTCACTTTGCACTATGGAGAAACCCAACCCTCTCTAAGCAATGCCTAACAAAAGCCTTGGCTCCTCGAAAGCCTCTTCTATGAGTTATGAGGTTCTATTTATAACAAAGGGTGGGGTGACCTTTGACATTCCTCCTTGTGACTCTTGGACTACCCTCACGACTCTTCAACTTCATTACATAATTCTTTACATTACATATGACTGTTTGTATTCCACTAATGACACTTGGAATTTCACTTTACATCATGTTTACAAAAATTATACATTTTCCACATATACTCATGTGGGACAAATTGGCCTGAGTCAGCTAGACAAAATAACACTAAGACCTGGATGGCTGTGGAGAGATCAGCTCATCAAGCTTCTCTCTGTGATCCTCGGTGATGAACTGATGCCATGCTTGATAGTGCACAATGGTGTCTACGTACTCTTTGATGATATCCTTCTGGAAATGAACTCTTGCCTCCATTGCTTCTCGGTATACTAATTTGGAACCTCGGTCCAACTCATCCTATAACATGTGCAACTTAGTCCTAAGCAAGGCCGGATTGACGATGTATGTTCGCATGTTATATGCATTGACTTGCAAATCTGCGCTAGTGGTTGTGAGCATCAATTGATCAAAGTACGCATCACGCTAGATTCTGACTTGGTTCCTTTCTTTGGCCTCGGTAAGCGTACCAATTGATGGGGTGTCATACTTTCTCACCACGATATCCAAACTTCTGTACAACCGTGCATACAAAGCCTCCACACTGGTGATGAGCGACAATAGTTCCTCATGGTTCCAGATTTGACTCTGGATGCTTGCTTTGTCCAACTCCACATGCGACTTCATCATCTTGTGTAAGTGAAGTGGGGCTCCCCTATACCTCATTGTCCATGTCTATACATGATCAACTGCAACATGTATGTCTGTGAGTCTTCTCGCTATCTTGGTGCAACATTTCGAATGACCATGTAGGTGGAAAAATTCCTTGTGCATAGTGACGAACCTGTCATATAGTCTCCTTGTGACTGTCTCAAGAGTCGATACTTCAGCAAGTATGGCCATCTTCATCTCTGCTTTGGTGGATCCTGTTGATTGTTCCTCTCTCTTCCTGGCTGCTTGCAACTCCTTAGCCATGCGCTCGCTTTTCTATTAAGAACTTAAAACTCGAGCTGGTCGCTTTGGCATAAGAATTTGTAGCATTGGCTAAGGCGGTTGGATGTCTCCGTACATCTTACATAATCACCCATTCTTCCAAGTGCGCAAGTGATGCATGCTCATCTTGGGTGTGCACTCTACGTGTTTGTATAACTTTGTTCTATGACTCATCAAAGGCTATTTTGTACACCTTTGTTCCTGGATGGTCCTCAAGGATAATGGTATCTCCTTATTCAATCGAGACTTGCTCTATTGTTGGAGTTGGTGAACCCTGTGGAGTGACCTCAGTTGCTTTTGGCATGAGGTCGGTATCCTGATCCTGATCTGGCTGCTCCGTCTCCATCTCCATTTGTTCTACTATCTGTTTATCCTGCAGAGCAATTTCCTGTTCCTACGGCTGCTCACCATGTTCCTCATTTGTTTTTGGTTCAGAGTCTTCAACCTGTATTGGTGCAATGTGCGTTGTCTATGCGCCTTTCACTTCCTCTTGTTCTCGTTCTTGCTCCTGTTTATGCTCATGTTGTGCTTCCTTCTCTATTATGTGCAACTCTTGTTCTTCCTTGAGCTTCTACTAGACTTCCTACAACATCCTTTCTGTATCTTCTAGCTTCCACTTCTCTCTCTTTCTTTGCACTATCCTCCTGTCGCACTGCCCCCTCTTCGTAACTATCTACAAAGCTACCTTTTCCATAAGTGGGTCTTCCTTAAACTTATATATTTTCTTTGTCTCTGTACTTTTGGCACTATTCCTATTGCCTTTGTCTTGCACAGGTTTTGTTGCTTGTTGTTGCTCCCTATGGTGCTACTGCCTTGAGTGCTACTAGTCGCTCCACTACAATACTGATCGGTTCATTGAGCTTAGAGGAGTTATAATAATATCTCCATGGGTCTTCCTCTAGCCATTGACACAGCTCGTGGATCCAAGGATAATACACTCTCGCACAATGGTCCTTGCATAAACCATGTGGGTCATACGGGTTGAAACTATTGGTGCCAAAATTAAACTTCTTGAAGTCTACCACCTCGACATCTGCTTCTTTCAAACTCCCAATCTCCTACAACCTAATTCGCACAGGAAGCATGGGCCATGGTGCCTTCTTCTTCTTATGCAATCTAGCTGACAACCTTGTCGAGATGTGGTATGCAACCTCCTGCATGACCAACTTGTCTGTGGCAAACCTTGACAAAACATGCAGAGCTTTCTCCGCATTGTACATCCTGATGAATGTTCCCTCGGGTGAGGTGTACCAATCTGCAATGTTCAGCAACGCCTCCATTAATGCCTAGGACATGTAGGGATAATCTTGTTCAAAGGTCATCGTGTATAGAGGGGCAATGAAATGGTCACATATTCTAGCCATCGATCCTCAGTAGCTACAATCTAAGAGAAACTTCCAATATATGCTCATAACACTCTCTAAAGGTGTCCATGCCCAACCCCTGCCAGGAAACTGTTGACGGCCACAAATTGCATCGAGCAAGTAGGCAGACATGAAGAATTTTTCTTGATGATCCTTGGGTGGACTCTGAGCATTGGGTAGATGCACTTTCAACTGAAGAGCCAACATTTTGGACCAGTTGAATGATTTTCCATCGCTTGCCAATTGATCCAACATAACAACCCAACTTTGCCGGAAGGTCTCTGTACTCCCTTAGCCATACAAGTGTCATGTAAAAATGACCAATAAATGGAAGGCCTTCCTGAGTGTGTTCATCCTGTATATCTAGTTAGGTTCTGTCTTGAACTTTGTTGGCTCCTTTACCCAACACTTCAAGATGTCTCTTGTGTTCTTGTTGTCGTTGGGAGTGTAGAACGACACATCCATCTTGCTCACTGGGAATGGAAAATGATATATCTCCTGATAATACTCTGTCCTAAAGGAAGCAAGCCTTACTCCAATGACACTGCTCAGTATCATTGTCTCAGGGTCATTGTGTGAGACAATCCAGTGGATCACATCTACATGAGGGAACATGGGAAACCTACATGGAACCTTGTATAGTCCTGATTTATGGATGTTCACATAGACCTTTCGATCCTCTAGATTCTCCTCAAAGCTGCCTGAGAAGATGGTGTTGATGTCTTGCCATGTGATCTTGATGTCCTTCTCAATGAATAGGTGTGTGTCTGTGTACATGGGCAAGCTCATTGACCCTTGTTCAACCACATCGCCAGTACTTCTTTCAACTGTGTCTTTTGGTCCAACTATTTTGGAGGCCATGATACCTGTACTACTGAGATGATGCTCAAAAACCTATGGTACGTGGAGATAGAGAAGACGCTCATGGAAAGACAATGTCACCTAAAAACATCAAACAAATTCAAGCCACATTTAGGCAACAAACTGGTAACTGTTGGGCAAGATTGCGCAACAATTACTTTGGGAAGCTGGGAGACTGTTAGCTAGAACTGCACATTGCACAGTCGTAGCTACCATTTAGGTTGAATGCTAGCTGGATCTATGAAATACGTAGTTTAGAGAGGCTGACTACTAACTAAAATTGTGTAATGCGCAGATTAGTCAGTCTAGGTTGCTAGTTGGAACTACTCATTGCGCAGTTCCAGTGGACACGACTAGACACTGCCTCCCATGATTGCATAGAGCACAGTCGGACAATGTGGGTAGCTGTTGAAAATAGTAACAAGAAATGCTAAATATAGAAGTGTTAAAAATAGAATTGCTATAAATAGCATTTCGAGATACATTCCAATTTTAGTTAGTCCCTGAACTAAAACTAAGAATTAAAATTCGAATTTGATCTTAGCAGCTATTTGAAAAATAATTAATTAATTTATCTTGAGTTAATTAGTTAGAGAAAATCAAACATGAAGTCTATGTGAAGACATGCAACAATTTTCCCTTTGATTTAGGAAGTTATCCCTTAATTAAAGTGATCAGGATGAGTTGTACTTTGAGTTGTAATTAGTTAGCTCAGTTAACTAAGTTAAGTCCAATTAGATTAGTTCCAACAGTTTCTGGAACTGATTGTGAGTTCAGTTAGTTAATGCATGCATGCATGTAACTACTGCACTTCAGATAACTTAATATTCTCTCATAAATAACTCATGCATTTCAATTCAGTCGGAGACTCAGTTGAGATCAGATGATGGGATAGTGTACTATCAGTTGCAGGAATATTCCATTGAGGATATCTCTTGCATGCAAAAGGAATTCATTCCTTGGAGATTGCATAGTTACTTCTAAGTTTGGTGAGTTGTGCGAGAGGTGAATTCACATAGCTGGTAGCCAGAGGACCCAAGAGAAACTGTGCAATGAAATAGGAGGCTTGGAGGACTGAAGGAAGGCATATGTGTTGTATATTCTGTCTATGGGCAGCATTGAGGGATTGTATTGAGAGCTATATAGCTTGTGAGCTAAAGCTTTGTGTAATCCAGAGATATTTCCAGTTGTATGATAATACAAAGATCAGGGTTTTTAGCTGTGGCTTTGCCCAAAGTATTCTTCTATGTTCATGTGTGATTGATTTCTCATTCTCTGTTATATGTGTTCTATTTGATCTTGCTCAAAATCAATTAAGCTTCCGTAAGTTTGTTTGAAGAAGTAGATCAAGTATTTTGCTTTAGTATATTGCAATATCAAGTGATCTACAGTGAGAAATTCTACATGGTATCAGAGAAAAGGTGATCAAAGCGAAGAACAATATACAAAGAAGGGAGAAGTTTGAAGTTTGAAGCTCCTCATTATAGAATTCAAATTCTTATCACATGTCAAATTTCACCAATGGCGTTCAACGGTTTGAGACTCGAGTATGCCCTTGATGCCAACTCAAATTATATAGCCTGGAAGGATTGCATGGAAGTGGTATTATAGGACAACGGTTTGAAGGACTTCATTGATCAAGAAGTCACCAAGCCAGTAGCTGCCAATGCTGAAGAATAGGTGGAATGGAAGAAATGTGTTGCTAGAGCGAGGAGGATTCTTATGGAGGGAGACGACATATTCTCGAGTCTCCATGGGAAGGAGACATCATTTTCAATGTGGAAAACATTAAAGGATCTATATCAGAATAGTAGTGATCATAGGAAGTTGGCGTTGAAAGACAAGCTTCGGAAAATCAATTGTGAAAAGGGCGACACAATCTCTACATATCTGAACAAGCTCACCACCTACAGGGATGAGCTTGGAAGTGTAGGGATCATGACAGTCGATGATGACATGGTGAGTCTTTCTTTCTTCGGTCTTCCTAAGATCTGGCATAGCTACCAAGACTCGGTAAATGGAAGAGAGAAACTGCCAGATTGGGAACGACTTTGGTCGGATTTGATGCAGGAGGAGATAAGGAGAAGCACCAGAGATGGATCTTCATCAAAGCAAGACGATGAAGAAAATCTAGCCTTAGCGAGTAAGGGTAGGAAAGGGAAAGGGAAGGTGTCCCATTCCAAATCGAGTTCTTCCCATGGTGGGAAGAAGATTGAAAATCGAAAGTGCGATGCTTTCATTTTCATGAGGTGGGCCATTATGCTACGAATTGTCCATAGAAGAAATCCAAGAAGGAATGCTCGAAGGGATCAGATGGTGAGGCACTTGCCTCACAGTTAAAATTGGATTTCACCCTCATCACATGCACGGTTTCATCAATGGTGGGATGTGTTTGGTACCTAGATAGTGGAGCCTCATTCCACATGACCGACGACAAGAATCTATGACCTCTAGATGGGCATCGAGATGGGCGATGATGAAAAGTACCGCATTTTAGGTGAAGGTACGATTTTGTGTTAGAAGGAGCATGGAGCTCCTCTCACCCTGACTGATGTAAAGTATGTACCTGGTCTGAAGAAGAACCTTGTGTCCATCCCTATGCTGGAAGACAAAGACTATGATGTAGTCTTTAGTAAAGGAAAGGCATTCTTGAGGCATATCAGCATTGGAAAAACCAAGAAGATTGGGATTCGAGTAAAGAATCTCTACAAGCTTGAGGTAGACGACTGTGCTGCATTGAGTTCCAAAGCAGAATTGGTGAAGAGCAAGATGTTGGCAAGCTATGGCATAGAAGATTGAGCAACTTGCACCATGGGGCCTTGAAGATCATGCAACATATTTCTACCAGACTTCCCAAGGGAAAACTGGAGCAAGTGGATACATGCAAAGGTTGTACCTTGGGTAAGTATGCAAAATATTCCTTTCAGGACCAAGACAGTAGATCTGGAGCAATCCTGGAGCTATTTCATACAGATGTGTGTGGACCATTCTCTACAGCCTCTGCCACTAAGAAAAAGTACTATGTTATTTTTATTGATGATTTTTCTTGTAGATGTTGGATCTACTTCATGTAGAAGAAGGATCAAACCTTCTCAAGGTTTTGTGAGTTGAAAGCCTTGGCAGAGAAAGAATCTAGAAAGAAAATAAGGGCCTTGTGAAGCGACAATGGTGGAGAGTATGTCTCCCAACAGTTTAAGGACTTTTGTGCAGCAGAAGGAATTAAACAGGAGTTGACGGCACCCCATAACCCACAAAAAAATGGGGTGGCCGAAAGGAAGAACAAATCGATTTTGGGAGTAACTTAAGCAATGCTACATGACCAAAGCCTACCACTTCATTTGTGGGCTGAGGCATGCAATACAGTAGTATACTTGCAGAATAGAAGTCCACGTCGTATATTGGGGATGAGGACACCAGTGGAGGCCTTTTCCGGGAAGAGACCAATTGTGAGTCACTTCAGGATCTTTGGATCATCAGTTTATTGCCATGTGACCAAAGATGCCTGGAAGAAGCTAGATCCAACAATTGAGTTAGTGATACTTGTGGGGTACACTGATACACCCCACAATTATTGGGTGTTCTTGCCTACCAGTCAAAGGAAAGTGATACATAGAGATCTGAAGTTCGACAAGCAGAAAGCCATGTGAGTGTCCCTTGAGAGGGAGCTCAAGTTGCATGTAGAGGAGGAACTTTTGGTTCCTAAGGAGGAGGAGCCTCACACTGATGTGGAGCAGCCACATGTAGAGGATCCGGGAGTGGAGACATCCACTCATGCAGATTCTTTCAAAGATGGGAGAAACGCTCAAGGGAAGCTCACAGATTGATGATGGATGCAAGAGAGAATGTGGGACAACCATCCTCTCAGTGCAGATAGAGGAGATCACTTGAGCGGTACACTGGTTACATGGCCCTGGTTGGGGAGTGTGTAGAGACCGAACCTTCTTCCTTTAAGGAAGCAGTGCAACAGCCAATCTGGGTTGATGATATGGTGGAGGAGTATGACTCCATCATTCAGAACAGTGTTTGGGATGCTGTCCCAAGATCAAAGGACAAGTCAGTAGTGAGTTCCCGATGGCTTTACAAAGTAAAGCAAGTCGCTGATGGCAGTGCTGAGAAACATAAGGCAAGGTTTGTTGCTCGTGGTTTCTCACAGGTCGAGGGGATCGACTATGATGAGACTTTTGCTCCTGCAGCAAGGTATTTATCTATCGGATCGATGTTGGCACTATCAGCTTATATGGGTTGGAAGATCCATCAGATGGATGTGAAGATTGCGTTCCTCAATGGTAATATTGAGGAAGAGGTGTACATAGAGTAGCCAGAAGGATTTAAGACCTTCGATCATGATTCACATGTGTGCTGAGTCAAGAGAGCTTTGTACGGGCCTAAGCAAGCACCTCGTGTTTGGTACACCAGGATCGACAGCTATTTCACCGGGTTGGGATTCACAAAGAGTGAAGCAGATGCAAACCTTTACCATATCATGGTAGAAGGTAAGCCATTAATCATTGTTCTTTATGTTAATGATTTGATATTGACAGGTGATGATCAGTTGATCAAGTCTTGCAAGGAGGACCTTGCAAGAGAGTTTGAGATGAAAGACATGGGTCTTATGCACTAATTTCTAGGCATGGAAATGTGGCAGAAGGATGGGGAAGTGTTTGTGTCTCAAGGCAAGTATGCCAATGAGATACTCAGGTGATTCCACATGGAGAAGTGCAAGCCCATGCATACTCCTCTAGCAGGTAACTGGAGGAAGGAGGATGCTACTTCAGGTAAGGTAGTAGCTGTGATTGTTTATTAGTAGCTTGTGGTTTCATTGATGTATCTAGTGAACACATGACTAGATTTGTGCTTTTTGGTGAACTAGCTGAGTCAAGCTATGGTTCAGCCTACCAATATGTTTTGGAAGGCAGCGAAGCATGTGCTGAGATACCTCAGAGGAACATCTCAGTATGGATTACGGTACAAACAGACAGAGGGAGTGAAGCTTCAGGGCTTCACAGTTGCAGATTGGGTAAGGAGTCCATCAGATCGAAAGAGAACTTCAGGAGGAATTTTCAACCTTGGTTCAACTACAATTTCTTGGTACAACAAGAAACAAAGGTTAGTTGCACTTAGCTTAGCAGAGGCTGAATACATGGCTGCCAATCAGGCAGCATGTGAGGCCATTTGGATGCAATAAATCTAACTATGATCTATTGTGATAATCAGAGTTGTATCAAACTCTCCGAGGATCCAGTATTTCATGACAGGTCCAAGCACATCAATATCCGGTATCATCATCTTCAAGATTGTGTGGTGAAGAGGATCATGTTGTTGCTGTATGTTTCAACCGAGGAGTAGGATGCAGATATTTTGACTAAGGCAATGTCAAAATGCAAATTTGAGTTCCACAGAGACATGATTCGGGTGATATATAATCCCTTTCTTGTTGGGAGGGAGTGTTGAAAATAGCAACAAGAAACGCTAAATATAGAAGTGTTAAAATAGCATTGCTATAAATAGCACTTTGGGATAAATTCCAATTTTAGTTGATCCCTGAACTAAAATTGAGAATTAAAATTCGAATTTGATCTCAGCAGCTGTTTGAAAAATAATTAATTAATTCATCATGAGCTAGTTAGTTGGATAAAATCAAACATGAAGTCTATGTGAAGACATGCAACAATTTTCCCTTTGATTGAGGAAGTTATCCCTTAATTAAAGTGATCAGGATGAGTTGTACTTTGAGTTGTAATTAGTTAGCTCAGTTAACTGAATTAAGTCCAGTTAGATTAGTTCCAACAGTGTGTGGAACTGATTGTGAGTTCATTTAGTTAATGTTTGCATGCGTGTAACTATTGCACTTCAGATAACTGAATATTTTCTCATAAATAACTCATGCATGTCAGTTCAGTCAGAGACCCAGTTGAGATCAAATGATGGGACAGTGTACTATCAGTTGTAGGAATATTCCATTTAGGATATCTCTTGCATGCAGAAGGAATTCATTCCTTGGAGACTGCTTGGTTACTTCTGAGTTTGGTGAGTTGTGTGAGAGGTGAATTCACACAGGTGGCAGCTAGAGGACCCAGAAGAAATTGCACAAGGAAATAGGAGGCTTGGAGGACTGAAGAAAGGCATATGTGTTGTCTATTTTGTCTATGAGCAGCACTGAGGGATTGTACGGAGAGTTGGATAGCTTGTGAGCTAAAGATTTGTGTAATCCGGAGATATTTCCACTTGTATGATACTACAGATATCGAAGTTTTTAGCTACGGCTTTCCCTAGAGTATTATTTTGTATTCATGTGTGATTGATTTCTCATTCTCTGTTATATGTGTTCTATTTGATATTTCTCAAAATCGATTAAGATTTCGCAAGTTTGTTTGTAGAAGTAGATCAAGTATTTTGCTTTGGTATATTGCATTATCAAGTGATCTACAGTGGCAAATTCTACAATAGGCTGTGTGCAATTCCTTAAGGCAAGGCAGAGCCTTGACTTCCAGGAATGTGCATAACTTTCTTGGAGACACAGGATTGGGGCCGAGACAGCCTGGTTCTGCCCAATGGCAACCTGAAACATGAAGGAGTGACTATGTGTGAGATGCCAGTGCAGATCTGAGTGAAATAAACATGCAGGTGATTTAAGCGAGTGCAAAAATTAGTTAGATGAAAAAACCAAGAAGCTCAAGAAGCAAATTGCTGAAACGATGACTATGAGTGTAGAACTTGTGTTATGCATGCAACACTAAGGAAAGGTAATGAAAAACTTAAAATGAAACTTATGCAAGATAAAATGCATTGAAACACCAATGATCATTCAATAAAACCAAGGAAACAACACTCATTCAAGTTGAAAACTAAAAAGCGACACAAAAAATGACAAAAGGCATGAAAAGTAAAATTTATCAGGAAAAGTTGCGCCAACTGTGTCGAAGGTTCCTGGATGCATCGGGAATGACATAGCTCCAAGATCAATTGTGAATAATCAGCTATGAGGCATTGTTTAAATGGATTTGGTGAAATTAGGGTTTGTGACACACATGCCACAAATCTAGGAAAAAGTGACACTTGGCGGGAAGTTTCTAAAAACGGTTTTGCATATAACTCCTATTGCTAAAACTAGATCGCTAAAATCTAGGGATGATTTTTTTCTTTTTTCTTTTTTCTTTTTCAGGGAAAATATGTTTGGCATGCAACGAAGGATTCCACAGTTCGCGGGGGAACTAGACAGCCTATCGGCACATGTGACAGACAATTAGTGAAGGAAAACTTCTATGTTGTTTCGGGACTGAGAGGCCTTGGCTGATTGGCCAGCTCTATCAAATTTTCTAGAGCAATGATGTTGGGGTGCGTTGATGCCCCGAAAATTTTTGCATCAACATCGGGGGATAACCACCCAGTCCGGACCTTAATACAGCTCCTTTTCCATTTGGGATGGTGGCTCCGACTGGATATAATGGGACCGGTTTCCCAATAATGAATAAAAAGGGGATGGATGAGTGATTGGTTTTCTAATAAATGATAATGAGTGGATGACTTAATCTAACAACGAAAATACAAATGACTATTCTATCCCGTGAAGCTTCTATTCTTTTAAGTGCAACGCTTGATGATCTCTGTTCATCGATAGGCATATAGATGACTCTACTCAATAAACATAGACATTCATTCACTTAATGATTGCTTTGTTCAAATAGTTGAACAAAGTAATTAACAAAACATTGTTACACTTATCCTTTTATATTATCGATACATGTATGATTAAAAGAAAAGAATGTTGTAAACATCCAATAGTGGAAAGTATAAAGAATGCTGTTAAAAACACATGCATATATCTGATAATAGCAAGAGCGATCAAACAACAATTCACATAAAAATAATGAACTCAGACATAGATAGTAGTACCATATGAGCTGCAAATCATTCCCAACATCAATCTCTATTTGAATTCCTTCTTCTGACTCAGAAATACTTTTAAATAAAGGTAGTAGTGCACATCCACATAAAAGCTTCGTTATCAAAATTGGAATAACTGGCCCAGTCTTTATAAAAAATATGCCTGAAGTATAGTAGTGCAACTTCAGGCTTAAGTCATATACAAAAACTTACGACCCTTTCCAATGCATTGAAAGGGTCTATAAATACTTGATTAAAACTAACTAACTATAAAATTAAAATGCTACTTAATTGGTAAAACATGATATGGAGTATCTTCCTCATAGCAATCTGGCAGTCGGCAGCATGATTCATCACTCTGGCTGTTTGCCTTTCGACCTGAGTTGACATATTGCTAGCATTGGTTCCAATTCTTGAGGGCGGCTGAGACGAGAATTGAGATGAGCAGCATAGGTGGCATCTTGTATATCGGGAATGATACACCTGATTGCATCTGTTAGGAACTTGAGGGCGGCTCTCTGGCTGTATGGTTTTACTAGGAACAACCAATAGGTGTCCCAAGTTAAACTGTTAATACCTGCGATCAATCTTCCATTCTTTTCCATATCTTGATAACATGATTGCTCCAATGTTTTAGCCAATAGTAATTTACCTGGTGTACATTGAGAGGTCATATTAGATAAGTAGAGAGTATCATTAATTAATTCAACCAAATTACTTGTGGTTAATTTGCATCTAGAAACTGCTCTCTCTGCCTTCATTAACTGGGACTGCCATTCCATAAATAGGATTTCTTTATGGGATTCTAAGATTTTTGGCAAATTAGCTGCCTGTCCCTCATCAGTGTCTTGCAAATCAAGAAAATTTGTCAAGGTCTCATCGGCCTGCTCTAAGTCTATTCTAGCATCAACTGATTTATTGATTATTGATGCTGTTATGTCACATAGGGGTTCTGCTTGGGCAATTTTCTGACATAATAGTCTTATTTGTGTTACCAATGCTTTGTTAATCTGTAGTGCTTCTACTATGAACTCGACAGGTTGTGGAAGATTCTTGGACTTTTCTATTTGGCCTGATAATTGAGCAATTTGCTCCTCTTTCATCTTCACCATCTGTTCATTCACTGCTTTCAATTTTTCCAATGCTTCTGATAGCTCTTTCTGCTTTTGAATTGCACTTGAATCAATCCTTTGTTTCTCTTCCTGCAACTGTTTATTCAATTGATTATTTATTTGTTGCTGCGTGGACAATTGTTGTTCGAGTTGTTCTGCTTTCTGCTGTGCCTCCGATAACTGTGCTTGTAGCGAAGCGATTGCTTGGTCCTTTTCTCTTAACAGATTACTCACTTCTGATGCCTTGTCCATGGTGGCTGCCGAATAGGCTCCAACATATTGGGACAATTTTGTTAGGTCATCAAAAGGATAAAACTCCTCTTTCCAAACCACGTTGGCTGTCACTGTTTGATCATGGAATAGGGAAGGTTGATCAATCCTTCTCCTTTTCCACTGTCATTTTACTACAGCCCTATGCTTTGGGCTGTAAAAGACATCCAATGGAGGTATATCCTCCACTTGCAAAATGATCTGATCCGAAGGATCTTTGGGAGTTATTTCTATATCTGTAGAAGGGGGTAGGCCGCTGGTTCCACTTGGAACCTCTTTTGATGCTGTATCCTGTGTATCAGCCGCTTTGGATGTATCGGCTTCCTTTGAGCTTTCTAGATTTCTTATGATTGAATCGAATTGCTGCCATTCCTGGAGCAACTTCGGGTCAATCTGGGCATCGACATTCACGTCCGTGCTACTTTGCTTCTGCTCTTTCCTCTGCACTTCTTCCTGCTCTTTCCTCTGCACTTCCTACTGTTCTTTCCTCTGGAGTTCCTCCTGTTCTTTTGTTTGGATTTCTCCAGCAATTTCTAATGTAGCAAGAGGTTCATTGGTAAGTCGTTGTTCAGGATCGCATGACTGTGTCATCGGGGCCGTTGCTAACAGACCTAGAGGCAGGGTTTGCAACCTCTGCTCTCTAAGTCTGTTAAATTCGACTAACCCGTCGTCATGATATCTCATTCTAGCTAGTGTTTTAACCTGAAATAACAACTCGGTCGAGGAGAACAGGTCATCAAACTCATCATCTTTATGTTCAAATTTAGTGAGTTTTGCCTGTTCAAGTGCATTATAGGCGACTTTGTTTGGCTCAAATCGCCTGTTAGGAAGAGTGGCGAGATTCAGTGTATTAATCTTTTCTGCTTCTTTCTCTGCATGTTTGTAGTCATGCATAGCGTAAACACCACACCTTAGTGGAAAAGGAGGCCAAACCTGCTTATTTTTATTCCTTAGAGTCTGTGTAACTCCTTCGGATGTAAGCTGATATGCTATCTCTCGGGCCAACAGTTTATCGGGTGTATACAAGGGGAGAACATGAGGCTTGGCATGACTGCCGAAAACTCTTACATATGTGAATTTTTATTCTTCGAACCATCTTCCTATGGTTGTCAAGTCAATGTATGCTTGTGAGGAAATCTTAGGAGCAGGTTTGTCAAAAATGGCATAGTGAATGGGTAACATAAATCCATTGCAAACTTGATATAGGTGGTGTTTATAGTGGGCTTTCCACAACTTCTCGTGGTATATGTGAATGGGCATGGGGTCCTGTGGAGTCCATCTCCACCCCAACACAGGAAATTCAGAATTAGAACAGAGAGTATCCAAGATGTAGGTAATGAGCCCCAATTTTTGGTAACAATTTGGGCTCATTTGGCCTACTTACCTTGCTCAACCCTTCATCTTTTATCACTTATGCATTCATTTCTTAGTATATTTGTGTTATTTGTAGGAAGAAGGGCAGGGATTATATCTATGTGGCTAATACATGATGATTTCAGGTTTTTTGGCATTAAAGGGAGCAAAGACCACGCAGAAGGAGACAAGGAGACAACAAAGGTGGCATTGCAGGTTTATAGGGAGGTTGTCTACAACCTTAAATGACCTCCCTCGTGATCTCCACCCTAACTCCGAGCTCCAACAGCTTTCCCCACCGAGCTTAAAGGCAGCCAACAGATTCTACAGGAACAACAGTTTACTTTTAGTTGGATAGCCGAGCTCCACTAATTGAGGAAGCCAGCTTGATCCTCATCATGTATAAATATTAAGGCCGTGGCCTTTGATAGGAGCTTTTTGAACCTTTGAGCTACTGTTGCAATTTCTAAGCACGAGCTACAGCTCGGTTTTTGCTTTTTGTAATCCAGTTTTGGCATGATGTTAGAATCATGATTATTCAATAAAGGCAGGCAGCTTTGGATTCAATTCTGAGTTTTTAAGGGAGCTATAGCTCTCAGGTTAGGGCCCAACCTGAGAGCAATAGACCTCCTTTTCCTTGTATTGTTACTTGTCTTTCCTTTCAGCACTTTATTCCTCTGTTTTGACATGCATTTGGAAATTACAGTCTGCTGATTTGATTTCTTTTATGTGATTGAGTAGGATTAGTTTACGGTTCAAGTGCTTTTAGTTGCTTAGATTAGAGTAGGAGGATCAGCATTCATTAGAGCTCCAAGAAAAGGTTGACAGTGCACTCACTGCCATCTCTGTTTAGAGATTGGGGGTGTAGACCGTACCAACCACCAAAAAAATGCAGTCTTATACTTTCATTCAAGCTGCAACACAATCATTTCAATTGTAGATCCATCCATGCATTCTGATCTTGAGCAGTACTTCTTCATTCCAACTCCATGCACGATTTTTCTCTGAAGTTTACATTGTTGTTCGTTGATTTAATAACACAGTTAGGATAGGTTGATGAATTCTCGGTTTTGTGCAGATTTGTTTCCTTTACACTGCGTTGCATCACTCTGTTATCTTCTTCTTTTCTCAACCGCGCCTAAAGTCACCTACGCAACCTCTGTTCAACTCGTTTGCCTTCCAACACTTCTACTGTTCACGTAGCCCCATATTTTTGGACTTTTCATTGCTTCCACCCTTCTATCCACCAACCAACTGTACCCACTCTTTCCTCATCTCATATCTCTGTCCCTGAGCCATCATAAGCTCCCTTTCCATCCTACCTATCCACCCATACAACTCCTCCACTCCTCCATCACCCAAAACTCCAACCACAGAACATCCTGTAGAAGTTAGCAGACTTCCTGTAGAAATCCCGAGCTTCCTGTAGGATCCCCTGCAGACATCCTGTAGAAACCTGTAACCTCGGTTGCCAAGCACCTGAATGTTGTGGACTTCTGTGGAACGATGTTAGGGATCCCCTGGAACCTCTCCTAGCCCTCCTGACCTTTCCCAAGCTTTCTTTCCCTTCGCACTACCCCTGCACAGTCAAACCCTAATAAGAAACAAAATCATAATAACTCCAACCACTTAAGAAAAAATATAAAAACAATGTTCTTTTCAATGGAGGTAGTTTAATCTCATGCATCTCATATCACTAGAAGTAACGACATCATTTTTAGGAGTTACATTCCCATCGTTGCATCGTAAGGATTAAGCTAGTCAGATTAGGGTTTACTAGGGTTTCCATGTTTGGTTGGCTTTCAGTTCATTCTTGCAAAGTAGGTTAATTTCCTTTCAGATAGTCTTCGTTCATCATTTAGAAAGCTTCTTCTGAGAACATATAGAAGTTGGCTTGAGCCCTAGCGGACTTGTGCCAGCTGACCAAGTGATAGCTGCGACAAGAGCTAGTACTTGTGCATACAGCACCGTCGCTTCCAAGTTTGTTACGAACTACCGGGTTGATAAAATTAGAGAAGGAAGCTCCAGGAGTTGTAGCATTATTGCTACAATACTGGAGCCCACCATCTTTTTGGCGCCGTTGCCGGGGAAGCGTCAGAGTATTAGTAATTTTTGCCTTTCTTCTATTTTCTTATCTTGCCTTCTGCCAAGTAGTTTATTTCATTTCCATTCTGCAAAAGTAGCATAGAAATTTCCTGCTTTCATAGATTAGCCTTTCAATTCCGCAATTTCAATTTTGCAAGCGTAGATTAGCATTTCAATTCTGCAAGCGTAGACTAGCCTTTCCATTCCTGCAATTTCATTTGAGCAAAGTAGATTAGTTCTTTCCTGCTTTCAATTCAATTCTGCATCTTTATTTCAGTAAGATAGTTAGTTGTAGACCAATCTGTTTCAGTTTTGCAGGTACCAAAGAAAAAAACAAAAGCAATCAAAAAATTCTTTCCATTTCATGCCTCGTAGGAATCGAGATAAAACAGGCAAATTCTTACCCAACACCCCCACCACATCACTGAGTCACCCTTCTCTCTTCTTTGGTTACAGTGATCCAGAAGAACCTATAGGTGAACCTCCTGAGATATACGAAGATCCTATAGCAGAAGAAGAATTAGAGACCATCCCATCTGAAGCTATGGCTAACAATAGAGGAGAAGATGAGAGAATAGAAGGTGCCTTTCCCATCCGAGAGACCAATGGAGAGATGAAAATGAAGAACATTAGCCCCTCCGCTTTACCTCACTTCCATGGACTGACTACTGAAGATCCTGATACCTTCCTGTTTGAGTTTGCTGTCCTTTGTAGAACCTATGACTATACTGAGGATGAGCAGAAGCTAAAACTCTTCCCTTCCACTCTTAAGGATGCAGCATTACGTTGGTTCATAGGCTTACCTGGGAATAGTATCACTACTTGGGCTCAAATGCAGCAAGCTTTCAATACCAAGTACTGGGACTACTGTAGGTCCAAGGAAACCAAGGGAGAGAGCTTTCGGATGACTATGGGAAATGATGAGTCCTTAGAGGATTATGAGGAGAGGTTCCAACTTAGCTATACGCGGGCCAGGTGCACACTCGACCCTGAATCCCTCAAGTTGGTCCTGCTCCGAGGAGTCCCTGAAGACCTCTTAGATACCCTTCACATGTTAGCTGGGGGGGATATTTACCAACTGCCTTATGAGGACATCAAGACTGTGTTTAGAAACCACTCCAGGGCAGCTCGGAAACGAGGTAGAGGAAACCTCCTCTCAGCTGGTGTCCCTTTCTCCAAACATGAGTTTGCAAATCAATTAGAAGATCTTAAGAGTGAGGTGAGACAGACCATTGCCATGCAGATGGACACATTCAGGATCCAGCAGAAGAAGGAAGAAGCTGAGAGAGCCTTGGCTATCTTCTGCCCTAGATGTACAAGGAGACACCCTAAGAACGAATGCCCATTGCATTCGGTTGAAGTGTGTTTCGTTTGTGAGGAGGACCACCCCATAAACCAGTTTCCAACCTTACCGGGATTTAAAGCCATGTACTAAGGGACAGAAGCTCCCACTGAGCCTCTCTATTTCCTCAACCAAAGAAGGCCACAAGGACCTAGACCTTACCAGCAGGGGATGCAAGGGGCACCCCAAGCTTATTACAGCCCCAACCAATCGACTCCTATGCCTTCCTGGGGTCCCCCTGCTCATCCTTCTTGGTCCATACCTCCTCCATGGTCTTACCCACCTCAGTACCCTACTCAACCCACTACTCATTCCTATCACTCACATGCCCAGCCGCAGCATCAGTGGAATGCACCTCAGTCGGGGTGGAGGCCTCAGTACAACACTCCTCCTGCCATTTTGCCTCCACCACCAGTTCAACCTCAACCATTACCTCCTGCTCCTCCAAGGCAACCTCAAATACCTGCTCAACCGAACCTGAACCCCAACAATACACAGGCCCAGCAGGTATACACTGGGGAAACATCATGCCCTACTTATGTTGTGGAGATCCAGGAGATCAATCTTCGATCTAGAAAGACTCTTCCGGATCGCCAACCTCCTCCCCCAGGGGATGAGGAAGATAAACAGGAAAGTGAACCAAAGGCTATTCCACCCTTTCCTGAGAGACTAACAGCCACCACACAACCCAACCCAGAGGAGGATGAGCTCCTGGGTGAGCTCAAGCAGTTGTGTGTGAAAATACCACTTCTCCAAGCAATCAAGGATGTGCCAATATACAACAAACTGGTTAAGGAAAAGTGTTTCAAACACCCAGGCAGGAGAAAGAGAGATGCTTCAACCATCAATGTCTTAGGACAACTGTCTGACCTTATGTTAGGACAAGTCATCTACCCAAAGTATCTAGATCCTGGGAGTCCTGTAGTAGATGTCCACATCAATGGAACCATCATACCTCACACCTTGATTGATCTGGGGGCTGCCATTAATGTGATGACCAGGGATACCATGCTCAAACTCAATCTTCAGGGTTCCTTGACGAAGACCTCGACAGTTCTGCAACTTGCAGATCGCTCCACTGTGACTCCCGAAGGGATTGTGGAGGATGTCTTGGTCTCCGTCGACTCTTGGGAATACCCTGCAGATTTCTTGGTTCTGCAACCCAAGGCAAAGCTTACTGGATATCCTCTTATTTTGGGAAGGCCTTGGTTAGCCACTGCAGATGCTTACATAAGTTGTCGTGCAGGAAACATGACCATAAAAAATGGTCCTATGTCCAAGCAGCTAGTCCTATACCCTCCTCCCCAACCTTCCTTAGAGCATGACTTACCACTTTGGTTGGAGGAAGGAGAAGAGGATGAAGTGTACTCAACACCTTTGTGCACCCTAGATACCACTAGAAGAGATCCCCCAACCGAGGATGACTTGATTGAGACCTTGATCCAGAATCCACCTTCTAGTGCACTATCCTTAGAGAAATTGGTGGAGGATGCCCAAGCCAGCACCTTAGTGGATCTTTGTACAACCAACCCTGTCACTCCCAGAGTCAAAAATGTGGAGTTCGGCCCTGAGAGAACGTTAAAGATCAGCTCCTCCCTATCTCCTTCCCAGGAAAAGGAGCTGTGTAGCCTGTTGGCTAGCCATCTAGATGCTTTTGCTTGGAGCTATAAGGAGATGAAAGGAGTCCATCCTTCGGTCTGAACCCATCACATATACATCAAAGAGGATTGTAAACCGGTTCGACAGCCTCAGAGGAGAATGAATCCAACCCTTAAGGATATCGTCAAGGAAGAATTGCAAAAACTGTTGGATGCCGGATTCATTTACCCCATCTCAGATAGTGAATGGGTGTCCCCTCTGGTGTTGGTTCCCAAGAAAAATGGGAAGTGGAGAATCTGTGTGGACTACCGAGAACTGAACAAAGCTACCAAGAAAGACCATTTCCCTCTACCTTTCATAGATCAAGTGTTGGATGGACTGGCAGGAAAGAAGTTCTTCTCTTTCCTGGATGGGTTTAGCGGGTACAACCAGATTCAAATCAGCCCGAAAGACCAAGATAAGACCACCTTCACTTGTCCTTGGGGTACCTTTGCCTACCGAGTTCTTCCCTTTGGGCTATGCAATGCTCCTGCTACCTTCCAGAGAGCTGTCTTGAGCATCTTCTTGGAGCTGGTCCATGATGCAGTGGAAATCTATATGGATGACTTCACTCCTTATGGGGCCAACTTCCAGGAAGCATTGTCCAATCTGGGAAAAGTCCTAACCAAATGCATTGAGATGAACCTGTCCCTTAGTCCTGAAAAATGTGAATTCCTGATGACTGAAGGAACCGTGCTAGGCCATACCATTTTTTGCCAAGGGTTACAGGTGGATCCTAACAAAATTGCTCTCATCAAGAAGGTTCCACCTCCTCAAAAGGTAAGGGATGTTCGGAGTTTCTTAGGATTAGCAGGGTATTACAGGAGATTCATTAAAGACTTCAGCAAGCTAGCCTCGCCATTGTTTGGCCTGTTGGAAAAAGATGTGGAGTTTAAACGGACTGACGATTGTTAGAGGGATTTGAATGAATTAAAGGACAAGTTGGTGTCAGCCCCAATCTTGAGAGGTCCAAACTGGGCCCTACCTTTCCACATCCACACTGATGCCTCGAACAAAGCCATAGGTGCAGCTTTAGGACAAGTTGAACAAAAACTTCCATATGCCATTTACTTTGTTAGTAAAAACTTGTCCAAAGCTGAACTGAATTACACTGTAACCGAGAAAGAGTTTTTGGCTGTGGTCCATGCACTAAACAAGTTCCGACATTATATCACTGGCTATCAAACATTTGTACATACAGACCATGCTGCAATTAGATATTTAATGAATAAACCAGATGTGAATGCTCGTTTTATTCGATGGTTACTTTTGTTGCAGCAGTTTGATTTGACCATTGTTGACAAACCAGGTAAAGAAAATGTTGTTGCTGACTTTTTATCTAGATTGGATTTGTCTGTAGATGAGGATGGAACAGTGGATGACCAGATGCCCGATGAACATCTGTTTGCTGTCTCAGCACTCTCTCCATGGTTTGCTGATATAGCAAACTACCTTGTTTCAGTACAGTTCCCTCCGCACCTATCTTCAAGAGAGAAGAGCAGAATCATCAGAAAAAGTGCCTCATTTACTTGGATCGGGGGCAATCTGTTCAAGCTTGGCCCCGATCAGATCTTAAGCCATTGTGTAAGGGAGGAGGAAGTCTTTGATATCCTCCTCACCTGTCATGATGGGCCTTGTGGAGGACATTTTGCAGCAAAGAGAACTGCCTTCAAGATCCTGCAGGCAGGCTACTATTGGCCCACACTTCAGCAAGATGTGAGAAGATATATCAGCCAATGTGACCAATGCCAAAGAATGGGGAAACTGACTCAAAGGGAGGAGATGCCTCTCCAACCTCAAGTGACTCTTGAGCCATTTGAGAAGTGGGGTATGGACTTTGTGGGTCCAATCAACCCTCCTTCGAGGCAAAGGTCTTACATCATTGTGTGTACTGACTACCTGACAAAGTGGGTAGAGACTAAAGCAATCAAAGCAGCAACAGAAGAAAAGGTGGCCGAGTTCTTAAGAGAAAACATCTTCTACAAGTTTGGCTACCCAAGAGAGCTAGTCACCGATCAAGGGAGCCAGTTCACATCCAACCTAGTTGAAGATCTACTAGCTCATCACAAGATCAAGCATAGGACTTCCACCCCCTATCACCCTCAAGCAAATGGGCAGGTGGAAGTCACCAATAGAGCATTAGAAGGGATCTTGACTAAGGTGGTGAGCAGCAACAGAAAATACTGGGCATATCGCCTAGTTGAGGCCACATGGGCTTACAACACCACCTGGAATACCACCACCGGCTTCACACCTTATGAGCTGGTCTATGGGAAGAAAGCTTTGTTGTCCATTGAATTTGAATACAACACTTTGAGGATGGCAGCTCAGCTGGACCTAGATCTCAGCCATGCACAACAAGAAAGGTTATTACAGCTGAATGGACCGGATGAGCACCGAATGCAGGCCCTCCTTCACTCGGAAGTGGTTCAACTTCAGAGAAAGGTGTGGCATGACCAACACCTCAATGACAAGCAATTCCAGCCAGGAGATTGGGCACTGTTGTATGACTCCAGATACAAAGATTTCAAGGGAAAGCTGAGAACCAGATGGCTGGGACCATATGCAGTGGAGAAATGTCATGACAATGGATCTGTCCTTATTCAGACCATTGATGAGGAAGCCATCCCCATGCTTGTCAATGGGCATCGATTGAAGATCTACAGGAAACCTCTCTCAAAACAAGAGTTCATCAAAACTATGGAGAAATCAGTGCTGGTCATAGAGAAGGGTTCTGCCTCTCCTTTGGGCATACCCTGAAAGATCTAAAAAAAAAAAGAAAAAAGAAAAAATAATAATAAATAATAAAGACCCTTGGGTGAAAACCTTTCTGAGGCGCCCAAGGCAGGTGGTAGGGGTGAAAACCTCATTGAGGCGCCCCTATTGTCTTTCAAAAAAAAAAGAAAAAAAAAAAAGAAAAAAGAGATTTGAAAAAGATCCTTGAGTGAAAACCTCTCTGAGGCGCTTAAGGCAGATGGCAAGGGTGAAAACCTCATTGAGGCACCCCTGTTATCTTTCAAAAAAAAAAAAAGAGAGAGAAAAAACAATAAGCAAAAAAGACAAGGACAACAAGTTCATAATTTGAAAGTTGCATGTAGGTTGCAGGTGTTCTATGGAGGAGAGGAAGCCTCTCAACTCAAAGCCAAGGTTCCTTATCATGCTGTCAGGAGGCCTCACCAACACCTCCTCCAAGAATCCTCATTTTCTCCAAGGTATGTGCAATTTTATCACGGCTTGAGTCTTCTACAGGAAGACGCAGACTTTCTACAGGAAACGCAACCTTTCTACAGGAAGCTCTGTATTTCTACAGGAAACTTCCTGTAGAAGTTCAGGACGGCCCAGAATCCATTTTATGAGGAGATCTAACGACTAAGGATCAGTTTGGATGCATGCAAGCTATTGTTATCTCCCTTGCACATTGTTGTCACCTCGTCCTGCCATCCTTGTCGACATGCAACGAAGTTACCTGCACCAACAAAGCAGATCGATGAGTTATCAAGAAAAAGCAATTTTTAAATTAAAAAAAACGCTGAGATCTCATAACCATATCCATCCCAGTCATCTAGAAGCCCTGGGAGCATGATCGGGAGGCCAGATCCTTCGTCGTGCAGCATGCACCCAAGGAGGAAGAACTGTTACAAGACATCCCGCGGGAGTCCTGTAACAGTTAAGCCCGCTAGAGTGTATACTATTCACAGCGCTGGCCATATGCAATGAAAACGCGGACGCATGCAGCCAAGCATCAAATCCATCATCGACAGCCTGTAAATGTGAACCTCCGGGCCTGTGCAAATTCACCAGCAGCAGATAGATCCATTCATCATCGTCCAAAACCCGAAAAATCGTGTTGCAGCCGCGCAGGTAAGTGTCTCGACCCTTTCTTCCGTCAGATTGCATGAATTTTACTTTGAATTGTTTGCAAAGTGTGAAGTGAATGGGTTGAGTGGCTGTATGGCCAGTTGACTGGCCACGTCGACCGGTTAATGGTCCAGTCGGATGTTTGGGTGGTGGCCGTGACAAAAGGAATGGGCAGCACACACGTGAGAGCAATCCCCGTCGGGAAAAACGGATTTAGCAGAAGAAACGGCGGCGGATCTGCTGGAGGGATGATGCGGTAGTAAGTGAACTCGCAGACAAATGATGGAACGACGTCATCCAATGATCCGGCAGGGACAACTCACCCTCGTGCCACGGATTCCGCCGATTCAAATCTAATCGGCTAGGTTGCCCGCATGCATTTATCATTCACCGTTTGAAACTCGAGTGAACATTCAGATCCCTCTGCAGTTCGAAACTCCGAGCCTTTGGCTATCAGAACGTCTGTGAAGCAACACCGAGAGCGCAGACCAACTGCAGTCTTCCACAGGAATCACGTGCTGCTCCTACAGGAAAGTTGTTTCTACAGGAAGGCGGGTTCCTCACGTAAAAAGGTGGCAGATAAAAAAGGTAACCCTGAACTCCCCATGCAATTGGTTTTTAAAGGTGGCAGAATTGTCGTCTACAGTCTGGTCGTAGGAAATGGTTGCAATTGTTGTCTGCCATGCATAAACTATCGTTCTACAGGATATCAGTGTAATTAAACTGTGTTAAGGTCCTCAGGGATAAGTTTCGTGGATTATTTGCATGACAGAAGCGTAATTCTACGCTCTGTCTCAGTAGGCCAAATTTCTTCCGCATTCGCCACCTCTAGCAACAGTTTTTATCATGCCGGGTGGGTTTATTAGACGGGAACCCACTGATTCATCAAAGTTAAGAGAAAACCAGGAGGTGGTGGAGCTCTTCACACGAGCACAATGGATATCCTTCTGTGACAAATTGCAGGGTTATGACGACGAAGTGGCAGAAGAGTTTTTGCAGGCTCTGAGGCCGAAATCCAAAACATTGGCCACCGTGAACTTCAGGGGCCTAAGCCTCAAGCTCACCCCGCAATATATCAGTCGAATTACTGAACTTACAATGGGTTTGCCATGGGATAAGGAAGAAAGGAAGTTGAGCCAACAGGCAAAGAAATAATTCTTTCCACCTGAGGAGGAATTATCAGAGGACAAAAATGGGGTGCGTAGAACCAGTTTGTTGTCACCATGGAATGAGGTTAGCCTGCAGATCATGAAGTATATAACCTGTGAAGGCTGTTTTAGCATTGTGTACGGGTATCACTTCAGGTCGCTCACTGAATTGAGACACCAGATTGATCTTCCTGTAGAAAATAAACTGAGCATCCCTTATTTCCTGCTACAGTCTCTAATTGAGTGTGCCACAAAGTTAAAAGAAGGCATACCAGATCAGGTAGCCCACCATGGATTGATCAAACTTCTTGTGGAGGATGCACTTCATTCATATAAGGTTCCCCTCTCATGGGAAGCATTCAGAAATTTGACAAGAGATGGAGACATAAGGATGTTGACTGAAGAAAGTGGTTCCTCCAGCAGTGAGGAAAAAGAATCAGTGGCCGCGGGAAAGAAAGAAACAGGCCAGAAGACCCCGACCACAGTGCAGAAGAAAGAGCAAAAGAAGAAGCATGAGAAAAGGGATGACAAAGAAAAAGATGACACACCCATCTTGTCAGCAAGAGAGAAAAGGTTGCAGAGCAGAACGGACAAAGCTGAGAAGGTCCACATCAGCACAAGTACCTCATCAGCACCCGCAACCAAACCAAAAAGCAAAACCCATGCAGCAAAGCAAGCCAAGGTGGTGACACCTGTGTCTACAGGAAAGCAGAAACAGGCTTCTACAGGAAGCCCGAAAACAGAAAAAGGGTCTTCTACAGGAAGCCCGAAATTGGCTAAAACAGGGTCTTCTACAGGAAGCCCTGAAAAAGTAAAACCCAAGGAGAAGAAGGTGGACATTCTAGCAAGGGAGGTAGCAGTTGTGCTGGCCGCCCTCAGCACGCCACCTAAGCCAAAAGAGAAGAGAAGGAGGGAGACCCCTCTATACTTTAAAGCTCGAAGAAGTGTCCGAATAAAGACGGGCAAACCACATCCTTCGTCCAGCAGCCCGATTGTCATTGAAGATACCCCTACTTCTCCCAAGGAAAAGTCCACCTCAAGGATAACAGTCACCTATGAGAAGGGGAGCCCAAAGAAAACTACATGGCAAGAAAAGTTAGACCTGTTGACTGAAAAAGCTCGGCTACAGGAGGCTGAAAATGTTCTACAGGAAACTCTGGCCCGGCTACAAGAAACAGAGAAGAGGGAAGGAGAAGGACCCTCATCACCACCAAGGGAGGGTGAGGTAGAGCCACCTAAAGAGGCAGAAAAAGAACACATACCAGAGCCCAGCCCTCAGCCTAGTCTGAGTTCATACTACACGTTTTTAGAGGCGGGCAAAATCATACCACAGAAATTTACTGTGCCCCTTTTTTTTGCATTAGAGGAAGAAAGAGTCCGTACACACACGTGGATGAAGATTGCCAAGTCAAAGGGTGTGGCGGACATAGGTCCTTTACAAGAGCAACTCAAGGAGGCCAGGAGTGAATTGGCCATGGCCAAACATGTGGCCAATTGCCAAAGAGTGTACCTACAGGAAGAAAACCAGACGCTAAGATTGCAGCTACAGGAGCTGAAGGAAGGGACAGGTACAACCTCCAAAGACACCACAGAAGAGCAGCAAGGCAAAAAGGAACTGACCACAGGTCTTGAGGAGCCAATGACACTTCTACAGGAAGCAGAACAACAAGCACAAATTGAAGTGCAAGCTCTAAAAGAACAGTTGCAGCAAAAAGAGGCACAATTGGCCTGCATGGCCAGTTGGGCCATGGAGGCAATACAGTGCAGACAACCTGCAAAATCCTATGGTTTGTACTTGAAAGACCAATGGCTGCAGTTCCAAACAAATACCTTGGCACAAAGAGGTATTTCTCAGATCCAAGACCCACAGCAATTTTCTGAATTGTGCAGTACTAGTTCGTCCGAGGATAAGGCTAAATTAGCGGAGTTCTACCTCCACAATTTGGCCTTGCCTAATGTAGTTTCCTGGGATCCCAATACTGCCTTGGGTAATATGCAATTGATGGCATTCGCTTCATGGTTGAACCATGAGGATCAAAGAGCAGCAGAAGCAAAATCGGTCATGAACCGAGAATTGAACGAGCCATTGTTCATTCGAGCAGAACCAGAGGATCCAGTTACACTCATCTCAGCACACCAACAATTGTCTACTGATCCTACAGCTTCATTAAGATATATGGATCAATAGGCCCAAGCCATAGCTCATTTTGAAGACATGGAAAGACTGTTAGGAGAAAATGCTGCCCAAGCATGCACACACAGGTGGAATACATTGGCACACAGTTTGAAAATCTGAGAGTACCATACCCCAACTTGGATGAGGGAAGCTTTGGTAAGGGTAGACCTTTACAAGAAATACATGCAAAGCCTCCAGGCCAGCTGGATTGTCCTTAAACTCAGCCCACCACTGCTGCTAGGATTGACTGAAGGCAGCACAGAGAAGGATGACAGTGAACAATGGGAAGAGGTGAACAGGAAAGCTGGGTTTCATATTAACAAGGAGGACACTACTACAGAGGGTTGGGATGTAAGGTTAGCAGTAAAAGCAATGAAGGATGAAGAGTTGGACTAAGTTGCTCAAGGATGAGCAAATATTTTAGCTGGGGGGTGATGATGAGCCCCAATTTTTGGTAACAATTTGGGCTCATTTGGCCTACTTACCTTGCTCAAACCTTCATCTTTTATCACTTATGCATTCATTTCTTAGTATATTTGTGTTATTTGTAGGAAGAAGGGCAGGCATTATATCTATGTGGCTAATACACGATGATTTCAAGTTTTTTGGCATTAAAGGGAGCAAAGACCACGCAGAAGGAGACAAGGAGACAGCAAAGGTGGCATTGCAGGTTTATAGGGAGGTTGTCTACAGCCTTAAATGACCTCCCTCGTGATCTCCACCCTAACTCCGAGCTCCAACAGCTTTCCCCACCGAGCTTAAAGGCAACCAATGGATTCTACAGTAACAACAGTTTACTTTTAGTTGGACAGCCGAGCTCCACTAATTGAGGAAGCCAGCTTGATCCTCATCATGTATAAATATTAAGGCCGTGGCCTCTGATAGGAGCTTTTTGAACCTTTGAACTACTGTTGCAATTTCTAAGCACGAGCTACAGCTCGGTTTTTGCTTTTTGTAAGCCAGTTTTGGCATGATGTTAGACTCGTGATTATTCAATAAAGGCAGGCAGCTTTGGATTCAATTCTGAGTTTTTAAGGGAGCTATAGCTCTCAAGTTAGGGCCCAACCTAAGAGCAATAGACCTCCTTTTCCTTGTATTGTTACTTGTCTTTCCTTTCAGCACTTTATTCCTTTGTTTTGACATGCATTTGGAAATTACAGTCTGCTGATTTGATTTCTTTTATGTGATTGAGTAGGATTAGTTTATGGTTCAAGTGCTTTTAGTTGCTTAGATTAGAGTAGGAGGATCAACATTCATTAGAGATCCAAGAAAAGGTTGACAATGCACTCACTGCCATCTCTGTTTAGAGATTGGGGGTGTAGACCGTACCAACCACCAAAAAAACGCAGTCTTATACTTTCATTCAAGCTGCAACACAGTCATTTCAATTGTAGATCCATCCATGCATTCTGATCTTGAGCAGTACTTCTTCATTCCAACTCCATGCACGATTTTTCTCTGAAGTTTACATTGTTGTTCGTTGATTTAATAACACAGTTAGGATAGGTTGATGAATTCTCGGTTTTGTGCAGATTTGTTTCCTTTACACTGCGTTGCATCACTCTGTTATCTTCTTCTTCTTCTCAACCGCGCCTAAAGTCACCTACCCAACCTCTGTTCAACTCGTTTGCCTTCCAACACTTCTACTGTTCACGTAGCCCCATTTTTTTGGACTTTCCATTGCTTCCACCCTTCTATCCACCAACCAACTGTACCCACTCTTTCCTCATCTCATATCTCTGTCCCTGAGCCATCATAAGCTCCCTTTCCATCCTACCTATCCACCCATACAACTCCTCCACTCCTCCATCACCCAAAACTCCAACCACAGAACATCTTGTAGAAGTTAGCAGACTTCCTGTAGAAATCCCGAGCTTCCTGTAGGATCCCCTGCAGACATCCTGTAGAAACCTATAACCTCGGTTGCCAAGCACCTGAATGTTGTGGACTTCTGTGGAACGATGTTAGGGATCCCCTGGAACCTCTCTTAGCCCTCCTGACCTTTCCCAAGCTTTCTTTCCCTTCGCACTACCCCTGTACAGTCAAAACCCTAATAAGAAACAAAATCATAATAACTCCAACCACTTAAGCAAAAATATAAAAACAATGTTCTTTTCAATGGAGGTAGTTTAATCTCATGCATCTCATATCACTAGAAGTAATGGCATCATTTTTAGGAGTTACATTCCCATCGTTGCATCGTAAGGATTAAGCTAGTCAGATTAGGGTTTACTAGGGTTTCCATGTTTGGTTGGCTTTCAGTTCATTCTTGCAAAGTAGGTTAATTTCCTTTCAGATAGTCTTCGTTCATCATTTAGAAAGCTTCTTCTGAGAACATATAGAAGTTGGCTTGAGCCCTAGCGGACTTGTGCCAGCTGACCAAGTGACAGCTGCGACAAGAGCTAGTACTTGTGCATACAGCACCGTCGCTTCCAAGTTTGTTACGAACTACCAGGTTGATAAAATTAGAGAAGGAAGCTCCAGGAGTTGTAGCATTATTGCTACAATACTGGAGCCCACCAGTAGGCACTATAGTAAAATGGAGGAATGATTCTTTCAGTAACGCGGGATTTATTTCTGAATTCAAGAACAGTTGTTGCTAACTTATCAGACAGTATATTCCCCTAATCCATGATTTCGCTACTGCATGCTGCTTCCATTAAAGGTACCATCTCTATAGTGAAGTTTGAGGAATCATGCAACCCCCAAATCCTACACATCATTACTCCAACATAACAATAAGGAGAACACAAGGAATCGACAGAGTACTTACCCGAAGACTCATGCTTGTGTTTCGCTAGGTTTTGTCTCCAATCCCGTATATGTTCTGATTCAATGTCATTTTCATTTATGAACTTCTCCAGAAATGCTTTGTTGTACTTCTTATCCGGTGCAGGAAAATGGTACATTTGCCTCAAATCATCGGGTTGCAACGAGCCGAACACTCTCCCATCGATGGTGCAAAATGTTCTGTTTGTACCCAGGATTTCCTCAATTGCCCATCTTACCACATCTGTATATGGAAGAATTTGCTCTCGGGCTGCTATCCAATGCAGGTACGTGTCGGCCAAATCCTTTAGAGTAGCATCAGACTTCTGGGTTGGGTCTGCTGTGGCTTGTACTGTTGTTACCTGAGGCTCTTCGGCCTCAATCAGATTATAGATGCTCATCCAAGTAGTTTTACCGAGTCCTAGACATGTGGTGTCCAAGACTAATCCCGTTTTGCTTGGTCTCGGATCGGCAATGTGTTGGCCTGTTACTGCGGAAGCTGAAGCTGTTCCAGATTTCTTAGATTTCTTCCCCATTTGGCCTGAATTTGCCACTTCAGAGGAGCTATGCACATGAGATAAAATGAACGTAATGCGGAGAATAGGTGGCGCAAACAAAATATGAATGAGGTATATTAATCAATGAATAATGGAGGAATGAACTTAAGGTGGCCGCGGATACAATCTCTGAAGAGATTTTGGCCTTACTGTTCCATTAAATGGTCGTTTAAACCTGTCAATCCTTTAAATGCTCATCATATCGTTTATTGGCCGAATAATTCATTTAAGTGTGGCTTTGATGTTTTGGCGGTTGGGCGTAAGTGAATCACTATCGGGAAGAGAAAGGCCTTTAATACTAATTAACCATAATATATCCCGACCTTATCAATCATTTTTGAAAACTGTGCCTAGCTTTATCGCAATCGGTGATCGAGGGAATGCTTAAGTTTTTATATTGGTGTCCTTTCAGAATCCTCGATCGCCGATAGCGATATCGCCAATTCGCATCGAGAGTTTTTAAACGAGGGATTTTAGATGCATGCATGCTACATTCCCCGATCACCGATAGCGATATCGCATCGGAGCAAAGAGAGGGGACCTTTGTTATGATCACTTGCCTTCTCGATATCCGATAGTTATTCGTGCATTGTCGCATCGAGGAAAACCAATGGGTCTTTTGTCATGCATCCTTTGTTATTGCGATATGCGATCTTGCGATCGCTTTATCGCAATAATAAAGGATTATTCATTTTTTATTATAAGACCGATTATGTGCTTTATCAAAAGGTTTATAATGTTTTATTTCTTTTCGGACCTTTTGAGGAATGATAAGTTGATACCAATTTAATCTAAAAGGGACCCATTTCATATTATAGTTTTGAAAATAAAAATTTTATGAAATGGGGGGTTGTTGTACAACACAACAATTGGCGATTTGCTGGGAGAAATAGTTATCTCTGAGAAATATTGAAATACTTAGACTTTCTTTGAATAGGAATCTTATCAAAGAGGAAAATTCTAATATAACTAGGTATACATACATTCTGAATAAAATAAAAGCTATTTTGCTAATTTCTTCTCTCGTTAAAATTAGATACATTCTATGTTTTAAATTGGCCTCTATTGGTTGATAATGGTAAAACAGAAAACCTTTCCAACTCAACCTTTTTAATTGACTCCTTTGTCATAGGTAGAGCCTCTGCTGCCAACAAACGTTCATAGTTTCGACCGGGATACCTTTTAACCATTTTACTATCCATTATCCCATCCATTTCAGAGTATGATTAAAAGAATGAATTCAAAACATGCTTTCATATTTTGTATCTCTTTTTTTCTTTTCTATTTTTTGTAAGATAAAAAGCCATTGTCCTGGTTTGTTGGCCAGCTATTTGACAATGCCATTCACTAGTAGTAATCTAACCGAACAAGCTGGCTCGTGATGAGACCCCTTGTCTTATGATTATAAGACATTACCCTGTTTTGGTATGCAGTGTTGGCAATGTTGGTTAAACTATTTCCCAATGATCATGGTAAGTAGGCTTGTAATAAGACCCCTTATCTCTTATACCAAATATTTTTAGAATTACACTCTGAGTAATCATAAACTTTGATGAATGGGATGGACAATTTTCTCCTTAAGAGTGAATGGATGACAGGGTAAGAGTTGAAGATGCTAAGGTTGAATTAGTGTCTGTTTTGATATTGATAACCTTTTTGTGGCCAATTAGAAAACCATAAAATAATTTACAATACTGCTAAATCTTGAGAAGATTTCACAAAAATTGAAATGGGGTTTCAGAATGTGAATATACCTAATTTCGTAGAAATTGTCCCTTTTGTTTAAGGCTTCTATTATTTAAAAGTAAATATCAAAACTACTGTTTTGAGCAACTTTTCAATACAACAAAGGCCAATGGAAGATACCTTACAACTTTATTTCCTACTGGTCCTACAAACTGCAAATTCTACTGAACTAAAAAGGGAGAAGGGGTTACCTCCTCAATTGAAGAATTTCTTTAAGATGAGGCCATTAACAGGAAGAGAATCTCTCTTACCTGATAAATCTTGTAATATGAATGTCGAATGGCCTATCTTCTCGCAAATCTGAAATGGTCCAAGCCACATTTTCTCGAACTTGGTGTGTTTTCCTTTATCCTCATGGGCTTTGTCCCATTTCAGAACTAGATCACCAACTTGCAATTGTTTTGAACTGGATGAAGTTGAATCAAAGGATGACTTGATAATTTGCTGATGTTTTGTATGAGTAATTTTGGCTTTTTCTCTTTCTTCCTCTAATTTTAAGATTTGATCATGTTTAAGTTGAATAGAAGAAGAGGGGCTTTCTTCAATAAATTGAACTAGGGCTACAGAAGGAAGGACAAGATTCGTTGGTAGCACTGCTTATTTCCCATATACAAGATTGAATGGAGAAGAACCTATGGAAGCCTTCTGTGTTATCCTATCAGCCCATAGTGCGAATATTAAATATTTGTGCCAGTTTTTATGATTTTGTTTGATAGTTCGCTTAATAATTTTAACTAGATTTTTGTTGGTAGATTCTGCTAAACCATTACCCCAGGGATAGTAATTTGCAGAATATTTCAATTTAAACCCTCTTTTAATAGCGAACTCAAACATAGAATTTCCAGAGAAATAAGATGAATTATCTAAAACAAGAGCATTTGGGACACCAAACCTGGTAATGATGAATTGATCTATGAATTCCATAATTGCCTCAGAATTTGTTGTCTTTAAAGGAATCACTTCAACCCACTTAGTAAAGTAATCAGTGGCAGTAAGGATATGCTTATGCTGTTTGGATGAATGTGGATTGATTCCCCCAATGATGTCCAATCCCCATTGCTCAAATGGTTGTTCAATGTTGATTGGTTGCAAAGGGAAAGCTGGCTTTCTTTGTCTTCCACTGGAAGTTTGACAACTTCGGCATTTCCTTACATATTCATGAGCGTCTCTGAACAAGGTGGGCCAATAGTATCCAGCATGAATGATTTTGTGGGCTATTGTGTCAGCTCCAAAATGTCCTCCTGCTGGTCCATCATGTAGTTCCTGCAAAACCTTTTGTGCTTCAGGTTTTTCTAGGCATCTTAATAAAATTGAATCATAATTTTGCCTAAAAAGTACATCATCAATGATTGTGAAATTTTTTTCTTTTAATCTAATGGCCCTTTTGTTTTTATAAGACAGGTTAGGAGGTGCATATCCATTTTTCAAATAAAAGATCAAGTCTGCATATTGTGATTCAGAATCAGTAATACTTATCTGGTTGATTTCTTCAATATGTTCTGTATCACCTAGTTCTTGAATGTTGGATGCTCTTGCTAATAACCTGCAAAAACCTTGGCCTCTAACAATCTTTGCTGGCTTGATTTCCAAGTCATATTCTTGAAGTGCTGTAACCCAGTTTTCCCTTTTTTCACCTAATTCCCTTTGGATTAGTAATTGTTTTACTGCAGGAAAAGGAACTACAACTTTTGTATGGGCTTTTAAGAGGAAGGGTCTGTAATGTTTGACAGCTTTATACATAGCAAAGGCTTGTTTTTCAACTTTGGAATAATTCAGTTCAGCACCCTACAGGTTTGAACTATAAAATGAAATCGGTGCTTCCAAGTTGTGATCATTAATCTGAGTGAGTACTGCTGCATAAGATGAATTGGATGCGATAGTATACAATGTGAAATGATTAGAAAAATTAGGAGTGTTTAAAGTAGGGGCATTGATTATTGATTTTTTGATTGAATGAAATGATTCCTTTTCTGCAGATCCCCATCTAAACACTGAATTTTTCTTAATCATAGTTTGTAATGGTAAAATTATGTGGGAAAAATTGGGAACAAATCTCTTGACAAAATTAATTTGACCTAAAAATGACTGCATGGATTTTTTATTGTGAGGAAAAGGGATTTCAGAGATTTCTTTAATCCTATCCAGATTAATATAAATACCATCTTTGGAAACAATAAAGCCCAAGAGCTTTCCTTGATTAAGAGCGAAGAAGGATTTTTTGGGATTGAGTGAAATACCATACCTTCTGCAATGTACAAAGATTTGATTTAAGTCATGCAAATGATTGGATCTCTTCTTAGAAAATACAGTAATATCATCTAAGTAGACAACTACTGTTTTGTTGATCAATCCTTTGAAAGCTATATCCATCGCTCTTTGGAACGTGGCTCCTGCATTAATAAGTCCAAAAGGCATTTTCTGATAAGCGCAAGTTCCCCATTTCGTTTTGAAGGTAGTTTTGAGTCTGTCATCAGGATGGACCAAAATTTGGTTATATCCTGAAAAACCATCTAAAAAGGACATTAACTCAGAACCTGCTACTGAATGGAGTGTCTATTCCATAGTAGGTAATGGGAAATTATCTTTTTGGCTTGCCTTATTCAGATTTCAGAAATCTATACAAATCCTGATGTCGCCTTTTTTCTTCCTAACAGGCACCATATTGGAGACCCAGTTTGAGTGCCGAACGGGAAAAATAATCTTAGCTTTCAAGAGTTTATTGAGTTTTGATTTTATTTGACTCTCTAAGTTCGGATGTATTTTCCTCAATTTTTGTTGAACTGGTTTTTGTTCGGAAAGCATTGGAATGGTATGCTGGATGATAGATGCATCGTATGTTTTTAAATCATCATATTTCCAAGCGAAGACATGTTTATTTTTTATTAATAATCTAATGAATGCTATCTTTTCTTCCACAGAAAGTCCTAATCTCAAATTAATGTTTTGAGGATTCTGCTCAGTGCCAAGATTTATCAATTCAAATATTAAGGTGGAACTTTGGAGCTTTGTATTGGTCACTGGTTTAAACCTGTCTTTAATATCGTAAAGATCCCCAAGCTTAACCACGGGCTTTGGTATTGAGTTTTCCTTGTGCTTTTCTTTCATCTGAAGGTCATGCTCGCTTTCCTCAATGATTTGATCATCGTAGGACTTGTCGGAAGTCAAAAAATGTAAGATGTATTCATCGTGATTGAACACTCGCCAATTGGTGACATTGTCAGGAATTGATGGTCTAAAAAGTAACTCTATTGAAAATCTATCTGGGCTATAATCTTCGAAAGGTAGGAGTTTGGAAGCAACATTGGCTAGCAAGTCAGCTGCTGAATTTTGAGACCTAGGGATGGAAGAAATATTGAATGCTAAAAATTGAGAGGTGAGTTCTTGTACCAGCAACTGATAATGTTTGATATGGCTAGAAAGACAATGAGTCGTATTTCTCACCTGTTTAATAATAATTTCTGAATCAGCAAACACTGTCAAATACTGAACCTTGAGGCCAATCGCTTTGTATAGTCCTTGAACTAAGGCTTCGTACTCAGCTGTATTATTCGTGCATTAAAACTCCAACCTACAGGACAACATCATTTTTTCTCCCTGAGGGCTAACCAAAATACATCCTGCTCCCAAGCCTTTGCTAGACTCAGACCCATCAAAATATAGTGACCAAAATAAAGAATTATCAACAATTTTATTTACAGTTTCCTCAGTATTGTTAAAACATCTCGATCTATCTGTTTGTGAATAATTTTCGATCTAAGATGTAAAATTGTTTACTGAGAAAGGAGATGGTTGGGCTGTGAAGTTGCCAAAGAATGATTCAGATGAATAATTCCCCAAGATATTGTTATTAAATGCTATTGGTTGATTTTCCTGTTCAAATTCTGTAACAGTATGGGTCATGTGTTTCTCCCGATTGATTTTTATTTGATTTGGCTTTCCCTTGTAGGGTAGCTACATATGGGACCAATCGGTAGAAATATACCTATGGAGCTTCTCAGACCAATCCCTACTCAAGATTAAACCATAAAACTCAGGTATATCGGCGATTAAGATATCAATTCTTTGAACCACTCGTGGATCAGCCGATAACCTGATAGTTACAGAGTTAATTTCTCCTAAAACCTGGACCTTGGTTCTATCTAACTGTACAATGTGAATTGCATACTTTTGGGGCTCAATGTTCAGTTTGGAACAGACCGAAGCTGGCATTATATTAGAGGATGCCCCTGAGTCAATCAAACAATTATGTAGATTTCGATTATAAATCTTGTAGGTTAAGAGGAAAGGAGGAGTATGGGAATTTGATTTGTCTCCAATCAGAATCGTAACAGTAGCTTCAACCCTGCCAGAAGGTGGTTGACCTGAATCATTTGCAGCGTTAGCACTGGGAAGAGGTGAAGAAGGAACACCATTCAATTCCTTGAGAAGCAATTTCTGCTGATGTTTTAGTTTGCTAAGTTCAAACATGGTAATGTTTGCCTTAGTCTTCTTCATATCATCAACAATATTGTAATCCATTGAATCCGATACTACCAATGTTTTAGATGTCGAAGGTATATTTGAGGATGAAGGTTGGTTTTGCGGTACTGTTGCAGCTGGCTTCTTCGTGGATACCTTTTCCTTTGTAGTAGTAGGACCTGCACTTTTTTTCTTTGAACTTGCCTGGACAAGTTCAAGGGCACCTTTATTCCCAGTAGTGACAGGAAAAGCTTCTTGTTCATTTTCTATATCGGAGTTAGGCAATATGAAGTCCCACATTCCATGGCATTCAACAACTTCCTCTTCTTCATCGATTGGTGAAATTGTTTCCTCTTCTTCTTCTTCTTCAGGATTTGAATCTGCATTAGATATAACATTTGGTGGTTTTGATTCGGTTTTCTTGAAATGCCTAAAGGGCCTTTTTGTTGAGGTTTCCGCTACTTGTTTTTTGATTTCAACCATTTCATTTGACAAAGTCTTGAGGACCTTTTGTAGACCCTCCATATCATATGGATCTTTAGGGGTTTTCTTCTTTGAATCATCTTTAAAAGAAACTTTTTTGGATTTTGTATCTTCAAGAGTAGATTTCGTTTCTAGAGCATTAACACGTTTCTCCACTGCAAGTGCTTCTTTCATGTTTTCAGCTAAAATTGGTTTTCCGGCCCTGTCTACGAAGATAGCTATATTGGCAGGTAGGGCAGTTATATACCATTCGCTTCTGATTTGCTCACTTGGTTTGGAGGCCGTTGGGATTTTATTCAAGAGTTTATTGAATCGCGCATGGAATTCTTTAATCGGTTCCCTATGCTCTATCCTAAGATTGGAGAGATCATTGATTAATGTGGCTAAAGATTTATCATCACCATACTTAGTGATAAACTGTTCTTGGCAAGTGTTCCAACTGGTAATGGATCCAGAGGGTAGGGAAAAATACCAAGATCCCGCTGATCCTTGCAAAGTATAAGGGAAAAGCCTAATGACAACATATTCCTTTGTTACTCCTTTCAAATTAACTGATAACATGAAGTTATTAATATGTTCCTCAGCTTGTATTCCATCATTTGGGTTAAACTTGGGTAGCCATTTTTCAGGAGCATCAGGCAATGCATGTAATGGTGCAGGCATATTGACCGCACCAGGTCTATTCCATGGATTTGCCATTGAAACACCAGTAGTGGATGAGATTTTTGTTGAAATTGTAGATGTTTGGGAAGGAATTGATATTGAGGATTGAGCCGATTGGGATGTTGACGTTTCTAATCTTTGATGAACGACAATATGTAAAGAGGGAGTGGATGGTTGACTTCGCATTGGGGAAGATGCGATGGAGGATGTGGATGAAAATGCTTCATTGTCAGATCCTCCAGTGTTCTTCTTTGCCCTTTTCCTTTTAGGTAAGGGCAGCTTAGTAGGTTCGATACCGAGCTTTCCACTTTGAAGTCTAGTGAGAGGATGAGGTAGATTGAATTGCGAAGTTTCACTGCTTTGAGATACCTCAAATTTCTGTGGTGATATCGAGAAGCCTTGAAGTTTATGGATGAGTAACTGAACTTCAGGGGATTCAGGACTTAATCGTTCTGGAGTATTGTGGGTTTGAGCAGTGGTAGTTGATTCCTATTCTTCTTGCTTGGATACTAGAGAACCAGCATGCAATTGGGAAGTACGAGGTGATGTGGAGGGAGATTTACTCTTAGAACGGTCTGTAGATTTGAATTTGCTCGCCATTCATAATTCAACCCTCCTTCTAGTGCCAAATATGTTGATGCCCCGAAAATCGTTGCATCAACATTAGGGGATAACCACCCAGTCCGGACCTTAATACTACTCCTTTTCCGTTTGGGATGGTGTCTCTGACTGAATATAATGGGACTAGTTTCCCAATAATGAATAAAAAGGGGATGGATGAGTGATTGGTTTTATAATAAATGATAATGAGTGATGAATTAATCTATCAACTAAAATACAAATGACTATTCTATCCCGGGAAGCTTCTATTCTTTTAAGTGCAACGCTTGATGATCTCTGTTCATCGATAGGCATATAGATGACTCTACTCAATAAACATAGACATTCATTCACTTAATGATTGCTTTATTCAAATAGTTGAACAAATTAATTAACAAAACATTGTTACACTTATCCTTTTATATTACCGATACATGTATGATTAAAAGAAAAGCATGTTGTAAACATCCAATAGTGGAAAGTATAAAGAATGTTGTTAAAAACACATGCATATATCCGATAATAGCAAGAGCGATCAAACAAAAATTCACATAAAAAGAATGAACTCAGACATAGATAGTAGTACCATATGAGCTGCAAATCATTCCCAACATCAATCGCTATTTGAATTCCTTCTTCCGACTCAGAAATACTTTTAAATAAAAGCAATAGTGCACATCCACATAAAAGCTTCATTACCAAAATTGGAATAATTCACCCAGCCATTATAAAAAATTTGCCTAGAGTACAGTAGTGCAACTTCAGGCTTAAGTCATATACAAAAACTTACGACCCTTTCCAATGCATTGAAAGGGTCTATAAATACTTGATTAAAACTAACTAACTATAAAATTAAAATGCTACTTAATTGGTACAACTTGATTTGGAGTATCTTCCTCATAGCAATCTGGCAGTCGGTAGCATGATTCATCACTCTGGCTGTTTGCCTTTCGACCTGAGTTGGCATATTTCTAGCATTGGTTCCACTTCTTGAGGGCGGCTGAGATGAGAATTGAGTTGAGCAGCATAGGTGACATCTTGTATATCGGGAATGATACACTCGATTACATTTGTTAAGCACTTGAGGGCGGCTCTCTGGCTGTATGGTTTTACTAGGAACAACCAATAGGTGTCCCAAGTTAAACTGTTAATACCTGTGATCAATCTTCCATTCTTTTCCAGCTCTTGATAACATGATTGCTCCAATGTTTTAGCCGATAGTAATTTACCTGGTGTACATTGAGAGATCATATAAGATAAGTAGAGAGTATCATTAATTAATTCAACCAAATTACTTGTGGTTAATTTGCATCTAGAAACTGCTCTCTCTGCCTTCATTAACTGGGACTGCCATTCCATAAACAGGATTTCTTTATGGGATTCTAAGATTCTTGTCAAATTAGCTGCTTGTCCCTCATCAGTGTCCTGCCAATCAAGAAAATTTGTCAAGGTCTCATCGACCTGCTCTAAGTTTGTTCTAGCATCAACTGATTTATCGATTATTGACGCTGTTATGTCACATAGGGGTTCTGCTTGGGCAATTTTATGACATAATAGTCTTATTTGTGTTACCAATGCTTTGTTAATCTATAGTGCTTCTGCTCTGAACTCGGCAGGCTGTAGAAGATTCTTGGACTTTTATATTTGGCTTGATAATTGAGCAATTTGCTCATCTTTCGTCTTCACCATCTGTTCATTCACTGCTTTCAATTTTGCCAATGCTTCCGACAGCTCTTTCTACTTTTGAATTGCACTTGAATCAATCCTTTGTTTCTCTTCCTGCAACTGTTTATTCAATTTATTATTTATTTGTTGTTGCGTGGACAATTGTTGTTCGAGTTGTTCTACTTTCTGTTGTGCCTCCATAACTGTGCTTGTGGCGAAGCGATTGCTTGGTCCTTTTCTCTTAACAGATTACTCACTTCTGATGCCTTGTCCATGGTGGCCGCTAAATAGGCTCCAACATATTGGGATCAATCCTTCTCCTTTTCCGCTGTCGTTTTACTACAGCCCTGTGCTTTGGGCTGTAAAAGACATCGAATGGAGGTATATCCTCCACTTACAAAATGATCTGATCCGAAGGATCTTTGGGAATTATTTCTATATCTGTAGTAGGGGGTAGGCCGCTGGTTCCACTTGGAACCTCTCTTGATGCTGTATCCTGTGTATCAGCCGCTTTGGATGTATCAGCTTCCTTTGAGCTTTCTAGATTTCTTGTGATTGAATCGAATTGTTGCCATTCCTGGAGCAACTTCGGGTCAATCTGGGCATCGACATTCACGTCTGTGCTGCTTTGCTGCTGCTCTTTCCTCTGCACTTCTTCATGCTCTTTCCTCTGCACTTCCTCCTGTTCTTTCCTCTGGAGTTCCTCCTGTTCTTTTGTTTGGATTTCTCCAGAAATTTCTTATGTAGTAGGAGGTTAATTGGTAAGTCGTTGTTCAGTCTCTCTTGACTGTGTCATCGGGGCTGTTGTTAATAGATCTAGAGGCAGAGTTTGCAACCTCTGCTCTCTAAGTCTGTTAAATTCGATTAACCCATCGTTGTGATATCTCATTCTGGCTAGCGTTTGAACCTGAAATAACAACTCGGCTGAGGAGAACAGGTCATCAAACTCATCATCTTTATGTTCAAATTTAGAGAGTTTTTCATGTTCAAGTGCATTTTAGGTGACTTTGTTTGGATCAAATCACCTGTTAGGAAGAGTGGCGAGATGCAGTGTATTAATCTTTTTTGCTTCTTTCTCTGCATGTTTGTAGTCATGTAGAGCGTAAATGCCACACCTTAGAGGAAAATGAGGCGAAAATTAATTCTTTTTATTCCTTAGAGTCCGTGTAACTCCTTCGGATGTAAGTTGATATGTTGTCTCTCGAGCCAATAGTTTATCGGGCGTATACAAGGGGAGGACATGAGGCTTGGCATGACTGCCGAAAACTCTTACATATGTGAATTTTTCTTCTTTGAACCATCTTCCTATGGCTGTCAAGTCAATCTCTGCTTGTGAGGAAATCTTAGGAGCAGGTTTGTCAAAAATGGCATAGTGAATGGGTAACATAAATCCATTGCAAACTTGATATAGGTGGTGTTTATAGTGGGCTTTCCACAACTTCTGGTGGTATATATGAATGGGCATGGGGTCCTATGGAGTCCATCTCCACCCTGTTAGTGTCGGTCTTGAGCCCTCCATCAGTGATCAATAACTCTTTGCATATGCATTTATAGGTGTCTCATCAGTGTCAGTTTTGCATCCCGCTAGGCATGCCATAACACTGAATGGAGGAGCTGGTCTTTGTTCCCTTCTTGGCTTTGCTGAATCAGGTCATACCACAATGTAATTGAGTCATGCTTGTTTTTATTCTTGTTTTGAAGTCCCATGGTCTTAGGTCTAGGGTTATGAGTCAAAATCATTTCAAGGTCATGAGTCATGGTCAGTAAGTGCCCAGCAAGCCGGAAGGAGTTTTGTACATATGTTTCATTGTCATCTTCTTCAGTTACAGCTCATTTTATGCCTTGGATTTAAAAACACTGTTTTTAATTCCAAGGTCATGTGGAATTTGAAAAAACAAAGAAATTTGTAAAAGTGCCGGCAACAACCCTGGTTCCTTCGCTACAGTCCATCAGGCGGTCAACCTGCAAGAAGAACGAAGTCAAACGCATCAAAAAGCTCATTCCAGGACAAAAAGACTCTAAAATAGTGTTAAAGAGAATACAAAGGTTTAAACATTATAAAGTGGGTTTTTAAAGTCAATTTGTTTTTAAATATGAGCCTATAAAAGCAAATTCCCTCTTGAAAGGTCTTCATTGTGCATTTGGAGCAAGAAATTACAAGCAAAAGGCGATTAGAGGGCGAAATTGAGCAAATTTGCAGCAGTTTTAGTCTTTTGGAGGGCGCGCGACCACGTGGGTGGGCGCGACCAAAAAAAGGCCAACGCGCTGTGTTAAATTACACAGGCGTGACCAAACGGAGGGGTGAGACCAAACTGGGAGCTTGCGCGACCAAAAATTCAGTTTGCTGTAAAATTTATTCAAACGCCAAATTCACCCTCGAATTTTCTCCAACTGTTCAGGTATGCCTCATTCACATGTTTGATGATGGGTTAGGATTGAAAAGGAAGGTTATGGTCATGATTTTATGCAAGGAATCCATAGAAAATAGGTTGAAATGACTTGATGTTTTGCATGCATATGTTTGACAGTTTGTTTGTTTTTCAAGGCAATTTTTTCCTTATATCCCTCCATTCATTTTCCCAAAATTAAATTACATATGTTAACATGTTATATTTGTTAATCTCATTTGCAAATTAGTCATACCAAACCTGCCCCTTAAATCCTATCAAATCCTACCCCTAAATCATGTGCAAACCCTAGTCCTTTCAAACCCTATAAACCCTACCTTTTCCCATGTGTCATGTTCAAACCCTACACTAGTATATACAGCAAATTTACATATGTAAATACACAGCAGAATAAAAAAAAAAACATATAAAAACAAAAAGAAAAAATGATAGCAAGGCATGCTTATGAATATCACACAAAAACAGTGAAAAATGTAACTTGCATAGCCTTATAAAAACAAAAGAAAAATGACCTCTTGCTGTGTAAATGTCAAAGATTAGTAGCTGTATGGTGCTCATGACAAAAATTCATTAAATATACAGCTGCATAGTTATCAAAAGAGCAGTTTTGCTGTGCTAGGGTTTGCAAAGTGACATGGTATTTATCTCCCTATCCTTAAACTTTGTTTTCCCTTACCTTTCCCCTCACAAAAACCTTGATTCAATTGCTCATTAAATCCCCTAAAATCCCTATGCAATTGATACCCTTCCCTTTTGACAAAGTATGTAATTGAAAACCCTAATTCACTCATGGCAAATGAAAAAATAAGGCTGCCTTTGTTTTTAATGAATTGCTGTTACAAAAATTGATTGGCAGCAGACTTTGTTGATGGGTTCCATTATTTCCCCTAAACCTAATTCCTAATATCTTCTATTTTCCCTCATTCCTATGTTACAATCCCCTCTCCCTTCCACTGTAAAATGATCACAACAACCCCTTCCTTTCCTCTTACAATCAGAAACCCTAATTCCCTATGGTAAAGCATGATGGAAACTGCCAGCATTAAAAAAGAACTGCTGTTATGTAAAGTAGTTGGTAGTGATTGATAAAGGGGTTTCATTGTCCCCTTAAACCCTAATTCCCTTTCACCCTCATCTTCCTAAATACCATTGACACATCATATCCCATTTTTCTTGCAAATTTATTACAGTAACCCTTCCCTCCCTTGGTGATCAAGCATACAAAGTCCCTGTTTCCCAAAAGCAGCAATGACCATTTTAAAAGTTATAAAAAACAGAGTATGCTCTTAATAGACATTCAAAGACAAAATGAAATGAGCAGCCTGTTGAATGTTGATAGTTGATGCTGCCTTATCCCCCTATGCCCATGACATCCTTCCTTCCATCATGATGAAAATTCTATATTGTCCTTTCCCTTGGTGATTAAAAATCACAGTTTCCCTAAATAAAGTATTGATTTGCAAATGATGAAAGATGAGATGGCATGTTTAACATTATGTGATGTTTTCCTTCAGAATTCCCTGCTTATATATATATTTTTTCCCTTCCCTATATGTAAATTCCCTCCCCTAACATATCCCTCATGATGTTTCCCCTTGAAAACAGCATACTTCACAGCATTTTGCAGGCAGGGCAGCGGTCATTTTGACTTATTTATTCCACCTTGCTCAATAACACCATGTCAACCACTGAGACTAATGAGCAAGGTGATGACCGATCATCATCTACTGAGATTGAGATACAGCAGAGGCCTCGTAGGGGAGGCAAGGGTGGTCACCACAAGAGGGAAGAGCCTACATCACTGACAGAGTTGCAGGCTTGCCCATTGGCAGTATCTTGCTTTCAGCATATGGCTTGTTTTCAGTTTTGTGAGAGGCTGTCACACATCCAACATCACAGAGACTTGGCCCGGTTGTTTGTCCTCCATCTCCATGACAGGTAGGTCACCCTTGCAGGGGTGAATTTTGTATTTTCTCCAGAGGCTATCACAGATGCTACCGGGATACCCAATGTGGGTGAGGTATGGCCAAAGCGCAAGTGGGTGGACCTGGTATACTATGAGCCATATGTTAGGCCTGCCTATGTGCATCACTTGACAAGGAAATTTCCTATCAAGTTCCTCCGAGCAGAGTATATAGACACCATGAGACTCATTATGCACTACTTCACATGCGAGGGAGATTCTCACGAGTATTTTCTTGTCATATCCGCATGATGATGCACTTCACCAGAGTGAGGATGATGAACATCTCGGCATACTTATTTCATGACATTCAGAGGATAGCCACTACCTTTCGGAGACAGACTCCAGTACAGCAGCTCCAGAGCCTATGCCATCATGGTCTTATTCAGCTAGTAGTTTCCCATCAGCTGAGCCAGCAGGGCATCCCTTGGGCGGATTTCATCTCCCGAGATGTTTTCACACAGCCACATTCAGGGCCTGAGGCAGTTCATGAGGAGGGAGGGCCATCACATCAGCTCGAGACCAGCATCCCGAGACACATGGCTTCTTCTCCTCGGGTCACATATCAGAGAGGTCACAGGACCTTATTTGCAGCAGCCCGACGAGTACTTTCTCTACAGCCAGTGGAAGGGGTCTCGTCTTCATCATCAGAGCAGCGAGTGTTATCTCCACACCAGGTGGAAGGGGCCTCGCTTTCTTCACCGGCACAGGCAGTACGAGAGGGCAAGCAGCCCATGGTTGAGGATGAGGCAGTTGGCGAGGCACATGATGATTTCACTGGTCGTGATGCTCATTCTCCTTCCTCTTCAGATTTCTATGAGCTCAAGGAAGAGAACCTTGTGTTGCAGCGGAAGCTTGAGATGGCTCAGTGGACTATCACTTATTTAGAGCAGCGGACTAAACAGCTGGAGACCGAGAAGGAGTTGGATGAGTTATGGAGGATTCGATTCGACCGAGTCATCAACCGCAGGAGGCCTGGGGACCCACTGCCCAAGGATAGAGAGTTATTGCTCATCCGAGCAAATTGGCGCTTGGAGGGACTGTTAGACAAGGCAAACCGTGATAAAGAGCTGCTCCGGAACATGAAGACACACTACTGGGCAAGATTACATGTTTGCAAGGCAAGAATGAAAATTCTCCAAAGAAAGCTGTCAGAGGCCCGGAAGAAGAAGAAAAGGACAAATCCACTCCGCATCTTGGCTGAGGCATCCCTCACTCATCATGGTACTGATCAGCCTTGATCTAGCATCAAAATCTGAAAATTTTGAGAATTTTGGAGCATTTTGCAAATTTTTGGTAAAATTACAGGTTTTGCCCACGGTTTGGTCTCACCCCGGGTGAGACCATTTTGAAGGGCTGCTCGGAATTTTGCAAACTTGGCATTTTTGGAAAGGGCATGCCAAAAGAAAAATTACCAGTACTTGGGGGCAGCCTAATTTTGAGCTTTGAGCCTCCAAAAGCTCAAAGTACACCTAAAAAATGACTTTCTGCCCACTTTTTGAGTTGCAGAAAGTGACCTTGGGAGAAATGGTTCTTGAGGGGTCAAATCAACACCAAATACAGAAATTCCACTTGGGATGGAAAGTAGACAGACCAAGCTTTCCAATGAGCCATCTTGCACCTGATTTGGATCAGTGGAACCCACTCAAAAGTAGCTGCAAAGGGGCGCGACCAGAACTTCCAGAATTGCCAGAATTTGTCATTTTCAGTCAAAAAACACTGTTTTGACTATGGTTGACCATTTTTACTTGTAGATGATGGATGAATGTAATATTTTCATGGTACTTTGATAGGCTTTATCTTTCTTTACTCTTCTAGAAGCTTCTTTGATGTAAATAGTTAATATTTAATGCATGGATAGGCTTCCTAACTTTTAGAGGCAAGTTGTTGTGCTGGCCTATTATCTAGTGACTGATTTAGAATTAGTTGTAACAGCTCCTAGGAAGCTGAGATCGACCCCTAGAGGTGGGGGAAGAGGTTTGACCTTCTATATTATGCCTTCTCTTTCTCATTTTGAGGGTTGGACTCTAGAGGGAGAAGGGCTATTGTATTTTTGACTTGTATTTTCTGCAATTTGAGGAAAAGGAAGGCCAGGGTTTTGCAGACTTCATTGTGGATTCTTGTGGATTATTATGTTGATGGTGTGTCTCCTACTGTTATTGTAAGTGTGTTTATGTGTTCCATTTCTTAATCTCTTGCTGCTATTTACACAAAAGAAGTGATAAAGTTTGAATGATCCGGATTTAAGCAGGAACGCAATAGATTACAGAGATAACCATAAATACAGAGATGCGATAACCATAAATACAAAGATGCAGCGGAAATAATACTTCATTTCATTACTGTAAAATACTGAAATATGCTTACAAACAGAAATGGAAAGAAACCAGCTAGGGCGATGGTAGCTTATCTCTGAGAAGAGATGTGGCGGCTACATGCCTCTGAACTGTTCCGAACTGTATTACAATGAGGCTCGAAGGCCTATTTATTGTTGAGAAACAATGGAAAACCCTTCACATCCCGAATCTAACCCTAGAAGATGAAACGCCAAATTGTGGGCCCCGTTTGGGTAAATTGGTACATCAATTTCCCGGGGTCGTAACTTTGGCATACGATCTCCGTTTGACGCGTATGATAGCTCGTTAGAAAGATCTATCCGAGTACTACCACTTTGGGAGGCAACATCGGTCCATGGACCCATGTTGCCCCAGAATCCCAAAAAAACGTCGTTTAGGGCCTCAAAACGGCTCCGGAAGTTCAGGACTTGAAAAACTGCTAAAAATAGTAAACTGTGCTGTAATTTAGGAAACTGAAAAGACTGAAAGAGACAGTTGTGGGGGTCCAAATGGGTTGGTGGGTGGCCACCAACATCCACCTGGATCATTCCTCCCCCCTTAGGAAGCAATGGTCCCCATTGCGTTGAGTTCCTCCATCTGCTGAACTTGTCCTGCAATCTCTGATGTGTCCAGTGATGGTGGGAAGCATGGTCGATGATGGTCCATAATGAACACTCGGTGCAAGCCAAGGAATGGAGGAATGCTGTGCTTCGAAGCATTGTTGCCCGTAGCCTTGGTATTGGTGTACGGATCATGTCGGAGTTGCCTGAGTTTCTGATGGGTTCTGGTAAGGCGTTCTCTCTGTAGATGTAACCAAACTTTGTCGCCCACATGAAACTTGTGTGGTACCCCTGTGGATGAGGAGAAGTTGTTCCTGTGTTCTGTCATGACCGTATCCCTTTGCTGCTGCTGCTGCGTGGAGGAACCCTTTGCAGGGGTCATGGATGTAGCAACGATCTTCCCCTTACTTTGGGAGTGAACCAGACAGATGAATTTCCTGGTCTGTGATATGAGCTTGCTGCCTTTCTTGGTAGTGATCAAGGATGTGGCAGTAGGTGGGGCTACCTCTGGTATCCTGTATAATGAATTATTCAAAGAAATAATGACAGCACGAGGCCTTGACTCATACACAGCATGTCGCCTCCACAAGTATGGTTGGCCTAATAATACATCACAAACATCCAGAGGTGTAACATCACACAATACCTCGTCTGTGAAGGGCTTGATGCTGTAGGGAAGGCGGCACTGCTGGCGAACTTTCAGATCTCGCCCTTCATGAAGCCACCCGATACTGTATGGCTGCGGGTGTGGTGTAGTCGGTAGGCCCAACCGCTTCACGACCTCTGCTGAAACCAGGTTCTTTTGGCTACCACTGTCGACAATGAATCGCAGCGGTGAACCCTTCACCCACATCTGTGAGTGGAAAAGACGCTCCCCCTCCTCTGGATCTTCGGGCTCATTTTTCTTGATCTTGGCGGTGGCAACAGTGGCACTGGGATCCGCATCAATGATCTGCTTCCCTTTACCATTCCCCTTGTCGGGTTCTGGGTCAGGATCAGAACATGCATCTGATTCAGAAGCCTTCAATTCGGCCACCAGTGACTGCTTGGTCCGACACTCACTTGTGTTATGAGTGGGACTCTTATGGAACTCACACCACTTTCCTGTGTCCTTCTTCGGCTTCGTGGTGTTGTTCTTTTCTTGCGGCTTCGACGGGTTGTCTTGGGTTACCCCGCCTTGGCTTTGTACTTTGGGCTTCGGATTTGCAGATCCAAAGTCTCGCTTCTTCTGTTTGAACTTTTGCTCGATTTTGACAGCGTATCGGTATGCTGTGCCGAGTGAGGAGATGTTCAAGAACACCATCTCTTCCTGGATGTATTTGTGTAGGCAGCCGCGGTATTTGAGTACCAGATGCAGCTCAGAATCTTTGATACCCAACTGTGTGCGAAGGGTATGAAAAATGTTAGTGAACTCCGGCACATCTTGGTCTCGTCCCTGCCGCAATGTGGTCCATTTGATGTATTTGTCCTCATAGCTTCCGACAGGGTAGTACTGCTCCTTGATGGCATCCCGGAAGTCATTCCAAGTGGGTGTGGCCGAAAATAGTGAGCCTGTACTTTCATCCTTCTGCTCGCATTAGGTTTCCCACCAGTCCTTGACGTGGGGGGCTGCTTTGAGAAGAGCAAAAATAATCTTTTCCCGACTTGAAAATTCATGAACAGAAAAATACCCATCTAGCAGATTTAACCATTTATCTATGGCATCTGCGTCTATTTGACCCTCGAAGATGGGGATTTCAAAATTAACTTGTACCTTAAACGGCGTGGCGTTTCCAGAGTCGCTTTTGGAAGTCGATGCGTCGCCTCTGGGTAGCCGCTGAAGGATCTGCGCAAAGCTATCCATCATCGCGTTCCTTTGCCGCTCGAGCGCTTCTTCGAGCAAGATTTTGATAGGATCTCCTGCCCCCTCGTCTTTCTTCTCATCCGCCATGGGAGGCCGTCGGGATTTGCGAGGCTGGTCTTGCAAAGGTTCGACCAGTTCAAGCCCTAACTCCTTATATCCCGACCTCGTTGGGGACATGCAAAGAAAAACAGAGAAAAAGCAGACCGCTCTGATACCACTGATCCGGATTTAAGCAGGAACGCAATAGATTACAGAGATAACCATAAATACAGAGATGCGATAACCATAAATACAAAGATGCAGCGGAAATAATACTTCATTTCATTACTGTAAAATACTGAAATATGCTTACAAACAGAAATGGAAAGAAACCAGCTAGGGCGATGGTAGCTTATCTCTGAGAAGAGATGTGGCGGCTACATGCCTCTGAACTGTTCCGAACTGTATTACAATGAGGCTCGAAGGCCTATTTATTGTTGAGAAACAATGCAAAACCCTTCACATCCCGAATCTAACCCTAGAAGATGAAACGCCAAATTGTGGGCCCCGTTTGGGTAAATTGGTACATCAATTTCCCGGGGTCGTAACTTTGGCATACGATCTCCGTTTGACGCGTATGATAGCTCGTTAGAAAGATCTATCCGAGTACTACCACTTTGGGAGGCAACATGGGTCCATGGACCCATGTTGCCCCAGAATCCCAAAAAAACGTCGTTTAGGGCCTCAAAACGGCTCCGGAAGTTCAGGACCCGAAAAACTGCTAAAAATAGTAAACTGTGCTGTAATTTAGGAAACTGAAAAGACTGAAAGAGACAGTTGTGGGGGTCCAAATGGGTTGGTGGGTGGCCACCAACATCCACCTGGATCATTCCTCCCCCCTTAGGAAGCAATGGTCCCCATTGCGTTGAGTTCCTCCATCTGCTGAACTTGTCCTGCAATCTCTGATGTGTCCAGTGATGGTGGGAAGCATGGTCGACGATGGTCCATAATGAACACTCGGTGCAAGCCAAGGAATGGAGGAATGCTGTGCTTCGAAGCATTGTTGCCCGTAGCCTTGGTATTGGTGTACGGATCATGTCGGAGTTGCCTGAGTTTCTGATGGGTTCTGGTAAGGCGTTCTCTCTGCAGATGTAACCAAACTTTGTCGCCCACATGAAACTTGTGTGGTACCCCTGTGGATGAGGAGAAGTTGTTCCTGTGTTCTGTCATGACCGTATCCCTTTGCTGCTGCTGCTGCGTGGAGGAACCCTTTGCAGGGGTCATGGATGTAGCAACGATCTTCCCCTTACTTTGGGAGTGAACCAGACAGATGAATTTCCTGGTCTGTGATATGAGCTTGCTGCCTTTCTTGGTAGTGATCAAGGATGTGGCAGTAGGTGGGGCTACCTCTGGTATCCTGTATAATGAATTATTCAAAGAAATAATGACAGCACGAGGCCTTGACTCATACACAACATGTCGCCTCCACAAGTATGGTTGGCCTAATAATACATCACAAACATCCAGAGGTGTAACATCACACAATACCTCGTCTGTGAAGGGCTTGATGCTGTAGGGAAGGCGGCACTGCTGGCGAACTTTCAGATCTCGCCCTTCATGAAGCCACCCGATACTGTATGGCTGCGGGTGTGGTGTAGTCGGTAGGCCCAACCGCTTCACGACCTCTGCTGAAACCAGGTTCTTTTGGCTACCACTGTCGACAATGAATCGCAGCGGTGAACCCTTCACCCACATCTGTGAGTGGAAAAGACGCTCCCCCTCCTCTGGATCTTCAGGCTCATTTTTCTTGATCTTGGCGGTGGCAACAGTGGCACTGGGATCCGCATCAATGATCTGCTTCCCTTTACCATTCCCCTTGTCGGGTTCTGGGTCAGGATCAGAACATGCATCTGATTCTGAAGCCTTCAATTCGGCCACCAGTGACTGCTTGGTCCGACACTCACTTGTGTTATGAGTGGGACTCTTGTGGAACTCACACCACTTTCCTGTGTCCTTCTTCGGCTTCGTGGTGTTGTTCTTTTCTTGCGGCTTCGACGGGTTGTCTTGGGTTACCCCGCCTTGGCTTTGTACTTTGGGCTTCGGATTTGCAGATCCAAAGTCTCGCTTCTTCTTTTTGAACTTTTGCTCGATTTTGACAGCGTATCGGTATGCTGTGCCGAGTGAGGAGATGTTCAAGAACACCATCTCTTCCTGGATGTATTTGTGTAGGCAGCCGCGGTATTTGAGTACCAGATGCAGCTCAGAATCTTTGATACCCAACTGTGTACGAAGGGTATGAAAAATGTTAGTGAACTCCGGCACATCTTGGTCTCGTCCCTGCCGCAATGTGGTCCATTTGATGTATTTGTCCTCATAGCTTCCGACAGGGTAGTACTGCTCCTTGATGGCATCCCGGAAGTCATTCCAAGTGGGTGTGGCCGAAAATAGTGAGCCTGTACTTTCATCCTTCTGCTCGCAGTAGGTTTCCCACCAGTCCTTGACGTGGGGGGCTGCTTTGAGAAGAGCAAAAATAATCTTTTCCCGACTTGAAAATTCATGAACAGAAAAATACCCATCTAGCAGATTTAACCATTTATCTACGGCATCTGCGTCTATTTGACCCTCGAAGATGGGGATTTCAAAATTAACTTGTACCTTAAACGGCGTGGCGTTTCCAGAGTCGCTTTTGGAAGTCGATGCGTCGCCTCTGGGTAGCCGCTGAAGGATCTGTGCAAAGCTATCCATCATCGCGTTCCTTTGCCGCTCGAGCGCTTCTTCGAGCAAGATTTTGATAGGATCTCCTGCCCCCTCGTCTTTCTTCTCATCCGCCATGGGAGGCCGTCGGGATTTGCGAGGCTGGTCTTGCAAAGGTTCGACCAGTTCAAGCCCTAACTCCTTATATCCCGACCTCGTTGGGGACATGCAAAGAAAAACAGAGAAAAAGCAGACCGCTCTGATACCACTGATCCGGATTTAAGCAGGAACGCAATAGATTACAGAGATAACCATAAATACAGAGATGCGATAACCATAAATACAAAGATGCAGCGGAAATAATACTTCATTTCATTACTGTAAAATACTGAAATATGCTTACAAACAGAAATGGAAAGAAACCAGCTAGGGCGATGGTAGCTTATCTCTGAGAAGAGATGTGGCGGCTACATGCCTCTGAACTGTTCCGAACTGTATTACAATGAGGCTCGAAGGCCTATTTATTGTTGAGAAACAATGGAAAACCCTTCACATCCCGAATCTAACCCTAGAAGATGAAACGCCAAATTGTGGGCCCCGTTTGGGTAAATTGGTACATCAATTTCCCGGGGTCGTAACTTTGGCATACGATCTCCGTTTGACGCGTATGATAGCTCATTAGAAAGATCTATCCGAGTACTACCACTTTGGGAGGCAACATGGGTCCCTGGACCCATGTTGCCCCAGAATCCCAAAAAAACGTCGTTTAGGGCCTCAAAACGGCTCCGGAAGTTCAGGACCCGAAAAACTGCTAAAAATAGTAAACTGTGCTGTAATTTAGGAAACTGAAAAGACTGAAAGAGACAGTTGTGGGGGTCCAAATGGGTTGGTGGGTGGCCACCAACATCCACCTGGATCATTGAATTCATGCATACCATGCTCAGCTTTCAATTTTGTTTAAAATTTATGTTTTCCACTGTCTAGAGAGGATTCAAATTCATTGTTTGCCCTCTTTAGCTTCTCTTCTTTCTTCCCTGATCATCTCTTTCAGCTAAAGGCATCAGCATAGACTCCTACCTTGCCCCAAAGACCCACCTGCAAAGACTGTGCTCCATCCCCGCACCCTAAATTGCACTCCCTCCAATTGCCACCAAAAACCCAAAAATCTTTAAATCAACCCCCCTTATCAATTTACTAGCCTAATATCTTTGATCCTAATTGGTCAGCTTATTATATTATAAGATCTATCAAATCTGACCCGAGAGAGCCTTCTCATACCTCGTAGGGCTAGCTACGAGGTGAAATGGTTTGATGTAGCCTTGAGAGTTTGTCTATCTCAGCCTAGGTCAGCTTATTATATTATAAGATCTATCAAATCTGACCCGAGAGAGCCTTCTCATACCTCGTAGGGCTAGCTACGAGGTGAAATGGTTTGATGTAGCCTTGAGAGTTTGTCTATCTCAGCCTAGGTGAATTCCAAGCGCTAACATATTGGCGACCATACTGGGGAAGAACATCTAAATCTTTGCTCATTGAGTGTGTTGTTTCATAAGTCTTAGACGGAGCCTGAAGTTACGCCAGAAGCCTTCGAAAACGCTCTTGTTTTACATCAGCGTTAGTAGATAAACGCTGCTTCAGTCTATCTCCGTGGGATTTGTGAACATAGCACTTCAGTGACATCTTTATCCCAGTATCATTATGGACTCTAAGCTTCAGATGATAAGCTAAGAGTTTCCATTTGGCTGAGTGGTTTTTCCTTTCCTCGTTTATTTGTATTTACAAGCTGGCTTCTGATTCAAAATTGATTGTTAGATCTAATTCATCGCCTGCTGTAATTAAATATTTTGAAGATCTTGATTTCGACGAGGATTTTGAATTGTCATTGTTTAAATCTAAATCTGAAAGTGCACTCGATACTTTGGTTCTTGATCCTGACTTTGCAGCTGTGATTGACCTCGAAAGACATAACAAAGTGGTTGAATCTTATATTTTGCGGCATCTTCAAAGTGGTATACATGCTTCAACTCTTGTTGATTTTATTGAAAACATATCTGATCATATTGGGTCTACTATTGATCAAGCTGAAAATCTTCAAACTTCCCTCACGGCTCATCGAGTTTCTTTCCCTCCTTTCATCTCTATTTCACCTATTTCACCTATAGTTACACTTCCCGATACCCCTGTTGGTTCACCTCCATCATCACCTCAAACTCCATCATCACCTTTATCTCCGCCAACATCCCTTCCCCTTATCACAACCTCTGTTATTATACTTCCACCTCCTCCTCCTCATACTCCTTCTACTCCTCCACCTCCCCCGCCTAGAGTCATGGCTGCCCGATTTGCTCCCCTTGTTCTCCCTGCAAACCTTCATGACATGCCAGCTGACTACCAGAGCAAGATACCAATGTTTGATGGCACTCCACAGAGTGTCTCAGCTCAGCAGCATGTTGACCGGATGACTACCTTTTTTGATCTGTATGAATTGGATGAGGAAGATGTTACCATGAGGTTGTTCGTTCAGACTTTTGGAGGAGAGGTCCGGAAATGGTTCAGAGGGTTGAGAGCAAATAGTATTGTTTCTTTGGAAGCACTTCAAACACAATTCTTGGACAGATGGGAAATCAAAAAGGATCCGCTGCAAATCAATGCCGAATATAACAACCTTAAGAGAAATCCGGGTGAGTCCGTTCAAGACTACATCATAAGATTTAATGCAGTGTATAATGCTATACCAGATGATCTTAAGCCATCTCGAAAATCTGCCTTGCTGAAGTTCCCGGATGGTTTCGATCCGGAGATGGCCTACTCACTGCGGGACCGAGATCCTCCTACTTTGGAGGAAATGCAGAAAATTGCAGTCAGTGTGGAGGCTAATTTGAATGACAAAAGGGCAAGAATGAAAGCGGAAAAGAAGGTCACAATCAAAGAGGAGGTAGCATCCACTTCTCAAGTTATTCGGAAAATGGAAGAGATGTCAAAGGCACTCCAAAATCTCAGTCTTGGCAAACCGGAACCACAAGTTCGAAACCCGAATTTCAGAGGTCAACAACAGCAGCCCCAATATAGGATAAAACAGCGGGAACCACGAGGACAAGAAGCGGCAGTACAGCAACCGATCCAACCCCCATTTCAGCAAAACTATGTCACTCAAGAATCTGAAGATGAGGGTGAAGGTCCCGGTGAAGAAAATCATTTTTTCACTCCCGATGACATGCCCACTTACATCACGGAAGAAGACGAGCTGGTAAGCAATGCTTATGCACCTCAAGATGAGCATTACATTCTATCTAATGATGTGGCACTTCAAGATGAGTCTGAGGAATATCAAAGAGGTTATCTACATGCCTTATCAGCTCAACAAGGCAAAGAGAGACAGCTGAGAAACCGAACAGTACCTATACATCCACTTCAAAAGAAGGCAGAAAATGCGGCAAAGAATGGTGCTGCTGTTCCGCAAAGAAAAGGTAAAGAATCATGGATTCTTCATTAGCCCCAACAGCTCCAGCAAACAAGATGGATCAGCCATCAAATGTACCTAAAGATAGAGCAGAAAAAAGAGATAATCCGGCCAAAGAAAGTGAAAGAAGTCAAGCGTTCAGCATTGAGAATGAAGTCTCAAAATTGAAATTGTCCATTCCACTTACTGAAGTCATGAAGAACACTACTTACAGAGCACAAATTTCTAAGATGTTCAATACCGATCCAATGTTAGATGCGGTTAATGTGGAGGATGACCAGCCGGAATTGATCTTTGGGCCAGCTCTCAATGGTGAGTCACCGGAAAGCGATGTCCCACCATTCTATATCAGCTTGAGAATTCATGATTATGTGCTTCATAATGCTATGTTCGATTCGGGAGCATCACACAATTTAATGCCCAAGGCAATAATGGAGAAGTTGGGACTTGATATAACTCGTAACTACCATGATCTATACTCATTTGATTCCAGCCGAGTTAGATGCATCGGTCTGATTAAAGATTTAGTTGTTAGCTTGGATCAAATTCCCGCAAAGAATCTCTTGATGGATGTGGTAGTAGCGGACATTCCGCCAAGGTTTGGCATGCTTCTTTCAAGGTCATGGGGATCAAAACTCAAAGGCACTTTACAGCTGGACTTTTCATATGCCACTATTCCGGTGTTTGGACAAATGAGGAAAGTCTATCGAGAGCAAAAGATGAAGTATATGATTACAAGCAAGGAAAAACCGGTAAATCATCCTGTAAACTATGTACAGACAGATCTAGAGTCCTATGTTTTATTTGCTGATAGTTTTAATGAAGTAAATAGTCAATTAGTTCAGATAGAAGATATCCCAGGCATTGCTGAAGATGTTAGAGAAGTATTGAGAACGGAAAGCAAAGAAAAGGCTGCTGTCATAAAGTCAATTGCTGAGATAAATGAACAACAAGTCATGACTGAAACAACATCACAAGTACAGCCCTTGGATGATGATGAAGATGGTCTTTGGACCATGGATTTCGACGGGGCAGTGGGTAGCGATGGAGCAGGCATTGGCGTATGGATCCGCAGCCCATTTTCAGTCTCTAAACAAGTTCCAATTAAGGTACAAGTTTGCTCTTATAAATTGGCTTTTGATTGTTCAAATAATGAAGCTGAATATGAGGCCCTTATAGCTGGTTTGAAAATCCTCCGGAAATTAAAAGCAAAGAAGATAGCAATTTATGGCGACTCTGAGTTAGTGATCAAACAAGTAAAGGGGGAATTTCAAGCTAAACATCCTCGTATGCGGGCTTATCGCAATGCTGTTTTAGATATTTTGAAGCGGTTTTCAGAGCACACTTTGACATGCATACCGCGGATACAAAATGGAGTTGCAGATGCTTTGGCTAAGGCAGCAAGTAATTTAAAGATACCAATGAATTCGAGCAACAAGTTTGAAATCTATGTAAAACACCGCCCCACAATCCCGGATAACCAAAGGAATTGGCAAGTCTTTCAGGATGATGAGGAAATCAAAGACTTCTTGCATGGAGAAGGTAAGTTTGAAGAAATCTCAATTGACATGGAGCCTGAAGGAATAAATCAAATGGATGTTTTGCAGCTGAAAGACAATCATATTCCAAAGGGGCTGATTCCTTTAGAAGAGCTTTTTGATCAAGACGATGTGGCTCGCAAGCCAACTTTGATGCCAACCGAAGAAGGTGTGGAAGATGTCAACCTTGGGACAGTGGAACATCCAAAGATGGTGAAATTATCGAAGGCCCTGCCACCCAAGGTAAAGAATCAATACATTAGATTGCTATCATCATTTACTAATGTATTCACTTGGGATTATTCAGATCTAAAGACTTATGATACAAGCATAATCCAACACACTATTCCGATCAAACAAAATCAGAAACCTTTTCGGCAGAAGTTGCGGAGGATCAATCCCAAGTTGCTGCCCTTGATTGAAAAAGAGGTAAATATACTTTATCAATCCGGAATTATAGTTCCCGTTCGCTTTTCAGATTGGATTTCTAATCTAGTGCCAGTACGGAAGAAAACCGGTGAGATTCGGTTATGCATAGATTTTAGAAATTTGAACAAGGTATCTCTCAAAGATAACTATCCGCTGCCAAAGATGGATCACATATTGCAGCGAGTAGTAGGTGCCTCCAAGATGTCATTGTTGGATGGATACTCCGGCTACAATCAGATCCTAGTCCATGAGGATGACCGTGATAAGACAGCCTTCACTACACCTTGGGGAACATTTCATTATGCTAAAATGCCTTTTGGTTTAAAGAATGCAGGTGCAACATTTCAGCGAGCTATGGACATGGATTTTGCCAATGAAAAGGACATATTTTTAGTGGTTTATCTTGATGACTTAACGGTATTTTCTAAATCCGATGAGGAGCATCTTTTTCATTTGACGAAAGTTTTTCAAAAATGCAGAAAATATGGCATCTCTTTAAATCCAAAAAAGAGTCTCTTCGCCATGAGTGAAGGTAAATTGTTGGGACATATCATTTCCAAAGATGGTATACGTATTGATCCCGCAAGAGTGGAGGCAATTCAGCAGCTAGAACAGCCCCGAAACAAGAAGGAGATACAATCTTTTAATGGTAAATTGAATTTTCTGCGTTGCTTCATTCCTAATCTTGCAGAGCACTTAAGAGAAATGACCAACATGCTTCGGAAGGACAGCGAGATCAAATGGACTGAGGAGGCAGTCAAATCCTTCAACTTAATCAAGGTAATCTTGTCTTTAGCCCCAACCTTAATCAGCCCTGATTATACGCAGGATTTCATATTGTTTTCTTTCGCTTCCGAGCATACACTAGCAGTAGTTTTGATGCAAAAAAGAGAGGGTGTTGAAAGGCCAATTGCATTTTTCAGCCGGATCATTAGAGATGGGGCATTAAACTATAACATCATTGAGAAACAAGTGCTGGCCCTGATTAAGGCATTGAAAGATTTCCGGGTTTATATTCTTCATTCTCATGTCTTAGCTTATGTTCCTAGTGCAGCGGTAAAGGATGTCTTGGTACAAACAGAGCCGGAAGGTAGGAGAGGCAAGTGGATTGCTGCTCTCTTGGAGTATGATGTTGAAATCAAGCCAACCAAGCTGGTTAAAGGACAAGGACTTGCTAAACTAATGGCTGAAACAAACCTACATGCGCTTGACATCAACTTGATTGCAGCCTTGTCCGATGGTGAAGGAGAAAATTCAGCGGTTCAAGTATCAGACATTTTCACTAATTCTCCTTGGTATGCTGATATAGTGTATGTACTTCAGAATGTGTCCACGCCTCCTGGAATGTCAAAGAACAAAGCAAGGACTTTGAAATTGAAGGCCGCTAAGTTTTGCATCATGAAATCAGCATTGTATTGGAAAGATCCCGGAGGCATCCTACTGAATTGTTTGGTTGAAGAAGAAGCGAAAGCAACGGTAGAAGACTTCCATAAAGGTGATTGTGGAGGTCATTTATTTTGGAAAACTACAGCCAACAAGATTTTGAGAGCTGGTTTCTATTGGCCATCCCTTTTTTCTGATGTATACAAAGCGGTGAAGAGCTGCCATGAGTGCCAAATATTTCAAGGGAAACAAAGATTGCAGCCATTGCCACTCAAGCCGGTGGAAATTAGCGCACCTTTTCAGCAGTGGGGCCTTGATTTCATTGGTGAAATACACCCAGCTTCATCCGGGCAGCATAGATGGATTTTGACTGCTACCGACTACTTCACCAAGTGGATAGAAGCAGTTCCTACTCGGCAGGCCATAGACTCGGTAATTATCTCCTTTCTTGAAACTAATATCTTGTCCCGTTTTGGCTGTCCATTCAAATTGATCACGGATAATGCAGCTGCTTTCAAGTCAAATAAGATGGTGGATTTTTGTTATAAGTACAATATCAGTTTGGGTCACTCCACCGCTTATCACCCGCAAGGTAATGGGCTGGCTGAATCATCAAATAAATCACTAGTAAACATTATCAAAAAGATGCTGGAAATCAACAAGAAAAGTTGGCACAAGAAGTTGGTCAATGCACTGTGGGCTGATCGGGTGAGCCAAAAGAGATCAATAGGAATGTCGCCATTTGAGATTGTTTACGGGGTTGATGCAGTTTTTCCTACATCACTTAGTGTGCCGGTCGCAAAGTTAATCCAAGAAACGGGAGAAGACATGGATCCAATGCAACGGAGAATCAGTCAAATGGTCCACCTACAGCAGACAAGGGAAGAAGTCCTCCAAAACTCTTTGAAGCTGCAAGAACGTATCAAGAAGATTTATGATAAGAAGGCAAAATCAGAAAATTTTCAACTAGAAGATGTTGTTTTGAGATGGGATGCTCGAAACGAGGACAAAGGTAAACACGGTAAGTTTGATAATCTGTGGAAAGGTCCTTTTAAGATTGTTGCATATCGTGGTCCTAATGCTTTCCTTCTTAAGGAGTTGAATGGCGATGAATGTCCCGGTGGGTCGGTGAATGGCCGGCTTCTTAAGAGATATCATGTTTGAACAATGCTGCTCTAAATCATCTTCATTGTACATATCATTTTACTTTACTACAGCAAGCGTGAACTGATCTTTCATTCTTGGTTTGGGGCCCGAAGTGAAGGCTATAATTCCAAGCATGAAGATTGGTTGGTGTGGGATTTCAGTTTGTTTATTTTCTGCAAAAAGTCAGTTTGTTTGAGTCATAGTCCTTTCAAAGTTTTCAGTTTATAGTCAAGTCAATAAAGTCTTTTTGAGTTGGTTATTTTTTCTATTAGTTGACTCCATTGCCCAATGAATAAAGCACTGGTCTGCTCTCCCAAGAGGTCTGAGGTTCTTGGCACCTCCAAGGAGCTACCATCCCCATTGGAGCCAATGTTAGTGTCGGTCTTGAGCCCTCCATCAGTGATCAATAACTCTTTGCATATGCATTTATAGGTGTCTCATCAGTGTCAGTTTTGCATCCCGCTAGGCATGCCATAACACTGAATGGAGGAGCTGGTCTTTGTTCCCTTCTCGGCTTTGCTGAATCAGGTCATACCACAATGTAATTGAGTCATGCTTGTTTTTATTCTTGTTTTGAAGTCCCATGGTCTTAGGTCTAGGGTTATGAGTCAAAATCATTTCAAGGTCATGAGTCATGGTCAGTAAGTGCCCAGCAAGCCGGAAGGAGTTTTGTACATATGTTTCATTGTCATCTTCTTCAGTTACAGCTCATTTTATGCCTTGGATTTAAAAACACTGTTTTTAATTCCAAGGTCATGTGGAATTTGAAAAAACAAAGAAATTTGTAAAAGTGCCGGCAACAACCCTGGTTCCTTCGCTACAGTCCATCAGGCGGTCAACCTGCAAGAAGAACGAAGTCAAACGCATCAAAAAGCTCATTCCAGGACAAAAAGACTCTAAAATAGTGTTAAAGAGAATACAAAGGTTTAAACATTATAAAGTGGGTTTTTAAAGTCAATTTTTTTTTAAATATGAGCCTATAAAAGCAAATTCCCTCTTGAAAGGTCTTCATTGTGCATTTGGAGCAAGAAATTACAAGCAAAAGGCGATTAGAGGGCGAAATTGAGCAAATTTGCAGCAGTTTCAGTCTTTTGGAGGGCGCGCGACCACGTGGGTGGGCGCGACCAAAAAAAGGCCAACGCGCTGTGTTAAATTACACAGGCGCGACCAAACGGAGGGGTGAGACCAAACTGGGAGCTTGCGCGACCAAAAATTCAGTTTGCTGTAAAATTTATTCAAACGCCAAATTCACCCTCGAATTTTCTCCAACTGTTCAGGTATGCCTCATTCACATGTTTGATGATGGGTTAGGATTGAAAAGGAAGGTTATGGTCATGATTTTATGCAAGGAATCCATAGAAAATAGGTTGAAATGACTTGATGTTTTGCATGCATATGTTTGACAGTTTGTTTGTTTTTCAAGGCAATTTTTTCCTTATATCCCTCCATTCATTTTCCCAAAATTAAATTACATATGTTAACATGTTATATTTGTTAATCTCATTTGCAAATTAGTCATACCAAACCTGCCCCTTAAATCCTATCAAATCCTACCCCTAAATCATGTGCAAACCCTATTCCTTTCAAACCCTATAAACCCTACCTTTTCCCATGTGTCATGTTCAAACCCTACACTAGTATATACAGCAAATTTACATATGTAAATACACAGCAGAATAAAAAAAAAAACATATAAAAACAAAAAGAAAAAATGATAGCAAGGCATGCTTATGAATATCACACAAAAACAGTGAAAAATGTAACTTGCATAGCCTTATAAAAACAAAAGAAAAATGACCTCTTGCTGTGTAAATGTCAAAGATTAGTAGCTGTATGGTGCTCATGACAAAAATTCATTAAATATACAGCTGCATAGTTATCAAAAGAGCAGTTTTGTTGTGCTAGGGTTTGCAAAGTGACATGGTATTTATCTCCCTATCCTTAAACTCTGTTTTCCCTTACCTTTCCCCTCACAAAAACCTTGATTCAATTGCTCATTAAATCCCCTAAAATCCCTATGCAATTGATACCCTTCCCTTTTGACAAAGTATGTAATTGAAAACCCTAATTCACTCATGGCAAATGAAAAAATAAGGCTGCCTCTGTTTTTAATGAATTGTTGTTACAAAAATTGATTGGCAGCAGACTTTGTTGATGGGTTCCATTATTTCCCCTAAACCTAATTCCTAATATCTTCTATTTTCCCTCATTCCTATGTTACAATCCCCTCTCCCTTCCACTGTAAAATGATCACAACAACCCCTTCCTTTCCTCTTACAATCAGAAACCCTAATTCCCTATGGTAAAGCATGATGGAAACTGCCAGCATTAAAAAAGAACTGCTGTTATGTAAAGTAGTTGGTAGTGATTGATAAAGGGGTTTCATTGTCCCCTTAAACCCTAATTCCCTTTCACCCTCATCTTCCTAAATACCATTGACACATCATATCCCATTTTTCTTGCAAATTTATTACAGTAACCCTTCCCTCCCTTGGTGATCAAGCATACAAAGTCCCTGTTTCCCAAAAGCATCAATGACCATTTTAAAAGTTATAAAAAACAGAGTATGCTCTTAATAGACATTCAAAGACAAAATGAAATGAGCAGCCTGTTGAATGTTGATAGTTGATGCTGCCTTATCCCCCTATGCCCATGACATCCTTCCTTCCATCATGATGAAAATTCTATATTGTCCTTTCCCTTGGTGATTAAAAATCACAGTTTCCCTAAATAAAGTATTGATTTGCAAATGATGAAAGATGAGATGGCATGTTTAACATTATGTGATGTTTTCCTTCAGAATTCCCTGCTTATATATATATTTTTTTCCCTTTCCTATATGTAAATTCCCTCCCCTAACATATCCCTCATGATGTTTCCCCTTCAAAACAGCATACTTCACAGCATTTTGCAGGCAGGGCAGCGGTCATTTTGACTTATTTATTCCACCTTGCTCAATAACACCATGTCAACCACTGAGACTAATGAGCAAGGTGATGACCGATCATCATCTACTGAGATTGAGATACAGCAGAGGCCTCGTAGGGGAGGCAAGGGTGGTCACCACAAGAGGGAAGAGCCTACATCACTGACAGAGTTGCAGGCTTGCCCATTGGCAGTATCTTGCTTTCAGCATATGGCTTGTTTTCAGTTTTGTGAGAGGCTGTCACACATCCAGCATCACAGAGACTTGGCCCGGTTGTTTGTCCTCCATCTCCATGACAGGCAGGTCACCCTTGCAGGGGTGAATTTTGTATTTTCTCCAGAGGCTATCACAGATGCTACCGGGATACCCAATGTGGGTGAGGTATGGCCAAAGCGCAAGTGGGTGGACCTGGTATACTATGAGCCATATGTTAGGCCTGCCTATGTGCATCACTTGACAAGGAAATTTCCTATCAAGTTCCTCCAAGCAGAGTATATAGACACCATGAGACTCATTATGCACTACTTCACATGCGAGGGGAGATTCTCACGAGTATTTTCTTGTCATATCCGCATGATGATGCACTTCACCAGAGTGAGGATGATGAACATCTCGGCATACTTATTTCATGACATTCAGAGGATAGCCACTACCTTTCGCAGACAGACTCCAGTACAGCAGCTCCGGAGCCTATGCCATCATGGTCTTATTCAGCTAGTAGTTTCCCATCAGCTGAGCCAGCAGGGCATCCCTTGGGCGGATTTCATCTCCCGAGATGTTTTCACACAGCCACATTCAGGGCCTGAGGCAGTTCATGAGGAGGGAGGGCCATCACATCAGCCCGAGACCAGCATCCCGAGACACATGGCTTCTTCTCCTCGGGTCACATATCAGAGAGGTCACAGGACCTGATTTGCAGCAGCCCGACGAGTACTTTCTCTACAGCCAGTGGAAGGGGTCTCGTCTTCATCATCAGAGCAGCGAGTGTTATCTCCACACCAGGTGGAAGGGGCCTCGCTTTCTTCACCGGCACAGGCAGTACGAGAGGGCAAGCAGCCCATGGTTGAGGATGAGGCAGTTGGCGAGGCACATGATGATTTCACTGGTCGTGATGCTCATTCTCCTTCCTCTTCAGATTTCTATGAGCTCAAGGAAGAGAACCTTGTGTTGCAGCGGAAGCTTGAGATGGCTCAGTGGACTATCACTTATTTAGAGCAGCGGACTAAACAGCTAGAGACCAAGAAGGAGTTGGATGAGTTATGGAGGATTCGATTCGACCGAGTCATCAACCGCAGGAGGCCTGGGGACCCACTGCCCAAGGATAGAGAGTTATTGCTCATCCGAGCAAATTGGCGCTTGGAGGGACTGTTAGACAAGGCAAACCGTGATAAAGAGTTGCTCCGGAACATGAAGACACACTACTGGGCAAGATTACATGTTTGCAAGGCGAGAATGAAAATTCTCCAAAGAAAGCTGTCAGAGGCCCGGAAGAAGAAGAAAAGGACAAATCCACTCCGCATCTTGGCTGAGGCATCCCTCACTCATCATGGTACTGATCAGCCTTGATCTAGCATCAAAATCTGAAAATTTTGAGAATTTTGGAGCATTTTGCAAATTTTTGGTAAAATTACAGGTTTTGCCCACGGTTTGGTCTCACCCCGGGTGAGACCATTTTGAAGGGCTGCTCGGAATTTTGCAAACTTGGAATTTTTGGAAAGGGCATGCCAAAAGAAAAATTACCAGTACTTGGGGGCAGCCTAATTTTGAGTTTTGAGCCTCCAAAAGCTCAAAATACACCTAAAAAATGACTTTCTGCCCACTTTTTGAGTTGCAGAAAGTGACCTTGGGAGAAATGGTTTTTGAGGGGTCAAATCAACACCAAATTCAGAAATTCCACTTGGGATGGAAAGTAGACAGACCAAGCTTTCCAATGAGCCATCTTGCACCTGATTTGGATCAGTGGAACCCACTAAAAAGTAGCTGCAAAGAGGCGCGACCAGAACTTCCAGGGGCGCGACCAGAACTTCCAGAATTGCCAGAATTTGTCATTTTCGATCAAAAAACACTGTTTTGACTATGGTTGACCATTTTTACTTGTAGATGATGGATGAATGTAATATTTTCATGGTACTTTGATAGGCTTTATCTTTCTTTACTCTTCTAGAAGCTTCTTTGATGTAAATAGTTAATATTTAATGCATGGATAGGCTTCCTAACTTTTAGAGGCAAGTTGTTGTGCTGGCCTATTATCTAGTGACTGATTTAGAATTAGTTGTAACAGCTCCTAGGAAGCTAAGCTCGACCCCTAGAGGTGGGGGAAGAGGTTTGAGCTTCTATATTATGCCTTCTCTTTCTCATTTTGAGGGTTGGACTCTAGAGGGAGAAGGGCTATTGTATTTTTGACTTGTATTTTCTACAATTTGAGGAAAAGGAAGGCCAGGGTTTTGCAGACTTCATTGTGGATTCTTGTGGATTATTATGTTGATGGTGTGTCTCCTACTGTTATTGTAAGTGTGTTTATGTGTTCCATTTCTTAATCTCTTGCTGTTATTTAAACAAAAGAAGTGATAAAGTTTGAATTCATGCATACCATGCTCAGCTTTCAATTTTGTTTAAAATTTATGTTTTCCACTGTCTAGAGAGGATTCAAATTCATTGTTTGCCCTCTTTAGCCTCTCTTCTTTCTTCCCTGATCATCTCTTTCAGCTAAAGGCATAAGCATAGACTCCTACCTTGCCCCAAAGACCCACCTGCAAAGACTGTGCTCCATCCCCGCACCCTAAATTGCACTCCCTCCAATTGCCACCAAAAACCCAAAAATCTTTAAATCAACCCCCCTTATCAATTTACTAGCCTAATATCTTTGATCCTAATTGGTCAGCTTATTATATTATAAGATCTATCAAATCTGACCCGAGAGAGCCTTCTCATACCTCGTAGGGCAAGCTACGAGGTGAAATGGTTTGATGTAGCCTTGAGAGTTTGTCTATCTCAGCCTAGGTCAGCTTATTATATTATAAGATCTATCAAATCTGACCCGAGAGAGCCTTCTCATACCTCGTAGGGCTAGCTACGAGGTGAAATGGTTTGATGTAGCCTTGAGAGTTTGTCTATCTCAGCCTAGGTGAATTCCAAGCGCTAACACACCCCAGCACAGGAAATTCAGAATTAAAATAGAGAGTATCCAAGATGTAGGCACTATAGTAAAATGGAGGAATGAACCTTTCAGTAACGTGGGATTTATTTCTGAATTCAAGAACAACTATTGCTAACTTATCCGACAGTATATTCCCCCAATCCATTATTTCACTATTGCATGCTGCTTCCATTAAAGGTACCATCTATATAGTGAAGTTTGAGGAATCATGCAACCCCCAAATCCTACACATCATTACTCTGGCATAACAATAAGGAGAACACAAGGAATTGACAGAGTACTTACTCCAAGACTCATGCTTGTGTTTCACTAGGTTTTTTCTCCAATCCCGTATAGGTTCTGATTCAATGTCATTTTCATTTCTGAACTTCTCCAGAAATGCTTAGTTGTACTTCTTCTCCGGTGCAGGCAAATGGTACATTTTCCTCAAATCATCGGGTTGAAACGAGCCAAACACACTCCCATCGATGGTGAAAAATGTTCTGTTTGTAATCGGGATTTCCTCAATTGCCCATCTTACCACATCTGTATATGGAAGAATTTTCTCTCGAGCTGCTATCCGAAGCAGGTATGAGTCGGCCAAATCCTTTAGAGTAGCATCAGACTTCCGGGTCGGGTCTGCTGTGGCTTGTACTGTTGTTACCTGAGGCTCTTCGGCCTCAATTAGATTATAGATTCTCAGCCAAGTAGTTTTACCGAGTCCTAGACATTAGGTGTCCGAGATCAACCCCTTTTTTCTTGGTCCCGGATCGACAATGTGTTGGCCTGTTACTACAGAAGCTGAAGCTGTTCCAGATTTCTTAGATTTCTTCCCCATTTGTCCTGAATTTGCTACTTCGGAGGAGCTCTGCACAGGAAATAAAATGAACGTAAATGCGGAGAATAGGTGGCGTAAAACAAATATGAATGAGGTATATTAATCAATGAATAATGGAGGAATGAACTTAAGGTGGCCGTGGATACAATCTCTGAAGATATTTTGGCCTTACTGTTCCATTAAATGGCCGTTTAAACCTGTCAATCCTTTAAATGCTCATCATATATTTTATTAGCTGAATAATTCATTTAAGCGTGGCTTTGATGTTTTGGCGGTTGGGTGTAAGTGAATCACTATCGAGAGGAGAAAGGCCTTTAATACTAATTAACCATAATATATCCCAGCCTTATTAATCCTTTTTGAAAACTGCGCCTAGCTTTATCGCAATCGACGATCGGGGGAATGCTTAAGTTGTTATATTGGTGTCCTTTAGGAATCCCCGATCGCTGATAGCGATATCGCCAATTCGCATCGGGAGTTTTTAAATGAGGGATTTTAGATGCATGCATGCTACATTCCCCAATCACCGATAGCGATATCACATCGGAGCAAAGAGAGGGGACCTTTGTTATGATCGCTTGCCTTCCCAATATCCAATAGTTATGCGTGCATTGTCGCATCGGGGAAAACCAATGGGTCTTTTGTCATGCATCCTTTGTTATTGCGATATGCGATCTTGCGATCGCTTTATCACAATAATAAATGATTATTCATTTTTTATTATAAGACCGATTATGTGCTTTATCAAAAGGTTTATAATGTTTTATTTATTTTCAGACCTTTTGAGGAATGATAAGTTGATACCAATTTAATCTAAAAGGGACCCATTTCATATTATAGTTTTGCAAATAAAATTTTTATGAAATGGGGGGTTGTTGTACAACACAGCAGGATGCTATATGCATTTATGGAGAGCAGTGTAGTTGGCTAGTTCTACACAATTCCGGAGAACAATGTCGCTAGCCTGGGTTGCTTTGGGCATTTCTCAAAGGCAGTGCAGCTAGGCCAATTCTGTGCATTTCTGGATGGAAGTACAACTGGCTAAAACTACACATTTCTAGAGAGCAGTGTCGACTAGCCTGCTCTATACAATTTTTGAGTGCAGGGTAGCTTCTAGGCCACTCTGCACAATTCCTGAGGGGAAGAGAAGTTGTCCTCCAGGTTTTTGGCTGGATGTGAAACAAGTACTGGGTGTGCTTGTGGTTAACCAATGGAATAATTGAGTTGAACACAAGTTAAACAATAGATAACATCAAATAAAAACAAGTACCTGATCAGTGTAGTATAGTTATGATGATTTCAAGGAGGAAGGCTCCAAAATGAAGCGAGGGAAAAATTCTGGAGGGTGTGTTGCTAGACCCCATTATGCACGACGACATCATCATGGGATATAATCACAGGGTAGGTAGCCACGTAGTTGACCCGCGGTGGGGCAGACACAACCGGTGGGTAAAACCCAGGAGGGGGTGGCAGCTGCGCAGGAGGCACCGGGGGACTAAAGAATGATAATTGATCTATAGTCATGATTCTTCTGTTGTGTGGAAAGCAAACCACACGGAAACATGAAGAGACAAGGGCCCCCATGGCATAAACATAGTCATGACCAAGGAGAATACTGAAATCTAAAGCACCTTGGACAACCAGCACTTCCATATAGACTGTTTAGCCTCCCAAAGCAATAGGAAATTTCGAGAGGACCCCTAGAGGTTGACTAGTTCCCCCACCAAATGCTAACAGATTCTGTGCGATCGGCCCAAGCTGCGGGGAACCTAAAGCTTGCCAAGTCGTGGACGACATGAGACTGACAGATGCACCTTCATCCAAAACATTGCCAGGTACTGCCTTATCATAGGCAAGTACTGTAATCTGGAAAGACACATGGGATGGAAGGCGGAAAGTAGTCAGGTGACTCCAGTCGAAGGAGATGGCCAAACTACTTGGTGGGGGAATCGTATGATTGCCCCCATGCTCTATAGGAACCAAAGAAGGACTTTCGGGAGAAAATGGGATATGAGAGTCATTTCTGGACTTAGGGGAATCTGAGGAGTTGAGAAGAACATGGGCATGATGCTCTTCCGAAACAGAGTGATCGACGAGTGGTGAGCTCGAGTCGACACTCTTTTCGACCAATGGTTCGTCTGGAACAGGTTTGGCACAACCTGGTTCGGGAAGAGGAACCTAGACAAGAGAAGAATCTAAGTCAATCTCTTTGTCAACAGGGAAAGGGTCTAAAGAGAGCCTCTGATAACCAACAGGAAGTTGGGGTGGAGAAGCTATAAGACTTTCCAAAACAGCAGAAGCTTTATCCATGAATAGACAAAGGTGAAGGGGATGATTGCCCTCACATAGTCTACAGGGGATTCGAATCTTCCCTTTCTTCTGAATGTTTTTAGTTGATAGGGTGGCATCGCCATGAACTTCAGAGGACGATGAGGGACGAGCCGGATCGCAAGACCATACTTCAAGGATCTTGGGAATCCTAGGACAATCACGAAGAAGGTGGTCATCCTTGCAAAATCTACAAGGAAATTTTACCTTCCGCGGAGGAGCAGAAGGTGGCTCGACTTGAGTTGTACTTTTAACCTCTCACTTAGGAGACTTCTTCTTTGTCTTCTTATTCTTCTTCTTAGCCACCTGGTTATTTGAATCCAGACTTTCACCAGGCGAAGTAGAAGATGAGGACGCAGAAACAGGCGAAGAAGGGGAGAGGTCCACCTTAGAATCAACATGATGCTGTTCGGGTGGAGGAACTGATTGACCAGCAGTTGAGACGATAGGGACCAGAGAGTTTGAGAACAACCAAACAGGCAACCCAATAGTTAACCCAGGAAGGGACAACGTTGCCATGTAAGGAGCACCAACATTTCCAAAAGGAGGGAAATGACCAGGATTCTCATCAGAGGGGATGCCTGGGTTGTTAAACTCCGGAAAATTTGCCATCACAAATGAGAAAGAACCCTACTCAAACTAACGCAAACAAGATCTAACTGGGTAAATGTGAATCGTGGCCGAATAAATTTTAAGACGCAAGGACATAACTTGACCTTTTCATTTTTTAAGAGTCGAGAAAAGGACAAAAGGATGACTCTAGTCACCTTCGAATGTTTAATGAGCCTGAAGTGACAAGTGCTCAGATGGACCTCTTCTTTTAGGGAGTCCGAAAAGGAACGAAAGTGACTACTCTGGAGAGCTAGGCAAAAAGGTTTACCAAACAAATCCATAAAACTGCATATACACCTTAGCAGTCATATGAAAACCAAGGACTTTCCGTACGACAATCAATCTTCCTGAATGCTGTGTTCGGTGCGTTACGACCTGTAAGGTGGCAGACACGGCTTCCTATGGATAAAGGATGATAACCTAGTGGGGTCTCCCCATATACTCGACGGTACGTGGGAGCTCAAATCCGTACTAGACCACTATTGCGTCACGGAAGGAGGAACCACCCAACCTTGAGTGAACAAAGTGACTAGGTTTAACGACGCCAGAGCACGTCTCTAGCATAGACCTCTAAATGTGTGCGTTATGTTCCAATGCGTTTTTAGGTTCATTCAGTTCATTTTAAGGTTGATCTTGTATTAGGTTTCAGTTTTTAAGCCTTACCGTATGTAATCTCTCAAAATTCCTTAAATGCAAACTATATGCCAAAATATGTCATTTCATTCGATGAATGCTAGTTACGAGAGGGTTTGAGGGCTTTCACGCAAACGAAATGATCACAAAACAACAAATAACTTCCGTAATGCAGCTAATGGAAATTAACAAACTTTTCTTTGAGATCACTAATCACTAATCAAAATGAAAAGCTTCTAATTCTCATTAACTAATACAAAGCAAAGAGATTTTTTCTTTTATTGATGGCAAAGTGCATTAAACAAACTTTGAGAAATGATAACAAACAAATGTGGAAAACCAGTTGACCCCAAACAACTGTGATCTGTGTCCGGGTAGTGAAAAGAAATAGAAATAATGTCAAAATTGGTTCAACAACGATCACTTAAACAATCAACCAAAAGCAAGCAAAGAGGAAGGCTCAATCAAACCAATAGCAAGCAGTAGACGAACCTTTGCAAACGAGTAACCAAGCAAAGCTGATCTAACAAACTTGGAATAATAAAACTCGGTCACAAAGCAAAAAGGCAAGATTCGCTCAACAAAACTCACAAGAGAGTGCTTCAACCTCCAGAAAGTGAAGAATAAGTCATAAACCAAGTGAGAACAGCAGGGGATAGCAAGACCAACAGATTCAGGAGGCATAATTGAAGAAATTCAATTCTACAGGAATCAGCACGGGTGATACACAACAACAATGCGCTGATAAAGAACTACGCATAGCAACAATGCGATGTCAGCGCAAAAGTACACGCCTTACCCGCGATGGTCCGATTTACAAAACCGTCGCGACTGTTAGGTGTATTAACGCGATGAACAGGAGATCACAGAAAGGGGGTGTGCGATGACATCGCGATTGTTTAATTGTAAACCGCGATGATGTTCAAAAATAGCCACAATCAAGCCAAAAAATCCCAAACCAAGACAGTAAATCTTTAAACAAACAAGGCATCTCCCAGACCAAACCAGGAAACCAAGAAATAGAGAACTAATCCCCAAATTTTGAAAAGAGACCAAAAACAAAAACTCAAGGGAAAAATGAACAAAAAGGGACAAAGGCCAGCTCCAAGCTGTTTAGTCCATAAACCAAACCGGAGATTGACTGAAGTGGCGTTGATCTACTTCTCTAATGCCGAGCAATAGCGTTTCGAAGGCTGCCTGGCCGTGCTTCAGGCTCCGTCTAAAGTTTACAAATCAAACAACAAGGTAAACTCCCCAGTGGAGTCGCCAAATTATTGTGGAGGTAAATCCCCTATATGGACAGAGGCGATCCTTACTAGCCCAAATGGGGTCTAGCAACAATCAAACAACGCTAAAATGCAGGTTCCTAATTGCAAATCAAAGATCGATGATGAGGGCCTACCTGGATTCCAATGCTAGTACTTGTAGAAGAGTCGACGCTCCCATTCCTTTGCTCCGGCTGGTCACAATCCCCACGATCCTCGTGAACGAACACCTGCACATGCAAAGAACGATACAAACACAAGCATAAAATCCAATAGATGCAACTATATATCAGTCAGAAAGGATATAACTCAATCACCATTATAAAGACAATAAGAGTGGAACCATAATGATAGTCTTCTATTATTGATAAACAAAGAAGAATACAACCATAGTTCTGACGTCAAATCCTTCTCAAGAGGGTCCAGCCAGCAAGTTCCTCAAGCATTCACCCTTGAAGATAGATCTCCTAAGACAAAACTCTCTCACTCACAAGTTTACACAAGATCAAAACACTTCACAACCTTCCTTAAGCTCCCTAGCAATCCCACACTTGTCACACCAACTACCTATCAAGCTCACAACACTATCAGCAACACTCCAAACACTAAGAATTCCAAACTAGCAGCTCATAGCAATGGTGGAGGCTTAAATAGGAGAAGGAGTCTCCATGAATGGTGGGAAGATGAGCTTATCTCCAAGGAAGGTGGCTCAAATGATGAAACAGACATGCCAGAGAAGGGAGGGCGACATATACAAGGCCAACAACCAGGTCTGGAGTCATCTGGAAGGCCGGCTGTTAGAACAAACTCGCCCAGACTGGATCATCGCGGGTACATAACTGTACTGGAGCGCTGACATCGCTACTACATAACAGAGAAGGTCATGTCATTGCGATCAAATATAAGCAATAGTCGCGTTGTCTCATGAAATCCTACCATCGCGGGAATCACGTGTGCTTCCGCGATGGCAGCGCGTATGGTTTGTTTTGGAGCGCTCATTAGCGCGTTTATTTTGACAACAGTCGCGATGATGCAGAAACTTTGGCAAAGTGGGTCATTTGGCAACATTAGAGAGCATGAGCATGAATGATTTGGACTCATGACACAGTAGGAAGACTGGGATGAAGGCAGTGACAAATTACTGTGTAACAGGGTGGTTGTAGTCACCACAACACAATCAACTAAAGATAACTAAGTTTATTTCAACAAATCACAAGTTAGAATAATTAATTTTAAAGTTGAGATAAAGGAAAGGTTCTTGGGGTTATAGGTTGAATCTGCTTGACCTTTCTGAGCAATTCAAATAACAAAGGTCCAAAATTCCGTTCTCCAAATCTCCACACAAGTGAAGAAAAAATGCTTTGTTGAAATTTATCAAACACATAAATAAATAATATAAGCTAGTTATAAATGGATTTTAATTAATATCAAATAATTAATTTCATTAACCTTTTTTTAAGTAAGACCCATGGGATTTTAAATAAACAACCCTCACACAAGGAGTTACTTAACACTACACTTGATCACGAATTTCTCTATAACATATGGCAATCCACAATTTATTTATTAAAATATATATTAAAATAAAAATGCAAAGTGGTTTATTTATTACTTTAGTTAATTTATTTATTTGGGAAGGTGATACATAGAAGAATGATATTTACATTTCAAATTAAAAGTAACAAAAAGCATGATTCTCATCATCAATACCTTTATCACCCAATTTTGATTTCCTTTGACCTAAGCCACTCATTAATCTTAACTCTTCATCAAGGTCATATCGCAAAAGGAAAATCCAATTAGGATTTAAAGCCCACTCAAGACTAGGAAAAGCTTGCAAAAAAATGGCTTATGATCATGAAAAAATTATAAAGAACTAGGAAAAATATCCATACAATTCTCTAGCAGTCAAGTATAAATATTGGCCTTGGCCCTATCCTTCCGATATAGAACATTTATTCATATGGTTTTAAAGTAGTTCAAAATTGAATCATTTGTAGGAATTTTTAATGTATGGATATATTTATAGAAATGTTGCATCCATAATAGATTTCGATGTTTTTGAACAAACTATTGTGATATTTCATTGCAAAATAATTGCTAAAGAGAAAACTAAAATCTAAGACAAATTAATATGGAAATGCATCTATAAAGAAAAAAAGGAAATAAAAACGTTAACAAAAAAGTTAGGTAAAAGAAAAAAAATAATGGCACCATTAAAACATGAAAAATAGAAATTATGAATATGAAAATAAAAATGATAAGAAAATAATTTTTATAATTTGGGATCGAGATTCAAGATGCATAATTGTACATCCTCTATGATTTGTATTTAGGACTATGATCTTTTCACAAATTTTACGCCTTTGTGCTATTTTACACACTTCGATGGGATGTTAATAGGAAACCTATGATTTTATTAGTTTTCTCTAGAATGAAATTCATGATCACCAAGAAATATCTATTAAAAATGATAAAAAGTGTGCCAAGTCATTGAGAAAAAATATAAAAATGACTAAAATAAGCATAGATTGTAAGGGTAACCTAATATATGTATACAAAGATTAAACAAGGAGTTCACCTTGACTTGGAGTTAGTTTAGAATAAGAATCAACATTTTTTTAAAACACTTAGTGGCTAAAATTCTTCACTTGGTGAAGAGTATCATAATATCCCACTAATTCTTGGTAGTCAATGACTAAATGATTATCCTAATCGAGATTGTATTCCACAAAACAATGAGACTAAGAAGATTATTCATAAATTGTTACAAAATATTTTGTCACACCTCCCACACTTCCTTGTGACACACCTTGAAGTTCCCGCAACATGACCATCATGTAGTGTACTCATCTAGATATGTAGCTCAGATCCTCCTTAAAACACTGATGAAAAATGCCTGGAGCTCCCCTGAAGGAAATGGCTCTAAAACCCTAATTTTAGCATCATCACTCCCTTGATACTGAAAACCGCGATGGTCACTAGTTGCACTATACTATCCCTGTGATGCCATCGCACTTTTGGCTTGTATACCAACAATGATCCTTAAAAGGAAATTTTCCCAAATAGGACAAGAAGCCTCGAGATCTAGAGGCTTCTAGAACAACGAGTTGGAGGTTGTTCGACTTGGATGAGGTCGAGTTCTCTCAACTTTTTCTTTTGGTCCTATCCCTATGGGCTACCTCATTGATATGAGGGTCTTATCCTATCTTTGGAGAGATATTAAATCCATTTCCCTACCTATATATTCATCCTCTCCCATTCCAAAATGGTTGGTCTTTGGCTATCTGCACCCTTATGCTGAGATTGTGCCTACATGGTACTCTTTTGGCTTGGAGAAGGAGTGCTTGGAGAGCTTGAGCTTGGACTTAGAGATTCACTCAAGGAGATCTTATTGACATAAAGGCTTGGTTGTATGCTTCCTCCTTTATTCTCTTAATATATACAATTGTTGGTTCATTTTCCATAAATTTGTATGTTGATGTATCATTGATCTTAACACTCCTTGATTTGTTAAGTAGGTTACTTTCAATTATGCTATTTGTACTTGTATGTTTTGTTGTGTCTTGATCCCTTGTGAGCAATAGGACTGAGCCTGTGACACAAGTGATCCAGGGTCTTCAACAAAGGAGGATGTTGTAGTATCAGAATGAGGTAGGCCATCTTCCTCATCTCCTATTTCGGTTGTAACTTAGGGAAGTGTCTAGTAGATTTTCACGTAGGTTTCTTGTCCCACTCATTGGGCTAGAGGGATCGTCTCTATCTGGAGAGTGGGTTTCCTAGACAAAAAAATGGAGACTCCACTGGGGATGCTATAACCCTTTCCATCCAATCCTTTAATCAGATTCTATGATGAGTTTGACCAACCATTAGTTTCTTGGCTTGTTTGCTTTTCTGTAGTTATTTATACCCACGGGTTATTGCTTGAGGGCACTCAGTCTGTTATGGTCTTGAAGATTTTTTAGTTTTTCCTATTTTTCTCGTCCATCACATGTTGAGCCTTAATATTCACAATTGATTTTTTAATTACATTCCCGTTGATTATTCTTGCATCACCCTTTTTCCTATAACAAGCGCGATGATCCCAGAGGATAAGAAAAATTAGGGTTTTTCTTCTTGTTCTCAGTCATTTTTCCCTTTGTCAATGATTTTCTAGTGTGTCTACAGTGAATTTGTCTTCGTTGTTATGCTTGTATGATTACAATTGTCTCTTGACTTTGTTCATATGTGTTTTAAGCTTCATTGCTTTCTAGGGTTTCTAGGGCTTGTAGGTCACACTCCACTCATTGTTTGGTCTGTTTTTCTGAGATTGATTGCTCCCATTCAAGAGTCTTCCTGCATTCAAGGCATCTTTTTCAAGTTTCTTTTTGTTCATTGATGTGAAGTTGTTTTAATTAGTGTCGAGTCATGTTGATGCTTTGAAGGTTGATTTAGTTCCATTGTCAAGCATAGATTAAAAATTGTTTGCTTTGGTTGAACCAAAAGGAAGTACTTGTCTTCATTCTTATGTTTTGAAAAGAAAAGGTGAAATATTTTGTCATTTAAGTATTTTTGAGATATTTCTTGCATTCGAAATCATAAAGTGAAAGATATTTTCATTTTCATTGAGTTGATTGCAATTTCCTTTTCTCATTTCATTACTTGGCATTGATTGAAAGTAAAAGAAAATCATTATTGCATCTTAGTGAAAGGAAAGTGATTTTCATTTTTATAGGATTACATCTTGCCATTGCATTTGTTAGTGAAATGAAATATTAGACTTAGTTTTTACATTTAGCATTGGAAATATTGTGTTGATGAATTTTGCTTGTTTGATGCATTATTTGGTTGTTTCTCTTCCTTGGTTAGTTTAGCCTTCATCGAATGAAAAGATTCCATTTTCATCATATATTTGCATTATAGGAATAGGTGACATCGTTGAGCCATCAAATTGAAACTTAATCCAAGATAAACTTAAAATTTACCTCAATTAACCTAAGGAGAATTTGTCATTAACGCAAATATCTAGAGGTCTAGGCTAGAGACATGGTTTGACATATTTAAACATAACAATTGTCGTTAACTGCCTGCAGTGTATCCCAGGGGTGAAAGATATTCCTAGTATGGAAGTATATAGAAGGTTCTCCAGTACTTTCAAGAATATCGGAGGCACTTCAATATGATAGGTATATAGGGATGCTCTCTTCGAACGGTTCTGCATTGGACATCGCTAAGACGGACTTGTGCTCCCCGTACCATTGCGTATATATTGGGAGACCCCATTAGGTTTCTATCCTTTAGCCACAGGTAATTGAGTCAATGGCCTTGTAAATGGGATACATCGAACACAACATATAGTGAGATTGGCCATTGTATGTTAAGTCCTTGGTTTCAGTTGGGGTGTATATTGTGGTTTACAGATACTTGGTAAACTCTCTTTCTTAGTGATTACCCATTTTGATTTATTTGTTGTTTTGTGTCAATAAATTTAACTGCCAACGATAACATGTCAAACCCATGCAGTTGCTTCTTCGCCCAATATTGAGTAATTCCATGTAAATTTTAATTTTAATCATCCCTCAACAAACCATCTATTCTTCTTCTTCTCTTGAGAGAAAGTCATCGTGGCTGAACCATTGATTTCACCCTATAGTTCCCCTTCATTGTCTAATATTGAATGGTCCTGATAAGGAGTTCATCCGAAACTTGCTCAGTGACTTGAAGCTCAAGGTTTTGAACTTGGGATTGTCCCAATCATCCAACCCCTTGCTTCTCATACACAACCTTCAGATTCTTTGTCTCCTCAAGAGTTTGATCCAGAAACCCATGAGAGTCCAAAGAGGTTTGTCTTATATCCTTAGCATCCATTATTTGATCCTTTTGTGATATCTCCTCAGTGTCATTACAGTCCTTACGATCAACTTGGTGTTCCTTTGGAGTCATCTCCTCGTACATCTCAGATTCCTCCTTGCCAGCTCTTTCCACCCATGGCTTCAGAAGGTGAGATTCCAACCTCTCCTCAAGATCCTCTGGAAGTTTTCGCTACTCACACTCCTCATGTTGATGAAGAGCATGAATATGACTTCCCTCTAGAAGGATTTCCCTTTACGAGAACAGTTTCTTCTCAAACACTTCCTAAAACTAGTGGACCTATGCTTCCATATAGTTATACAACCTTAGCTCAACTAGTTTCAGGAACTCCCAGTGCTTCATCTTTGTACCAAAATCCTATTTTGTCATCAAATGTCATGTCTACTTCTTGTCCGTTTATCCAAAACGTGACCTCTCAAATTCCTATGCAAATTGTCGTTACATCAGTTCCTATTCAACCGACAATTTCGTTGCAACCTTTAATATCATTTCAACCTTCCATTCTGATACAACTAGATGTTTTGGTTCATGCGTCTGTAAGTTCCTCAGTCCCTCCGTCAAGTGGAAAAAATGTACCACCACCTTATTCACAGCTTGGGGGGGGAATCCAAACATTCCTCTTGTGTCAGGTGGAACCCATGTGAGTGGATCACAACCTCACATTGTTAGAGTCAATCAAGCTTATCTTGGTGGTATTCCTAACCTTGTTGGTCCATCTAGGATGGGTATTATCCAATATCAATAGCCTTACATGGCTCAGATACAAAATCCACCCTATATTCCACAAGCAGGACCTCATGTGCATCTTGGTAAATCTCCTATTCTGGGTGCATATGGTCAAATCTAATTCTAAACTTACCAATACCAACAGGGTATCTCTTAAGGAACTATCCAACAACCATTACATCAGCAAGGATAACCTTTGCAACAACAAGGGCAACCTTTGCAGCAATATCAATAGTCTTTACAACAACAAATGTAGTTTGTTCAACAACCCACTCAACCCTTGTATCCGCAAGGCCAACCTTTGCAGTAGCAAGGTCAACCCCTACAACAGCAAGCTCAACTTGTATATCAACAAGGTCAAACCTTGCAGACACAAGGTTAACCCCTACAACAATAGGGCCAATCACTTCACATCTAGGGTAAACAGATGCAACAACCGTACAATCCATATGCTGTGTATAATTCTTATCAACAGCCTATGGTAGGTTAATATCAACCCTACCCTAGACAAAATCCATCTTATGGTCAAGGTACCCCCCTGTAGGGGTAGAATCAAGTCCCCTACTATAAAAATCCTCCACTGTGGGGGTAGAATCCTTACCAACAAGGTTGGAACCCACAAGTTGGGCCTCCTCAAAGGCCTTACATACCCTTTAATCTACAGTTGCCATTTTTAACTACATTGGAACTGCCTGATGTCTCAAGACTTACTAATGATCCCATTCTTCATTCACCTTACTAGCCTCCAATTCCTACTAAAATTTTGAGAAATTTCCCTAACTTCAAAGGAAAACGTAAAGAGGACCCTCAAGCCCATGTGATGACATATCACTTATGGTGTTATTTTAATTCTTACGTTGAAGATTCTATCTATCTCTGCCTCTTTCAACGAACCTTGACAAGTTTTGTGCAAAATGGTATGTCGAGTTGCCTCAGGGTACTTATGTCGACTTTAACTCTTTGGTTATGGCCTTCCTCACCCATTTCCAATTTCCAGTTCATTATGAAATTGGTACTCATTTTCTCACATCTATGAAGCAACAAAATGCAACTCATATTTCTGATCATATCCATGAATGGAGACGTCGGTGTCACCTCATCAAATTCAAAATTCCTTGAGTTGTTAACTAAATGGTTCACCAAATCATTCGTAAAAAAAAATTGCTAAAGATATAGCAATGGGTGGATGTGTTACCGAGGATCAAGGTATTTCCTGCACGCCTAGTATTTAGACTTAGTCTATTCTGAATTTGGCACACTTTATGAAATGTTCCTTGATTATCCAATACCATCTTCAGGTCTGGCATCTTCAAAGTCTCTCGATGTACCATCTATTGATGGTATAATTAGATCAGTGTCTTAGACTTCCACAAAGACTTCTTTGAAGAAAAAATCTGTTTCAGATACTGGTTCTAATCATCCTTTGAAAAATCCATTAAATCCTAGTAAAACCTCCAAGGTCCATGCTGTCCAGTCTACCATGACAGATAAAGCCTCGAAAGGTAAGAAAAAGGGTAAAGTAAAATCCAATACTCTAAAACAGGATCCTCCCAAGTCATTTGCTGATGATGCCTCCAAATGAAAGCTGAAATATCCTTGCCTCATTTGTGAGGAAGACCATTATACCAAGGATTTTCTCCAATGTGCTGAATATAGTCATTTATTGAAAGGGATAACATGAGACTGCTCTAATCACTCAGCCTAATAACCAATGGAGTCTCGTGGACACTATGATTTTATGCCTCTGGTATCACAGTGGCACATCGTCTATAGTCGCGTATTATGGAATCCCATGGGTGATCATTTCTAGATTGTGTTCCATCTCCACCATGGGATTTTCTCCTTCCTCATAGGGAGCATCTTCTACCTAATGTGCTACTCATCGTGCTATTGGCGACATGCCAGGAGGCTTTCTAGTCCAACATCTGCACATTTATCACAAGTTAAATCAAAGATACACTTTCACAAAAAAATCATAAAACTTGAAAAATCCAAAAACAAGTTTTACCTGCAATAGTCCATTGTTCCCCCAATGGAAGAGGTAGATCTGGATCCCATTTAAAATCTCTGCCTACATAGGCATAGTTGTCCACAACGATTAGTTGGTGATGAAACCAACTAAAAAACTGCAGAGGGAAATGCATTTGCTAATCACCTCCTCCACGAGGCATGAGTTCACTCCATCTGACTAGCCTCGGAGCTTGTGGAGTAGGATCCAGTACTTTTGTCCATTTATACCAAAATAGGGGCACTTGTTCTAGAAAAAAAGTGACCAGAATCGAACCGAAGCCAAACTGTTTCAAGTGTCCTCGCTTACATTTGGTCAATTTTCTCTTCATATTGATCAGTAACCCCTCACACCAGTTGAATACTGTTGGAGTGAGACATTCTACTGCATACTAGAATTAAGATTTTGAAATCTGGTGTAAAGCCTATTATTGGGAACGAGTTCCCCCAAGAGCTGGTTTTGGGGCTAAAAGCCCAAGTTTTGGGGTAGAAGGCCCAAATTTTGTAATAAAGATGTAAATCCTCCACATTTTGTGGTCATGGAGTGCGAAGAGGTCAAAGGGTTTTCTACCCTTATTTTGTGAAGTCTCATGTCAGCTGTAAAGATCTAGCCATGGTCTGCGGCCCATGGGATTGTATAAAAAGGGCTTCTTAGAAGAGTCTAAGAGGTAGTATTAGAGAAAAGAAAGTAAGAAGGATTTTGTGGTAAGAAGTTCTAAGTGTTCTCTAGTCTTACCGTAGGTAGAGGCTCTGCAGTTGAGTGTAAAGACACCTAGGGTGGAAGTTCGTAGCTAAGTGGCATACCCCTGCAGCTGTGTGCACAGGGTGGATCGAGTATGTACTGAACTTGAGATATCAATAAAGAGAATTAATTTCCAAATAACTATGTATTTTATCTCCGTTTAATGCATCTAATTATGTTATGATATGATATGGGTTTACATTATAATGCTTATTTAATGCGTTAATGTATTCGATTATGTCTATTAAATGAATGCAAGCAAGAATAAAGGATTACGCGAAGGTAGCTATAAATGCATGGTAGATTAGGTAACACTTAAGATAGCTTGGGAACTTATAGAGTAACGCGGTCATAGAGGCGCGTAAGTGCCTGGACCTTGGGTTAGAGCTGCGTGAATATCAGTTGGGTATCATCGTAGAGGTACTAAAGGATAGGAGAGAAGGAATATCAATAAGCCCTAGAAGCTTATCGATCTACATGAAGGTAGGATCAGGAAGCATAGATCGACATCATGACCATCTCAGGGTGCGGAAACTTGGTTCCTGCATCCCCCCATACTGCTTCAGGTGAGACTTCAGTCATCACTTTGCAGGTTGATGCTGAAAGGGCCAGTAGTGTAGGGACTTGCTTGGCTGACTAACGTTGAACGTGGTTCAGGGCCCATCAAGCCAACAAATGGTTCTGTTGCCGGGACAGGGATCTGCATGAGAGATGTGTGATGTCGTATCATTGGAATCCAACTAAGAAAGAAATTGAAACCTTGTTGGATAGAAAGATCCACGAATTCACAGTGCAAGAAAACAAGAATACATGATTGGTGAAAGAACAGTGGTTAGACAGATACGTGTATTTATAAATACAAAATATCTTCTTTCGTTCCTTTTTGTTGAGTTATATGAGTGGATCTTGAGGTTGGCAGATGGTTAAGGAAGGTGGAGGCTTGTCAAGACGATTGTTTAGACACCGGAGCTAGTAAGGAGGTTAAAAGCTTATGAAGATAAGATTGCACACACTGTTGACCATTGGCTTGACTACATCATAGGAGGACTTGTGACTAAGTTTACGGTCGATACCTCTGTCAATTACAATGAATCAGAGCACTGTGTCTTCAAAGGACCATGAGGTAAGTATTTAAAACCATTGAATACTTGGATTAAGATTCTCTTGTGTGAACAATGGGTTATGAAGTTATCTTGATGTTTAGAGCTACGTGAAGCAGAAAACCTTTTAGGGACGTGTTAGCACTTGAGATTTCACCCTAGGCTGAGGAAGGTAAACCTTCAAGGCAACATCAAACCATTTCACCTCGTAGCTATCCCTACGGGGTATGAGAAGGCTCTCTCCGGTCAATCTCAGTAAAATATTTCAATGGACAGAGATGACCAATACAGTGACACTGATATTAGGCTAGTAAACCGATTAAAAGGTTGATTTGGGGGTTTTTGGGGTTTTTTTTGGTGGCAAATTGAGGATCTGCAATTTTAGGGTGCGGGGATTTGACACAGTTTCTGCAGGTGGGTCTTTGGGGCAAGATAGGAATTTGTGTTGATGCCTTTAGCTGAGATGGATGATCAAGGAAGAATGATAAGAAGGCTAAAGAGGGCAAACAATGACTTTGAATCCTCTCTAGACAGTGGAAAACATAAACATTAAACAAATTTGAAAGCTGAGCATGGCAAGCATGAATTCAAACTTTATCACTTCATTTGTTTAATAAGCTGCAGCAAAGAAAGAGATGGAACACATAAACACACTTACAATTACAATAAGAGACACACCATCAACACAAGAGTCCACAATAATCCCAATGATGTCTGCAAAACCCTGGTCTTCCTTTTCCTCAAATTGCAGAGATACAAGTAAAATATACAATAGGAGCTTCTCCCTCAAGAGTCCAACCATGAAAATGAGCAAGAGAAGGCATAATATAGATGATCTAACTCCTTTCCCCACCTCTAGGGGTCGAGCTCAGCTTCCTAGGAGCTGTTTCAACTAATTCTAAACTGAGCACTAGATAATAGGCAGTCAAAACAACTTGCCTCTATAAGCTAGGAAACCAATCCATTCATTAAATATTTACCCTTTACATGAATGAATCTTCTAGAAGTGTTAAACAAGAGTAAAAGTGTCTTAGAGTTACAATAATTACATCAAAGATAATCATCTTCCACCCCAAAAAGTCAAACTGAGTCAAATCTGTGTTTCTGGGCTGTACAGTGCAATCTGGCAAAAAACTGCCTGACTGGTCGCGCCCCTGCCTGACTGGTCGCGCCCCTTTGGAGCTCTGTTTGGGGTACTTTAAGGTGGAAAAATTGAGTAAAAGTGGGCTTTTTGGAAAGGTCTGTGAGTCTACTTTCCAACCCAACTGGAATTTTTGAATTTGGAGTTGATTTGACCCCTCAAACGTCATTTCTCCCAAGACAGCTTTCTGCAACTCAAAATAGGGGCAGAAAGTCAAAAATTGCATGTATTTTGAGCTTTTGGAAGCCCAAATCTCCATAAAATCTGAAACCCATCCATAGGAAAGTGTATTTTTGCATGAAAATTCCAAAAATGCAAAGTTTTCCCCGTTCTGAGTTGCCCCCATGTATGGTCACGCGCGGGGTGAGACCAGTCAAATTCCCAAAAATGCCAAAAATGCTTAAAAACTCTCAAAATTTCTTGGGTTTGCTGCTAGGAGGATGCTAATGAGTATCATGGTGAGTGAGAGAGGCCTCAGCCAAGATACGGAGGGGATTTGGCCTCTTTCTCATTTTTTGTGCCTTGGCCAACCACCTTGGATCCTGCGATTGTAATTTTGACATTTCTCTAAAACCATGACACCTGTGCAAAAAGTGAAGGAGGTTTTTCTTCTTTGGCATGTTGTGGACAAAAAACTCTCTCATTTTTCCAAAATTCATATTTTATTTCTCTGAAACATCATTTGAGTGCAACTTGTCCCGACGTGTGAAACAAGGAATTTTGTCGAAATGGAGCGAGATGAAGGGGATAGGGGGCTTCTAAATTCTTGGGGAAATTTTTGGGAGTGGGGAGGGATGTTAGGAAGCAAGGGAAAGTGGAATCTAAAAGATTGAGTGAGGGGAAGGGGTCCAAAAGGGAAAAACACAGGCCAAACCTAGAAAATTGCCAGATTGTAGCTAGAAACTAGGGTTTGTGCAAAAATGAGGAATTTGGCGGATCTAAGGGATGGGAAGTGTTTGATAAGGTACTTTAACGATAGGGGAAGGTTTATGAACATCAGGATATGAGTTTTGCTGATTATTAAGCCGCCCAAGAGAAATTGCCTTCAAAACCCTAGGAGAGGGAAATGACCTTGCCAAGGCACAACTGAAGCATGAACAAGATGTAAAATGACTCATTTGACACTGACATGATAATGACAACCCTCTGAATGATGATAGGCTCAGCTGAATGATGACATGGACTGACATTTGGGCAAACCCTACACCTAATGCCTAGTGACCAAATTTTGCTTGACGACTCACCGAAATGACAAAATTTGACCTTGACACTTCAAAATCACTTTGTAAGAGCATGTTTGATCACTGGAGGAAGGCTGTAAAGACTGACACTAACATTGGCTCCAATGGGGATGGTAGCTCCTTGGAGGTGCCAAGAACCTTAGAACTCTGGGAGAGCAGACCAGTGCCTTACAATTCTTGGGAAATGGAGTCAAAAACTCAAGCTGAAATGCATGACTGAAAACTGACACAAACTAACTTAACAACAAGACTGAAAATTGACCCACAAAGGACTCATAACTCAACTAAAAACTGACTCAATACTTAAACACAACCGACAAACTGAAAATGATGCCCAAAGTGGAGCTTATTCATCACAACCTACTCTAACAGTTTCATTCATGATCGGGTCAAGTGAAATGAAACAACCAATGGAACCAAGCAAGTATCCGATCTGCTGTTCGAATTCTCCACAAGTTATCGCTTATGAATAACAAGAGAGAACTACTGAAAGGCAACTCCCATGACAACTTAGAAACAGATCTGTGGAATGATATGAATTCTCTATCCATCTCCAAAAACACTGCATAAGGATCTTGAAATTCATGCACATTGGAACTTAGCTCATCCAATGGATTACTTCTCGTTTCCTCATATGAATGCAAATTGTGATCTGAGCCTTGTGACGAGACCTCTGCTGAAAATGACAAAGAAACTGACTGCCGGATCAAATTCATATCAGCACATGTTTCAAGCTCACATGTGGTCAATGGAGAAAGACTTTGACTACAAACCTCATCCAAAACATCAGCAATCGGATCATGAAAAGCTTGAAAAGACCGTTGCAACCCATTTTCTATTGGTTCCAATGTGATTACATGATTGCCTACATGTTGCTCATTCTTCACTGAAGATGGACTATGCAAATTTCCCTTCAAATACTGAAATGATTCAAAACAGAAAGGTAGGGAACCTTCTTGTATCATTTGATCAAATATGTCAGCTTCCATGCTTTCATCTGCAACTTGACAACCAATGGCATTTGGGGGCTGCAAATCTGAATATGAGAAGTCTTGAACAAGGTTTTTATTGCCTTCAAGATGGTCTAGATCAAGACTTGTTGACAGCTGATTTCTAATTTCATGGAAGTTGTCTCTAATGAACTGACATGAATCAAAACAAAAAGGCAAAGATCCGCCACTTACTTCAAACTGTGCTGCACTTTCCTCGTCAATGTCATAGCTGATATGTGATGGCTGAACATTGTATTCAAGCTGCTGAAAATGAACTTTTTCCTTCCACAAACTAGCTGCTTGTTTGATTGCAAAATTAGCCTTTGTTTGGAGAACATAATCATCATCATACTGATCAAAACGAGGCAAATCATCACTATAAAACACATCATCAAGCATGCATGTCATATCAATAGATATCTCTTCTCCAAGGTGATCTACAAAACAATCATTATCAGATCTATGACAACTAGGATAAGAAACAAAATGTTTTGGATCAACAACTTATTCTTCTTCAATCAGCGAGCCATGAGCTTGAACATCATAAGCATTTCTCACTTTGATTTTGTCAATCATTTTTTCCACTGCACTTACCAAAATGTCAAGCTTTACCTCTAGAGATGTTGATTCGGCCAGATCTATGTTTTTCATCTCTTCTTCCTTCATCCTTGCCCTTCGGATCAGCAGATGTGCCTCTACACTTACTGCACTGTTTTGCATCTCGTGAAGTGTTGCAATATCCCTTTCTCTTAGCTGAAACTCCATCTCCGGATCAAAGGCACCCGGATAGTGTAAGAGAGCAGATCTAGTAGTAGGCCTTATATCAACTGGCATTGAATAATAAACTTGGTTAAATCTGACTGAAAACTGTTGTACTGTCTCACCTGGCAATCTTTTCAGCTGGTTATACTCTTCTACAATCAAGAAAAGGTTCTGCCCAATCATCCACCTATCGAGAAAAACTTTGACGAACTGCTGGAAATCTGAGATGCTTGCATCGGGCAGGGTTTTGAACCAACTCTTCACTTTGGCTTGCAAAGAAAGAGCAAAAAGCCTTATACTAGCATCTTCTTCATCAACTTCAAAAAGATCTAGAAAATTCTCAAAATTCTGGACATGTTGCTCAGCGTTGACATTCTTACATTCACCATCAAACATCGGCAAGTATAGATCATAGTTTTTGGGAAAAGCATGAAGAACAGAAGGTAAAACAAGAGGTTTATACCGATCTGGAATTTTACAAGGTATAGGGGTATGTACAGCAGGTATAGGTTCATCACAAAATTCGGAAAAAGGATCTTGATCAAGCTCAAAAGCATGCAAATCTTTGGTATTCACAATCTTCAAAGGGAAAGAATCAACGACAGGCCAAGGATCTTTTCTCAAGCATAATATACTTTGCAAAGCCTTCTTGACATTCTTGGGAAAAGAGAAGAAATAATTTATGACAAAGAACAAAATGTCTTGGATAAAATTCCAACTTGAATACCTGATATGTCCATGTTGTCCTTTCATGTTTTTGTTGGTCGGGATCATCCTCCAGTGGAGTCTTTGGATCTGATCTGTAAAATGATTTAGAGTCGCCAAGTGAATCATTTCAGCCTGTCAAGTGTCTGATCGTTGTTCACCATCAAAAATCAGATCTGAACTTGATACATGTACTGGGGTAAAGTGTCAATGAAGAGCTACGTTCACAAGCTCACAGAGATTGACTGAAGCAGCGTTTATCTACTAACGCTGATGTAAAACAAGAGCGTTTTCGAAGGCTACCTGGCGTAACTTCAGGCTCCGTCTAAGACTTATGAAATAACACGTCAATGAGAAAACGATCAGTTGTTCTCCCCAGTATGGTCGCCACTATGTTAGCACTTGAGATTTCACCCTAGGCTGAGGAAGGTAAACCTTCAAGGCAACATCAAACCATTTCACCTCGTAGCTAGCCCTACGAGGTATGAGAAGGCTCTCTCCGGTCAATCTCAGTAAAATATTTCAATGGACAGAGATGACCAATACAGTGACACTGATATTAGGCTAGTAAACCGATTAAAAGGTTGATTTGGGGGTTTTTGGGGTTTTTTTTGGTGGCAAATTGAGGATCTGCAATTTTAGGGTGCGGGGATTTGACACAGTTTCTGCAGGTGGGTCTTTGGGGCAAGATAGGAATTTGTGCTAATGCCTTTAGCTGAGATGGATGATCAAGGAAGAATGATAAGAAGGCTAAAGAGGGCAAACAATGACTTTGAATCCTCTCTAGACAGTGGAAAACATAAACATTAAACAAATTTGAAAGCTGAGCATGGCAAGCATGAATTCAAAGTTTATCACTTCATTTGTTTAATAAGCTGCAATAAAGAAAGAGATGGAACACATAAACAAACTTACAATTACAATAAGAGACACACCATCAACACAAGAGTCCACAAGAATCCCAATGATGTCTGCAAAACCCTGGTCTTCCTTTTCCTCAAATTGCAGAGATACAAGTAAAATATACAATAGGAGCTTCTCCCTCAAGAGTACAACCATGAAAATGAGCAAGAGAAGGCATAATATAGATGATATAACTCCTTTCCCCACCTCTAGGGGTCGAGCTCAGTTTCCTAGGAGCTGTTTCAACTAATTCTAAACTGAGCACTAGATAATAGGCAATCAAAACAACTTGCCTCTATAAGCTAGGAAACCAATCCATTCATTAAATATTTACCCTTTACATGAATGGATCTTCTAGAAGTGTTAAACAAGAGTAAAAGTGTCTTAGAGTTACAATAATTACATCAAAGATAATCATATTCCACCCCAAAAAGTCAAATTGAGTCAAATCTGCGTTTTTGGGCTGTACAGTGCAATCTGGCAAAAAACTGCCTGACTGGTCGCGCGCCCTGCCTGACTGGTCGCGCCCCTTTGGAGCTCTGTTTGGGGTACTTGCAGGTGGCAAAATTGAATAAACGTGTTCTGGTTGGAAAGGTCTGTGAGTCTACTTTCCAACCCAACTTGAATTTTTGAATTTGGAGTTGATTTGACCCCTCAAAAGTCATTTCTCCCAAGACAGCTTTCTGCAACTCAAAATAGGGGCAGAAAGTCAAAAATTGCATGTATTTTGAGCTTTTGGAAGCCCAAATCTCCATAAAATCTGAAACCCATCCATAGGCAAGTGTACTTTTGCATGAAAATTCCAAAAATGCAAAGTTTTCCCCGTTCTGAGTTGCCCCCATGTATGGTCGCGCGCGGGGTGAGACCAGTCAAATGGCCAAAACTTGTAAAATTCCCAAAAATGCCAAAAATGCTTCAAAACTCTCAAAATTTCTTGGGTTTGCTACTACGAGGATGCTAATGAGTATCATGGTGAGTGAGAGAGGTCTCAGCCAAGATACGGAGGGGATTTGGCCTCTTTCTCATTTTTTGTGCCTTGGGCAACCGCCTTGGATCCGGCGATTGTAATTTTGACATTTCTCTAAAACCATGACACCTGTACAAAACGTGAAGGAGGTTTTTCTTCTTTGGCATGTTGTGGACAAAAAAATCTCCCATTTTTTCCAAAAATCATCTTTTATTGCTCTGAAACATCATTTGAGTGCAACTTGTCCCGACGTGTGAAACAGGGAATTTTGTCGAAATGGAGCGAGATGAAGGGGATAGGGGGCTTCTAACTTCTTGGGGAAATTTTTGGGAGTGGGGAGGGATGTTAGGAAGTAGGGGAAAGTGGAATCTCAGAGATTGAGTGAGGGGAAGGGGTCCAAAAGGGCAAAACACAGGCCAAACCTAGACAATTGCCAAATTGTAGCTAGAAACTAGGGTTTGTGCAAAAATGAGGAATTTGGAGGATCTAAGGGATGGGAAGTGTTTGATAAGGTACTTTAAGGATAGGGGAAGGTGTATGAACATCAGGATATGAGTTTTGCTGATTATTAAGCCGCCCCAGAGAAATTGCCTTCAAAACCCTAGGAGAGGGAAATGACCTTGCCAAGGCACAACTGAAGCATGAACAAGATGTAAAATGACTCATTTGACACTGACATGATAATGACAACCCTCTGAATGATGATAGGCTCAGCTGAATGATGACATGGACTGACATTTGGGCAAACCCTAGACCTAATGCCTAGTGACCAAATTTTGCTTGAAGACTCACTGAAATGACAAAATTGGACCTTGACACTTCAAAATCACTTTGTAAGAGCATGTTTGATCACTGGAGGAAGGCTATAAAGACTGACACTAACAGGACGAAGGAAGAAAAGTTCCTGGGTATAGCCCACTGATCAGACCCCGTTTAAGTGATGACGAAGGAACAATGCAAATTTCTCCCCTGAGCGCTAGTAAGTTGATAACACAAGGGTTCCTGCGAATACCTACACTGCCTCCACCCTCATCACATCCATCCACACCACCTCCATCCTCGCCTCCACCACTCACACCATCACCCACACCACCACCACCTCCATTGTTAAATATGGCAAATTCTATAAAACTACCTGTATTCAAGGGCATAGGGAATGAGGACCCGAACCAATTTTGGTTCATCATAAAGGCTGTATGGCAAGCTTAGGGTTTTGCGGATGATCACATGAATAAGGCGATGTTGGTTAGTGATTTTCAGGATTGCACGCTAACCTGGTACATCAAGTACTCTAATGAAAACCACACAACTATGCTGGTAGAGATCCAGACTGCATTGAATAAAGAATTTAGTAGGCCTAAGTTTGAAGTGTAGTCGATTGTGGGATTCAAGGAAATCATGATGAAACCAAGTGAGACCCCTTAGGAGTTAGATCAGAGATTGAAGTGTAAAATCCGATAAGCCAATGTGAATTTGATGGATGGGTAGCACCGCGAGTGGTTCGTGGCTTCGCTCCTACCTCACCTAAGGGTTGCACTGTCACAATAGAAGATTACAACTCAGGTAGAAGCCTTGGATATTGCAATGAGAATGCATGAAACTCTAATGCAAGATTTGAATCTGGGGGTTTAGTAGATTCATGAACAGTTGCAAAACCTTTGTCTCGAAATGCAAAGTCTGAAGTAGGACAAAACTTCTCAGCCAGAGGTGTGCAAAGAGGTTGGTGCATAAAATGCAAGGGTCAGGGGCATGCCAAGGATCACTACCCAGTGTTCACAAACTACATTGCAGTAGGAGGACCAATTCCTCTACGATCGGAGGTCGCAACAGGGCCAAGTGAAGGGCCTACACTATGGTGTGTTATATGTCAGGTAGCAGGGAAACACACGACTAATAATTTCCATTTGCTACAGAAATTTGTACAAACACCACAACAACTGATCTGAAATGATCATATGTTAAAACTGATATAGAATTGATTATGCCATTAATGAATAGAATGTTAACTGAAAGTGCTAAAATCGTGAGAAATGATTGAGAAGAAGACTTTACGATAGATGAGAAAACATAAGCAAGATGAAAAACAAAAGTGAAAATAGAAAAAACACAGCAATACCAGACAACAATATTGATTACAGAGTTTGTCCCTGATTGACTACATCTCTGGGTCTGCTTTCAAGATGGGTGACCGCTTTATTAGGATTGAAACCAAAGAGGTCAATTACACAACAATTTTACCAAACTGAATGTGCACAAAGATGCTTCTGGTCACTGTCATGAGAAAGCTCTCTAAACCAGCTTTCCAACACCTATCATGGTTTCCAATTCCGACTTAGGATGCTCTTGTTACACTGAAAACAAAATCGACTACAACCTCCAGAACCTGCATACAAAACCCAAAACCACTCCCTCCTTCAATCAGCATAAACACAAACTTTTATAACCCTGTAGATTCACTCTAACTTCTTCATCCAAGTTTTAGTAATAAGCTGCTTCTAATTTTGGTTTATAAGGTTTGGTCTAGTTGTGATTTGCCACCTTAGGATAAGTTACAAGGTGCTTGAATTAGTGTTAATGCGAAAATACAACAAAATCCTGAAAATAGACTATATATTAAACAAAAACCATTAGTTTTTATGCCACTGGGTGGAGGAAGCATTGAAAATGCATTTGAATGTAGGTGGATAACCCCGACATTTTGGGCTCTGTCGGTTTCGGCATAGACATCTGACGGAAAACTGTCGGTGACTTTCCTGTTCACATGCTGACCGTAACTCCTGATGGTTAACAACCTCATTGACACCTCCGCTACGGTTAAGTTCTACCATGGTATACACATACAACTGTTCACATTGTCGATGCGGTTACGGCTGTGTTCAAATCAACTCCCGACGGTTATCGTTTGTCTGCTCACTTGTCCACATTTCCGTGCGGTTACTTTGTCTTCTCACATGAGCTGCGGTCCCTATGTGGTCTCCTCCATAGTTAGGACTATGTATATGATTCAGATGGTCTTATAATGTTTATTATATGCTAAGAGGTTTTTTAACATAGGCTTATATATGTTTATTACATAGTTTGTATTGCAATCTAGTCTGATAAGTATAGGTCTTAGGTTTTCAACACAATAGCTTTTATATATAGGTTTTGATAATTCAATGTATGGATTTAGGTTTGATGTATTTAAAATACATTTGTTTTGTAATGTTTGGTGTATGTATAGGTTAGGGTTTAATATAGGTTTAGGACTTTACATCAAAACCATTTACAACCAACTGTCACCAAGCAACATTAGCAACAAAAGTCACATGATGAAAAACCCGTCAACACCAAAACCTACGAGTGGACAACAACCACATGTCAAAAATCATATCCTGGTGGAACTAATGACAACACTTGTCGAAAACCATATCCTGGCAGAATTGACGAAGACCTCATGTTGACAACCATATCCTGGCGGAATTGATGACAACCTCATGTTGATAACCAGGTACAAAACCATATCAACTGAACACCATGAAAAACCATAGACATCACCTAAATAACCTGAACCATAATCAACACTATCAAAGCTGAATGACACCGAATTGAATGCTGATGACGAAACTAAAATTGTGTAACTGATCTAATGAGATCATCCTGGATCAATCGTTTCCACTTGAAAGATTTTGGACCAAAACGTTTGACTAGACAGATAGTAAATTAGGTAGAGCTCCCTCACTCTCCACCTTTACTTGATGATGTACCAATACATTCAATCAAACACCTGCAAGTGATGACCTTGATGATGCTGACCATGGAACATTTTGATTCTGTGACCTGTTCCATCCATCTGCAATATGAACAACTTGCGACGATGGTCAAACAACATGTTATGAATATAGCAATTGATTTATTTCCATGAAACACCATGAGTTAGTGATTCATAATCATCCTTGAAAGTAGTCTCTACAAGATATTGTTCAATGCCATTGACATGTATTAACAATCTATTTTGTGGAATGATAGAGACAATCAAATATATTCTTAACATCAAACTAGTTATACTTTCCTAATTCCTGATTACTAAGTGAACATGCTGCAATAAACCCATCAAACTGTACGGTGACAACTGCTGCAACTTAGTTTGATTTTGAAAGTATTGAATTAGCTTTTGATTTGTTTGAATCACTATTTCCTCATTTATTAAATGATGTTTCCATTGATTAGCACTTTCCCCTGATGCATAAGTTTCCCTTAGATACTTTGACACTACTTTAGAAAAGGCTTTAATATGAAAACAAATAGACTTCCTCTCCACTTGAAAAGAGGCTTCCATACTATTTGAAACATGAATTGGTGACATAATACAAGAGAAATTTAATACCGACTTTCCCCAATACTGGCCTGCATCCCTGTAACTATTAATTTCCAAACTTGGACTGAATTTATTCATTCTGACATTAGGAAGAGGAACTTTAGGCATCAATTATAATTCATGTTGTATTCCCTGCTTATGAGTAAGATGTTTGGTTTCTTTAAATAGAACTTGAAAAGTTTCTACCTCTTTGATCAAGCTATCTTTAAGTTGAGACTCATAACCTGAACAAACATCATGTTGCTTCTTATGTTGTTCCTTTTCACACATGATTACAAATCTTTTATTTGAACTTATTAATCGCTTCATCTGATTAGAAGCAACTAAATTCAAGTGATTTTTGTTTTGATGTGCCCTGACAATATATTCAACCCCATCTTTGTTAAGGTGATATTTATGCTCTCTCCTATAAGACACTGCATCACGATCATAAAGGTAAGGACTTTCTAAGACAACTCCACATATGTCTACTGGAACCACATCTAATTCCACTTCATCAATGTAATTAGCTGTAATGGAAAATCTTAATCGACACTGTTTTGAGAATTTTATCTGAGTTGATTTATTTAGCCATCCTAATAGGTAAGGTTTTGGATAATTCTGTGTCTCCAAACCCAAATTCTTAACTAAATATTCAGATATTATATTGGCCTCTGATCCACTGTCAAACATTGTATCTATCTTTGTGTGCTAAGAAGTTATCCTTATGTTAAACAATTCAACTCTTTTATCCTCATTTGAAGGATTTATATTTGATGAAGATGCAATAGTATTCAAACTTGAACCAGTGTCAAAAGTTTTACCTATCGTAACCATGGCAGTTATCCTCCTTTCATCACTTTAATCTGAACCTAGATCTTGATGGACTGCTGCAATTGCCTTCTTTTATTCCTTCTCCTTAAGGAACTTTTGTGGCTTAAGTTCTGGATGAATTTTCCAAAAATTAGATTCATCATGACTGATTCTCTGGCAATGAGAACAAGTAGGTCTTTCCTTTTGAGCTATCGTTGATTTCTTTCTCTTCGAATTGTTATTCCCCTTACTATCATTGGAATCTTTGATTTCCAACTCTTTGGATGATTGCAATGAAAACTTGAATGGTTTGCCACGTGATTCAATATGTATGACCTAAACACACACTTCATCAAAATCATCAGGATTAAACATCAATAATGTATGCTGCAAATATGAATGTAAATTGCTGATTTATTTTAATAAAGTTTCACGTGTATCCAGTGAAATACCAAGCGCAAATGCTTTCTTTCTGAACTACTGAGTAAAATCTTGAACACTCTACCCTTTACCTTTCCACAGATGTTGCCAATCAATAGCATCTTGCTGCATGTATCCTAAAGGATAGAATTCTTTCCTAAAAGATTTTAAAAAATTAGACCATGAAGAGATGTCTTTTCATTTTTGCTTTACATCTATCTGAGTTTTACTTTCCCACCAGATTAAAGTTGTTCCCCCCATCCTAAGTGTATCTAACTGAATTTTCATTTTATCATCAGAAATGTTCTGAATACGACAATACACTTCTAACTACTTAATCCAGTTATCTAGATTTTCAGGATTCATTTGGCCATCATAAATAGGTAACTCAAATTTTACATCAAGTTTCAAAAGAGATGTTTTCTTAGGTTCTTTTCTATTTCAGATTCAACATTGGAAGAAGATGAAGATGATGATGATGATGGGGATGATGGAGGTGAAAGTGGTTTATCAGCCTTGCCTTTACCTTTGTCCTTCTTCGATGTATTTGAAGAAGAGGCTTCATCTCTCACCTTTCTTGTCTTCGTAGAGTTCTCCCAACATCTGCTGCATAGTTAAGAATGCCTGTTGAAACTGTTCATCGCTCATCTTAGTTTCAGTAGTTTCACCTACATCAGATCCTATCATGGTCGACTTATGAATGACTCTTCGCTTTCCAATCTCTGGATCAATCTGCTCGAGGATTCCTTCTGCATGTTGTGACTTTGACCTGGTTAACATTCAATGGCAATTTCTACAAATGCAACCTACTCTGATACCAAATTATATGATCTGAAATGATCATATGTTAAAACTGATGTAGAATTGATTATGTCATCAATGAATAAAATGTTAATTGAAAGTTCTGAAATCATGAGAACTTCTTGAGAAGAATACTTTATGATAGATGAGAAAACATAAGCAAGATGAAAAATAGAAGTGAAAATAGAAAAAACACAGCGATACTAGACAGCAAGATTGATTACGAGGTTCGTCCTTGATGGACTACGTCTCTGGGTCCTCTTTTAATATGGGCAACCGTTTTATTAGGATTGAGACAAAATAGGTTGATTACATAGAAATTTGACCAAACTGAATGTGCACATAGGAACTTCTGGTTACTATCATGAGAAATCTCCTTGAACCAGATTTCCAACACCTATCATGATTTCCAATCCCAACTCTGGATGCTCCTGTTACACTGAAAACAATATCGACTATAACCTCTAGAACCTGCATACAAAACCAAAAACCACTCCCTCCTTCAATGAGCACAAACACGACCTTTTATAACCCTGTAGATTCACTCTAACTTCTTCATCCAAGTTTTAGGAATGAACTACTTCTAATGTTGGTTTATAAGGTTTGGTCTAGTTGTGATTTTCCACCTTAGGATAAGTAACAAGGTGGTTGAATTAGTGTTAATGCAAAAACACAACGAAAACCCACAAATAGACTATATATTAAACAAAAGCCATTAGCTATTATGTCACCGGGTGGAGGAAGTGCTGCAGCGCATGTGAACACCAGTGGATAACCCCAGCGGTTTGGGCTTCGGCGCTTCTGGCGTAGACATCTGACAGACAACTGTTGATGGTTGTCCCATTCACATGCTAACCGTAACTCCCGACTGTTAACAACCTCCACTGTGGTTGACACCTCCGCTATAGTAAGTTCTGCCATGGTCTACACATACAGTTTTCACATTGTTGATGCGGTTACGGTTGTGGTCAGATGAACTCCTGATAGTTATCGTTTGTCTACTCACCTCTCCACTTTTCTGCGTGGTTACCTTGTCTGCTCACATGAGCAGTTTTCCTGCTACGGTCTCCTAAGTAGTTAGGATTGTGCATATGATTTGGATTGTTTTATAATGTTTATTATATGCCGAAATGTATTTTAACATAGGCTTATGTATGTTTATTACATAGTTTGTATTGCAATGTGGTCCGGTAAGTATAGGTCTTAGGTTTTTAGCACAATAGGTTTTATATATAGGTTTTGACAATTCAATGTATGGATTTAGGTTTGATGTATTTAAAATACATTTGTTTTGTAATGTTTGGTGTAGGTATAGGTTAGGGTTTAGTATAGGTTTACACCTTTACATCAAAACCATTTACAACCAATTGTCACCAAGCGAAATTAGCAGCAAACGTCACATGACGACAAACCTATCGACACCAAAACCTGCAAGTGGACGACAACCATGTGTCAACAACCATATCCTGGCGGAACCAATGACAAAACTTGTCGACAACCATATCCTTGCAGAATTGACGACAACCTCATGTTGACAACCATATCCTCGCGGAATTGATGACAACCTCATGTCGACAACTAGGTACAAAACCATATCAGCTAAACACCATGAAAAACCATAGACATCACCTGAACAAATTGAACCATAATCAACACTGTCAAATCTGAATGACATCAGACTGAATGCTGATGACGAAACTGAAACTGTGTAACTGATCTGACAAGATCCTCCTGGATCAACAACTGTTCTACAATTTCTTTCAATCAGTAGTCCATGACGAGTGCAATTGTCGAATTTACGAATTAATGATGGATAGGACACTCACACATAGAGTGCAGACAGAAACACGACCTCCAAACCAAGGGGTCGAGGGAACGCGAGGTGAGTATCAGGGGTACGACTGAGGCTGAGGTGGAGGAGGGCCTGGGAGAGGCTGAGGATAACTGACTTGTTACAATTGCAAAGGCTCAGGATACTACGTGAGGGACTGTTTGAATCTGACGCGATTGTCATGCCACTACTATACTCAGTTTGACCATGCGACTGAGGATTGCCCAATATTGTTCTCTAAGATTCACGAAAAGGGAGTGTAGCCTCCGCAGAACCTCCAGATGATGAGGGTTGAGCCTCACGAGAAGGACCCTAAGGTAAACATTATGTTGCGGAATGAAACCACAACTTGGGAGGACAAAGGGAAGCAGCCTGCAGAAGGTGTATGGGTCCGCAAAGCACCAGAAAAGGAGACTGGATTTTATTTGGAGCACGCAAAAGAAACATTTATGGATGCAAATAAAAGCTTCACTAAGGCCTCTACCTCCAGAAGTCAGGTGAAACCAATTGAATAAATGGACCCATCCATGCTTACCACGTTCTTGGAGACTTGCATGAAGCTGCTCCGTGATAGTAAAGATGTGAAGGGCATGCAGGAACTGATCAATCGGTGTGCTGGTAAGGATGGAACTACTAAGGAACCACATGTGGTTAGGAAGCTTGGCAAGCACAAGGCAAGTACTGGGTGGGAGATGAGACTCATCTCACAGATATGGGAATACGAGATGGACCAATTTATCCTGGATCTGGGGTTCGACACGAATGTTTTGCCAAAACAAACCTGGGAGAGAATGGGAAGACCTGCACTCCAGTGGTCACTGATACATTTAAGAATGGTGAATCAATATAAAATTATCCCAATGGGGAGGCTACAAGTGGTTACAGTTGACATTGAGGGTGCAAGCACACTGGCAGATTTTGAGGTAATAGAGATTGTGGATGATAGCAATCCCTACCCTATGCTCCTTGGAATCGATTGGGCCACTGACATGAATGGGGCAATCAACATGAAGAAGTGGAAGATGATATTTGAAAACAAGTCACTCCGTGTAGTCGTGCCACTAGAGCTCACGGAGGGACCGCACCATACAGAACTAGCCCGAGAGTATGAAAGTGATGACAATTTGGACCAGATTTACAAGATAATGGTGCAAGACCAGGATTGGGTGAATTCGATAATGGACGGACTCATTGCATGGGATCACGAATGCTCCTGCACATCAGATTCAAATGAAGAATTAGGGCATTGGAAAAACTAGTTGCATGAAGTTTTGACGCTACATTGTAATATGATGACCAAGTCGTTGTGCTGTGTGTCATCCGAGGTCAGGGATCTATCTCATTATGATGGGCTAACTGTTGTTGATTGCTTTTTGGATTCATTCGAAAGAGAAGTACCAAAGAAACATCATTTATAGGCCTTGAACTGGGTACTGCACGATATGCCTACAAGATGGTGGGGTACGCACAAGGATAGTTACAACGATTGGCATGATTATAGGAGGATGATGAGAATACATTTTGGGTAGCCAAAAGTACGGATGACAGTTAAGTATGACATAAGAGATGACCTGCATGATCATCTGGCTAAATGGAATAAGGCTTATGGCACGGAGCCCCAGATTGAATGGGTGCATCTATTTTGTCATACCCTCGGCGTCATACCAATGAAAAGGTACTTGGAAACCAAGCTCCACATGGCACAAAACAATGGGACATCCTGCGCTAGGGATTTTTAATGACTTTCAGCTTTGAGGATGGGTTTGACTGTATTGACGTGATACTAAAGGAGGTTAAAGCAGTGATCTTTAGCATACCAGAAGATCCTTGGGACCTGATCCAACTTGATTGGACTAACCAGTTACATCATGCACTAGAATGCTATAACATGACCATTGTAGAAGAAGACGAGGATCCCCGAAAAGTTAATATTCTAGTAACTGAAGGTCACTGCAAGGTTTAAGTTCTATAGATAGAGGATCCTAACATAACCACGCCACTAAAAAGTAGGTAGATCAACATTGGCACGGAGGTGGAACCAAAATTTTCAAAAAATTGGGACTATTGGGATGATGCAACAGTAGACAAGGTTGTTGAGCTCCTCTGCGAATATCAGGATTTGTTCCCCACAAAGTTTTCTAATCTAAAATGGATAATAAGAGACCTGGGGGTCATGAAGATCACCCTGAAACTAGACGTGAAGCTTGTAAAACAAAGACCTTACCACCTTAATCCTAAGTATAAGGAAAGGGTTGGCACTAAGTTGGATAAGATGTTCACGACAGGAATTATTGGACCATTAGAAGAGTCCAATTGGGTAAGCCCGATAATGGTTTAGGAAAAGAAACAGAAAGATGAAATAAGGATATGCGAGGATCTCCAGAAGCTAAATGATTCTTGCATGCATGACCCCTTCCCAACCCCATTCACTAATGAATTCCTGGATAATGGAGGCGGCCAAGACGCATACTCTTTCACTGATGGGTTCTTCGGGTATCATCAGATCAAAATATCGCCTGAAGATAGAAGTAAGATTACCTTTGTGACAGAATGGGGATGTTTTCAGTATACTGTAATTCCTTTTGGGTTGGAGAATGTGCCAACAATATTTTTGCGCGTAGTCATTGCAGCACTCAAAGACTTCATTCATAAGTTCCTGGAGGTGTACTTTGATGATTGGGTAGTGTTTGGATTGGTCAAGCATCATGTGCGCTTAATGTTGGATACATGTCGAAGAAACCAGATCATGCTGAATTTGAAGAAGTGTATGTTTTGTGTCCCTTTTGGGATCCTGCTATGGCATGTGGTGTGAAAACAGGGATTGATGGTACACCCCGTGAAGATCGTGGTGATAATCAACTTAGAGGCACCAAGGAATGTGAAATAGCTACTTATGACCCTGGGGCATACTGGATACTATAGGAAGTTCGTCAAGAGCTATGCCTAAATCACCGCGCCCATGGAAAAGTTGTTGAAAAAGGATGCTACGTTTTGTTGGAATGATGACTGATAGAAGAGCTTGGATGTACTAAAAGAGAAAATGGTCACTGCACAAATCCTAGTCTTTCCATACTGGAAGAAGGAATTTCATGTGCACGTGGATGCCTCATGTATCGCACTGGGGGCCATGCTAACATTGGAAGGCGAGCGTGAATTGGACCACTCGATAGAATTTGTGATTAGGAAGTTGTCGAAGGCTAAGAAGAACTATTCCACTACAGAGCATGAAGGACTAGCCATGGTATATGCGCTCCAAAAGTTTACGCACTATTTGCTGGGAGGACATTTTAAGATGTATATGCATCATTCTGCCTTAAAATACCTGGTTAATAAGCCTTTTTTGCGGGGGAAGATATGCAGGTGATTTTTATCATTCCAGGAGTATAATTTTGAAGTTATTGTGAAACCTAGATGATTGAACACGAGACCAGATCATCTGTTGTGCATCAAAATGGGAGAGGAGCCCACTAATTTGGTGGAAGGACTACTTGATGTGCAAATTTTTGTGGTACGCGTCGCCGATAGTCACTTTTAGGATACCATACAATTCCTAAAATTGGGGACTGCTCCAGAAGGGTATACAAGCCAGCAGAAGAAGGAGTTAGTAGTGTGCATAGCAGACTTCTCCATCATTGCAGGATATTTATACAAAATGTGGTTAGACAAAATATTGTGATGTTATGTACCTAACTTTGAGTGGAGCAACATCCTCATGGAGGCCCATGGAGGAGCTGCAGGAGGACATGAAGTAGGAAAAGTGATAGAGCAGAAGGTTCTGCGTGCTGGATTGTGGTGGCCAACTCTACATAAGGATGCGAAATCATATTGTATGGCTTGTGACGTATGTTAAAGGACTCGCGGGCCATCATGGAGGGATGAACTACTATTGATACCACAGGTGACATTACGACCATTCGATAAATGGGTGATTGACTTTGTGGGACCAATTCAGCCTCTGGGAAAGAAAACAAGTGCGTGGAACATCATCACCGCGACAGAGTACTAGACCAGGTGGCCAGAGGCGCAACCTGTGAAGGATTGTACAGGTGCGACAACAGCGAATTTTATTTTTGAATACATATTGACAAGATTTGGCTATCCAAAGATATTGAAGAGCGATTGTGGTACGCACTTCCTTAATGAAACAATCAACTCGTTGATGGAAGAATTTCAGGTGTATCATCATAAGATCACGTCTTATCACCCGCAGGCCAATAGGACGATGGAAGCATTCAATAAAATATTGGAGAACGAACTGATAAAGGTCTGCAATGCTCAGAGAAGTGATTGGGATGTATGCGTACAAGTGGTGCTATGGGCCTAAAGAATGACTTGCAAGAATTTGACTGGGAAAACACCTTTCAGACTTGTGTATGGCGTAGAAGCTATGATGCCAATGGAATACAGTGTACCTAGTTTGCACATAGTGGCACTTGCAAGAATGGTGGACCACAGCGCCTTGGAAGAGAGGCTCGTGTAGTTAGCAGAGCTTAAGGAGGACCAATTTCGAGTTGGATTTCACCAACAAGTTCAAAAGCAACGTGGAAAGGCATGACATGATCAACACATTAAATTGCGCACCTTCAAGGTCAATGATCTGGTTTTTCTATATGACAGCAAGTTTGATAGATTTTGAGGAAAATTTAGGATGCACTAGCTGGGGCCCTATGTCATCAAAGGGATTACCGATGGTGGAGCAGTTCAGTTGGTTAAGTTAAATGGGGATCCCTTCCCAGGAAAAGTGAATGGTAGCCAATTGAAGCCATACACTAGTGATCCAGCTAGGTGACTATATGAAGGAAGCATAGTCTTAGCGCTTTAGGAAGCTGAAAGGAGGTGTAGGACTATAAACTACATTGTCTAGGTTGGGGGACTATGCGATGAAGAAATTGCGTGGAATGAGGAGATGTCCTAGAGACCACATGAGCGCGTAGAAGGATGCGCTACCTGGGAAAAAACCACGTTGGTCAGCCGAAAGTGATTGTTAAAGTCATTGTTCATGAATCGACGACGAAAAAATGGACAAATGGAGTGGGGGGCGGCATTTAAGATGAAATTTATGGGCGAGATCCTTGAAAATCTGTCGTCAACTAAGTAATGATGAACCGATTTTGGGTGGAACAGTCCTATTTGAATTCAAAATGGTTTATAAATTACAGGTGGCTTCCCAACGAAGAACACTTGGCATTTTGAACATTGAGTTGTTGAGCTCTCAAACACATATGAACTGTGAATTCTTTGAAGCCATGATAGCAAGTTTGACGTTTGAGTAATTACCAAAGGAGACACAAATACTATTGAATATTGTCACGTCAACACCGGTAGAAACCGTAGATATTGGGGAAGCAGTGACAACCGAAGGGGCTCTGCTAGAGGTTGCAATGGAAGCAGAGGGAACTGCTCCGGAGGTTGCAAAGATACCCAAGTCACCACGGTCACCTAGAAAAAGGCCTACCCAGACCCAGGAAGGTGCGAAAGGCAAGAAAGGAAAGCAGGTTGTGATACCACCAATGCATGCATCACCTAGGAGAAACCTACTAAAGGACAAGCCCACCGCTCAGGAAAAGGGAAAAACCATTAACCTGGAACTGGAGGAGGAAGAAATTGAGGATATCCCAATCAACGGTGAGGATCTTGGGATCGACACAGAGGACGTTGAAGTTGAGGGGTTTGACGCCATTACTAAATTACCTAAGTACATCCCTCCGTGTAGGGGCAAGGCCAAGGTGCCTAAGGACATTGACGAGAGCAAGGTCACCTTGTACATACCTCTGCTACTGGACAAGATTGTTTTTGAGGTACTGTGCTTGGGGAAAATTCCAATGTTGAAATTGGAGAACTCGGACTTAGTTGACACCGAGTGATTCCCTCACTTGGAAATAGACCAGCTGATGCACCACGTCATCCATAAGACCATCGGGGTGACTGCGTTGGAACCGCGGAAGTGGCTCAAAGGAGTGGACAAGGCATGCCTAATCAACTTGCTATGGGCGCCACACTACAATCATACACCCATTACCTTGCTGGTAATCAAGCAGCTGTTGTGCTTGGTACAAGATGGGTGTATGTGGTTGGAGGAGCCAATGCCCATCACTGATAGACTGATCCATAGAATCACGATGGTTCCATACTCAAGGGAGAATTTGGCTATGTTTTTTGGTGGAAAGGCGGGCGAACCGGCCCTCGCTGAGGCAATGAAGAAGAAGTTCATATTAGTAAAGAATCCACATGACTATGCGATTATAAGTATTTTCGACCCTGCGGTCAAAGTGGCCACACAAATATTAGCAGGGAAGGTCATGCGAAAGTGTCACTCCAATGAAGTACTGGTGCCTATCATAGCTCTAATGGCTTAATGCGCAAATGGGGTTCAGTTTAATTCAGCCAGATACCTCTGTGGTGAGTTCCTCGTGAACTACCACGAGGCATAGGATCTTAGCAAGACCTTCCACTATGCGTGGATCTTGCTATCCATCGTCCTGGTAGCCTGGGAGTTACCCGAAGATAGCTAATTTCCCTTGGTCGCGTTGGACCTACTTGAGGCTACGAAGTACGCTTCGCTATAGACGACTAAGGATCCTTAGCAGATCAAGAACATCAAGATCTTTTGGATATTGATGAAGATGAACGTGCACATGACCATCAACCGCAAACCGCAGTTGTCACCTACTGTCTTTGATAAATTGCAGACATACATAGAATTTAAGGCTGATTTCCACCATGTATCCATAAGGGCACGAAAGGACCTTGAGAAGAAGTGGCATGACTTGCCCTACTCAGCGACGGATGATGAAATTCCAGCAGTTATTGACAACTGGCTGGTAGAATGGAAAACTACCTCGGACTTAACAACGAGATCCAGCAAGACAGTTGCACAACGGAATAAGGATGAAGCCAAGCTGAAGATGGAGCATTTGGCTGAGAAAAGGAGGAAGGAGGCTGAGGATAATACTAAGGCAGACCACACTGCCATACAGGTGATAGTGTTATAGACATATTTGGGAACTGAAACCCCAATATTATATGTCAATAAACCAAGGGCTCTTTAACCCCTAAAAGTGTTGTTTCATACTCTAAAGGGTCATAGTCAACTGATTACATCATTCCCCAGAAGTTCCACCTGAAAAACCACCTAGAACTAGCTAAAACTAGACCATACTAACTGCTCCACTATCAGGGTGCGATGCATACTGACTCCTACACTAGCCAGGTGTGATGCATACTAAAGAGGCCTTCTGTGGGGTGCGATGAGCGAGAATGGACAAATGTCTGAGACAGGTTTCTAAGTGGATGCTCATGGAATCTTCTAGAAACTTCTCCTATGACACTTGCCTCTTTGAATTAGCCCAGGGATGAGTAAGAGATCCAAGAAATCTCCAAGTGGAACCAAGAACTACAAGCGGAATGATACTAATAAAAAACCCAGAGATGACTCACACCTTTGCAAACATTTATAAATGGATCCCTCATCTGAGAGATTTGGAGGCTGGGATTTTGTAATTTGTAAGGAAGTGCTGTTAGTTTGTCTTTGAGAAGGAGCATTTTATTGTTGTGTGATCTTTCTTTTCATGAGGTGAAGAGGGCTTTGATGCTGGGAGGATGATGCTAGATTAGACAGTTGAGTTGTAATTCTCCCTTATATTTTAATAAATTTCTTTGAGATTTCCTCCATACAATCGTGTATTTATGAATGTTGTTATTTGTGAATGCAGTTGTATGTTCAGTGTATTTTTTATTTTGCATTGTTTATGATATAATAGATCGAGATGCTTTGATGGTGTTTTGTTACTTTGTTTTTACAGGTATTCTCTAAGCGGGACAAGTAGGAGAGGAGTTGCAAGCTCTATCAAGGGGGAGAGAAATCAAGAGAGGAGTCAAGAAGAAGATCCAAGTTGGTCCCTTTGCTTCTCTCTTATCTATCATACATAGAGGAAATCACAAATTGATTTGGTTGCTTGTTTCTAAGATAGCTGCAAATCTTAGTGGGACTAGCAGATCGAAAAGACACTAGTTTTCCCGGAAACAAAATGGTGACTCCGCTGGGGAGTAAATAGTTTGTTTGTTTGTTATTGTTGCTTGCTTTATAAACTATAGATGGAGCTTGAAGTTAGCCAGATAGACTTTGAACTTCTCTTGCTCTACAAGTGCATAGCAGATAAATGTTGCTTCAGTCAATCTTCGGTTTAGTTTATGAATCGAACATCTGACTTGCAAGCATTCTAAACGTCCTTGTGGTAGCTCAATAACCTCCGAAGATCATTCCTCTATAATTTTCTTTTACTTTCCATCATAGCTCAGCTTGAATCACTGGACTCAGCTGCAAATTTGAGCAAAAACCCACCTCAGTTGCACTCCCTGGCCCATCGCACTATTTATCACTAGAAGCTAGAATGCATCGCACCTCCCGAGTGTAGCAGGTGAGATGCATCCATGTTTCTGTGAAGCATAGGTGCGATGACTAAGTAATCCTATTTCTCTCCTTGAAATTTGGGTTTTTTGTCCTTGTTTTCAGCACTGTTTAATTGTTTTGCTACTTATGAATATTATCTCATTGTTGAAGCCTCCTTGATTTACATAGATCAACCTCCATTTATTAGCATTAATAAAAAAATCTATGTATTTTTCCATCATTTACAATCCTTTGTCGAAAATTTGCTTAAATCGAACTGTCGTTTTGGTGCAAAAAGTGTCGTAGCTATCGTTTTGTGTCAAAAAAGAGAAGTGTCATAAATTCTTCCTTCTCTAGATCGTCGATTGAACCTTTTGACGTATATTTGATTTGAATTGTTAATGTTTGAAGTGTCAAAAGCATTTTCTATTAGAAATTGAAAAGTGTCGTTTAGTCTTCCTTTCATTTTGAAAAGAAATTGTCGAAATGTCGTTTTGAAGAAAATAGTTCAGATCTATACTTAGTTTTCCTTTTTGGCATTCTTCACATTAAGGGGAACGAAAAACAAATACATGCATTTGCATATGCATTTATACTATGTGCGAAAAATGATTTAGGAAAAGTGCATTTAGTGTGTGCTCTTTGCTCTCTGTTTGAAAGAATTGTAATCTTCTTTCCTTAGTAGCTAGGATTTCATTGCTAAAAAGTAAACAGTGATTGTTTGTCATTTTAGATTGCATATTTAGGAATTTTACACCTACATCACGTGGTGAACCTTGAAAGGAAAACTTATAAGCAAGATCAACTCTAAAATAAATTTCAATTAACTTAACAACGCTTTGGAACCTAACGCAACACATCTAGAGATCTAGGCTAGAGATGTGTTCCGGCATTGTAAAATCTAGTAACTATCATTTTCATCTAAGGTTGGGTGATTCCTCCTCTTTGACATGACGCTAGCATGGACTTGTGCTCCCTGTACTATCAAGTATATATTGGGAGACCACAATAGGCTTATATCCTTTATCCATAAGAAGTCGTGTCTACCACCCTATCGATCATAATGCACTTAACAAAGCATTCAGGAAGATTGATTGACGTACATAAGTCCTTGGTAATTTTTCTTTAATTTATCACCAAGGTGTATATTGCAGTTTTACGATTGGTTTGGTAATCCCTCTGTCTAGATTTCTAGAGTAGTCACTTTCGTTCTTTTTCGACTCCTTAAAAGAAAAGGTCCATCTAAGCACTTGTCACTTAAGGCTCATTAAAAATCAAAGGGGACTAGAGTCATCTTTAGCTTTTTCTCGACTCTTAAAAATTGAAAAAGCAAAGTTGTGTCAAAGCATCATTAAATTTATTTGATTCGGAATAACATCCCTGTCCCTTCATTGATCTTAGGTTGAGATAATGGAGTCTACAAATCAAGGAATCCCTCTTGAGGGGAATCCTAGTCCATTTTCTTCTTGGGGAAATATTGGTGCTCCGTATATGGCCACATTTTCCCTTACAGGAATCACAATTGGTTTGCTGGTATGGTTATTCTCAACCTTTGTCGTTCAAAATACCGTAATTCCTCAGCAATTGAATCAACAATCATTTGATACTGAATTTGACCCTTCACCTTCTACTTCATTTGTTTCACCCTCCCCTTCTTCTTCACTTGGTGAAAATAGTGATACTAGTAACCAAGTGGCTGAGAAGAAGAAGAAAGGGAAGGAGAAGAAGAAGAAGAAGTCAGTTAAGCAAGGGGGCAACCATGAATCATCTGGTGAAAATACACACATTAAATCTCCTAAATATCCTTGTGTAATTTACAGAGGAAACCATTTTCATCGATATTGTCCTAGAATTCTGCGGATCTTGAGAGGATGGTCTCCCCATTCACACCGTCCTATGTCATCAACCTCTGGTGATCATGTTGACAGTACACCATCAACTAGTGAAAATTAAATTCCTGGACAGAAAGGAAAGGTCAAAATTCCATGTGGATTATGTGAAGGGGACCATCACCTTCCTCGTTGTCTTTTTTTTTATGAGGCCAAAGGAATCTTGCGTAACTGTCCTGCTTCACTGCAGCGACTTCCATCTGGATACAAGAAACTCACCTCAAGTCCTTTACTAGTTGAAAATCCAACTAACATAACTCAATTGTCGGTCGAAACTACTATCGTTGAGAGTGAACCTTCTGAATCCATACCGGACCATAGCAGGTCGAGATGGCAGTCGACCCAGTCTTGCCTTCAGAAGGTCCACCTTTAGATGATACAATTTCCAAAGAGAATGAGAACAATACCATTCAAATTCTTTTTGTTAATTCAGAGTCTGATGAACTTGGGAACAATCCACCCGTTCCTTTACAATAGGAGGAAAATCCCCCAGTTCAAGGGGTTCATTCAAACGTTTATTCGGTACCCCCACCAAGCAGTCTAGTTGCTTCCTTTGGTTGGAATTGACTAGCAAGATTCCACTTTCATTCTAATGTACCATTTAGGATCATAGTACAAGTTTACAAAATGATCGTATTTGGCACTATCATAGATGAAGGGGCTTTAGTGAGTATCCTTTCCTCAACTGCTTGGAAAGTGCTTGGTTCACCATCGGTTATGCCTGTTACACAGAATTTGTCAGGCTTTAACAAAGGAACTAATCGACTATTAGGGATCCTTCCGAAGTTACCGATTACTTTAAGAAGGAAAATTGTTCACTTGAATGTGATGGTAGCCCAAGGACCGTTAGATTACAATCTACTCCTTGGACGCCACTATGTTTACAACATGGAAGCTATTGTCTCGATGCTCTTTCTAGCGATGTGTTTCCCTCATGAAGGAAAAATTGTCACTATTGACCAACTTTCATTTCTCGGTTCAAGCACAGCTTCAAGACAAACATCATCCTTAAATGGTTATACTGCATCAAGAGTGTCTCTTCAACCTTCATTCCATCCACCTAACTATAGCGAGTAGTCTGGTGAATGTAACGAAGCATAGGGGGCATGCACCCTTGTCTATTTTGAGATGAACCCAACAAAAAAGATAGGTTTCCCTATAGGTTATGTAATTGGTCTGAAACACCATTCACCTTTGTCTGCGCTACGGACGAATCCAAGGAAGTCTTTTTGTCTAACCGATGATAAAAACAATCCTTCTTAACTGCAGGGACTTCCATATGGTTACCTGGAGACTCTCCTTTTCTCAATGCCTGGGGGCATGCAAACCTTTTTATGCAAGTGAAAAATGACCAATTTCATCTTTTAGCTTTTTAATTTTTAACTTATTAGGTTAGGTGATTGGTCTAACACACCATTCACTTCTGTCGGTATCGTGCAGACAAAGAAAAGGAAGATTTTGAACCATTCCATGGACGAAACCATCCTACCTATCCTCAGTAGTTCCTTAGCTTTCTAGTTTTCCTAGCTTTTTAGTTTGGTCGTTTCTAGCTTACATAAAAAGAAAAATGAGCATATGTTATCGTAGAGTTCAAGCCCACCAAAAAATGAACCTACCAATGAGGGACATCTTTGACTGCCAAATGAGCAATGTTTCCACAAGGTTCAAGCTTGTTAAAAAATAAACCTGCCAAATGAGCAATGTTTCCGCAAGGTTCATGCTCGTTAAAAAGTGAACCTGCCAAATGAGCAATGTTTCCACAAGGTTCAAGCTCGTTAAAAAATGAACTAGCCAACTAAGCATATGTTACCCCAGAGTTCAAGCTCGTTAAAAAATTAACCCACCCTCGATAAATAACCTTTGTGATTGCCCTAATATCAACGTTTTGAGCCGTGGTTGTGTTCCTTCCATTACCTCCACTTTTTTGGCCGATCTTACGCTTCCACTTGATTTTTTACCATTTTGAGGAACAGATGCAATGAGTGGTCCTATTAGCCACCCTCTTCACATCACCATGTTTTGAGAAGTTCCAAGCTTACCCGGAACCATTTTCTACCCTAAACGCCACTCATTCCTAAAAAACGAGCCTCTTTTAAACTCTTTTTAGACTCGCTAAATATGAAGAGATTGTCAAGCTATTGGACTCTCCAACTCACTTAAGTGATTGGAAGTGCCATCCCTCCTGTATTTTAATCTTTTTGGACCTGAGGGATTATCCCACAAAAAGATCAAGAGATTATATTTTCAGCTCGCTAAAGTGATCAGAAAAGACATCCCTTTCGTAATATTTTAATCTTTTTTGGACTTAAGGGATTATGCTACGAAAAAGAAATGCTAGAGTTTCCTTTTCATCCCTTTTCAAACTCTCTAAACATGAAAAGGACCGAGTTATCCTTGTTGTTAAACTTGTTAAAACAATAGCAAAAAACTTGTCCACCTAGAAAAGAACGAGTTTCACTCTCGCTAGGCTCGCTAAAACATAGCGACAGGTTTGCCCGAAGGGCAAATTATAGAACAAGCATATGTTATCGTCCTCAAGCTTGACAAAAATAAAGAGGTACTGGTCAGCAATAACTGGGGAAAAAGGGAAGAAAAATTGAAGAATTGTATTGGTAGCAGGTCGCTCTTGAACATGACACTTTCACTCCATCACCATGATTGAGTCAGGTTGGGTTATTCTGTTCACCAGTCATATCACCATTGATCCTCCATACCATCCATCTTTTGGGGTTAACACTACCAATCCATCTAAGTGTCGCTGATATGTGCAAGAGAAGTCATTCAAAGAATTCACCATCCAGTTAATGCCTCATCCACTACAATGCCTTCACCCTTCATTTTTCATGACTGCCATTCCTAAACCTTATATCATCAGATCGATTTCACCTCCAGAAAATTATTTGCTTCATTTCATGTCGTAGATGTGGGATACATTAAGGCCCTCCTACAATGGGTCACTTATTGTCGACATCAGCTCATTATCCAAGAATTTGACTTAGAAACAACCCTTTTAGTACTTTGAAGCTTGCATGCCTCAATTGCAAGTTTCTCACTTCCGGAGACAGGTATACATCAATGGCCTTCGACTGAAAGATTTTATGTGGTGTTCAACATCGGCTCATATATTCACACCAAGTGAATTGCACTATAGTAACTTGAGGGTCATTATCATTATCGGTGACTCCTCTCACACTTGTCAACAGCTTACATTATTGGCTGGTAATCAGGCGATGTCTTTCCATGTTCAAGTTCAGGACATCTTTTCACATGGATCGACTTGTACATCGAGTGAAGATTGAATGAGTTTGAAGACCCTGGATCTAGTTTCATCGATTCGGGCTGTGATTTATTTAGGCATATAAAAATATCAAATGTAAACAGAAGCTGCACAGATGATCATCCAAGCTAAGGGATGATGACTCTACATATAAAGAATCACCAGTCTGCAATTGCAGACGATTATCTGTCCTATGTACATGAAAATGAATTTATAAAGCTGAGCATGGGAATGCCTGATTCAACTAGATCATGAAAATAATATGATGATGATGTATTGTATTATATCTTATACAGGTCACCTTCCAATTCGAATACCTCATACCCTCATGATCAAGCATTTCACCCGACATCAAAAGATTTACGACTTCATGCTTCAGGGGGCAACTGTTATAGACATAATTGGGCACTGCAACCCCAATATTATATGTTGATAAACCAAGGGCTCTTTAACCCCTAAAATTTTTGTTTCATACCCTAAAGGATCATAGTCAACTGATTACATTATTCCCCAGAAGTTCCACCTGAAAAACCACTCAGAACTGGCCAAAACTGGACCACACTGACTGCTCCACTGTCAGGGTGTGATGCATACTGACTCCTACACTAGCCAGGTGTGATGCATACTGAAGAGGCCTTCTGTGGGGTGTGATGAGCGAGAATGGACAAATGTCTGAGACATTTTTCTAAGCGGATGCTCATGGAATCTTCTAGAAACTTCTCCTATGACACTTGCCTCTCTGAGTTCGCCCAGGGATGAGTAAGAGATCCAAGAAATCTCCAAGTAGAACCAAGAACTACAAGTGGAATGACACTAATCAAAAACCTAGATATGACTCACACCTTTGCAAACATCTATAAATGGATCCCTCATCTAAGAGATCTGGAGGCTGGGATTTTGTAATTTGTAAGGAAGTGTTGTTCGTTTGTCTTTGAGAAGGAGCATTATATTGTTGGGTGATCTTGCTTTTCATGAGGTGAAGAGGGCTTTGATGCTGGGAGGATGATGCTGGATCAGATAGCTGGGTTGTAATTCTCCCTTCTATTTTAATAAAGTTCTTTGAGTTTTCCTCCATACAATTGTGTATTTATGAATGTTGTTATTTGTGAATGTAGTTGTATGTTCAGTGTATTTCTAATTCTGCATTGTTTATGATATAATAGATCGAGATGCTTTGATGGTGTTTTGTTACTTTGTTTTTACAGGTATTCTCTAAGTGGGACAAGTAGGAGAGGAGTTGCAAACTCTATCAAGGGGGAGAGAAATCAAGCAAGGAGTCAAGTGAAAGATCCAGGTTGGTCCCTTTGCTTCTCTCTTATCTATCATATATAGAGGAAATCACAAAATGCTTTGGTTGTTTGTTTCTAAGATAGCTGCCAATCTTAGTGGGACTAGCAGATCGAAAAGACACTAGTTTTCCCGGAAATAGATAGGTGGATTGACAGGAGGAGAGGAGCGCAGCTCCGACAAAGAGAGGTTGCCCTCTCGAGAAGAGGAGGATGAAGAGGATGACCAGACAAAGTAGGGGGGAGTGGACCCACAGGCACCTCCATTCTATATCAAGCGTCCAAGGGGACAAGAAAATGTAGGGTCGGGGAAGAAGTCCAAGGGCTACAAGACATCCATGGACATGACCACCCTAATAGAGGGGGATCTGAATGACATTGGAGATATAGTGTGGGATGCCACCGTGGAACTTCCACAGCAGTTTGAGCAATAGCAACAGGCGTTGGGGGCCATTCAGGTGAATCTACGAGAGTTGCAGATTTGGGAAACACAGACCTGCGCGACATCCACCAGTTTGACCATTAGTACTTCAGAAGCCGCTGGGATGCTGCATGTGAAGGACTCCTGAGCCATAGTGCTGCCAGATGGAACACTGATGACAGAGACCGAAGGCGCACTCAAGGGAGTAGAGCTAAACTTGGCAGCGCTTCCTAACGAGGCCCTCCACCTGCTGTAGGATGGGGTGACCATGGAGCTGAGGGCCCATGAAAAACATGCTTTGTAGGTGATTAGCGAGAAGAATATCAACAATACACAGATGGGCATGCAACAATACTTCGCCCTCGCATCCATGATGGAACTCACTGACCCGAATCAACGCATGATTAAGGCCATGGAGGAAGCATGCCGAATGGTCATGGATTTGGCCATTACTGCGGAAGAGCTGGTAGACGTGCACGTTGGCAAACTCGCTATGGGGGTGCATGATGCCCACACAGTATTGGAAAAGGTTCAGTTGGAACTGAACCTCCAAATTGCAGAATTGTAGTTGAGGGCCCAACCTTCGACTCCACCAAAAGTCAAGGAGCAGCATGTGACTGCTATAACAGAGGCAATAGAGGTAGTTGAAAGAGCAGTGGTGAACTGCACAACACTTTTTGAATAGCCGCTCAAAGTACTAACCAGCCTACAAGAAGACCCTATTATGTAGAGGCTAAAACCAGAGGCACGAGAGCTACAACAATGCTACGATGAGATAAAATGGATAACACGTACTATTTCCCTCACACAGAGACTCATGAAGCTACAGGAGGCCAAGGTAATGAAGGAGCAGGTAGATGTAGCTTAGCACAAACAGGCAGTGCTGAAAGCACGCTTGAAGCCTTGCTTGGACGAGGCCTACATGATCATGGCCTCCATTGAAGGCAAGCTTGCTAGTCTGCAAGAGACTCAACAGAAGCTTCAAGTTGACAGTGTAGGGCCAGCAACAGAGCAATTGGTCAAGGAAATAGAGAAGGTGGCCATGCAGTGCACCACCGAGGTAGCAGTCGTACAGGTCAAGCTGGGGGGTCTTCGTGCCAAGATCTCTGCACTTGTAGAGTGACTCGAGGGTGATTCACCATGTTTTTGTTGGGGGCCTATTGGAAACGTGTTCCCCCAAGAGCCAGTTTTGGGGCTAAAAGCCCATGTTTTTGGGTAGAAGGCCCAAATTTTGTAATAAAGATGTAAAGCCTCCACATTTTGTGGTCGTAGAGTGCGAAGAGTTCAAAGGGTTGTCTGCCCTTATTTTGTGAAGTCTCAAGTTGGTTGTAGAGATCTACCCATGTTCCACAGACCATGGGATTGTATAAAAAGGGAGTCTTAAAAGAGTCTAAGAGGTAGTAGTAGAGAAAAGAAAGTAAGAAGGATTTTGGGGTAAGAAGTTCTAAGTGTTCTCAAGTATTAGCATAGGTAGAGGCTTTGCAGTTCAGTGCGCATATGCCTAGGGTGGAAGTCCGCAACTGAGTGCGCGGACCCATGCAAATGTGTGTGCAGGGTGACTCAAGTTTGTATTGGACTTGAGATATCAATAAAGAGAAGTAATTTGCAAATCACTATGTATTTTGTCTCTATTTAATGCATCTCATTATATTATGGTACGATCTCGGTTTACATTATAATGCTTATTTAATGCTCGAATGTATTCAATTGTATTCATTAAATGAATACAAGAAAGAATAATGAATTATGTGAAGGTAACCGTAAATGTATGGTAGATTAAGTAACACTTAAGATAACTTGGGAACTTATATAGTAACACAGTCATAGAGGCATGTGAGTGCCTGGACTTTAGGTTAGGGTTGTGTGAAGTTCAGTTGGGTATCATCATGGAGGTACTAAAGTATGGGAGAGAAGGAACATCGATAAGCCCTAGAAGCTTATCGATCTAAACGAAGGCAAGATCAGGAAGTATAGATCAACATCACGACCATCTCAGGGTGCGGAAACTTGGTTCCTGCATCCCCCCATACTAGTGCGGGTGAGACTTCAGTCTGCACTCTGTGGGCTGATGCTGAAAGGGCCAGTAGTGTAGGGATTTGCTTCGATGACTAATGTTGAACCTGGGTCAGGGCCCATCAAGCCAACACCTGTGACCCAGATACACAAGATATGGTGCATAGAATCATTCTCAAGAGAAGATTGTTGATTGTTACTATCTTCACCTTCCCACCCATTATTGTCTCTGCACCTGGGCAATGTCTCCTGATTAAAGCATTAGTGCTCTACCTCTAGGATGAGGTTTGAAGAGTTGGACCCTTTCCCCTCTTCTGAACAATCCAGTAATCAAGTATATGACTTCTACTTCCAATTCCAGTTCTTGGTCTTTAATAATGAAGATCTCCGGATCAAAATCCCATAAACTGATCAAATAGTGCATCAACTCATTTTGGGATCTGAATCCTGTAGTTCAGAAGAATTTCAACAGCCCATAGTTCCTCAAAGCATTCACACATTCTAGATCTTGGGCTGCCTGGTGGTCTTCTGCCTCATGACCTCTTTCCTTCCATTCAAGGACCATGTTGTCAAAAATCTCCTGCGAAACAATCATTAAACATCAATTAAATTATTTTCTACTAATTAAAACTCAGAAATTTTTCCCTAAGAGGAAAAATTTTCTTCAAAAAATACGCCTCACAGTCATCAAGTCTATTTTTATTAAACTCGCATTGTCATTGTGAGGACCTTTCGGCTCAGGCGTGACCATCACAGGTCTGATGAGAAAACCTGCGATGATCGCCCCCGCTATTGAAAATTAAAAACCTTCCCTCTGACAAGCAAAAATTCAATGGAAATTCAGGGAAACACAATGAAATGCAAGAGAAAAGGCAGAGCTCTTACTTGCAGCTGACAGTTCGAGAAATGATTCCCTAGATCTCCCACACTGCTCGCTTGAAAAGTCGAAGAAAATGGGGTAAAAATGCACTCCCAAATTTACTCCAAGTGAAATGGTAATTTTTTTTTTACTTTTAGTCTATTTATAAGTTTTAAATTCATTTTTGGTAATATTTTATTATTTTCCCCGATATCACTAATGTGTGGATATCTTTGTGTAGTTACATGTACTTTTTGGCAGATACAGTGATTATTATTGACTGATTCAACGAGTTTTATTTTATCTCTTTTTCGGACTCGTTAAAAATAAATGAAAAATTAACCCTCTCGAAGTCATCTTTAAGATCTTTTCTGACTCTCGAAACATGAAAAGATCTCTGAGTATTTGTCTTTTCGAACTTGTTAAATTAAATGAATTGATGTTGTCTCAGTATACGTTTACCCTTCTTATAGGCTGAGATTAACTATTTATGAAAAAGGTACACCTTGGTTGACATGGTCAAGAGGTTCTCTCAAATATTATTTTCTACCTTTTCAGGTTTGAGAGAAAAATTATGAAAAGGGACACAACGAATTTTTCTTTTTCAACTCTTTTTCAAACTTTCTAAACATGAAAAATAGACCGAGTTATTCTTCCACTGGACTCGTTAAAATTATACGATGAACGGCTCGTCACCATGACGAGACAAAGTTTCTCCTTCCCAGGACTCATAAAAATTACTAGGATGGATTCATTAGAAGAATGAACTTATATGTCAAGCATATGCTATCCCCTTCAAGCTCGTGACTAAACATAATTGGGGTACTCGCTAGAAATAGTGGGGAAAAATGAAAGTGGAACATCCTTTGCATAGGCAGCATATCTCTCTTGAACATGACACTCTTTTGCTTCTCATGACAGGTTTGGGATATCCTCACTGAGTCACTTGTCCTCCCAAGTTTGGGTGAACCATTTTGCCTCTCATTTGACTATTCCATTTTTTCATGATCCTTGGTCTTATGTTGAGTCAAATTCTATCACACTCCGGAGTCGTGTCGCCGATGTTTAAGAGAAATCCTATCTGCAATCTATTACCTATACATTATATGACCCTTTTCTACAGTCTTGGACCCTACTCATTTCATTCCACTTTATTCCTCATCTCATGTCGATGATGGGGGAATCATCATGGCCCTCCTTCAATGAGTCACTTCCTGTCGACTTCAACTCATTATCTGGGAAGATAACTTAGAGACTACCTTTCAGTACCTTAGAGCTTGCATGCCTTAATAGAAATTTCTTCGCATCCGAAAACAAGTTTTCACCATTGGACTTCGATCAAATGATTCCACGAGTGTTCAAATTCAACATCATTTTTTACATTCACAGATTGTACTGTAGTACCCTAAGAACCATTGTCATTACTAGTGTTCTCTCTCATACCTATTAATAGTCCACATCATTGGTCGGTAATCAAGTGGTTTTCTATCATGTTCGACTTTGACACATTCACTTACATGTCAAAATTCGTACTTTGATCGGATTGGGATGGAGCACAAGACCCCAAGTCTTGTCCGATATGACTCAGGCTGCGTCGAGTTATGTATTATATATGATTTTACACATGTTTCTACTATACGAGTGGTTGTGACCATACTATGAGACTTTACATTTATGATGATCCTTCTATATCGGGTAGCTGCGTCCATACCTTGGATCTTAGATTTACATATGATCCTTATCGTTCGGATGGTTGCGCCCATGTTGTGGATATTTTTCATAGTCCTTACTATCTGGATGGCTACGTCCATACCGTGGATTCATGTTTTGATATCATATATGTATATGTATATGCGTCCTTGATTTGCAAGTCTCCTGATAGTGTTTGTTCGCATCCTTGCAAAAGCTCGTAAAGCATCTCAACCATCACTCCCTATTCTGCCTTCATGCTTTAGGGGGCATCTATTACACTTCGTCACACCTCCTACACTTCACTGTGACATACCCCAAACTACCCGAAACATGACCATCATGTAGTGTACTCATATAGATATGCAGCTGAGATCATCCCTAAAACACTGATGAAAAATGCCTTGAGCTTCCCCTGTAGGAAATGTCTATAAAAATCTAATTTTAGCATCATCATTCCCCTGATACTGAAAACTGCAATGGTCGCTAGTTGCACTATACTAGCCCCATGATGCCATCGTGATTTTGTCTTGGATACTAATGATGTCCCTAAAAGGAAATTTTCCCAAAGATGACAAGAATCTTTGTGATCTAGAGGCTTCCAGAACAACGAGGTGGAGGTTGTTCGACATGGATGAGGTCGAATTCTCTCAACTTGGCATTTTGGTCTTATCCCTATGAGCTACCTCCTTGAGATGAGGGCCTTCTCCTATCTTTTGAGAGATCCTAACTCCCTTTCCCTACCTATATATTCATTCCTCTCCCATTCCCAAATGGTTGGTATTTGGCTATTTGCAACCCTATGTGGAGATTGTGCCTACATGCCTACTCATTTGGCTTGGAGAAGGAGTCCTTGGAGAGCTTGAGCTTGGACTTGGGACTTCACTCAAGGAGAGCTTATTGACACCAAGGCTTGGTTGTATGCTTCCTAATTTATTATTCAATATATACAATTGCTGGTTCATTTTCCATAAATTTTTATGTTGATGTATCATTTATCTTAACACTCCTTGATTTGTTAAATAGGTTACTTTCTATTATGTTATTTTCACTTGTATGCTTTGTTGTGTCTTGATCTCTTGTGCAAGCATTCAAACACTGTGAGCAATGGGATCGAGCTAGTGATGCAAGTGATTCAAGGTCTTCAACAAAGGAGGACATTCTAGCATCAGAACAAGGTAGGCCACCTTCCTTGTCTCTTATTTTGATTGTAACTTAGGAAAGTGTCCAGTATATTTTCATGTAGGTTGCTAGTCCCACTCATCAGGCTAGAGGGATTGTCTCTGTCTACAAAGAGAATTGTGCTAGAGGGATCATCTTTGTCTGCAGAGAGCATTGCCTAGACAACAAGAACCATTTAATATTGGTGCCTTCCATCCTAGTACTAGACCTTACTCCTCACTAGTATTCATGGGATTGATGAATGGAAGAAATTTCTGCATATGTCTTGACTCTTGAGTGTTGGTCGCTCTAATTGTTTTCACAATTCGAGCTCCTCATAAATTGTCAACCTGAGAAGGTCTTTTTATTTCAAAGATAATAACGCACTGGATATGCTCAATTTCAAAAGCAGAATCGATATTGTAGTAAAAGAGAAATACACACTTGTTAAATTCATCAATCTACTAATTCACACTCTACTTAATCAGAGCTGAAGTCAATTAAATTATAGCAGAAACGATTTCTCTGTTACAGCAAAAGAAAATCAATCTATAAGGAAAGAAATCATTCAACCATAGCAGGAACAGGACCCTATTCCTTGGTGAGGAACTTCAGCACCTGCTGTCTGGCACTTAATCACACTGTAAGAAAAGTAACTTCAAGAGATCAAGACCCTATTCCCAGGAATAGGAACCTTTAGCACTTGTCCTCTTGTTTCTAATCACACTGCAGGCAAAGGAAAGCAATCAATGGGAGCAAGACCCTATCCCTTTATGCAGGGATCTTCAGCACATGCTCTCAACATCATTCATTCGTGCATTCGATACGTGTAGCGCTAAGAAACAGAGTATTGCAAAACTGTGTAACTAGTGTTTCAACAACAGAATTAAGGGAAGTGAAAACACATAAAGAAATAAACAAACTACAGGAACCAAAAGGGTGAATCTTGTGAGGAAGGCGGGCCCTTTCCTTCTCAAAAGATTCCCCAGGAGAAAGAATTAAATTGGAACGCTCAAAAGAAGTTTTTATTCATCTGTCAAAGTAACTGATACATTACAGAAGGAGACTAGCTCCAGTTCTCACACAATACTCTCCTGTAACTTACAATTCACCCCCCTCTAATGATGATGTCTCCTCTTTTTAAAGAGGAGACATCTTTTACAATTTACATGAGAGCGAATCTTCATTATCTCGATTCTGTTTTCTTTTCCAAAACAGGACTATTCTGTTCTTTCAAAAAGAGATGTTGTTACAACCGAGACAATAAAAGTGCTATCTTCAGGATGATCCAGGTAACCGTATCTTCGTGCTGCTGCTACTATTCCACAAAAAGTTCTTCCAGAATCGCAAATTACGCATAACGGGATTTGCGTGCTTGACGGCTGTTTCAGCAACTGAGTCAGCTGTTTCAGCAACGGAGTCAGCTGTTTCAGCAACGGAGTCAGCTGTCTCAGCAACGGCCACTCGTTCCCAACAAGGCATATAACTTATCTGCGATCTTTGACTTGTGTTAGCAACAATGCACTTCAATTAATGATAAAATATAAGAGTATTGCGGAATTAAATGTAAGACAGATTAATCACATAATAAAGAAGAGGTTTCTATATACCTTGGGATAAAGTAGATTGAAAAGACAATGAATTTCATGGTTTAAGAGTAGAGTGGTGTCAAAATATATAGCAAAAATGATACATAGTGGAGTCCTAACATCCCCCCCAGCTAAAAATGTTGCATGTCCTCAGGCAACCCCTAGTCTGAAGCAGACTCTGAGTACTGGGACTGAGCATGCAAATTACTCAAGCAGTAGCTGGAGAAGGTGGCATCTGTAGGAGCTCGGAATCCGCTGTCGGTCTGCAAATGTTGCCATGCCAAGGCTTCCTCTCTGTCAGTCAACTGGTAATGACATTGATATTTGTCTGAAGGCAGCCATAAAATTGGAAAACGAAAATGATACCCAATCCAGTTTACTCCACAATGTTGAATGCAATCAATGTACTTAGGGACCCTGGATAATGCAGCTTGAAGATTGAGAGGGTTAAAAGGATGATAATCCTGTCTTTCCTTACATGACTGCTGCCAAAAGATATCATTGGCCTTCAATGCAGCAGTACCCTTCATTCTAATGTGCTGTTGACACTTAAAAAGTATTGAAGCCTGTAATTGCTGCATGTACTCGTTCATTCCTGGCTTCTGCAAGAATTCATAATATTGTGCTATAAACGTGGCTGGGCCTACAGGCTCTGGTCTAATCCACAGGAGTTTATTCTCCTCATTATGACTGCTTGCAGTGAACGCAGTCTGCCAAGTGAGCTGGTTAGACAAAAACGAAGCAAATGCCCTGATTTGTATATCTCCTGCAATTGGAATAAGATTAACTCTCCTATCTTCAGGAATGGCCTCATTATGAAGGTAGAGTTCGCACAGCAGATGCTGGTCACTTTCAGGGGCCTCCTTAAAGGTCTCAACAAATTTCTCTGAAGTCATTAATTCATATGGTCTGCCATTTGCTATTGCTTTTAGTTGGAAATAAACTAATCGTTCAGAAAGAAAGAGAGAGTAGTTTACAGAGGGTTTGCGCGTAACCATCAATTTCCGCACTAATGAAAACATCAAGGCTATCTTTGCCTTAGACTCTCTGGCTTCCTTTTTATACTCCCTGTGCTCTTGCATTATTTGGTCCCAACTATCCCAGTTGGCATATACATGGTTCTGCCATTGTAACTTATGCTGTCGTAATATTATATCTTGTTCTTCAGCATATTGCTTCTTCCATTTGTTCATCTGTTCCAATTGATTCCATGGCAGAGTCTGTGTCTTGGCATCAGAAGTAGTGGGTTGGGACATTGTTTCCTCTGTCTGAATGGCTGCATCAGAAGTAATGTGTTGGGGCATTGTTTCCTCTGTCTGGATGGCTGCATCAGAAGTAATGTGTTGGGGCATTGTTTCCTCTGTCTGGATGGCTGCATCAGAAGTAATGTGTTGGGGCATTGTTTCCTCTGTCTGGATGGCTGCATCAGCCTGCAAAGGATGGGATATCTGTGGTTTGATTTCTTCTTCTTCTTGCTTTATAGAGGGTCCTACTGGTTCTTGTGGAGCAGTAGGGCATTCCTCTTTTATTCCACCTGTCGTAGATGTTTCAGGGAGCTGAATTTTAACTACTTTGTAGCCTGCATCCTGGTAAATGCTGCCACACTCCTTGCACATATATTCCATACATGGCTCCTTATTTTGCATTGAGGCTACGTGTGCTAATGTATGGAGATTCAGTTCTCTTTCAAAAGCCTCTCGAGCCATGGTTAATTCAGTTTTGTAAGCTTCTAATTCAGACTTCAGGAACTCATTTTCCTCCAGTAGAGATGTCATAGTATGTGAACCTTGTGTGCTGATTGGCTCTGTTGGAATATTTTGTTGATGCACAGTCGTAGCTGGTTCTTGTACCACAGTGGGTGGTTCTTGTGTTTCATCCACTGGGCTAGAAATGGGTTCTTGTGCTCCAGTGGCTGGTTCTTGTGTTTCAATCACTGGGCAGGTGACTGGTTCTTGTGTTTCAGTCACTGGGCAGGTGACTGGTTCTTGTGTTTCAGTCACTGGTGATTTCCCACTATCGTCCTGCTTGGTGTATTCTTGTGCCTTAGTGACTGGTTCTTGTGTTTCAGTCACTGGGCAAGTGACTGGTTCTTGTGGAGCAGTCACTTCTTGGCCCATAAACAATGTCATATTATCCCGGGGCACTGGTTCTTGTGTGGCAGTGCCTTCGGACGAGACGGGTTGGGAAGTTTGGGATGGGGATAAAGGTTTTAGTAGAATAGTGGCAGGATCAGGGAAAATGGAGGTGGATTTTGTCTCAACAGTCATTTTCCTTTTTCTTTTTGGTAGGAAGGCAGCAAAATTACTGCCTTTCCTTTTCTTTGAAAGGGAGGGTTTCTTTCTGGGGACAGGGTTTTCCGGAGGGGTAAGAATTTGAGATGTGGACCTTGTCCGTGGTCTGGAGCCTGCGACTGTTGGGGTTTTCTTCTTTTTCTTAACGGGTGAGGAAGGGGGTGTTAGAGAGTCGTCACTAGGGACCGAAATAGTGGAGGCAGTTGGCTATGCTAAATGAGGCGAGCTCGGGGTTGGGTCAACTGGGGAATGCGGAATTTCTTCCTGTTGTTCTTCATGAGGAATTTCTGGAATGTCATGAGGACTTTCAGATGGTTGGGGCGTGCAGAGGGGGATTTTGCTGAGCAAAACCCCTCTGTATCAGCAACTGGCATAAACGGTGATGGGTAAGGGATGACATTGGAGATTTAGCTGGTTTACAATAATAAGACATGTTTTTAATACAACCAAGAAGATAATAGGGGATATTAATCAGTCGTCCATTCCTCAAGTGATTCATCAAAACAAAATCATGATTGTAAACTACCTGATAACGCCCCTCACATGTTAAGTAGTGTTTGATGAACTCTTCCACTGATGGCCATGGTTGAGGAAGTGAGTGCAGACTAACCCCGCGGCCTCTGGGTTCCACTTGCTCATCCGGGTGCAGAAATTCTTGCTGCGCGTTAAGAACGACCTGCTTCCTGCTAAACCAGCGAGTACCCTCAGCTGGCAACCCTGATACCTGAACTATGTCATCCTCTGTCACTGAAATGCGAACCCCTTGGACCACTGAAAAATTGTCTTCAAGGTTTTGTGCAAATTCTGAGACTTGTTCCTGGTTAAATTCCCCCAACCTTTCAAAATATACTGTCCATCCCGCTTGTTGGAAGATCTGATAAACTTCAGGAAACAATTGAAGAAGACTTATGGAGATGGGCTCATGTCTAACAGCCGACCCTCCCATGGCTATAGCTTTGAGTTTTCCGCAGAGGTACCGACACAGTAAACACAGACCCTGATCGCGCTAGTTGTTGCAACAGAGGCTGCATAGTCTAAATGACGGCAGAAATAGATATGACAACGGGCGGCAGCTTGGTTCATGCGAAATGATTATTCTATTTTTGGAATTCCCCCCCCCTACGTATGGTGTAATAATGATTGGACGTGTAAAGATATGCAATCATTATAAATGAAATCCTCTCTTTAATATGATTTAACCGAATTACATTAAAACATTATACCTTACATTTTACCTTTGATTTAATAATTCGAAGTGTCGGTTGCTTCAAAATAGCTTTAATGTACATGGAAGAATCTGTAGATTTTTAGAACGGAAGTGTAATTGAATCTGGTACGTGCTGAATAATTTTCACCAAAAGGATCTGAAGTATAATCGTGGAGAACCAGAAAGCTCATATAACAGCAAAGGGGAATACTGTTTTGATGATAACAAGTTGCTGAAACTGATGTTTGAGTAACGGGAAAATGAACGATACGTTGCTGAAACAGGTGTTTCAGCAATGGGAGAAATCGATAATACGTTGCTGAAACAGGTGTTTCAGCAACGGGGAAAATCAATTATACGTTGCTGAAACAGGTGTTTCAGCAACGGGGAAAATCAATGATACGTTGCTGAAATAGGTGTTTCAGCAACGGGAGAAATCAGAGAAATGGGATAAATGACTTAGGTCTGTGAATGGAGAAAATATTTGATAAGGGATCATTTCAGCAGTAAGGGGTGGGAAATACTGACTGAAGGAGGGTATTTCAGGGATGGTGGGAGTGGGAATAATAGAAATAATGTGGGTATGGAGGGATATTGCTTTAGGAAAAAGGGTAAAATGATGGGAAGAAGCTTCTTGATTTAAAGCTTCAGATCTTCTCATGATGAATCTGTCCTCCTTATTGCTTTTTCCAGAATCTGCAAAATTTAATTGTAATATGCCAATCCTTGACAGGGATTATTAGAGCTAAATCTAATCTAATACTAAAAATATAGTGCAGAAAATTAAGTGTTGTGAGGAGCAGAAGATTCCCCTAGAAAAAGATAATGAATATCAGTCATGCAAGCAGTCTTGAAATCCTCTTTAGAAACAGGGCGCTTATATAGACGGAGCCTATGGCCATTGACTAGTAGAGGTGTTTTAGCATCATCAATTGTTACAAGTCTTACCGTTCCGTTTGGAAAGACATCATCTACTTCATATGGTCCAAGCCAACATGTACGTAGCTTTCCCTGAAAATTTTCAAACCGAGAGTCATACAACAAGGCCCAATTACCTTTTTGGAACTGCTTGTGTTTGATAATTTTGTCATGCCACTTCATCCTTTGTTGTTGTATCATGTTTGTTTGATGAATGGCATCTAATCCAACTCCAAAAGCTGCTGCAATCTAGCTGTCTGCACATCATTCAAATCAAGATTAACAGCTAAAGAAGTCCTTAAAGTTTTAATTTCAAATTCCACAGGAAAAACAACATTTTTACCATAAACCAATTCATAGGGAGAAAAACCTGTAGTGTTTCTCCAAGTAGTCCTGTAAGCCCATAATGCCTCAGGGAGCCTTTGGGACCAATCCTTTCGGTTGTCCTTCACTGTTTTAGTTAGAATGGCCTCTAAAACTTTGTTTGTGCTTTCCACCTGCCCATTGGCCTGGGGGTGGTATGGTGTAGTCATTCTATGTTGAATATGATATTTGTGAAGAGTAGATTTAAAACCATGAGAATTGAATGGAGGTCCTCCATCGGTAACTAGCTCTCTAGGAATTCCAAATCTAGTGAAAATTTCTTCAAATAAGAAGGCTAGAACAGCCTCTTCATTGGCTCTAATAAGTGCTTTGGCCTCCACCCACTTAGTCATATAGTCTGTGCAGACTAATATATAGGTTCTTTGATTAGATGGAGGGTTAATGGGTCCTATGAAGTCCAAGGCCCATCTTTCAAATGGTTCGGAAACTACCTGGGGGTTTAATGGCATTTGGTCTCTATGATTGGGTTGACCCATTCTCTGGCAGCTGTCACAAGCCCTTACATACCTCTTTGCATCCTTGAATAATGAGGGCCAATAGTAACCCATCCTCAGGATTTTATGTGCTGTTCTTTTATCAGCAAAATGGCCTCCACAAGGGCCATCATGACAAGCTTTCAATATGTCATACACTTCATCTTCTCTAATGCATCTTCGGATCTCCTGATCAAGCCCAATATAGAAGAGACACCCGCTTATCCAGCTGTACCTGGCACTTTGTTGAACAATTCTTATCTTTTCTCTATATGACAAGTGTGCTGGTAGTTTTCCTGCAACCAAATAATTAGCAATATCTGCATACCATGGAGAGTGAGCAGAAACTGCAAACAAATATTCGTCAGGAAAACTATCATCTACTGGAATATCATTGTCAGTTTTTAACCGTGAAAGAAAATCAGCCACCACATTTTCTTTACCAGGCCGATCTACAATTGTAATATCTAATTCCTGCAATAATAATAGCCATCTGGTAACTCTAGCATTTGTGACAGATTTGTTCATTAAGTATTTAATAGTTGAATGATCAGTGTGCACAAAAGTAGGATAACCAGTGATATAGTGTCGGAATTTATTAATGGCATAGATTACTGCAAGGAACTCTTTCTCGGTAACTGTATAGTTAAGATCAGCAGGGGTCATATTCTTACTGATAAAGTATATAGCATAAGGAAGATGATTTTCCTCTTGTCCCAAAACCGCTCCAATAGCAATGTCTGAAGCATCAGAAGATATATGAAACGGGAGATTCCAGTCAGGCCCCCTCAAAATAGGAGCAGTAGACAACTGATGCTTCAGCTCTTCAAAAGCTTTCTGACAAGAATTAGTCCACTTGAATTCAGCATTTTTCATAAGCAATACAAATAATGGAGAAGCTATTTTAGAGAAATCTTTAATAAATCTCCTGTAATAACCAGCATGTCCTAGAAAACTTCTCACATCAGTTTGAGTTTTAGGAACAGAAAGATTCTGAATGACCAATATTTTAGATGGATCTACCTGAATACCTTGAGATGAAATAAAATGTCCAAGCACTATTCCCTCACTCATCATCATATGGCATTTTTCGGTACTTAAGGAGAGGTGAGCTTGTATACATCTTTTAAGTACTTTCTCAAGGTTTTGTAATGCCTCTTCGAAAGACACAGCATAGGGGGTAAAATCATCCATAAATATTTCCATACAATCATTCAGCATATCGGAAAAAATTCCTATAACAGCTCTTTGAAAAGTTGCTGGTGCATTGCACAACCCAAATGGAAGAACTCTATAGGCGAAAGTTCCCCAGGGGCTGGTGAAAGTGGTCTTGTCTTGATCTTGGGGTGCAATTCTTATCTGATTATACCCACTGAATCCATCTAGAAAAGAAAAGAATTTCTTCCCTGCAAGACTGTCCAACACCTGATCAATGAAAGGTAAGGGAAAGTGATCCTTTTGAGTAGCTTTGTTTAAAGCTCTATAGTCGACACATACCCTCCATTTCCCGTTTTTCTTAGGAACAATTACTAACGGGGAAACCCATTCACTGTCAGATATGGGGTATATAAATCCTGCGTTAAGCAATTTTTGAAGTTCTTCTTTAACAATTTCTCGTAAATTAGGATTCATTCGTCTTTGGGGTTGACAAACAGGTCGGCATCCCTCTTTAATGTAAATTCGGTGAGTACATAATTCAGAAGAAATACCTTTCATGTCCGTGTAATCCCAGGCAAATGCCTCCTTATATTCGTGTAATAACTTCATTAGTTGCTGTGTTTCAGCATCTGTTAGATCAGGATTTATGTTTAATGTCTTGCCGGGTTCAATTTCAACTGTTATGCTTTTAGATGAGATCGTGGTTAAAGTTTGAGATGAATCTTCAGGTTCAATCTTTTCTTGTGCATCAGTTTCAAAAATTGCAGTTAATTGATTGTGTGTTTCAGCAATGACAGAAGAAGGTTCACAAATAAAATTATTGATTATCTCATCCTCTATATTGTCTTTAAGAGTTAAAGCTTGTCCTATAGTTAGAATAGGCTGAACAGCATTATCATCATAATCCATCCATATAGAATCTTCATTATTGACTACTGGCGTAGCGTGAGGATAAAGAGTTAATTGTTTTGTTTCATAACCATTAGAAATTGTCATTGAACCAGATCTGCAACTAATAAATGCATCAGCTGTGGCCAACCATGGCCTTCCTAGAATTAAGGGATGTCCCCCCAGCTTTGTTTTAGTCTGCAATACAACAAAATCAGCTGGATATTTCCAGGATTCAACTGAAATGAGTAGGTCTTCAACAATCCCTTCTGGTTTAATTGTGGAACGGTCAGCTAACTCTAAGATGGTGGGTGTATCTCTGATTGTGTTATTCAGCTGTAAGAATTGTGAAGTTTCCAGAGTCATTATATTAATTGCTGCACCTAAGTCTACCAGAACTTGGGGAATCATTGTTTTACCAATCTGAACTGTGACAGTAGGATGGCCAGGATCACCATATTTTACAGGAGGGGCTTTTCCGGACATTAATGCGGACAAGTCTCCCATCACATGTACTGTAAGGGGATCCTTGGTTTTCCTACCAGGTTTCTTAACACAAATATCCCTTAATGTTCTGGCATAAATTGGTACATCTCTTAATGCTTGTAAAAGTGGAATTTTAATATACAAATTTTGCAATTCCCCCATAAAATTAAAAGCAGGTGTTTCAGCTGTTTTGGTTAAAACCAAACGCTCGGGGAATGGTGGTTCTGTTAACTCAGCATTTTTGTTAGGAGGTGGTTGAGCTTCTTTTTGTTTCTCGGTTTCATTTTTATCTGCATCAGTTATGTCATCAATAATAGGCTCTACTATTCTTCCAGATCTCAGATGAATATCATTACATTGCATAGTAGGAAATATAGACTGATTCTGAATATCAATGACTTGCACAACTTTATTATTAGGGTTAGGATTTGGTTGCACAGGTAGTTGGGGTCTCATTTGGTTGTTTGGCGGAGCATTTGATGGCAGAGGGAGTGATTGTTGGAATTGAGGCAATTGATTTGGGTACGGGAGTGATTGACTATTCCAATTTGGGTTCCAAGGATTGAAAGGAGGTGGCTGCTGTGGAGGCCAAGGAGTCCACATTGAAGGGTCAACAAAGGGAGGGTTTTGCATTTGCATGGGTGGGAAATTCATTTGATTGAAAAGTGGGTATTGCATTTGGTTGAAGGGGGGGTAACTTGTTTGGCCAAAAGCCGAATAATTGTTCCAACGATTAAATGGCATACCAGAGTTCGTACCTTGCCCTTTAGGTTGCCATTGTCTTCTTTGAGTTAGCAGGTAAACTGCTTCAGCTTCTTCTTCCGTTGGCTGCAACGCTGCTTTTATTCCTGGTAGAGATGGACACTGTTCTGTCTCATGATCTTTCTCACAAAGGGTGCAAATTGGTATTTTATCTCTTGGGCATTCCCTTAGTGGATGTTTGTCTCTACATTTCGGGCAAAAGACAGCCAGAGTTGCTTCTGCTTCGGCCTGCTTCTTCTTAACCTGCAAAGTGTCAATCTGCGAAGCAAAAGAACTTAACATTTCGGTTTTAAATTCTTCAAGTAAATTACCTATTTCCGCTCTTGTTGCTCCTCCATTGGCTGATTTCTGCACCCTTGAATAGGTGGAATCTCTTATTCTGTTTCTTGCAGCTCCCCTAGAGCACCTTTTAGCAAGTTCACAAATCTCATCATATGTTTCTTTAGATATATCTCCCTTAGCAAGCATATTTAACATATTTAAACAATCATCCCTTAAACCTCTAAGTAATATTGTTTTACGAATTTCCTTACTTATATCCGGATGATCGGATCTCTGTATGTTGTACTGCAGCCTTTCTATGTAGTCCTCCAGACTTTCATCCGACTTTTGTGCCATATTGAATAGTTCATCCTTCTTCTCTCTCGTCCGGCAGTAGTCTTGATATTTAAGCAGAAATTTTTGTTTCATCTGCTCCCATGTTGTGATTACCTAACTTCCAAGGCTCATGAACCACCTTAAAGCATTCCCTTTTAAGGTGGCTGGAAACAGCTTCAACTTTTGAGCATTAGTAACATAATCATAACTTCTGCATAATATATCAAATTCAAAAAGAAATTCGTCAGGATCTTCAGTGGATAAACCATGAAAGTTAGGTAGAGCAGACAATGGAATATTTTTCATTGTTCCTGCAGGGAGATCACTGATGGGAAATCCCAAGGTAGAGAGGGAATTTTCATCCCTTCTTTCTTCTTCAGGACCTGCACGTCCTCCTCCAAAGAGGAAGGCATCATTGTTATCTTCCATTGTTGGCCCTCCTACTGCACTTTCTCGATCGTCAGAATCCTCTATTGGTTCTTCAATGTTTTCTACCGGTCATCCAACGCTTTCTACTATTTCATCAATGTGTTCTACTGATCTGCTAATACTTTCCTCTGACTCTTCAGCACTGACTGCTGGTTCTTCTGTATTTTCAGGACCCACAACTTCCTCTGTTCTGTAATCTGACTGAGGGGAACGCTGAAATTTTGATTTCCGAGAACTTAATCTTTGTGATGATTCAGCCTTCGATACAATCTCGTCAATAAAAGTTTTTCGTCCTCCCCAGCCCTTGCCACCTGTGCGGTTATTTTTCTTCTGGTTTCCTCGTCCTCTCATACAATCTGCACATTAAAAAGAAAAGATGAATGCTTTTGAAATCTATAATTACCTTCCCCGGCAACGGCGCCAAAATGTTGGTCGCTCTAATTGTTTTCACAATTCGAGCTCCTCATAAATTGTCAACCCGAGAAGGTCTTTTTATTTCAAAGATAATAACGCACTGGATATGCTCAATTTCAAAAGCAGAATCGATATTGTAGTAAAAGAGAAATACACACTTGTTAAATTCATCAATCTACTAATTCACACTCTACTTAATCAGAGCTGAAGTCAATTAAATTATAGCAGAAACGCTTTCTCTGTTACAGCAAAAGAAAATCAATCTATAAGGAAAGAAATCATTCAACCATAGCAGGAACAGGACCCTATTCCTTGGTGAGGAACTTCAGCACCTGCTGCCTGGCACTTAATCACACTGTAAGAAAAGTAACTTCAAGAGATCAAGACCCTATTCCCAGGAACAGGAACCTTCAGCACTTGTCCTCTTGTTTCTAATCACACTGCAGGCAAAGGAAAGCAATCAATGGGAGCAAGACCCTATCCCTTTATGCAGGGATCTTCAGCACATGCTCTCAACATCATTCATTCGTGCATTCGATACGTGTAGCGCTAAGAAACAGAGTATTGCAAAACTGTGTAACTAGTGTTTCAACAACAGAATTAAGGGAAGTGCAAACACATAAAGAAATAAACAAACTACAGGAACCAAAAGGGTGAATCTAGTGAGGAAGGCGGGCCCTTTCCTTCTCACAAGATTCCCCAGGAGAAAGAATTAAATTGGAACGCTCAAAATAAGTTTTTATTCATCTGTCAAAGTAACTGATACATTACAGAAGGAGATTAGCTCCAGTTCTCACACAATACTCTCCTGTAACTTACAATTCACCCCCCTCTAATGATGATGTCTCCTCTTTTTAAAGAGGAGACATCTTTTACAATTTACATGAGAGCGAATCTTCATTATCTCGATTCTGTTTTCTTTTCCAAAACAGGACTATTCTGTTCTTTCAAAAAGAGATGTTGTTACAACCGAGACAATAAAAGTGCTATCTTCAGGATGATCCAGGTAACCGTATCTTCGTGCTGCTGCTACTATTCCACAAAAAGTTCTTCCAGAATCGCAAATTACGGATAACGGGATTTGCGTGCTTGACGGCTGTTTCAGCAACTGAGTCAGCTGTTTCAGCAACAGAGTCAGCTGTTTCAGCAACGGAGTCAGTTGTCTCAGCAACGGCCGCTCGTTCCCAACAAGGCATATAACTTATCTGCGATCTTTGACTTGTGTTAGCAACAATGCACTTCAATTAATGATAAAATATAAGAGTATTGCGGAATTAAATGTAAGACAGATTAATCACATAATAAAGAAGAGGTTTCTATATACCTTGGGATAAAGTAGATTGAAAAGACAATGAAGTTCATGGTTTAAGAGTAGAGTGGTGTCAAAATATATAGCAAAAATGATACATAGTGGAGTCCTAACATTGAGCACATAGTAAGTTGGCCATCAAAGGAAGTTCTGCCATCTCAATTATTGAGGATCTATTTTATGAGCCTCATGGTGAAAATATCTTCATTGATTTGGAGGTTCACATATGATACCATTAAATTAAGATAAAGAACATTAGCATTCCCAAGTTGGCCTTCCACACAGACTAATACAATTCTTAGTCTTTAGTGATGCGTTTTGGCTTTTGCAATGCTCTGTCCACTTCTCAAATCATCATAAACAATATTTTTATATCCACTACTATACAAATTTATGTTACATTATTTGACAATATTATGAATTAAAGAAAAATTAGGGATGCATGTGGACCATGTTGGGAATCCCTCCAACCACTCTAGGATAACTGGCAGTCCTAAAACATTTTAAATTCTCATTATGAGATTCTAAAGTGGAATACTTGGGTCACATTGTTGGTTAGGATGAGTCATATGCGGATCTTAAGAAAACCGATGCAATGTATAATTGTTATAGGCACATTCTATTAAGATATTATATGGTTTTTTAAGATGTGGGCTACTATAGAAATTCTGTTAATATTTGTGAGTTAACTACAACCCCTTTATCGACCACGCTAAAAACAATTTCTTTCTATGGAATGATGATGTAGAACTAACCTTTTTAAATTTAAAGGAATCCTTGTGTATTACACCCATATTAGTAGTGCCCAACATTAGTTATACCTTTTGTCTTACAATGTTATGCCTCAAGCACATATATTGGAGTGGTTCTTATGCAATATTGGTGTCCATTGGCATTGAGAAATAAAACATTGTATGGAACAAAATTGGAAAAGTTCACTTATGAGAAATAAATGATGTATTCTCTCATGCAAATGATGCTTCGTTCCCATGATTTGAAAATTTCCATGGATATTTGAGTGGATAGTTCATCACAACATATCTTTGAAAATGAACCAAAATCCATACTATATTGAAGTGTTAATTACTTTTAAATTCTAGATTTAATATTTTTTTTTTGTTTTTATTCATGCAATAAACAACATGCAAGAAATAGAGAATATCTATAGAGAGTCACTCACAAACAATAATAAAAAAAGGATATGCTCTAGGAAATCCTCATGTGAGAAAAAATAGTTGGAAACTAAGGCTACTTTGCTCTCCTTTTTCTAGTATGGTGCAAGGAGAAATAATAAGGCATCCTCTATACAATTTCCTATGACATATGGCCCATGGTCTACTATAGAATGAAAAACCCCTTTTTTATGAACTTTGTCTGTCCTCTCTCAATAAATCTCTATACTATAGAACAAAATTAAAGAAAATAAAATGGAACCCATTTTCATCCTCATAGTTTTATTAGAAAAATTCTAACAACCAACCAAAGGGTTATATTTACCCTTCAACCCTCAACATAAGTTACAAATTTACCTATCCATCATACTCTTCATAATTATCACATGGATACCTTCATATACATGAATAATAGTGGCCAACACAACATCTAGTCATACCATGGTGTTCAAATGCAATAGGTCAACTTGCGACTGACGTAACTTCTGCATGTGAACATTGGTTGATGCAATTTTTTCCACCACTGGAAAGGTATTTCAGTGTACAATAATATTATGAGGTTTGATGCAAAAAAAGGAAATTATTACCACAAGAAAGTGTCACTTAACACCTCAAAATGGCTATGGAAGGTTTCAATCTCTAATTCTCTAAAGTAGCTCTTGCCAATAAAGAAAATCCTACAAGTTGATTCCTCTAACTTTCCCACTTTAAAAGCATTGATATAGATGAAAAATAATATAATGATCTAATCCACATCATACATATCCATTTGATAATATTTTGATCCCCAAAAGCTTTTACTACTTGAAGTGATGAAAATTCTCCTCTACCTTCTCCCTAGAGTACCAATTAGCCTTGCTTGGAAGCTGTCCTATATACCCAATCTGTCGAAGGTCATGTTTCCAGTATCTTATAATTTTATACCCCTTCTGCAAAATTGTTTCCTCTATCAAAACTATATGAGTATCTAGTGCTAAATCCTATATGGAAGGTAGGAACTTCTCATTCCTAATTCAACATGTTCATAGAGTTTCAAAGTTTCTGCATTCACCACTGGTTGAATGCTCATATATAGGGTAGACTAAGTTTGTTGGCATTGTCTCCCACCTTTTCTAGTATCTCAAAAGGACCATATTTTAGAGCCTTTATTTTCTTAAAAGGACCATCTATCCTCGCCTTTTTCAACTATAACCATACTCTATCTTCCACTTTAAATGATATCTCTATCTTGTGTTGATTATCCTTGGCATTTTTTTATTCCTATGACTTCTTCAACAACTCCTATACTTGCAAAGAATATTTCCTAGTATCATGAACAATTTTTTTCTTGTCTTAAAGAATACCTTGTCATATACTCCCTTACTCCTCCTTTTTTCCACATACTGCATCCAAATATGAATGTGGAAAATATTCCAAAAAAGTATAAAATTGTGGCTTACTACTTCAAATGTTGACTACTCTATCATAGGAGAGTTTTATGTACACTAGATTTTCATCCTAGATTTACAGATGCTTTTATTTATAACACATCAAAATTTGTACAAAAGTGTTGTTGAATACATATACTTTCCCATTCATATATGGGTGGAATTCCATATACCACTTTAATTTTTTGTCCATATTCTTGCACAATGTTTTCCAAATGTACTAACAGAACCTAGGGTCCCTATTTGAAACAATTATACATGTTATCTTAAAGTGCACCTAGGCTTATTCAAAGAGAAACAATGTTTCTTGTTCCCCCATAATAAACCTTTTATAGGATATGATATCACGTTATACTTGTATTCTAGCACAAACATGTATTCATGTCCCTTCCTAGTAGTTAGTTAACCTCCCACAAAATACACATAACTTATTTCCTAAGGATGAGTGGGAATATGTGGGGGATTACATAGACCATATTTCTTGTTACTAAGTTTTTTGGTACAACAAGTTACACATCCTCCAATGAACATAGATACATATTGTTTCATCCTAGGATAGTACACATACTTGTACAAAATTCAAACATTCTTCAAAAAACTAGAATTCCCTATAACCTTGAATATGTGTGCTTCTCTGATCAACTATAGTCACTCACCTTTACGAACACATTTCTTATCTAGCCTGTGGAGTATTTTATTCTGGACATGGTAGTCAATTGTGATATCACCATCATATATATGATTATGGAAATGAATTTGTTGGCAAACCTCTTTATAGTCCCCGTCCCTTGTATTCACAATCATCAACATGAATATAGAAATGTGTTTATTCGCATACATCGATATTTATATACTACATTCTCAATCTATTCAAATGGAAAGAAAGCAACAAAATTTTCTATAGAGTGAGAAGTTAAGTTGCTAATTTGAGATGAGTATCCAATTCCATGGGTAATTATGGATGATTCTCAGAGATTGGCACAAGATCTAGGTGATTTTCTAATAGTCAAGCACCACCATTGATATGTAGTAAGATAATTCAAAGAGGTGGCAACAAATCACACCAAGGGATCTTTGTTGATCTCTCATGATATCTAGGAGAAATTACTTAATTATTGGAAGAGTATATATCCAATGGGATATCATTTTCTCACTCTAGCCTTTAATAGAGTTGCATTATACATAAAATCCTTTATGAGGTATGGGTCTATATTTATAGTAATAAGATTTTAGTATCCTATCATTTTGTACCCCATTTGGTTTTACATGGAACCCGCATTGTGAGATGAAAAAAAAGAGGACATAGTGGGTATAGCTGGATAGATTTCTAGGCTACAATAACCCAAGGGAATTAGGACACATAGATTTTGACTAATGAGAGTTACATGTAGTGGTAACAAAATTGGAATAGCTATGTTTACATGGGACATGCAATCGTAATTGTTGGTAGGAGATGACAAAGTACCATTTTTTCATCTTTTTTCTAAAAAAAATTCACTTCTTCCCCCAATATGTATTCATTTTTCTACCTCCTTTTGTGCATAGGAATCACTTCCTTACCCTTATTATGATTTTCAAAAAAGGAATATAGTTTCCATTTTATCTTATATTTTCTTTTATGGTTAATGATTAAGGTGTAAGTTGAGATTATTGCAATTGTTGTACATAAATTTTATGACTACACATAAGCTTTCCTAGCTTAATTACTATGTGGATACTAACTTGTAGGTGTATCTCTAGGTTAGAACATAGGTTCAATTTTCCTTAAAAACTATATGTAGATCTCTAGGTTAGTTTATTGGTTATACAAATGCATAGGATAACCCTTAAACTCTATCACCATGGAAATGGAATAGTTTTGATTAGCACAATAATCATCACATGCTAGAGAAGGTTCATTCATTAAGAATATCCTTAGATGAAGCTATGAGAATATTGTTATATGTCTCAATGGTTATGCATCTTTCAATCCTTTTGTATGTTGTGAAATGGAATCACAGTGCTAAGGAATCACCATATTATTGATTTTTCTTACTAAATGGAGTTGAGCGGTGGAAATCATGGCCATATTTCCAAAAAAACTCATCATGTTAGGTGTCATCAACTAGGTTATAAGCTTAGAACATTGTTGACTCCTTTTTGATATAGTTGTGTGATTGAAGTTGCTTCTACTTAATTTGTATGCTAGGTAGACTAGTTTACATGGTAGTGAGTTTCATTAAAGTAAATTTCCCTCTGTGTATGAATGCCTCACAAGTCATACATGAATCTTTGTTGATAACTAAATGATTGTATAATATGAGTGAACCCAAAAATAATAAAACCCATATAAGCACCATCATCTACTTAGAAAAAAAGACGAATTATTTTTCTCCAAAACTATTTTGGATATGTTAATTTCCATTGATTAATATTGGACATGATTCAAGTGAAAGAGATATTTATTTCCAAAACTAGGTGTAAAACACCTTCACATGTTTCCTTCCATATGGGTCCTATTTAATATTATATGACCATGTAAGTGGAAAAAAGAACATCTAAATCTAGTTATACATTATAAAGCCTTGCTTTGGGATGAAAAGTGGTCATGTCCTATTAATATGTGCCATTCTTTTCCTAGTAGTAATATAGACCTACTAATGGGTTAACATAAGTTTTTGAATCCAGAAAGGAGAGATTTTGATATAAATAAATAAAAAGGGGCTAGACACATATATTTCATTTTGGAAAAAAAGAAGTGATAAGGGAAGGGAACAACATCGACATCTTAAAATAGAGACTATATATAAATATTTAAACAATTCCCTTCAATGAATTGAGAACTTAATAACTATTTTTTTCCCATTCACAGTGTTGGAAATGAGAAAAAATGAGCATATAAAATATGTACATGAAGTTATAGAAGTCTACATGACAAACAATATCCCCACAATTGAGGATTGCTACATTGGACTTTGTACAAAAAGCCTAGAGATCTATCCTCTCCAAAAGACAATGTTATAGAGGGGTAAATGCTCTTAGTATAATCACTAGAGAACAATTATGGAATATCGCTTGTATAGGGAAAACAAAAGTATTTCCTAAGATCTAGATGCTACAATTGAGTTAAATAAAGTATATGTTCAATATTGGAAATGTTGATGGATAGGCATGAAAATAAAATTAATTGAGGTAAAAAATCAAGAAGAAGAAATGGAGCATAATGATGAAAGTGGAAGTGATTGGTTGATAAATAAGAATTTACGTGAGTAATATTGGAGCATAATGATGAAGGTGGAAGTGATTGGTTGATAAATAAGAATTTACGTGAGTAATATTGGAGCATAATGATGAAAGTGGAAGTGATTGGTTGATAAATAAGAATTTGTGTCAGTAATATTGTCTTAATATTAATTAGATAGTACAATTCTGAATATAATGATAAGTGTCTTGTTTATTTTTATTTTATTCCATCTCTCCCATTTTAAAGAATTTAACAATGTTGGCCATAATGGTATTATGCATGCACATACAAAAATAATTGTTCACAAGTGAAAATATACATTAGTCTTATACACACTAAGAAAAAAATTCATAATATGAAATATGAATAAACAATTTAGGAATTAAATATTGATACTTTTGGAATCAAAATTCAAAGGTTTGGAATTAAAATTGGCACTTTTATATCTAGAAAATTACAATTTTGGAATTGGAAATCATTTTTGTAGAATAAAACATTATAGTTTTTGAATTGAAAAGTACACTTTTAGAAATGGAAATCATAGTATTGGAATGGAAAACCACACTTTTTGGGTTTGAAATTATTCGAGACTTATACTTCTACAATCCTACACTGGGTAATATTGAATCTTTTATAATCAAAATCCACAATTTTAATTTAGAATATATGTAATTAACCTAACCTTAATGATATAGGAAATTGTATTGACATTTATTGATATATGCATGTGCAAACATAAAGTTTTGGTATGAAATCTATTGTCATATTTCAAATATAAATTTAAAGGCTTCCAAAAATTCCATGTATGTAGCAATCTTTGCACTATTTCTAGCTATATTTTACTTTTTAGACTATGAGTGGAAACATATTACCTTTACTTTGAGGGATACTTAATTCTTTTGTTTCCCCATTTTTATACCCATCTTAATAAGGATATTTTTCCTACTTCATTTATGATTTAAAAATGTATAGGTTTCCATTAGTTTACTTATGACGTAGACATCTAATTTTCCTCTATACTACCCTCGAATCTCCAGTGAGGTGCCCAACATGGCTCTATTTCTTCTACAATTTCATGGATACTTTGTCCTTGTTCTTTCTTAAAATAATAACATCTTATAAGTTAATCCTCTTAATAACATATGAGATGGAATTACGATTTGAGAAACCTCTTAATAACCATAAAACATATACATAAATCCGAATCATCTATCATCTTTAGACATGAAATGAAATAAGTTGTTCATGTCTTAATGTGTGCATGCTAATATATACTTTTACCTACTATAAATTATTGAGATTTCAAACATTTATTTGTCCATGATAAAAGTACATGTCAATTTTTTGTTCAGTTTGAATAGAAAATTAAGAAATCAAATTAAAAGTGCAATTGTTACCATGGACCATAGGATATTTGATGTTTAGTTCTTTTAAAATTCACTTCATTTTGTTGAGTGTTTTTCTTCCTTTTATTACTTGGTTGCATGTGTTGGTAGTATGATAATTGGAAATGTAGTATAATACTCTAACTAAATGATTTTAGCTTGTATTTTTTTAACTTTTCTTCATGTAAAGACCCCACCATCTTTCATTTCCCACTCCTTTCTATTCCTCGATGTAATGCCTCAATGCTTTCTTAATATGCACTATAAATCTTCACCATACTAAATCTTCACCATACTAGTTTATCAAAAAAAATGTTTTGATACCTATCTCACTAATACATTATGAAACCATATCTCTAAACATTTTATCCGAAGAAAATTTAAATTCCATAATTTTAATGATATAATTTCTTGTTTTTGTGATATAATTTGATATCAATAAATACAAAAACTCTATCATTCCAACTCTAATGAAATTTAAGGATAAATGTTATGAAATGAAAAAAAAAAATTCACTAAAACATAATATTTCACAAGAGATTTATTCTAGAATTTCTATTGTATTAATCTTAAGAAATTATAATATTTTAAAACATACTTATCATTTAATTTATGCTAGATATCATTTGTTGGGATTCAACTGCGTTAAAAAAGTCATTCATCTATGACCATTTCCATGAGAGGTAGTCATAACTGACTAATTTCTCATGATTTTTGAATAGTTCACTTAGCATTCATTGCATCGGGTGATGCTCACAAGGGTGAAGAAATGGGATTGAAACTAGTGAAATGAATCACATAACGTCAATCATCACTTCCAGGGCTTGGACCCGGTAACCAGTACTTCCCAAGAGGTCACTCATCCCAGATCGCCTCTGGCTCAAGCATGCTTAACTATCGAGTTTTCCCCACATTGAAGGTCATTGAGCTTGCTACCCCATTTGCAAAACTTTAGCAAGTATTGTGCCTCATGAACTACTCAAGTATAGCTCCCTTCACTCTTATGTATTTAAGTATTGAGGGTCTTTTGTGGTGCATTATATTAGATATCATTTGTTGGGATTCAACTGCATTAAGAAAGTCATTCATCTATGACCATTTCCATGAGAGGGAGCTCTAATTGAATGGTTCATGAGGCACAATACTTGCTAAGGTTTTGCAAATGGGGTAGAAAGCTAAGTGGGCTTGATTGTGAGGAAAATTCCACAGTTAAGCGTGCTTGAGTCAGAGGCGATCTAAGATGGGTGACCTCCTGGAAAGTCCTGGTTACCAACAAATGATATCTAATACAATGCACTGTGAAAGACTTTCAATACTCAATTTATGCTATTAGATATCTGTTAAAAAAATTTGAAAGTCAAACTTTCTCATTCTCATTGGTTGGATGTTATTATCTAAATTTAATTTTAGATAATAGCATTATGGCATATTTCTCATCATTGAATGGAAATAAGATATAAGTAATAAAAAACAAATAATATGAAATGAAGCGTGGATGTTGCAGTGGTTGAGAGACATATATTGAGAACTACAAAGAGGATGATTCAGCTCTGGACTCCATATGCAGTGTGCGAATCTACAATGGATATGGGGTTTAAAGCCTTCTAGATAGTATTCGCAGGGTTTTATAGCCCTCTAGATAGTAGAGGATCAGAGAGTCAACACGGATTTGCCTCTCTTCAACTATTAATTTATTGTTTGCTAGCAAACTATCAATTTTCATCTACAACATTACTCAACGCTTACCAACACCTCATGTTAGTTTTCCCCTTCAATTTCATTAATTGAATTTGAATATATGTTTTTCAAAAACAAGACCCTCAAACTCATTAATAAAACACAAATTATAATATTTACAGATGATTGGAGGTCCGTGGTGACTCTTATATTTATTATTATTTCTCTTATAAAAAAGAGAAGTGAACATTCCTAAGGAGAGTCATTTTAGGTCCGTGGTGACTTTTATATTTATTAGTATTTCTCTTATAAAAAAGAGAAGTGAACATTCCTAAGGAGATTCATTTTTATTTTCATTGAGTTAGTTTGAATGTTGTAAGTGAATTTAAATTCTTTGAATTTTTTTTTTTCTATTCATTTTATTTTGATGAATTATTACCTGTAAATTTTGATATTTATATTATTGAGTTTCATTCTTTATCTCTCCGTAAACAACAATTATAGATGGTGTGATTTGATAGGATTTTGTTGTTACCTGTTTTTTCTATTATTAACCTTTTTAAGAGACACACAATCTCATAGCATTGCATTCATTAGTTTTTTTTTTTTTTCAATGGCCACACTTGTGGAGAAGTTGTTGATTAAAATCGTATCTATCTATCGCTTTTAATGGTTATGTCTATCCATTTTAATCGTTATGAGCTATTGTCGTAATGAGCTTTATTTTAATGTGTTGAGGTTTGGTGGACTATGTTTCCCCTTTTATTGCTAGGCCAGTTTGTTTTCATTTAGTGTTTTTTTTCATTTTATCCTTATACAAATTCCATTTGAAATTTAATAATAATTAATCTTGAAAAGGCAAGAAAAACACAAGGCATGGTACCTAAGACAATTCAAAAACATCGAGAGGTTTACAACCTAAATAGAAGTGTGAATACTGAGAGAGTGCAAACAACTTCCCTGAGTTAAATTGAAGTTGCATGAAAAGCTTAAGATATGAGGAAAACAACTTTGATGTGTATGTGTGTTGATGCAGGAATCAATTGTTTTGGGAAATATCAACAATCGACCCCGCGTTTACTATCTCCTTTACAGTCTAACCATCCACTGCGCTACTCTAATTTCCTTAAATACACGTTGACAATAGATATTTTTCTTTTTTTAATAGAACCACTCGCGATTCTCCTTAAATCACAACATAAGTGATCCAACAGTCCATATTAAATCACATAATCGCAAACCATAAGGGCTCAGGGCTTGGTACTTCCACCTTTAAATTGTTGCGATGTGATTTAATCAGCGATTGCATCGCGCCATCGCATATCGCACTTCCCTAATGCTCAAGGCTCGTTCACATACCATGAAATATTTGTGATGCGATGGATCTGCGATCACATGCTGCATGGTCTTAAGGCCTATGGTCTATTCAACTACCGATGGAATGTTGCGATGCGATGTAATGCAGGATAATCCAACGGTCAGCATGATATCGCACCATTGTTTGCACTTTAGATTAACGGGTGGGATTTTAATGGGGCTTCTATCACTATTATTAACGTTAATAATCCTGATTAACCTTTGAACACTGAGTTTTATAACATAAAGCATAAAAATAGAGAAATATTTGACTCTATCTAGGATACAAATAATCAAACGAGAATTTCCACAACGTCACTATATAAACACACACATGACATCAATTATTCATTATAAAAAATGGTTACAGAGTCTTGCCTTTGGCTCTATTACAACGATTAAAAGACCTCTATTTCAATCTGGAAATCTATGCTCTATTACTTGACTCTTGCTTCACTCAATCCTCTCTCTCTCTCTGTCATCTGTCTACATTACCTTTTACTTCTTTTTATCAATCCCATCTTGCCTAACAACTCAATCTCTATTTTTTAACATTCTAACAGTCAATCTCTATTTTCAAGCTCTTTCACACACCTATGCTAACAACTTATCCCTGAATCTAAATTAAAACAATTTCATAACTTATTAAAATAAGTGAAATACAACTCATTTCTTGAGAGATCCAACCCTCTCAGTAAAAACTGACTTTTGACCACTAACGTCAGTTAACTTCAACTTGTTTAGCCACAACATGTGAATAGGCTTTCCCATTGCTAGCTAAGTCCAAATGCTCTTGCATCAGACTCCCGGGGAAGAAAAGAATCATCCTTCAGACTTTCAGGTCTTACTCCATACCTATGCAACTCTGCTGTAGTCAACCAGCTAGCATCCTCTAGTGGTTGTCCTTTCCATTTGAGTAGATATTGGAAATAAATCTATTCTCTGGTTATTTTGGATACTCTTTTCTCCAAAACAACTTCAACTTCTTTCTTAATGGTCCTTGGCATTTGTTCTTCCCAGTTCAAGGTTTGAACTTTATCTTCTATAGTTTCCTCTTCTAGCTCTGTCTTTGTCCCTTTGTATGGATACAAATCTGCAATATTGAAAATATGTGATATTCCAATCCCTTATGGAAATTCAATTTAATAGGCATTAGCTGAAAACTTTCTTACAATTCTACATGGTCCTATCTTTTTCATTTTCAGTTTATTATAAGTCTTAGCAGGAAATCTTTCTTTTCTCAAATATACCATCACTAAGTCTCCCACTTGGAATTATTTCTCTTTTCTTTTCATATCAACTCTCTGTTTGTATTTACCATTGCTTTCTTGCAATTTTCCTTTTACATATTCTTGTAGTATTTACATCTGTTTTTCATACTCTTCAGCTTCTGCACTTCTTGTCTCCTGTTTAGCCAAATTTCTGATCTCATACACACCTCTTGGATTCATTCCAAAAACAATCTGCAATGGACTCATTCCAGTACTTCGGTTTGGAGTGTCATTATAAGAAAATTCAGCCTGAGTTAGTGCTAAATCCCACTGCTTAGGATTTTGATACACTAAACTTCTCAATATGTTTCCCAAGCTCATGTTTACTACTTTGGTCTATCCATCTGTTTGAGGGTGGTATGTTGAACTGAAACTAAGGTTAGCTCCTAGTTTCTTCCAAAGAGTTCTCCAGAAATGTCCTACAAACTTTGTATCTCTATCAGACACAATACTTATAGGAAATCCATGCAATCTTACAATTTCTGAAAAAAATAGATTAGATATATGTGTTGCATCACTAGTCTTCTTACAAGCAATGAAATGTGCCATCTTGGGAAATCTATCTACCACAACATAAATGGAATCATTCCCTCTTTGAGTTTTTGGTAATCCCGAAACAAAATACATGCTAACTGCGTCCCACTGTAGGTCTGGTATTGGCAATGGCTGATACAATCCTATGTTTTGACTTCTCCCCTTGACATGTTGATATATCTTGCACTTCTCAACAAATCTCTTAACATCAGTTTGCATTTTTGGCCAATAATAAAAAGCATTCACCTAAGCAAAGGTTTTATCTTGTCCAAAGTGACCAGATAATCCTCCACTATGTTTCTCCTTTATTATGTTTTCCCTCATAGAACGTCTGGGAATACACAACTTGTTGCCTTTAAACAATAAGCCTCCTTGGATTAGATAATCTAACCATTGATTTTTGTTATGCACTATTGGATTTTGAATTGTTGTATAGATATCTTTGAAATCTGCATCATCTTTGTACATTTCAATCATTTCTTCAAATCCCACAACACCAACTTTGAATTCTTACACAATAAATCTTACCCTGCTCAACACATCAACGACTTTATTCAACTTACCACTTGTGTGCTTTATCACAAAGGTGAATCTCTGCAAAAATTCTACCCACTTGGAATGTTTTTGGTTCAATTTCGGCTGGTTATTTATGAATTGTAATGCATGATTGTCCGAGTACAATATGAATTCCTTTGGTAGAAAATAATGTCTCCATTTTTTGAAGGCTTGCACAATAGCGTAAAACTCTTTATCATAAGAAGAATACTTCTTCTTCGCTTCATTCAATTTCTCACTGAATTATGCTATTGGTATTTTTTCCTGACTCGGAACTGTGCCAACTGCAACTCCACTAGCATCTGTTTCAACTTGAAATACTTTTCAAAAATTATGCAAATCTAAAATCGGTTCCTCTGTGATTTTCCTCTTCAAAAATTTAAAATTCCTGTCTGCTGCTTCTGTCCACTTGAATACCTGAGTAGTATCCTTAATTGTTTCAATAATTGGTGCACAAATCTGACTAAAACCTCTGATAAACTTTCTATAAAAACTTGCAAGACCATGGAAGCTTCTTACCTCAAATATATTTCTTGGAATAGGCCAGTTCCAAATTGCTTGGACTTTTTTTTGATCCATTTTCAATCCTTCTTTAGAAACTACAAATCGTAAGTAAATTAGTTCTTCTTTCATGAAACTAAATTTCTTCAAATTTATTAGTAGTTTCTCTTTCTGCAGAGTTCTTAAAACCAATTTAAGATGCTCTAGATGTTCTTCCTTACTTTTACTAAAAACTAGAATATCATTAAGATAAATAGTAACAAACTTGCCTGCATATTCCTTCAATACTTCGTTCATCAATCTCATGAACGTACTAGGTGCATTAGTGAGTCCAAAAGGCATCACTAACCACTCATACAACCCACTATTTGTTTTAAATGTGGTCTTCCACTCATCTCCTTCTCTAATTCTTATTTGATGATATATACTCTTCAGATCTATTTTAGTAAAGTACTTTGATCCACTCAAACAATCTATTAAATCATCCATGCATGGCAAAGGAAATCTATACCTGATTGTGATCTTGTTTATGGCTATGGAATTTATGCACATACGCCATTCACCTCCTTTCTTTAGACTGAGTACTGTTGGTACAACACATGGATTAAGAATTTCTATGATTAGTCCCGTATCTATCATTTCCTGCACTTGTCTTCCAACTTCTGCATTCTCTTGAGGAGTTAATCTGTACGTTGCTTTATTTGGAAAATTCGCTCCTAGTATGAGATCAATATGATGACTAATACTCTTGATCAGTAGCAATGCATTTAGCAACTCATCCACAATAATATCAGCGAAATCATTTAACATAGTTTTGATTTCTTCAGGTAAATCATCTAAGTTTATGGAAGTTAAAATTACCTTCGGTCTCCCTATGTGTTATAGACATTTTTGTGCCTCGCGTCAAGGAGCATGGAATGTCAATAATTACAGGGATCCTCAGTCCCTAAACATGTTGTTCTTACCCCTAAAAGAACAAGGTCATCAAACAACAGCACTTCCAATCAGTTCTCCACCTGAAAACACTTCAAAACAGGCTTATTTTGGATCATGTCAGCTGCTCCACTGAGCTTCTGCGCTGGAATGCAACTGTCCCTCTTTGTACCTGCGCTGGAAGTAAAAATTAATGAAGGCTACCTGCGCTGGGCGAGATTGGCCAAGTGGCACAGTCATCCTGCAAGGTGTCAATTGCCCAGGAAGCTTCCAAACTGACACTTGGTTCATAAGATTCGCCCTGTGATGAGTAAGAGGTACTTGATCACCATGTGTAACCAAGGATCTCCAAGTGGACTCAAGAACTGAAGATAAACTGAAGAGGGAGAGGACACAAGGCAGCTTCATGTCAGTCTCAAGCTGACTCATCCTCTCTTCTTCTATCCTATATATAGAGCTCTTCTATGAGGTCTAAGGAGGCTGGAATTTTGTATTAAGCAAGGAGGTGCTGTTGGATTATAGTTAGAGCTATTGGGTGATTGTTTTACTAGAGGTGAAGAGGAGAGTTCTTGCTGCTGGGGAGGTGCTGCTGGATTGGAGCCATCATTGGTTGTAACCTTCTCAGAACCCTGTTACTTTCTATCAATAAAGTTTTGCATGTTCTCCTATATACTTGTATTACATAGATGTTTTGTGTTTACATGTATATTTGATGCACCCTAATCCATGTTTCAGTTATGAATACATGTATCTTGTAGTTTGCTCTCTTGTTTTGTGCAGGATCTGTGTGTAGCTGGACCGGCTGAGAGAGCAAGAAGCTGGGAACGAGATACAAAGAGAGAAGGACAAGGATCGACTAAGCGAAAGACACCAGGTTGGTTGACCTTCTTTTCATTCTCTCTGTATTTTCATAAAGTGGAACATCAAAACTTTACTTTCAGTTGTTGCTAAAGACTGTCACCTTTAGAGTAGGGATAGGGTCATCCGCATCAGATACTTTTCCCCACAACAAACTGGCGACTCCACTGGGGAGCCTAGTATCTTGTTGGTGTTTGTAGTATTTTGCTATTCATTTCTTGAAGAAAAGAGTACCAAATCGAAAAGCTTTTTACTATATCAAAAGCGAAGTAGAGGGACTGCTACTCTTGCTCTTTGCTGAGCAGATTCAAGATTTGAAGAGCTTATCTACAAAAGACTCTTTACTCTTTGTGATAGATCTTCATCCTCTTGATCATCCCTTAGCCTGTACTTGACCTATAGCTTTTTATTTCAGCAAAAACAGTGCATTTTTGAGCTTTTTATGACCTGGAATTCTTTATAGACGAAACTCTCGTGAGTCAGTGCAGGCTGTACACAGGCAGCCTGCATTACAGCGCAGGTGCTCCCTTCGGGAACTGCGCTAAGAGTAGAATTGGCAGACTAGAACCTGCGCTGGTCCAGTTAGCCCTTGTCTTGCTCAGTCTTCCTATTGTGTCTTGGCCCTGTTTGCACTTGTTTTTGGCTGATTGCTTGCTGGTTATTGTACTTGCTGTAAACCACTTCTCCTTGACATTATTCCGCCTCAGTTGTGTGATGAAACTGTGAATGTTCTTTCAGTATTTCTTGTTTCAGTTACAGTTTCCCATTGTGAAAAGCGAACCAGTATAGTTGTGGCCTCTTAGATCTCGAACTGCAAAAGTGTCTGTGTGATCTTATGAGCTAGTTTCATTACTGTTCATGGCTGTTTGAGTTTGTTTGCTTTTCACTTTATGGTTTGAATTCATATATTTTTGGTGTTGAAACAAGTACCTGTAAAGCGTCTTTTCATTTTAGAAAAAACTGGTTTGTTTACGCTGTAAATTGAATTCAAAAATCATACAACAGTTTTCCTTTTGTCTACATCAACATTAAAGGAAAAGAAAAGAAATACATGCATCTTGCATTTGCATTTTGATAAGTTTGGGTGTCTGATCTAGGAGAAAGTGCATTAGTTTGTGCTTGGTGCTCTGTGTGGAAAGATATTGTTTTTCTCTCCCCTCAGTAGTTAGGATTTTCAAAGCTAAAAAGATTGTGAAAGCTTGCTTATCATTTTAGCTGCATTTAGGAATTTGTACCAATACATCTCGTGGTGATCCTGAAAGACAAACTGATAAACAAGATCAACTTAAAATATATTGAATGAATCTAAAAACGCATTGTAACATAACGCTCACAATAGAGGTCTAGGTAGAGACGTGTTCCGGCGTCGTTAAACGTAGTGACTGTCGATCTCTACGAAGGTGGGTGATTCCTCCTGAGGGACGATAGCACTAATACGGATTTGAGCTCCCGCGTACTGTCGCGTATATTGGGAGACCCCTATAGGCAATTATCCTTTATCCTTAGGAAGCCGTGTCGACCGCCCTACTGATCGCGATGCAGTGAACACAGCATTCACGAAGATCGACCACCCGTACCGTAAAACGTATTCTGTGGTTTCGCGAAAGGTTTGGCACACCCTCTGCCTAGATCTCCAGAGCAGTTTCTTTTGGCCCTTTTCAAACTCTATAACTGAAAAGGTCCAACCGAGCATTTGTCACTTCGGGCTCGTTAATACATCGAAGGCGACTAGAGTCATCTTTAGCTTTTTCTCGACTCTTAAAACATGAAAAAGCAAAGTTGTGTCTAAAAGCGTCTAATAAAATTCATTCAATACGGAAACATAATTCCCCTTTTTGTATTTTAGTTGATCAAGTAATCCGCAACCGTGGAGGAAAGTCAATTAAAACCCCGTCGTTCAGGGAGGCTTGCGAGTCAACCACCTTTGTCTCCGGAACCGAGAGTAGTACGGGCAAAGCGATCTCGCTGGACCAGGTCAAAATCTCCTTTTAAAGTTAGAACGGAAGTTCCAACAACATCTGAGATTCTGGTCACTCCCAATATTTCTGGAATCCCTGCCTCTGTTGAAGAAGTTCAACAGCAACAGAAGGACAGTTGTACTGATCCTAGTCTGAAAACAAGTACTTGCATAACTGAACCAGTTCCATCTGAAACCGGTCCACAGAGTCTTGTTGTTCAAACAACTGTCGCTGTCGAAGCAACCCCTTCTTCGGTACCAGAAATCTATTACGGACCTGACGGTCTGCCTCTTCCTCCTGGTCTGATTGCAATAGAAGAAATCGTAGAGGACCAGCAAGAAAATACTCCAATTCATTTTGGAGTAGGTACCACTCTTTTTCCTTCTGCATCAGAAGTTTGTCTATCGCCACTGGAAGTTCCTGAAGAATCGTTAGGAAGTTTATTGGATAGACTTAAAATGTCTGAACAACCGTCGACATCTAGAACTGTGCCAAACGACACAGCGACAGCAGAAGTTCCTGCTGCCAATCCAACGATGTTTGCCGGCATACCTGCCGTCCCGACTAGCTCTCATCAGCTAGAAGGAGTCCACCCAGGGACTATTATGACAACTTGGTCTGTTCCAGTTTGTTCTTCCGGTATAATACCCGGTAATTCTTATGTTGAAACTAGACAAATTGATCCCTTTGGGAATCATTTTGGGCCATCCAGTCCTCAAAGGCCATCTATGCCCTTGAGCTCCGGATTGTTACCGTATGGGGGGCAATATGCCCTTTCACTTCCTCTTCCGGGAGGATACCCATATGGCAGTTTTCAACCACATTCAGGTTTGACTGAAGTAACGACGAGTGGTTGGGTACCTATGTTACCCCAACAACCGAGAGTTGTATATTCTATGCAACAATCTGTACCTATGTCTAGTATCCCGACGACGCCAGCAATTGTAACCGTGTCGCAAGTTCAATCGATGCCTGTTGTATGTCAACCCCAAGTTGTAATGCAACAACCTATTGACCCTGCAACACAACCACAATCGCCAACTGCCGGGACGACACAGATACAAACGGGGACCATAACCCCGCATCTTGGTCCGTCGGTTAGTGTCGCACAGCAAAACATGGCTTCACAACCATGGATGGTGCAATACCAACAACCTCAGTTTCAACAGGTGTACCAAGGATCTGAGCAACAGATCTTTGCGAATAGTGGGCAACCCTATATTCAGAACGGGTTAAATCAACCACTTTACAGTGGCCAAGCCCACCAGCCATATCAGTCATATCAACATCAGTTGCATTATGCTGGTGTGCAAAGGCCTACTGCTCAGGCGATTCCATCGTATCCTGGGTACGCCTCGCCAAACCTGAATCAGCAGTTGCCATTTGTGGCGACCTTAGAATTACCAGATTTACATCGATTAACGAACGATCCAATCGCCTATGCCCATTGGTGGCCAGCGATTCCTCACAAACTTCCTTCGGACATTCCTAAATTCAATGGAAATCCGGGCGAAGACCCGTCGAATCATGTGATGACATTCCATCTGTGGTGTTCGTCGAATACCTTGAATGATGATTCGATAAGGCTTCGTCTTTTCCAAAGGACATTGACTGGTCCGGCGGCCAAATGGTATATTGAATTACCTAGAGCCTCTTTCGACAATTTTAGTTCCCTAGCCACGACTTTCTTAACACACTTTCAGTTACCTATAAGGTACGAAACTGGAACAGAGATCTTGACCAATTTCAAGCAGACAACTGCCACACATATATCTGATCATATACATGAGTGGCGTCGTCGACGAAGAATGGTAAAAACCTATGTTCCAGATCAGCTATTAGCTGAGTGGTTTATAAAGTCGCTTCTGCCGGCAATTACGGAAGATGTGGCCAAGGGAGGCGTCGTAACAGAGGAGCAAGTTATTGCTCGTGCTCAATATTTGGACTTAGTATATACTCAGTCGGGCACGCTCTATGATAAGATACCTGATGCCCCCAGACCGGAATTTTCAATCCCTCCTCCTCCCGGATCGAATAGTGACTCTCATGCCGGTGATGGCGTGATTGGAACTGCAAACGCTAAGTCGACAAGGAATTCAAAGAAAGCCCGTAAGACTTTGAGTCAAAAAGCAAATCAAGAGATTCTTGCTTCGGAGGTAAATGCTGTATCTACAAATGAAGGCAAAAACTCCAATCAACCAGGAAGCAAGAAGAATCAAAACAAAGAGAAGAAAAAACAAGGAGATTCGTCTCCTCGAAAAACTTCTTTTGGAAAAGGGAAACCACCTTTTGGGTGTCAGATATGTGATGAGGATCATTGGACAAAAGATTGTCCGTATAAAGCCGAGTTTAAAAAATTCTTAAAGAATTCACAAACCCCAGCTGTATTGACTGATCCGTTTCCCGGTCCAAGTCAAAATCTGGTTGATAATGGAGATACTTCCCGGTGCCAGGTGCTAATGGTGTCGACCTCTGAACAGCAAAATGATGCTTTGATTTCGACAAAGTGCAAAAACTGCGGGAATCCGCAGTCGTCGAACAGTAAAGGAAATGATCAACCAAGCAGTTCGACGACAACTTCGACAGAAGTTGTGCCACCATTTACTACGGGAAGCATTCCTATGATCCATGGGAACAATTGTTCTCTCCAAAATATCGGATTCATCTTCCTAAAAAACCCTCCGTCGATGGGCACTTTCGCCTTACCGCCTCCAAGTAATCTGGCAGAAATGGCTACAATGGAATATGAAACTTTCTGTTTCTAGTGGATCTAAAGCTTCGAGGATAGTCCCTATCTCAGGTCAACCTCGTTAAAAAATGAAGAGATGAGGATAGTTCTTGTACTATGTCAACCTCATTAAAAAATGAAACAAGTCCCCTTTTCAAAATTCAAAGGTAAACCTTCATTCCAATCACCAAGTTGAATGCAATGAAGCTTGGGGGGCACCCTCCTTTGACATGCGTCATTATGATGCTGGGGGCATGCTTTGACATGCGTCATTATGATGCTGGGGGCATGCAAATCATTGAGCAGTTTTAGCACATAGTTCATGCTCGTTAAAAAATAAACGCAAGATTCGAGCAGTTTTACCACGGAATTTATGCTCGTTAAAAAATAGAAAAGTGTGAGCAGAGTTTTTCCCCCAGAGTTCAAGCTCATGGAAAAAATGAACCGGTAAATAACCTGTTGAGATTGTAAATTCATCAGCCATAAGAACCTTGATCGTGTTTTCATCCATCACCTCCACTGTTCATTTGGCCGATCATTCACTTCCATTTGTGTGTTTACCTCTTTTGAGAAACAGCTGCGAAGAGTGATTTCACCTAGCCATCCTCGTGACACTGCCGTGATTGGAAAATTCCAACCTGTACCTGGAATCTGTAGCTATCCCTGTTTATCACTCGTTCCTCAAAAGACGAGTCTTCTTTCAGCTCTTTTCACTGACTCGTAAAATATGAAAAGTTTGCCGAGTTTTGGCCTTCCAGCTCGTTAAATGACCGGAACGCTATCCCTCCTCTAAATTTTAATCTTTTTGGACCTGAGGGATTATTGCACAAAAGGATCGAGCGCTTGTCTTGTTCGGCTCGTTAAAAGTACCGAACATCCATCCCTTCTGTATTGTTTTATACTTTTTTGGACTTAAGGGATTAGCTGACGAAAAAGGGATTATGGAGTTGACTTTCTGTACCTTTTTAGACTCTCTAAAAATGAAAAGGACCGAGTTTTCATTGTCGTTAGACTCGTTAAAATGATTAAATAGCGACAAACTTGTCTTTAGACGAGAACGAGTTTCCCTATCGCTAGGCTCGTTAAATCATAGCGATGGGCTTGCCCGAAGGGCAGGTTATAGAACAAGCATATGTTATCCTCCTCAAGCTTGACAAAAATAAAGAGGGACTGGTCAGAAATGACTGGGGAAAAATTGGGAGAACATCAAAGTTTAAAGGTAGCAAGTCACTCTTGAACATGACACTTTTCCTCCGTACCACATCGGGTTGGGTTGTTTCATTCACCGGTCTCATCACCATGGTCCTCGCCACACCATCCACATTTGGGGTAATGCTACCGATCCATCGCATCAGTGTCGTTATATGTTCAAGAGGGGTCATTCTGAAAGTGTCAACCGTGTCCCATCCACTACCATACATTATCCTTCATCCATTCATGATCTCCACCCTGAATCATATTTCACAGTTTGTTTTCGCCTCCACTAAAATCATTAGCTCCGTTTCGTGTCATTGATGTGGGATTCATTAAGGCCCTCCTTTGACGGATCGCTTCTTGTCGACTTCAGCTCATTATCCAAGAAGTTGATCTAGGAACACCCCCATCAGTACTTTGAAGCTTGCATGCCTCAATGGCAAGTTTCTCACTTCCGGCGACAGGTATACATCAATGACCTTCGACCAGAAGATTTTGCGTGGCGTTCGACGCCAAGTCCTTTATTCACGCCACGTGAATTGTACTGCAGTACCTTGAGGGTCATCGTCATTATTGGTGATTCCTCTCGCGCTTGTTAACGGTTTTCATTATTGACCAGTAATCAAGCGATGTCTTTCCATGTTCGACTTCAGCGCAATTCTCACATGGATCGACTTGTACTTAGAGTGAAGATCGAACGAGTTTGAAGACCCCGGATCTAGTTTCATCCATCCGGGCTGCGATATATATTCAGGAAATATAAAAGCATTTGCCATGTACATCATTGCAGCAGATGATCATCCTATTCAAAGGATGATAATTTCAGCAGAAAATTATCAGTCTACCTTCAGACGATCGTCTGTCATATGTACCAAAATGTATTTATAAAAGCTGAGCATGGGAATGCCCGCCTCAGCTAGATCATGAAAATTGAATGAAAAATAATGTATTGTATTGTATTGTATTACAGGGCACTCTCCTCAGCACTGGAACGAACTTTGGACCCTCTAGATAAAGCATTTCACCCGATAAACGGCCTCATACTTTAGGGGGCAACTGTTATAGACATTTTTGTGCCTCGCGTCAAGGAGCATGGAATGTCAATAATTACAGGGATCCTCAGTCCCTAAACATGTTGTTCTTACCCCTAAAAGAACAAGGTCATCAAACAACAGCACTTCCAATCAGTTCTCCACCTGAAAACACTTCAAAACAGGCTTATTTTGGATCATGTCAGCTGCTCCACTGAGCTTCTGTGCTGGAATGCAACTGTCCCTCTTTGTACCTGCGCTGGAAGTCAAAATTAATGAAGGCTACCTGCGCTGGGCGAGATTGGCCAAGTGGCACAGTCATCCTGCAAGGTGTCAATTGCCCAGGAAGCTTCCAAACTGACACTTGGTTCATAAGATTCGCCCTGTGATGAGTAAGAGGTACTTGATCACCATGTGTAACCAAGGATCTCCAAGTGGACTCAAGAACTGAAGATAAACTGAAGAGGGAGAGGACACAAGGCAGCTTCATGTCAGTCTCAAGCTGACTCATCCTCTCTTCTTCTATCCTATATATAGAGCTCTTCTATGAGGTCTAAGGAGGCTGGAATTCTGTATTAAGCAAGGAGGTGCTGTTGGATTATAGTTAGAGCTATTGGGTGATTGTTTTACTAGAGGTGAAGAGGAGAGTTCTTGCTACTGGGGAGGTGCTGCTGGATTGGAGCCATCATTGGTTGTAACCTTCTCAGAACCCTGTTACTTTCTATCAATAAAGTTTTGCATGTTCTCCTATATACTTGTATTACATAGATGTTTTGTGTTTACATGTATATTTGATGCACCCTAATCCATGTTTCAGTTATGAATACATGTATCTTGTAGTTTGCTCTCTTGTTTTGTGCAGGATCTGTGTGTAGCTGGACCGGCTGAGAGAGCAAGAAGCTGGGAACGAGATACAAAGAGAGAAGGACAAGGATCGACTAAGCGAAAGACACCAGGTTGGTTGACCTTCTTTTCATTCTCTCTGTATTTTCATAAAGTGGAACATCAAAACTTTACTTTCAGTTGTTGCTAAAGACTGTCACCTTTAGAGTAGGGATAGGGTCATCCGCATCGGATACTTTTCCCCACAACACTATGACAACAAATGCATTTCTTCACCTTTTCCAACCTCTTGTAATAGCTCCTTTCTGGTCATCAACATAACACTATTTCTAGGTGCTCCTTTGTTAGCATCATCCTTTAATGGCAGCGATGTATGTTTATTTCCATCCTTCTCCAGAGTATAAGTGTTTCTCCTCCCATCATGAGTAGCTTTCCGATCAAACTGCCACGATCTTCCCAACAATACATGACATACATCTATTGGCATTACATCGCATAATATTACATCCTTATACATACCAATTTGTATCTCAACCTTTCATGGTTTTATCACAATCATCTGGTGTCCTTTAGGCAACCACGACACTTTATAAGGAGTAGGGTGCACTGACTTCGCTAATCCGAGCTTATCCACCGTCTCTATAGAAACAAGGTTATCAGTGCTTCCACTATCAATTATTACTTTACAACACTTACCTTTTGATCTACAGGTAGTTCTAAATAAATTCTTCCTTTGCGCTGGTTCTTCAATCTCTTTCTCTGTCTTAAGCAATGTCCTTCTCAACATCAAGGATTCTCCTACTTCAGGGGGTTCTTCCTTTTCCATAAGTTGAGGTGTTTCTAGCTTTGCTTTAGCCACATTCACATTCCTCTAATTCACTAGTTTATTATGAGGACAGTCCCACGACACATGTCCCCATTCTCCACATATGTAGCACCAAATATCTCTTCCTTGGCCTCTTCCTCTGGGTACAAATCTTCCTCTATTAAAATCTCCTCTCTGTGGTGTTCTACTAGTTGAATTGCCTGCTTCATGCTGATGTTGTTGTCCCCTTGGTTTGGTAGTTCCTCTGCCTCTTACTGAGCTCCTTCCTTTATTCCACTGATACTGTTTTCTCAACATCTTCTCCTCTACCTTCAAACTTGCTTGATAGGCATCCTCAATAGTCTTCAGACTTAACAAGTTGATCTCATCTTGTATTTCATATCGTAAGCCATTGATATATCTGGCTACCTTCTCCATGTCATCTTTTGCATGGGTCTAATACTCAATCTATAAAACTCTTCTGTGTATTCTTTAACAGACATCCATTTTGCCTTAAATTTTGCAACTGTTTAAAAAGATTCAATTAATAATCTTTAGGCATAAATTTGGATTTCATCTCACTTACCATTTTGTCCCATTGCTTGATCTTGGAATTTCCTTTCCTTGTTCTAGATGTCTATAGCTCATCCCACCACATCGTTGCATGACCCTTCAATTTGGTAACTACAAATTTCACCTTCTTCGTGTCGTAAACTTCCTCTTCATAGTCAAAATATTTGTCTAATGACTTTAACCAATCCATTAGCTCTTCTACATTGAGAATTCCTTCATACGTAGGAATTTCCACCTTTGGTTTTCCTCCTACTTTCGCCAACATCTTAACAATTCCGATAGTTTCATTTTCCTCCTCTTCTTCTTCCTCAGAAGATTCTTCTTTAGCACTGTCATCCCCTTCATTAGGTGTTCTTCTCTGAGCAATGTTAATTGTTTCCATCCTCGTACACAAACTTTAGATCTCCTCCAACATAACCGCATTTGCTTCTGGTCTTCCTCAACCAATGCCAGCTCCTCTCCTTGGCGGTATGTTTACTATAATCAACTTTAATTGTAGAAATTTTGAATAATGTGACACTTATTCACAGAGATTATCCCGATTATACACTATTTTTGGAATGCATGCATAATACATAACCTCATCTACATTGATCATCAATTTTGCAGAATTCAGAAACAATCATATGCGCACATTGAAGCATCAATCACACATATCAACACAATATATCACAGGGAAAGCATACAGCTGAAAACCCCACACTATCTGTATATTATAATGATTGAGAACATGTAACAATACATAGTACAATACTCCTCACAAGTACTCAGTACTATCTCCACCTGTTACACACAAACTACCTCAGATCTGAATCAATCACAGGTTCAAATATCCTCCGCTGCTTGCCTGCCTCCACTACGCAATCCTGCATGAGAATAGATGAGAATGGCTGATCCAAACTCGTATTTCCTTTGGCTGAACCACACAATCCTCATTGGCAATACTCAATCCACTGATTGTGCAAATCTCATGCACAACTATAGTCACAACTGACAGCTGTCTTGCCCTTTCACTCACCTCTAACACTTGTCTCCACTGAACTATCCATGCACTGAGTTAACTGATGTATTCTTTAGTTTCTTTATGAGTTAATAATTAGTGAATTAATTAATAATAAATTCACATCACTCATCACTAGTGTATTCTGCAGTTAGACTAAATACAACTAGTTCAACTAAGTCAAACTAAACACAACTCCATCAACTCCTCAATCAACTCCACCAAACTCAATCACTTGAGTTCTAACTGAATTCCATCATGCAATAGCTCAACTGACCCATAAGAAAAGCATATTTCCTTCTGGCAGTTGCATGTGCCACATCCATAGCTCGAACTAAAGTGCTCCAAGAGGATAAGATAATGTTTATAGTCCAAATATTATTAAGAGCTAATAATATTCGACTGGTCTATTTTTAGCCTGGCAGTCTAAAAATAGACTCCGCCCATATGTATAAAAATAGAAGTCCATCTATTTTTACCAACATGACCAATCATCCACAAATAGCATCCTGCAACTCATAGACCATGATCCATATGTCTAAAAATAGACATACTCTAAAAATAGACTTTGTGCCAAAAATATCCTGCGGGCCCACTTAGTGAAGGCGACTTCTTTTCACTAAGCTCCATCATCTTGTTGCATTCTCAACACTCCATCTCAACAAGATATATATTATCAACAACCCCTGTCCTGCAACTCTGGAATGTTTTGCATGCAACACACTTTCCCTGTCCACTTGCTCCAACAACACTTGGAACAAAAACACTCCCAACTGACCACTCTGTTGGGCTAGGAACATACTCTGATGCTGAAGCTATACCTGTTGCTGACAAGTGCCCCCTCTCTGACATCTGCGCTACTACAACATCTCCATGCATCTCGCACCATTGCACACTTCTTCGTGCCACCTAGCATTGTGCAAAACACTTGTGCCTCTCGCATTGCTGCAGCCTGCTAGCTATGCACTGTACTGGGATTCCCTACACTGTCGCTCTCTTTGCTGCTCCATCCGCATTTGTCTCTACCAAATAATTCAGTTCCTGCTACTCCACATCGGGGCTTCCGTAGCAAGGTCTCATCCAAGAGGTTGGGTACCTCAAGGATCCTGCCCCTCCTCCTTGGGACGATCACTCTATATCGCCCCACCTCCTACCTGGAGGTATGGCTGCATGTGATCCCTCAGCCCACCTGGCTCGAAGTTTCCCCCTACTGGAGGCCTCTGCATGAGTAGATGTCTCTACTCGATCTCCTCTCAACTTCCCTTGTTGTGGCTACTCCACAACCTCCTGAAGCTGTCGCACCAATCATGGCTCCTCCACAATCGTCTGATACTTCTTCTGGCTCTGCATGTTGAGAGGTAATATACGCTTCCTCTCAACCACCAAATCTCCATCAGTTGCCTCACTACTCGAGGCTTGCATGCATCTTGAACCTCAAGAGAATACAGGTTCTTGACCCGTGAACCAATCTGCTGCACCTTTCTAGTGATGATGTGTCTAAGGAAAACCTTTCCCTTATTGAAGACTACATCACAGCCTCTGTCTTCCAGCATCACGATCTAACCCAAGTTTCTCTTTAGTCCTGGTACATACTTTACATCGATCAAGGTAAGGCAATCTCCATGCTCCCTCTGAAATATAACTGGGCCTACACCTGAGACACTATACTTCTCATCATTACCCATCGTATGAGTATCTGGAGATCTTTCTCCTCCAAAGTACTGAACAACCGCTTATCACCGGTCATGTGGAAAGAAGCTCCGCTGTCAAGAAACCAAACACTTCCCACTATGGATGAAACCATGCATGCAAAGAGTGTGAAATCCAACTCAAACTGTGAAGCAAGTGCCTCACCTTCAGATCCTTCCCCGGATCCCTTCTTGGATTTACTCCATGGACAATTTACAGCATAATGGCCCACCTCATGATAACGAAAGCATCGCACTTTCGATTTGTCAACCTTCTTCCCATCATTGGAAGAACTGGATTTGGAACGAGAAACCTTCTCCTTCCCCTTCTTTGCTTTGGTAGCCAAAGCGCAATTTTATTCATCAGATGCCTTTGATGAAGATCCGTCCCTGATATTCCGCCTGAACTCCTCCTGCACAAGATCTGACCAAAGTCTCTCCCATGCTGGCAATTTCTCCCGACCATTGACAGAGTCCTGATAGGAATGCCAATTCTTCAGAAGACCAAGGAGAGCCAATCTCACCAAGTCCTCATCATCGACAGTCACCCCCACACTTCCCAGCTCATCCCTACATTGAGTGAACTTCGTGAGATACTTGGGCATATTGTCTCCTTTCTCACACTTAATATTTCTAAATTTATCCTTAAGCGCCAACTTCCTCTGGTCGCTCTTGCTTTGGAATAGATCTATCAACGCTTTCCACATCAAGTATGGAGAAGCCTTTCCATGCAGGCTGGACACAATGTGATCCTTCACACCCTCCAACAGAATCCTTCGACACTTTGTTGTCTTCTTTTGCCAAACCTCAACATGAGCAGCATCAGTAGGCTTTGGGACCTCAGCCTCTATGAACTCCTTCAACCCATTTTCATCTAAAACCGCCTCCATCCTGTCTTTCCATGCAATATAATTCAAGCTGCCTTCAAGAGCATACTCCAGTCGCAATCCGTTAAAAGACATTTCAACTTTGACACCAAGAAAACACTGCTGCAAATTCGAATTCCACCAGCTTAAAACTCAACTGCTTCTGATATAAAATTTGTGAGAACAAGGTATTTCTCGTACAAAGATTTCCTGTATGGGCATTCACCGGATATCTCACCTTCCAAAAGAAGGATGAATCCAGAGGCTACCTGGCCTGATTACAGAATCTGCTTGAAGAAATAAAATGTAATCACTTTCTGAATAATAGATCTGATGATCAACTCTGCTCTGATACTATGTAGAAATTTTGAATAATGTGACACTTATTCATAGAGATTATCCCAATTATACACTATTTTCGGAATGCATGCATAATACATAACCTCCTCTACGTTGATCATCAATTTTGCAGAATTCAGAAACAATCACATGCGCACATTGAAGCATCAATTACACATATCAACACAGTATATCATGGGGAAAGCATACAGCTGAAAACCCCACACTATCTTTATATTATAATGATTGATAACATGTGACAATACATAGTACAATACTCCTCACAAGTACTCAGTACTATCTCCACCTGTTACAGACAAACTAGCTCAGATCTGAATCAATCACAAGTTCAAATCTCCTCCGCCGCTTGCCTGCCTCCACTACACAATCTTGCATGAGAATAGATGAGAATTGCTGATCCAAACTCGTATTTCCCTTGGCTGAACCATGCAATCCTCATTGGCAATACTCAATCCATTGATTGTGCAAATCTCATGCACAACTATAATCACAACTGACAGTTGTCTTGCCCTTTCACTCACCTCTAACACTTGTCTCCACTGAACTGTCCATGCACTGAGTTAATTGATGTATTGTTTAGTTGCTTTATCAGTTAATAATTAGTGAATTAGTTAATAATTAATTCACATCACTCATCACTGGTGTATTCTGCAGTTAGACTAAATACAACTAGTTCAACTAAGTCAAACTGAACACAACTCCATCAACTCCTCAATCAACTCCACCAAACTCAATCACTTGAGTTCTAACTGAAGTACATCATGCAATAACTCAATTGACCCATAAGAAAAGCGTATTTCCTTCTGGCAGTTGCATGTGCCACATCCATAGCTCAAACTGAAGTGCTCCAAGAGGATAAGATAATGTTTATAGTCCAAATATTATTAAGAGCTAATAATATTTGATTGATCTACTTTTAGCCTGGCAGTCTAAAAATAGAAGTCCATCTATTTTTACCAACATGACCAATCATCCACAAATGGCATCCTACAACTCATAGACCATGATCCATATGTCTAAAAATAGACATAGTCTAAAAATAGACTTTGCACCAAAAATAGCTTGCGGGCCCACTTAGTGAAGGCGACTTCTTTTCACTAAGCTCCATCATCTTGTTGCATTCTCAACATTAATCTCTCTGTGCTCTGATACCAAAAATGACACAGGAATCAATTGTTTTGAGAAATATCAACAATCGGCCCCATGTTTACTATCTCCTTTACAGTCCAACCCTATGCTACGCTACTCTGATTTCCTTAAATAAAAGCCGATAATAAATATTTTTCCTTTTTTAATAGAACCACTCACGGTTCTCCTGCGATCACAACATAAATGATCCAACGGTCCAGATTAAATCGCATAATTGCAAATCATAAGGGCTTAGGGCTTGGTATTTCCACCTTTGAATTGATGCGATGCGATTTAATCAGCGATCTCATCGCACCTGTTGAGAATGCAACAAGATGATGGAGCTTAGTGGAAAGAAGTCGCCTTCACTAAGTGGGCCCGTAGGCTATTTTTGGCGCAAAGTCTATTTTTATACTATGTCTATTTTTAGACATATGGATCATGGTCTATGAGTTGCAGGATGCTATTTGTGGATGATTGGTCATGTCGGTAAATAAATAGATGGACTTCTATTTTTAGACATATGGGTAGTTTCTATTTTTAGACTGTCATGCTAAAAATAGAACAGTCGAATATTATTGTCTCATAATAATATTTGGACTATAAACATTATCTTATCCTCTTGGAGAACTTCAGTTTGAGCTATAGATGTGGCACATGCAGCTGTCAGAAGGAAATACGCTTTTCTTGTGGGTTAGTTGAGCTATTGCATGCAGGACTTCAGTTAGAACTCATGTGGTTGAGTTTGGTGGAGTTGATTGTGGAGTTGATGGAGTTGTGTTCAGTTTGACTTGGTTGAACTAGTTGTATTTTAGTCTAACTAAAGAATACACTAGTGATGAGTTGTGTGAATTAATTATTAATTAATTCACTAATTATTAAATCATAAAGCAACTAAAGAATACATCAGTTAACTCAGTGCATGTACAGTTCAGTGGAGACAGGTGTTAGAGGTTGAGAATGCTCTCATTTGTGACTATAGTTGTGCATGAGGATTTGCACATGCATGGATGGAGATTTCCCATGAGGCTTGCATAGTATAACCAAAGGAATTCAATTTCACAGAGTGATTGATTCTCTTGCAAGATTGCGTAGTGGAGGTAGGCAAAGCAATGGAAGAGATTTGAGCTGTGATTGATCAGATCTGAGCTAATTTTGTGTGTAACAGGTGGAGATAGTACTGAGTACTTGTGAGGAGTATTGTACTATGTATTGTTACATGCTCTCTATCATTATAATATATAGATAGTGTGGGGTTTTCAGCTGTATGCTTTCCCCGGGTTACACACTGTGTTAATGTGCGCATGCGATTGATGTTTCATTGTTTTTAATGCTGCTAAATTGATGATCAACGTAGAGGAGGTTATGTATTGTGCATGTATTCTGCAATAGTGTATAATCAGGATAATCTCTGTGAATAAGTGATTCATTATTCAAAATTTCTTCATGGTATCGGAGCAGTTGATCATCAGATCTATTATTCAGAAAGTGTTTACATTTTATTTCTTCAAGCAGAGTCTGTAATCGGGCCAGGTAGCCTTTGGATTCATGCTTCCTTTGGAAGGTGAGATATCCGGTAAAAGCCTATACAGTCAATCTTTATACGATAAATAATTTGTTCTCATGAATTCTATATCAGAGGTGATTGAGTTTTGAGCTGGTGGAATTCGAATTTGCAGCAGTGTTTTCTTGGTGTCAACGTTGCAATGTCTTTCAACGGATTGCGATTGGAGTATGCTCTTGAGGGCAGCTCAAACTATATTGCATGGAAGGATAGGATGGAAGCGGTGTTAGATGATAATGGGCTGAAGGAGTTCATAGAGGCTGAGGTCCCAAAGCCTACTGATGCTGCCGAAGCTAAGGTTTGGCAAAACAAGACAACAAAGTGTCGAAGGATTCTGTTGGAGGGCATGACAGATCACATTGTATCTAGCCTGCATGGAAAGGCTTCCCCATACTTGATGTGGAAAGCGTTGACAGATCTATTCCAAAGCAATAGCGATCAGAGGAAGCTGGCACTCAAGGATAAAATCAGAAACATTAAATGCGAGAAGGGAGATAGTATGCGCAAGTATCTCATGAAGTTCACTCAGTGCAGGGATGAGCTAGGAAGTGTGGGGGTGACTGTCGATGATGAGGACTTGGTGAGCTTGGCTCTCCTTGGTCTTTCGAAGAGTTGGCATTCCTATCAGGACTCTGTCAATGGTCGGGAGAAATTGCCAGGATGGGAGAGACTTTGGTCAGATCTTGTGCAGGAGGAGATTAGGCGGAATACCAGGGACGGATCTTCATCAAAGGCAACTGATGAAGAAAATTGCGCTTTGGCTGCCAAAGCAAAGAAGGGGAAGAACAAGAAAGCTTCTCATTCCAGTGCAAAAGGCAAGAAGTAGGACATGTCCAAGGTGAAGTGCTTTCACTGTCACCAGCATGGACACTATGCCACTAATTGTCTGCAGAAGAAGAAGAACAAGCAAGCTCTTGGATCTGCAGTAGGAGAGGCTCTAGCCTCGCAGTTTGAACTTCATTTTTCATTGATCGCATGCCTGGTTTCAAGTGTGATGTGATCGGTGTGGTTCTTGGACAATGGTGCATATTTTCACATGACAGGAGATCGAGATTTGTTTTCTGATCTGGAGGAGAAAGATCTTGGAGTGCACATCGAGATGGGCGATGATGGTAGATATAGTGCGACCGGTATCGGTACCATTTCCTTTGAGAGGGAGTCTGGTAAACCCTTTGTATTGAAGGAAGTGATGCATGTTCTAGGATTGAAGAAGAATCTTATCTCTGTGGTGATGTTAGAAGACAAGGGATATGATGTTGTTTTCAGCGAGGGAAAGGCTTTCATGCGCAGTAAGACAACTGGAGAAACCTGGAAGATAGGGGTTCGAGTCAAGAACCTTTATCAGTTGCATGTAGATGGCTACGCAGCAATGGCATGCAAGGCAGAAGGATTGGTGAGCTAGGATGATGTCGAGTTGTGGCACATGAGATTGGGTCACCTTCACCATGGAGCCTTGAAGATACTGCAACAGATCACTACTGGACTTCCTAAAGGCACTCCTGCACAGTCAGATCAGTGCAAGGGGTGTACCTTGGGAAAGTTTATGAAAGCCGCCTTTCATGAGAATGATAGTCGTGCCACGATGATCCTTGAGAGAATTCACACAGATGTGTGTGGACCTTTCTAAGTAGCTTCGACAGCAAAGCACAGGTATTATGTGATTTTTGTTGATGATTTCTCTTGAAAGTGCTTGATCTTCTTCATGCAGAAGAAGAGCGAAACATACTCAAAGTTCTGTGAGTTCAAAGCACTGATCGAGAAGGAGTCAAGGAAGAAGGTGAAGGCTCTTAGGAGCAATAATGGTGGTGAATACATCTCTGGTGAGTTCAAGGATTTTTGTAGTGCATAAGGGATTCCAAGAGAGCTCATAGCTCCCCATAACCCACAACAGAACAAGGTTGCTGAGCGGAAGAACAGAACGATCGTGGGTACTGCACGGGCGATGTTGCATGATCAGGGCCTACCCCTTCACTTGTGGGCAGAAGCATGCAATACTGCAGTATATGTGCAGAACTGTTGTCCTCACAGGATACTTGGCATGAGTACACCCAAGGAGGCTTATTCTGGTAAGAAGTCTGATCTTTCTCATTTGAGGATTTTTGGTGCTAATGTTTACATGCATGTGACGTAGGATGCTAGGAAGAAGTTGGAACTGACCGCAGAGGTTGGGATATTTGTGGGGTACACTGATACGCCCCACAACTATCGTGTGTATTTGCTAGACAATGGCAAGACTGTTGTGCGATGAGATATAAAATTTCAAGAGGAGAAAGCCATGAATTGTTCGCTGGAGAGGGAGCCACACCTGCATGCAGATGAGGAGCTATTAGTTCCTAAGGATTAGCTTTAGGATGTGGATCAGCCAGAAGACGAAGTTCATGGAGTGGAAGAGACCACTCATGCAGCGCCAACCATCAGAGGGCGAAAGCGCTTGATAGAAGCTGAGCGACTGGCTCAAGATGCAGAGAAGGTTGTAGGACAACCTATAGCTCAACATAAATAGAGACTGTCACCTGATTGGTACACTAGATACATGGCTCTTGTGAGCAAATGTGTTGTGACTGAGCCATCCTCTTTCGAGGAAGCTGTGGAGGATCCCGCATGGGTAGATGCCATGGTGGAAGAGTATGATTTGATTGTCAGAAACAGTGCATGGGAGATTGTCCCAAGACCGGAAGGGAAATCAGTGGTAGGTTTGAGATGGATCTATAAAGTTAAGCAGGCAGCTGATGGGAGTGTGAAGAAGTACAAGGCAAGATTTGTTTCTTGAGGCTTTTCACAGATAGAGGGGATCGATTATGAGGAAACCTTTACACCTGTCGCAAGGTATTCTTCCATACGGATGATTCTTGCTCTCTTAGCGCAGATGGGGTGGCACATTCATCAGATGGATGTGAAGACTGCGTTCCTCAACAGATTCATTAAGGAGGAGGTGTACATAGAGCAGCCCAAAGGTTTTGAGATATTCAGCAGTGAGTCGCATGTGTGCAGGCTAAGGAGAGCGATGTATGGGTTGAAACAAGCACCACGTGCTTGGTACACATGGATAGACAGTTATTTCACCGGACTTGGATTCTCCAAAAGTGAGGCGGATCCTAACCTATTCCAGATTGTGGTGGAGGGTAAGTTGCTTATCATTGTACTTTATGTAGATGATTTGATTCTAACGGGTGATGAGCTGTTGATACGTTCATGCAAGGATGATCTTGCTAAGGAGTTTGAGATGAAGGACTTGGGCCTCCTTCATTATTTCTTGGGATTGGAAATTTGGCAGTGTAGTGATGGACTATTTGTTTCTCAGGATAAGTATGCTTGGGAGATACTGGAGAAGTTCAACATGCATGGCTGCAAGCCTGTTGATACTCCTCTTCCTGGAGGTTGGAGAAAGGAGGATGCTACTTCAGCAGAGGTAGTGGATGCCACTCTTTATCGACAGTTGGTGGGGTCGCTTATGTATCTGGTCAATACACGACCCGATATATGCTATGTTGTTAACCAGCTTTCACAAGCTATGGTTAAGCCAACCAAGCTCTTCTGGAAGGCAGACAAGCATGTATTGCGTTATCTTAGAGGCATATTGGGATATGGATTGTGGTATAGATAGGAGGATGAGGTGAAGCTATGTGGCTTCGCAAATGCAGATTGGGCAAGGATCCCAACAGATAGAAAGAGCACATCAGGAGGTGTCTTCAGTATCAAGTCAACAACAGTTTCTTGGTACAACAGGAAGCAGAGATCCGTGGCACTCAGTTCAACAGAGGTTGAGTATATGGAAGCAAGTTTGGCTGCATGCAAGGCTATATGGATGAGGAAGATCCTGGTCGGGTTGTTCGGTTCTCACTTGGAGCCTACAGTGATTTATTGTGATAACTAGAGTTGCATCAAACTCTCGGCTAATCCAGTATTTCATGATAGATCCAAGCACATTGACATCAGGTACCATCATATCAGAGATTGTGTGCAGCGGAGAGTCATGTTACTTTCATACATTCCAACGGAGGATCATGATGCTGATATCTTGACGAAGGCACTCACCAGGAGCAAGTTCGAATACCACCGAGGTAGGATAGGGGTTGCTGATAATCCATATCTTATTGAGAGGGAGTGTTGAGAATGTAACAAGATGATGGAGCTTAGTGGAAAGAAGTCGCCTTCACTAAGTGGGCCCGCAAGCTATTTTTGGCACAAAGTCTATTTTTAGACATATGGATCATGGTCTATGAGTTGCAGGATGCTATTTGTGGATGATTGGTCATGTCGGTAAAAAAATAGATGGACTTCTATTTTTAGACATATGAGCGGTTTCTATTTTTAGACTACCAGGCTAAAAGTAGAACGGTCGAATATTATTGTCTCATAATAATATTTGGACTATAAACATTATCTTATCCTCTTGGAGCACTTCAGTTTGAGCTACATATGTGGCACATGTAGTTTTCAGAAGGAAATATGCTTTACATGTGGGTCAGTTGAGCTATTGCATGCAAGACTTCAGTTAGAACTCATGTGGTCGAGTTTGGTGGAGTTGATGGAGTTGTGTTCAGATTGACTTGGTTGAACTAGTTGTATTTTAGTCTAACTAAAGAATACACTAGTGATGAGTTGTGTGAATTAATTATTAATTAATTCACTAATTATTAACTCATAAAGCAACTAAAGAATACATCAGTTAACTCAGTGCATGTATAGTTCAGTGGAGACAGGTGTTAGAGGTTGAGATTGCTATCAGTTGTGACTATAGTTGTGCATGAGATTTGCACATGCATGGATGGAGATTGCCCATGAGGCTTGTGTAGTATAACCAAAGGAATTCGATTTCACAGAGTGATTGATTCTCTTGCAGGATTGCGCAGTGGAGGCAGGCAAAGCAGTGGAGGAGATTTGAGCTGTGATTGATCAGATCTGAGCTAGTTTTGTGTGTAACAGGTGGAGATAGTACTGAGTACTTGTGAGGAGTATTGTACTATGTATTGTTACATGCTCTCTATCATTATAATATATAGATAGTGTGGGGTTTTCAGTTGTATGCTTTCCCCGGGTTACACATTGTGTTAATGTGCGCATGCGATTGATGTTTCATTGTTTTTAATGCTGCTAAATTGATGATCAACGTAGAGGAGGTTATGTATTGTGCATGTATTCCACAATAGTGTATAATCGGGATAATCTCTATGAATAAGTGATTAATTATTCAAAATTTTTACAGTGCCATCGCATATCGCACTTCCCTAGTGCTCAAGGCCCATTCACATACCATGAAATATTTGCGATGCGATGGATCGGTGATCGCACGTCGCATGGTCTTAAGGCATATGGTCTATTCAACTGCTGATGAAATGTTGCAATGTGATGCGATGCGGGATAATCCAACGGTCGATGTGATATTGCACCATTGTTGGGACTTTAGATTAACGGGTGGGATTTTAATGCAACTTCTATCACTATTATTAATGCTAAGAATCCCGATTAACCTTTGAACACTGAGTTTTATAACATAAAGCATAAAAATAGAGAAATATTCGACTCTATATAGGATACAAATAATCCAACGAGAATTTCCACAGCGTCACTATATAAGCACACACACGACATCAATTATTCATTATAAAAAATGGTTATAGAGTCTTGCCTTTGGCTCTATTACAATGATTAGAAGACCTATGTTTCAATATGGAAATCCACGCTCTATTACTTGACTCTTACTTCACTCAATCCTCTGTCTCTATGTCATCTGTCTACATTACCTTTTTCTTCTTTTTAACAATCCCATCTTGCCTAACAACTCAATCTCTATTTTCAAGCTCTATCACACACCTATGCTAACAACTTATCCCTGAATCTAAATTAAAACAATTTCCTAACTTATTACAATAAATGAAATACAACTCATTTCTTAAGAGATCCAACCCTCTTAGTAAAAACTAAATTTTGACCACTCAAGCCAGTGAAATTCAACTTGTTTAGCCACAACATGTGAACAGACTTTCCCATTGCTGGCTAAGTCCAGATGCTCCTGCATCATGTGTGTGCATGTCTTTGCGCAAGCTGAGAAAGACCCAGATTTTCCTTTTAGTGTTTTAGATATTCTATTTTCTTTTACATATTGCAAATAAGATTTAAAAACAGCACATGTTTTTAAAGAAAATACGAAGAGACAATCATTCTCTGATCTAATGAAAAAAATATCTGGAAAATAATGCAACATGTAAAATATTTTCAAAGCATTTTCTGACTATAAAGTATGAACACAAAATAGAAAGGGTCAAATACTAGTTAAAGAGAAGAAAACTAATCAGGGTAAGAAATACCATATTATATAAGAGCGTGTTTACAGATTTTATTTGAAATTTAATAATATATTTTTATTAATATTTTTAATTTTTTATTATTAAAATTGTATTTTTTAATATGAAATGAATTTAATGTTTTGAATATTTTTTGAAGTATTTGAATTTTATAAATTTATCAATTATTTTTGTAATTATAGTAAATTTCAATTATATTTTGGAAATTTTAATTAGAATTTATGTAGAAAAATACCATAACATATAACATTTAGACAATGTTTATTAAATCTAATCTATTATGTCATATTTAAATTTATTTTTGAATTATTATTGTAGTTTCATAAGGTAGTATCTGTTATCACCCCAAGAAACTCTCCTAGGTTGTATCTCAGAGATGCTCGGGAACATTACAAACTCAACAAAATGTTGGAGATGGATGAATTGAATGAATGATGCATATTCAAGCCAGATAACCACTTCTACTATGTTTAACCCCAGACATGGGTGAACACCCCCAGACTACAAGGCTTTAGACCACCAATTACTCATAGTTTGGGGATTAGGTTAACATGGAGAATATTGACCACACCAGCAGATGCACAAGACCATGTGATGGCCAGCTGCAACCAGTAGAGAGGTCTGCAAATCTATTTCCTAATGCATAGACAGGATGACAACTCTCTGGCACTAAGCAAACAGAAACCTGCTTAGCATATTCAATGATACATACTAGATTCTAACATAGAGGTGGGATGACAGCTCCTATAATGCTAAACATCAAGAGCACATGAAAAATGTATAACAGGCGCAGCCTAGAACAGAGTAGAAAGTGGAAAGTGAGGAATTAACAACAAAAGAAGCTTGTATTAGCTGAAAATGAAGACCAGACGCTGCAGGTATCACAGTAGTTACAGTCTCCAGAAGTTGAACCTTACATCAACACTACAACCATCAACCCTCATTACATCTGTCTTCTGGGTATATATAGTGTTTCATTACAAAATTCTCTGTTATGTTATGCGTGGAGGGACCATAACTGACCACCAACCACCTTAACTATCTAATACGGGTCTCTGATACAATCTGATGCTTCAATGAGTGAATTTGACATTTTTTGGTGCTCAGTTGTCCTTCTTGAACAGGTGGAGTGTTGTACAGAAGAAGCTCCATAACTGATAAATGCTTTAACTGCTCAAGGCTATCCTTTTCTTCTCGGCCATTCTTCCTTCTTGAATGCAGTGGTTGAGGAATAATTCTGTCGGGTACAAGTAGATGGCCGTTTCTGTCCTTTGAAAGCACAGCTCAGTCAAAGGTGGCGTAGACTTCATGGCGAGTGGACACACTGAATGGAGGAACAGGGCTGACTGTCGGATCACACAGATCGACGATGGAGATGGTTTTGCAGGAGGAATCAGGTGGCAGTGGGAGCGAACGAACGAGGGTTGTTAGATCGCAAGGTGGGTATATCCAACAGTGATCGGGGGCGGAAGCTACGCAGGATTTAATCGGCGGGGACGGGGGAGAAAACAGTAAATGGTTTTCTCTGCACCGCCTTTCAGAGGTGGGTGGTATTTGTACAAACCCACGCGATCCCATTCATCGGTTAACACATGGCCGATGGGACCAGTGACAAACCGCTTTCCCCACGAGTTATTACGTGTGTAGTTTATGGGAGCGGGAGGCACGAATGTCGTCGGATCTCGTGGAAAATGATCGGACGACGGAGTTAAAAGCACGTGTTTTTGATTGATGTGACAGGAGAAGACCTTGCGGGTAGCGCTTTTTGCAAAGGCGTGCAATTATATGACAGTTCAAGGCGCCTGGGAGTTAAACAAAAATGGGTTTATGCCAAATTTCGAAGAAAAACAGGGATAAGGGGGGTTATGGGAGTGTAGGAAAAATGAAGGAGGAGGGGGAAAATGGGCTGCTGTGGGCTCCTTGCTAATCATAACACATGGCCAAGCCTATTATGACTTTAGAAAATCTTTGTCATGTAGCAGAGCTAACAATGGCTCCTTCTGGGGATGAGATCCTCCCTGTGAGGTCTCAAGAACCTACAGATCAATGCCTTTCCGATGAAAACAAATTAGCAAAATTCCTAGTGTTCCATTGGGCATGGAGTCTGACTGAAACTATACTAAGACTGATAGAATCAAATATTTACAATTTTAAGGCCAAAAGACCTTAAACAACATAAATTTTCAGAAATCACCCATTAACTGGGCCATCAAAAACTGCTTCTCCTCCCATACTTTTCAGTATGAAGGTATTGTTCCCTTGAATCTGAGAAATGATAAAGGCCCTGTCCAGAAAGCATCAAACTTCCCATGATTGCCTTTCTTTTCTTTCAATGCATCCCACTTTAGCACTAAGTCTCCAACCTGAAAATTATTTGTCTTTATCTTCCTGTCAAAGGCTTCCTTGATATTTTTCTGATGTGTTGCAGCCCTTTCAACCAATTGTTCTCTAATCTGATGTAACTCTTCCAAATCAGTGATCCTTTTTGCCATGTCTTCTTCCTCGTTCTGCTCTTGTTGCAGGAGCTTTTCCATAGGGAGAATCAACTGAATTGAAAATACAGCCTGAGTGCCATACACCAGCTTGAAAGGAGAATTCCCTATGGATTTCTTAATGGTCACTCTGTCAGCCCACAGTGCATACTTGAGCTTAGAATCCCAATTCTTTTTGTTGTCTTCCAACAGCTTTTTAATTATCCTTATTAGGCTTTTGTTACAGGATTCTGCTAGACCATTTCCTTGAGGATAATATGAGGTGGAATGAACCAGTTTAATATGCATTGAATCACACATATCCACCAATTCTTTTGACCTGAAGGCTGCTGCATTGTCTGTGACTAATTTATGTGGACAACCAAATCTGGTAAAGATATTTTCTATCAAAAACTTCATGACCACATTATGATCAGCCTTCTTGGTAGGGATTGCTTCAATCCACTTAGTAAATAACTAGTGGTTACTAATATCCATCTGTGCTGACCACTGGAATGTGGATTGATCTCTCCAATGAAATCCAAGCCCCACTGCTGAAAAGGTCCTTTTGCATTTATTGGTTTTAAGGGCAGGGACTTCAGCTGCTGTTTTCCTTCAAATCTTTAGCATCTGTCACAAGATTTAACAAATGAAAATACATCAGAAAATAAGGAGGGCCAGTAATATCCAGCTCTAAGGATTTTATGGGCTGTGGTTTTCCAATAATGGTGCCCTCCACACATGCTAGAATGAAACTGCTGCATGACTTCTATTGACTGTTCTTTGTCCAGACACCTCAAAAGCACTCCAGATGGATCCCTCCAGTAGAGAAGATTTTTATTAATGCAATACTTAGCTGCCCTAAGCTTAATAGTTCTGGCTTGACTTGTGCTTAAGCCTGGAGAGATTTCTAGCTTCAACAAGAATTTAACTATTGCAGAATACCAATCACAAGAAGCTAGATTTTTGGCCAATGACTGCTTTCCCTCTTGTTCAGCTACTTCCTCTTTTTCATTTGTCTGACCAATTTCTGCAATTGTACACAGGAAATCAATATCCAATGATCTACAATTTTCTTCAGCTAACAATCTGGCAAGACCCTAACCTCTTACAAGTTTGGTGGGCCTCAACTCTATATTAAATTCAATCAACTTTGCAATCCATTTAGCCCTTCTTCCATGAACATCAGGTTGTGTTAAGACATCTTTTATTGTAGCAGAGGGTACATATGCAATTATCTTGGAATGTAAAAGGTAAACTCTGAAAGCTTTCAAGGATTTGATAAGAGCATATGAATGTTTCTCAATAATGTCATACCTCAGTTCAACATCCCTTAAGTTTTTGCTGAAAAATGCCACTGGATGCTTTGAACTTTCTTCATCTGCTTGCAATAAAACTGCTGCAATGGTGTCTTCAGAATCAAATGAAAATATATGGAACTCCTTGCTGTAATCTGGACTTATTAAAGTGGGAACCTCCATAATAGATTTTTAAATAGACTCGAATGATTTTCTTGCTGCATCAATCCATCTGACCTCTGACCCTTTCTTCAACATGGAGGTAATATGCTTCACCAATTCTGTAAAATTTGGTATAAACCTCTTCACAAAATTAATCTTGCCCATAAAGGACTGAATATCCTTCTTTGATCTCAGGACAGACAGGGTTTGTATTGCTTTTACTCTTTCCGGGTCAATCCGAACACCTGCAGCAGAAACAACATGTCCCAAAAACTTGCTTTCTTCTAAAGAAAATTGTGATTTTTTAGGATTGACAGAAATCCCAAACCTCCTGCACTTCAGGAACACCTTTTTCAAATGCTGCAAATGAACTTCACGGCCACTGGAGTATACTGTTATGTCATCAAGGTAGATAAGGACAAACTTATCCTTCTCTCCCACAAATGCTATATCCATAGCACTTTGAAAGGTTGTTCCAGCATTCATCAATCCAAAAGGCATCTTGGCATACATAAAAGTGCCCCAAGGAGTGGTGAATGCAGTCTTCTCTTGGTCATCTAGATGCACAACAGTCTGATTAAAGCCTGAAAATCTGTCCAGGAAAGACATTACTTTGGCTCCTGAGACCTTTTGCAGCAAATGCTCCATCTTGGGTAGAGGATAGTTGTCTTTCTTAGAGCATTTGTTTAAGTTTCTGAAATCAACACAGTTTGATTTCTCCACTTTTCTTCCTTACTACCACCAAATTGGCTACCCATTTTGAATATCTAAGAGGTACTATGATCTTGGCAGCCAACAACTTTTTAATTTCTTTTTCAATCAGAGGAAGGAGCAAAGGATTTATTGGTCTCAACTTCTACTTGAAAGGAATGGTATCTTTCTCTAGAGGGATTTTATGCTGAATAATATTTTTATCATAGGTTTTCAGGTCACTATACTCCCTGGCAAAGACATCAGCAAATTGCTTCATTAAATTGCAGTATTCAGAACCTTGGTCAACAGACAGATGGGAAGACAAATTTATGTATCTAGGCTTTCCTGGACTCCCTATGTCATGTTTACAGACTTCAGATTGGTCTTCTTTCTGGGCAGCCTTGTAAGGTACATCATTTTGGTCAAACAATCTTTCTAGAGGAATTAAACCCTTAGGTATATAATTGCCGGAAAGCTGGACAATGCTATTTTTGCCAATTTTGTTTCTAAGCTGAGATTTGGGGCTTTGTTCCAAGGCTTCATTTTCTTGGTCAATTTTCATTTCGGAAAACTCATCAATAACTTGTAGAAACCTATTTATTTCATCATCATCATCAAAAACCTTCCAATGGTGGACATTATCAGGCAAGGATGGTCTGTATTTCATTTGCACTTCATAAACTAGTCTGGGAGGCATGGGAGGAATAAACAGACTAGCAGACACGGCAAGGGAATCAGCACGTTGATTTTGGGCTCTAGGGATATATGAAATATAGAAATAATCAAAGGCATCTTTGAGTCTCCATACCTCATCTCTGTATGCTTTCAGCCTTGGGTGCTTTGCCTGAAATGTTTTATTTACTTGCTGAATGATCAAATCAGCATCTCCAAACACCTTCAGGTTCTTGATTCTTCTGTCTTTTCCTGTGTTAAGGCCCAATAGCAAAGCCTCATACTCTTCTATATTGTTTGTGACTTGAAAATCCAACTTGAAAGATAGATGTGTGCTTTCTTGCTCTGGAGATACCAGCACCACCCTTGCTCCTGCAGTCTCCCTGGCACATGATCCATCAAATAACATCTCCCAAACTTGACATCCTTGCTCTTTCACGGCTTGAATCATTTGTTTCTTGAGTTGCATTGAGGCCTTCTGAGATTCTTCTATTTGGAGAATACATGCTCCAAAATCAGTGTCCACAGCATATATGGGATGATTAGTAGGATTCTTCTCATCACTAATAATGTATGCCAGTTGTGCTTCTCTGTACAACCTCTTGCTTTCTCCTCCAAAAACTGGGACAATGGCATAAGATAGATCATTTTGTAATGTCCCACCAAGTCTCTTAATCCATCCTCTAGACAGCAGCATGCCAAACTTAGGAGGGACATTTGCTACCACAATATCCATCATCATACTCTTCATGGGCAGCCGAGTTAGGGTAATGGCTAAGTCTTTAATTAATCCTAGGCATTTCACTTTCCTTGAATCAAAAGAGAATAAATCATGATATGGTCTAGTGATATCAAGGCCTAACTCTTCCATGACAGCTTTAGGCATCAAATTGTGGTTGGCCCCTGTGTCTAGCAGGCAGTTGTGAAGGATTTTGTCATGAGTGGTCAAGGAGACATAAAAAGATGGAGAATTATTATCAGCAGGTTCAATCATGGGGCTAAGCACAACAGTAGGCTTTTCATCTTGCAGATTGATAGAGTCAGTGGAGGTTTGTGTGGTTTCCAGCTCAAGAGCTTCAAGGATAGGCTTTCTAAACACTTCACTCTTTACCAACTCTACCAGAGGCACATATATTTTTAACTTCTGGACTTCTGATTCAATGCTAAAAGAGGGGGTTAATTTATCTGAACCTCTTACCTCTTGAACTGGAACTTTGAGGATGAATGGATCAACTGTTGGTCTTCTCTGTCTGATATTCTGCGACTCTGTTTGGATAGCAGCTCTTTGGGCAGGATCCTCTTTGACATTTTTTGCATTTGACCTCAGATTGTATTTTTTTCTGGCCACCAGTTTGCAGAACAGCTTCTTTGTCCCACTCCTGATTGTCTTGTTCCTGCAACAATGATTCTTCATAAGTAGCTAATGTCAAAAAAGTAGCACTGCCTTTATCTTCCATGTAGTGAATTTCATCCTCATCCTCAAACTGTTCTTCCTCCATGACTACATTTTGGAAGGGAGCTTTAACCTTCTACTCTTTAATTGGTTCTTTACCCCTCTTAATGATTTGTAACTGTTCATTTGCTCTTCTGAATGGATTGGGATTTCTTGGAGCAAATGTGTTTTGTTGTCTTGTCTTTCCTGAATTCTGTTCAACCTTCAGCTTAGATATTTCAGCAGCCAATGACTCTATCATCTTAGTCATTTTGTCTAATTTAGGCTCCGAAGATGATGCAGATGAAGTAGAAGCGTAACATCTCTACCTCCTTCTGTCAGCATGACTCTTTAGCTTTTCTGCAGCCATAATACTAGATTCCACTTCTAGTGCTGCATCTTGCATATTAGCTAGAGTGGCACATCTTCCTTCTCTCAAAAGCAGGTAGAAATCAGAGTCAAATGCATTGGCATAGGTGAGTTTGGCAGAAGTGGGGGTAGACTTTACCTCAGCTGGTATCTTACTATACATACGATTGAGTCTTTTATTAAAATTAGGCAAAGATTCCCCATTCTCCCTCTTTAGGCTACTGAACTCAGTATGGTAATATAGCAAGTACTTTTTATCTCCCCAGTGCTTCAAAAATGCTTCATCTAAAGTTTCAATATCAACAATAGATTTAGGAACTAGTTCTCTGAACCACTTTCTAGCCTCTCCATCAAGGCTCTGGACAAAAGCTCTCATCCACACATCATTTTCACTTATGTCTAAGTTATCAACATAACTATAAAAAGCTTCAAGGTGTTCTTATGCTATTACTCCCTCTGTACCAGTGAACTTGGGCATATATTCTTGATACTTTCCAGTAGGAATAACATTCAAAGGAGCAGGCAATACCAGGGGTCCATACCTGGCAGCTACAATTCTTTCTATCTTTGTAGCTGCTTGTTGTCCTGCCATGACAGGGGTATGTGGAAGGACACTGACAGATTGAGCAGTATGAAAGAATGAAATGGAGGACAGAGACAAAGGGATGCTATGGACTATACGGGAAGCTTTGTTTGGACTGAGATTCAAAGGGGAACTAACTGAACAAGGGGTTGCATTAATCTCTGAAGGAATTTCCTTACTAACAGTGCTGGGCTCTAAATCTTCAAACTATATATCTTCAACTATAACTTTATCTTTCAGAGATGCATGAGTTTTCTTAGGCTTACCTGATCCTGATTCCCATTTTTGTAATGTTTTCTTTGATTTAACAATCTTCTCAGGGTCAGGCACTGGTTCAGCTGGTGATTTCTGATGATTTCTTCGAGTATGTCTCACAAACTGAGCCAGAACTGCAATGTGGTGTCGCCAAAGGTTGGTCTTCCTCTACTAGAGTCGCTAGATAGATGATTACAACTAGAATATGTGTCCAAGCCTTGTCTATCATCAAATCTTGGAACTGTATCGTCTCCCAGGAAAGCTGAACTTCAATCTCGTGTCCTCGGCAATGGCGCCAATTAATGTTATTACCCCAAGAAACTCTCCTAGGTTGTATCTCAGAGATGCTCGGGAACATTACAAACTCAACAAAATGTTGGAGATGGATGAATGGAAGGAATGATGCACATTCAAGCCAGATAACCACTTCTACTATGTTTAACCCCAGACATGGGTGAACACCCGCAGGCTGCAAGGCTTTAGACCACCAATTACTCACAATTTGAGGATTAGGTTAACATGGAGAATATTGACCACACCAGCAGATGCACAAGACCATGTCATGGCCGGCTGCAACCAGTAGAGAGGTATGCAAATCTATTTTCTAATGCACAGACAGGATGACAGCTCTCTGGCACTAAGAAAATAGAAACCTGCATAGCATATTCAATGATACATACTAGATTCTAACACAGAGGTGGGATGACAACCCCTCTAATGCTAAACATCAAGAGCACATGAAAAATGTATAACAGGTACAGCCTAGAACAGAGTAGAAAGTGGAAAGTGAGCAATTAACAACAAAAGAAGCTTGTATTAGTTGAAAATGAAGACCAGACACTGCAGGTATCACGGTAGTTACAATCTCCAGAAGTTGAACCTTACATCAACACTACAACCATCAACCCTCATTACATCTATCTCTTGGGTATATATAGTGTTTCATTACAAAATGCTCTGCTATGCTATGCATGGAGGGACCATAACTGACCACCAACCACCTTAACTATCTAATACGGGTCTCTGATACAATTTGCTGCTTCAATGAGTGAATTTGACATTTTCTGGTGCTTGGTTTTCCTTCCTGAACAGGTGGAGTGTTGTACAGAAGAAGCTCCATAACTGATAAATGCTTTAACTGCTCAAGGTTGTCCTTTTCTTCTCTGCCATTCTTCCTTATTGAATGCAGTGGTTGAGGAATAACTCCGCGAGGGTACAGGTAGATAGCCGTTTCTATCCTTCGAAAGCACAGCTCAGTCAAAGGTGGCGTAGACTTCATGGCGGGTGGACATACTGAATGGAGGAACAAGGCTGACTGTCAGATCGCACAGATTAACGGTGAAGATGGTTTTGCAGGAGGAATCGGGCGGCAGTGGGATCGAATGAACGAGGGCCGTTGGATCGCGAGGTGGGCAGATCCAATGGTGATCAGGGACAAAAGTTGTATAGAATTTAATCGGCGGGGACGGGCGGGACAACGATAAATGGTTTTCCCCGCACCACTTTTCGGAGGTGGGCGGTATTCGTACAGACCCGCGCGATCCCATTCATCAGTTGACGTGTGGCCGATGGGACTAGCGGCAAACCGCTTTCCCCGCAAGTTATTGCGTGTGCAGTTTACGGGAGCGGGAGGCGCGAACGCTGTCGGATCTCGCGGCAAATGATTAGATGGCGGGGTTAAAAGCACGTGTTTTTGATTGATGTGACAGGGGAAGACCTTGCGGGTAGCGCTTTTTGCAAAAGCGTGCGGTTATATGACAGTTCAAACTCGGTGCCCGGGACTTAAACAAAAATGGGTTTATGCCAAATTTCAGAGAAAAACAGGGATAAGGGGGGTTATGGGAGTGTAGGAAAAATGAAGGAGGAGGGGGAAAACGGGCTGTTGTGGGCTCCCTGCTGATCATAACACATGGCCAAGCCTATTCTAACTTTAGAAAATCTTCGTCTTGTAGCAGAGCTAATAATATCCTTGTGTGAAAAACAATGTGGTTAATCAATACTAACTAATTCTAATAATGCCAAAAAAAATATTCATTTTGTTTTTTTCGTAACGATAAATATGTGATTCTTTTTAACATAATTATGCTATTAAAGAGTAAATTTTTAATTATTTATTAATAAAAAGTTAATTTATTATAAAAAAATTTAAACGTAACATTTCCCACTAAAAAACTTAAAAACCCAAAACATCAAAAATAAAATTATGTTAAATTAAAATAAAATCCAAATTCCAACCCTAATAAAATCCAAATTCCAACCCTAACCACAGTTTGCCAATTTCTATTAATTTACACGGTTTATTCTTATGGATTTTTAATCAATTATCCCTCCAAGTTGAGTTGGTTGATGGGTTTATGTTAAAATGTTGCCCATTAAATAATAAGTTATTTCCTGAGTATCTCTTCATTTACGCTGAGTACGCTAAAGTGGTGGGAGCATGATTTTAAGAAGAAAATTATAGTTTTATAATTTAAAATTGTTGGAATATTGATAATCAAAAACTTTTTATACCCCCTCTTCAAATCGTTTAATAACTTGCAATTGCAAAAAGTGTGGTTAGGCAATGATGTAATTGGCTTACTGTTTTTTAGCTATTAAATTGTAAAGAATGCATACAGCTTAGTCAAAAATGTACATGTAGTTTTGAAACGAATTAAATGAAATATTAAAATTCTAAGATGGAAAATGCTTATCTATTTAGGCTATAATATTAATATTACAATTTTATTTATCAATTTATTATATATATATATATTACAATATTTTCTATGAAATAAATATTAAAATTATAATTAAATTTTAGATGTGGTATATGTATTTAATTATTGTGATTTTATAAATTTATTAGAAAAATATGTTATAATTAAATTTATTTTTAATCTAATAATAATTGTAAAATACAAATACATGAATTATTTTTTAGTATATAGAAAGTATATGGATGAGACAATTAATTAGTTGAATAAATCTCTCAATTATACATTAATATAGAAATTTAGTTCACAGAGGATATCTCTTTATTTAATTAGATATAAAACTTCCTAAATATTAGGAACAAACTTTTTCTTGAACAAATGAGGTCACCAAAGATAATAGGAGTTATGTTCCCTAATAATCCTCCTTAACGACTACTTGTCTTAATATTGATGAGCAATATCTATCTTTGGTCTAACATGGCATTTAGAACCATTATAAAAAATGTTGATGTCCATATAAAGAAACAACCATCCACCATAATGCATGAGTGCCATACTGCTACAACTATCGGTCTAGTAGGATGTTGTTTGTGTACATGATCTATTCAACCATCATATCTTCATACATGTATCTATACCTTTAACCCCCTCTACGTCACCATCATCATCGTCTTCGATTTTTCTCAACTCAACTGTAATCATGCTTTAGGTTTTTTCGACCTATTCTCAACCATGCTTTGCATTTTCTTGGCGTACTTTCAATTTTACTCTTGATGCTCTACATCAGACTCACAAAGAAGTACATGCTCACGTCGTTTTCGAGATATATTTTCTCGTTGAGATCGTAATATTTGGTCCCTTAATGTCAACTCCAATGGCAGAAACATGACAATGCCTGAAAAGGGTATGGCCTATTATTTGAGAACTCTAAGAAAGTATGATCCTACAGGAGAATCTCATCTATAACTGTGTATTTCCAAGTAGAACAATATATAGTGACAAGTAGTCATTGATATATGTAGAGTAAGAAATTTTCTCAAAGTGAGTGGATCACTAGAAACATGGCTATCTCTGGGACAACTTTGACTTGCAACACATTCTGTTATAAGCATGTCTCTTTCTCTAAAGAAAGTCTCAAAAGTAAATTTCACTCGGTTCCAATTACAGAAAATTACAATTTTGGAATTGGAAATCATTTTTGTAGAATAAAACATTATAGTTTTTGAATTGAAAAGTGCACTTGTACAAATGGAAATCATAGTATTGGAATGGAAAACCACACTTTTTGGGTTTGAAATTATTCACGACTTACACTTCTACAATCCTACACTGGGTAATATTGAATCTTTTATTATTAAAATCCACGATTTTAATTTAGATTATATGTAATTAACCCAATCTTAATGATATAGGAAATTGCATTGATAGTTATTGATATCCGCATGTGAAAACATAATGTTTGGGTATGAAATGTATTGTATTTCAAATATAAATTTATAGGAGACTTCCAAAAATTCCATGCATGTAGCAATGTCTGCACTAGTTCTAGCTATATTTTACTTTTTAGACTATGAGTGTAAGCCTATTACCTTTACTTTGAAGGATACTTAATTCTTTTGTTTCCTCACTTTTATTCCCAACATAATAAGGACATTTTTCCTACTTCATTTATGATTTAAAAACATATAGGTTTCCATTAGTTTACTTATAAAGTAGACATCTAATTTACTTCTATACTACGCTCGAAAGTGAGGTGCTCAACATAGCTCTATTTCTTCTACAATTTCATGGACACTTTGTCCTTGTTCTTTCTTAAAATAATACCATCTTATAAGTCAATCCTCCTAACAACATATGAGATAGACTATGATATGAGAAACTACTTTAGTTGTTTCCATTTAATCACCATGGACTTCTTTCCTAACCATAAAACATTTACATAAATTTGAATCATCTATCATCTTTAGACATGAAATGAAATATGTTGTTCATGTCTCACTGTGTGCATGCTAATATATACTTTTATCTACTTCAACAAAGTATTGTAGGATATTTGATGTTTAGTTCCTTTATAGATCACTTCATTCTCTTCACACTTAGATTTTGTTGAGTGCTCTTCTTCTTCTTAATACTTGGTTACATGTGTTAGGAGTATGATAATTGAAAATGTAATATGATGCTCTAACTAAATGATTTTAGCTTGTATCTTTTAAACTTTTCATCATGTGAAGACCCCACCATCTTTCATTTCTCACTTCTATTTATTCCTAAATATAATCCATCAATACTTTCTTAGTATACAATATAAATCTTCACCATACTCATTTATCAAAAAATATATTTTGATACCTATCTCATACATTATGAAGCCATATCTCTAAACATTTCATCCTCAGAAAATTTAATTTGCATAATTTTAGCTATATAAATTCTTATATCAATAAATACAAAAACTCTGTCATCTCAACTTTAATATAATTGAAGGATAAATATTATGAAATGAAAAAATCCAACTAAAAATAATATTTCACAAGAGATTTATTCTAGAATTTCTATTTTGATAATCTCACGAAGTTATAATTTTTTAAAACATACTTAGCATTCAATCTATGCTATTAGATATCCGTTCAAAAAAGTTAAAAGTCAAACTTTCTCGTTCTCGTTGAATGGATTGACAAATTCTTTGTCCGCCGTTAGACTTGCCGTGTGGCCGCTCTAAGGTATCAACAATATCCATGAGACGCCTCAAAAGAATCATCGATGACATTATAATTAGTCCCCCCATAAAAACACATCATAAAATGTATCAACGAGACTCATTACTTCTTCCTTCCAGAGAGGTGGGAATTTCATCTTCCACGGTCTCTGTTTTGTATCCCATTAAAGCGACCAACTCTGCACAAGTATCAACGAGACTCATTACTTCTTCCTTCCAGAGAGGTGGGAATTTCATCTTCCACGGTCTCTGTTTTGTATCCCATTAAAGCGACCAACTCTTCATCTTATTCTCTGCTTTCTTAAAGGCCAACAGAGTTGTTCTCGTAATGACAAAATTAGTTTGCATTGGTAAAATTCATCTGTCTCCCGTACATAATGCAAAAAAACTGGAAACATTCATAATTTAAGTAGACGGTGCACTTTTCATAACCTAGAAAAAAATATTACTTGGCCTACCATACCATACCAATATAATAATAATAATTTAGATGAATTATGTAAACGATGGATGACTACTAAAAAAGAGCGATAAAAACATGGAAATGATCAAATCATGATTATAGTTCTATCGAAAAAAATGAATGATTACAGTTCTTTAATTGGAATATTAAATTTCCACTTTACCTCGAAACATGGGACAGAGAATGTGAGGGTGAAGAAACGAATAAGGTGTAGGATCGGTGCTAAAGTGTGAATATTTATTTTTAAAGTTTTTTAATACGGATCTGATAAAAATAATGGTCCACGGTTTATTTTTAATGTTTTTTAATACTGTGATAAAAATAATGGTACATGGTTTATTTTTAAAGTTTTTTAATATTGATGTGATAAAAAGAATGGTTCATGGCTTATTTTTAAAGTTTTTTAATACTGATGTGATAAAAATAATGGTCCACCGCTTATTTTTAAAGTTTTTTAATACTGATGTGATAAAAATAAAGTTTCTTAATACTGATGTGATAAAAATAATATTCTATGGTTTTGTAATATCTGTTGTTATTAAACACTAATATTTAATGGTTGAGAAAATGTTTTCGTGTTTTTTAAAATTTAAATGTAACACATTACATATATTCTATAGATATCAATAATTAAATTAATATAATTAGAATTTATTAATTATAGGGAAAAAAAATATTATATATTAATATAATACGTAATTTGATTGAGGATTTTAAAATTAAATTAATATTATTAATTTTATTTAAATATCATATATTAAAAATATAAAAATAATGGTCCATGGTTTATTTTTAATGTTTTTTAATACTGATGTGATAAAAACAATGGTCCATGGTTTACTTTTAAAGTGTTTTAATACTGTTGTGATAAAAAGAATGTTCCATGGCTTATTTCTAAAGTGTTTTAATACTGATGTGATAAAAAGAATGGTCCATGGCTTATTTTTAAAGTTTTTTAATACTGATGTGATAAAATAATAGTCCATGGTTTTGTAATATCTGTTGTTATTAAATACTAATATTTAATGGTTAAGAAAATGTTTTCGTGTTTTTTTTTTTTTTTTAACACAGTACATTAATACAATGTCAAAATTATAATCAGCTCGGGAGGCTTCTCTCCAAGTTTTTTGAGCATAGGAATAAAATCTTAAATCAAAGTAGATAATTTGTTTCTTTAGGTCCGATAGACCATTATTTGGTCTTAGCCGACGTTAACCATCATCATCATCATATATTCTATAGATATCAATAATTAAATTAATATAATTAGAATTTATTAATTATAGAAAAAAATATTATATATTAATATAATATGTAATTTGATTGAGGATTTTAAAATTAAATTAATATTATTATTTTTGTTTAAATATTATATATTAAAAATATAATTTAAATAATATTTTTTATATAAAAATATAACTATTTAAATCTCCAAAATATAATTTTTATCTTGTCAATAACATATATTAGCACAACCATATTAATAAATGTAATTCATTAATATAGTTAATCATATTATTTGAATAAATAAAATTTTAATTTTGATTAATAGTTATATTATTAATTATTAGAATATATATATATATATATATATATATATATATATATATATATATATATATATATATTAGCAAAGTCCATTATTCTAAAAATAAAAAAAAGAGGCTTGTTCCCATTACATCAAGGTAAATGGAGAAGGGCTACCTAGAAGGGAATCAGAGGGGAAACAATCCTTATCTTCCATGTCTTTCCCCTATCTTCCATGCCTTTCCCCCTTTGTTTCTGAGAATACCTATAGCACTTTCCTTATAAACTCATATCTTAGCACAATATATTAATAAATGTAGTTCATTAATACCCTTAATCATTTTATTTGAATAAATATAATTTTAAATTTTTATTAATAATTATATTATTAATTATTAAAACTCAATATTATTTAATATTAATAAACTTAATATTATAAAACCTATTATTATGATCTAATAAGATAAACCTTCATAATCTAATAACACAAATTCACCAATACTCATAAAAAGGCACAAGCCTTAGTTCAATTGAAAGACCCAATCCTAATATACATAATTTGTATCTAAAAGTTATTGATATATCTACATGCTAAAAATATTGTACATAATTAGTGTGAAAGATTGTAATTAATGAAACAACCAAATTTTATTGTGATGATGGACAATTTAGTAAAACAAAAACACATGTTTTCTTATAATATTTACTTATGGGTTTAACTTACATTGCATCTTACATATAATTGTACATCTTTATGATTATAGATGGCTTATTATTGTTTCAAACCAACATTGTATGTATTGTCCTTTTCATAAACCCCATAAAACTAAAATCTTGAAACATATGCAACTATTATGTGTGCAATGGCTAACAAAGAAAAAATAAGCCCACAATTACATCCACAATGCTTAACAAAGTAAGCATACTTCAAATAGTATACACAAGAAATTAATGATTATATTAAAATTTTGAAACCTGTTCACACATTAATTTAAAATTAAATTTATTTTATTTTATTTTAATTAAAATTCTAAAACTCTATTTCCAAACAAATTAATAATTAATTTAAAATTAAAATTAATTAATTTTATTTTAATTAAAGTTCTAAAACCCTATTCACAAATAAATTCACAATGAAATTCTATTCTATTTATTTATTTCTATTTCTATTGTTCATTTTGCAGTTGTATATACTAAATTAAAAATAACCTAGAATATCAACAACACATTAGTATACATATTTTAATGGGCTACCAAGACTATGCATATTGATAACACATTAAGATATTTATAAAGATGCCTTATAAAATAGAAAAAAAGAATAATTTGCAATTAAAACAATAGGTTGTAATGACCTATTGGGTACTGAGATGCTTTGGACACCTATCAGGTTATTTATCTTCATTGCCATTAGGGTTTTGGGTTTGCAATAAAAAAACATTAAACCTAACAATTGTAATGACCTATTGGGTATTGAGATGCTTTGGACACTTATCAGGTTATTTATCTTCATTACCATTAGGGTTTTCGGTTTGCATTTAAAAAAACATTAACCCTGACCATGTAATGGCTAAAAAGTATTGCTGCAATGAATTTCCATTAGAGTTTTAGGTTTTCAGGTAAAAAACATTAAATCTAACCATGTAATGGTTAAAAATTATTGCTGCAATGCATAGTTTATTGACATGTTACTATCATTGCTATTATGGTTTTGCTATTATTTCCGTTATGACCAATATGTGTATAGCCTATATTCATTAACATATAACATAAAGACAATTAGTAGATAAAATATTTTAATATTAAAAAATTATAAATTTAAAAATAATTCATTCAAGAATTATAGTAAAATTGTTTAAAATAATTAATCCAAAATTATTTAAATTAAACATACTTAGCATTCAATCTATGATATTAGATATCCGTTGAAAAAGGTGCACTTTTCGTAACATAGAAAAAAATATTACTTGGCCTACCATACCAATATAATAATAATAATTTAGATAAATTATGTAAACGATGGATGACTACGAAAAAAGAGCGATAAAAACATGGAAATGATCAAATCATGATTATAGTTGTCGAAAAAAAATGAATGATTACAGTTCTTTAATTGGAATATTAAATTTCCACTTTACCTCGAAACATGGGACAGAGAATGTGATGGTGAAGAACGAATAAGGTGTAGGATCGGTGCTAAAGTGTGAATATTTATTTTTAAAGTTTTTTAATACGGATCTGATAAAAATAATGGTCCATGGTTTATTTTTAACGTTTTTGAATACTGATGTGATAAAAATAATGGTACATGGTTTATTTTTAAAGTTTTTTAATATTGATGTGATAAAAAGAATGGTCTATGGTTTATTTTTAAAGTTTTTTAATACTGATGTGATAAAAATAATGGTCCACGACTTATTTTTAAAGTTTTTTAATACTGATGTGATAAAAATAAAGTTTCTTAATACTGATGTGATAAAAATAATATTCCATGGTTTTGTAATATCTGTTGTTATTAAACACTAATATTTAATGGTTGAGAAAATGTTTTCGTGTTTTTTTTTTTTTTAAATTTAAATGTAACACATTACATATATTCTATAGATATCAATAATTAAATTAATATAATTAGAATTTATTAATTATAGGAAAAAAAATATTATATATTAATATAATATGTAATTTGATTGAGGATTTTAAAATTAACTTAATATTATTATTTTTATTTAAATATCATATATTAAAAATATAAAAATAATGGTCCATGGTTTATTTTTAATGTTTTTTAATACTGATGTGATAAAAACAATGGTCCATGGTTTACTTTTAAAGTGTTTTAGTACTGTTGTGATAAAAAGAATGTTCCATGGCTTATTTCTAAAGTGTTTTAATACTGATGTGATAAAAAGAATGTTGTGATAAAAAGAATGTTCCATGGCTTATTTCTAAAGTGTTTTAATACTGATGTGATAAAAAGAATGGTCCATGGCTTATTTTTAAAGTTTTTTAATACTGATGTGATAAAATAATAGTCCATGGTTTTGTAATATATGTTGTTATTAAATACTAATATTTAATGGTTAAGAAAATGTTTTCGTGTTTTTTTCTTTTAACACAGTACATATAACAAAATATCTGTTGTTATTAAATACTAATATTTAATGGTTAAGAAAATGTTTTCGTGTTTTTTTCTTTTAACACAGTACATATATTCTATAGATATCAATAATTAAATTAATATAATTAGAATTTATTAATTATAGAAAAAAAATATTATATATTAATATAATATGTAATTTGATTGAGGATTTTAAAATTAAATTAATATTATTATTTTTATTTAAATATTATATATTAAAAATATCATTTAAATAATATTTTTTATATAAAAATATAACTATTTAAATCTCAAAAATATAATTTTTATCTTGTCAATAACATATATTAGCACAACCATATTAATAAATGTAATTCATTAATATAGTTAATCATATTATTTGAATAAATATAATTTTTAATTTTGATTAATAATTATATTATTAATTATTAGAAACTAAATATATATATTTTTTAACAAAGTCCGTTACTAGTTTTTCTCTTCTAAAAAAAAAAACGAGGCTTGTTCCCATTATATCAAGGTAAATGGAGAAGGGCTACCTAGAAGAGAATGAGAGGGGAAACAATCCCTATCTTCCATGTCTTCCCCCCTATCTTCCATGCCTTTCCCCCTTTGTGTATGAGAATACCTATAGCACTTTCCTTATAAACTCATATCTTAGCACAATTATATTAATAAATGTAGTTCATTAATACCTTTAATCATTTTATTTGAATAAATATAATTTTAATTTTTTATTAATAATTATATTATTAATTATTAAAACTCAATAATATTATAAAACCTATTATTATGATCTAATAAGATAAACCTTCATAATCTAATAACACAAATCCACCAATACTCATAAAAAGGCAGAAGCCTTAGTTCAATTGAAAGACCCAATCCTAATATACATAATTTGTATCTAAAAGTTATTGATATATTTACAAGCTAAAAATATTGTACATAATTAGTGTGAAAGATTAATTAATGAAACAACCAAATTTTATTGTGATGATGGACGATTTAGTAAAACAAAAACACATGTTTTCTTATAATATTTACTTATGGGTTTTTCTTATGATTATAGATGGTTTATTATTGTTTCAAACCAACATTGTATGTATTGTCCTTTTCATAAACTCCATAAAACTAAAATCTTGAAAAATATGCAACTGTTATGTGTGCAATGGCTAACAAAGAAAAAATAAGCCCATAATTACATCCACAATGCTTAACAAAATAAGAGTACTTCAAATAGTATACAGGAGAAATTAATGATTATATTAAAATTTTGAAACCTATTCACACATTAATTTAAAATTAAAATTATTTTATTTTATTTTAACTAAAATTCTAAAACTTTATTTCCAAACAAATTAATAATTAATTTAAAATTAAAATTAATTAATTTTATTTTAAATAAAGTTCTAAAACCCTATTCACAAATAAATTCATAATGAAATTCTATTCTATTTATTTATTTCTATTTCTATTTCTATTGTTGATTTTGCAGTTGTATATACTAAATTAAAAATAACCTAGAATATCAACAACACATTAGTATACATATTTCAATGGGCTACCAAGACTATGCATATTGATAACACATTAAAATATTTATAAAGATGCCTTACAAAATAGAAAAAAGAATAATTTGCAATTAAAACAATAGATTGTAATGACCTATTGGGTAATGAGATGCTTTGAACACTTATCAGGTTATTTATCTTCATTGCCATTAGGGTTTTGGGTTTGCATTTAAAAAACATTAAATGTAACCATGTAATGGCTAAAAATTATTGCTGCAATGCATAGTTTGTTGATATGTTATTATCATTGTTATTATGGTTTTGCTATTATTTCCATTACGACCAAGATGTGCAGCCTATGTTGATTAACATATAACATAAAAAACAAATAATTTTTAATAGATAAAATATTTTAATAGAAAAAAAATTATAAATTTAAGAATAATTAATTCAACAATTATACTAAAATTGTTTAAAATAATTAATCCAAAAATATTTAAAAATGATTAAAATTAAAATTTTGTTATTTAGATGATTAAATATTAGGAGGGAAATGAGTTTTTCCAATAAAATATACTCTTCTTTTATATAGCAAAAACCTTTCAACTACACTGTTTTCACACTCATAGAATTTGTAGGGCATTTAAGAGGAAAAAGAAATTGAAAAAACCATTACCATATATACAAATTAAAAAAACAAAAAATGAAAATTCAAAGTTAACATCCATAATCTACACATAATTTGTGATTAATGTCATAAATATTGTGAAAAAAATTAATATTAAAAAATATAAAAATTTGAAAAATTTACTTTTAAGAAAAACACATTTCTTTAATACACCTTTTAATAATAATAATAATAATAAAAGAAAAACATAGCGGCATCCCATTTTCACCTATATAACGCAACAAAAATACATAAATTCTTTAATATTAGTTCGAAAACAAATAAAGAAAACACATAATAAAATAACAACTATAGAATTAACCTACAAACAATTTTCACCTATATAACGCAACAAAAATACATAAATTCTTTAATATTAGTTCGAAAACAAATAAAGAAAACACATAATAAAATAACAACTATAGAATTAACCTACAAACAAAAACACATTGCAGATCCAATACTGCTCTTCGTATCTAAAACATCATAGAAATGAATGGCATAAAAAGGTGAATCAAAGGAATGAGGAATAAAACTAAGTGGTAGAAGAATTCAATAGATTTTCCAAAAGCATAAACTTACACGTTTAAGGTTTGAAATTCTCAAACCTTGATTTTAATGTTTATAATAAATAAAATGGAATAACAATAAAACAAAAACTATTGATTTTAATATTTTTTAACATAAATTTAAAAGGTAGTAATAGGCATATATTCATTCTTTATTCTTTAAAGAGTTCTATCCACATGAAAGCGCAGCGTTGAAGACTTTATCAATATTATTTATTTAATTAAAAACTAAATTTCTATAACCCCAATTTCAATATAAACCATACCTATCCCCATAATAATAAAAAATAGTAAAAGTTATTCATTATTGGTGAGCCTCACTAGGAGGCAAGGACAAGACTACCTCCTCATATATGTTATCTACACAACCTTAATCTTGTAGCTCCCTAGTCAACCGTTCTGTAATTCACCTTTATGTCAGAAAGAGATGGAATTTGAGGGGCAAAATGCCCGTCATGGGGTATTTTGCACTTTGCACGTGTTTGATGCCTAAATATGCTCGTTTTCTCTGATGTGTTTGAAATGGGGAAAACGTTGTTTTAAAGGGCAATAATTGTTTGAAAATGTTATTAATTTTTATTTCTTTCCATTTTATTTTATTTTCTACTTACTATTGACCATTACCCAATGAAGCTAATCATTATCCAACTCAGCTCGACTTGACGAGAGCAGAGTTAATCTGAAGTATATATTCACTCACTTTCAATTTTAGATAATGAGTATTTACTCACTTTAAATTTTAGACAATAAAGCTGTAGTGCCATTAAATGTGTAGACTATGCTTTTTTAATGGCAGTATGGCATACTTTATGGCATACTTTTTTATCATTGAATGGAAATAAAAAATAAATAATCTGAAATGAAGTATGGAGGTTGGAGTAGTTGAGAGACACACATTTAGAATTACAAAGAGGATGATTCGGCTATGAACTCCACATGTGGCCTATGAATCTGCAATGAATATGGGGTTTTAAAGCTTTCTAGGGTTTTAAAGCCCTCTAGATAGTAGAGGCTCAGAGAGTCAAGACTGATTTGCCTCTCTTCAACCGTCAATCTATCGTTAGCTAGCAAACTATCAATTTTCATCTACAACATTACTCAATGCTTACAAGCACCTCATGTTAGTTTTCCCCTTCAATTTCATTAATTGAATTTGAATATATGTTTCTCAAAACAAGACCCTCAAACTCATTAATAAAACACAAATTATAATATTTGCGGATGATTGGAGATCCGTGGTGACTTTTATATTTATTATTATTTTTCTTATAAAAAAGAGAAGTGAACATTCCTAAGGAGAGTCATTTTTATTTTCATTGAGTTAGTTTGAATGTTTTAAGTGAATTTAAATTCTTTGAATTTTTTTTTTTTTTTATTCAGTTTATTTTGATAAATTATTACCTATAAATTTTGATATTTATATTATTGAGTTTCATTCTTTATCTTTCCGTAAAGAACAATTATAGATGGTGTGATTTGATAGGATTTTGTTGTTACCTATTTTTTATATTATTAACCCTTTTAAGAGACTCACAATCTTGTAGCATTGCATTCATTAGTTTTTTTTTTTTTCAATGGCCACACTTGGGGAGAAATTGTTGATTAAAATCATATCTGTCTATCCCTTTTAATGGTTATGTCTATCCGTTTTAATCGTTATGAGCTATTGTCGTAATGAGCTTTATTTTAATGTGTTGAGGTTTGGTGGTATGTTTTCCCTTTTCTTGCTAGGTCATTTTGTTTTCATTTGGTGTTTTTTGTCACTTTATCCTTATACAAATTCCATTTGAGATTTAATAATAATTAATCTTGAAAAGGAAATAAAAACACAAGCATGGTACCTAGGATAATTCAAAAACATAGAGAGGTTTTGAACCTAAATAGAAGTGTGCATACCAAATCAGTGCAAACAATTTCCCTGAGCTAAATTGAAGTTGCATGAAAAGCTTAAGATAACAGAAAAACAACTTTGATGTGTATGTGTGTTGACGCAGGAGTCAATTGTTTTGAGAAATATCAACAATCGACCTCGCCTTTACTATCTCCTTTACAGTCCAACCCTCCATTACGCTACTCTTATTTCCTTAAATACAAGCCGACAATAGATATTTTTATTTTTTTAATAGAACCGCTCGTGATTCTCCTTAGATCACAACATAAATGATCTAATGGTCCCGATTAAATCGCATAATCACAAACCGTAAGGGCTCAAGGATTGGTTCTTCCACCTTTGAATTGTTGCGACACGATTTAGTCAGCGATCACATCGTGCCATCGCATATCGCACTTCCCCAATGCTCAAGGCCCATTCACATTTCATGAAATATTTGCGATGTGATGGATCAGCGATCACATGTCGCATAGTCTTAAGGCCTATGGTCTATTCAACTGTCGATGGAATGTTGTGATGCGATGTAATGTGGGATAATCCAACGGTCGGTGTGATATCGCACTGTTGTTTGGACTTTATATTAATAGGTGGCATTTTAATGCGTCTTCCACAACGTCACTATATAACACACACACGACATCAATTATTCATTATAAAAAATGGTTACAGAGTCTTGCCTTTGGCTCTATCACAACAATTAAAAGACCTATGTTTCAATCTGGAAATCCACGCTCTATTACTTGACTCTCACTTCACTCAATCCTCTCTCTCTTTGTCATCTGTCTACATTACCTTTTTCTTATTTTTATCAATCCCATCCTGCCTAACAACTCAATCTCTATTTTTCAACATTCTAATAGTCAATCTCTATTTTCAAGCTCTATCACACACCTATGCTCACAATTTATCCCTGAATCTAAATTGAAATAATTTCCTAACTTATTACAATAAATGAAATACAACTCATTTCTTGAGAGATCCAACCCTCTGAGTAAAAACGGACTTTTGACCACTCAGGTCAGTGAAATTGAACTTGTTTAGCCACAACATGTGAACAGACTTTCCCATTGCTGGCTAAGTCTAGATGCTCTTGCATCAGACTCCCAGGGAAGAAAAGAATCATCCTTTAGACTTTCAGGGCTTACTCCATATTTCTGCAACTCTGCTGTAGTCAACCAGCGAACATTCTCTACTAGCTGTCCTTTCCATTTGACTAGATATTGGAAACAAATCTGTCCTCTGGTTCTTTTGGATACTCTTTTCTCCAAAACAACTTCAACTTCTTTCTTAACGGCCCTTGGAATTTGTTCTTCCCAGTTCAAGGTTTGAACTTCATCTTCTATAGTTTCCTCCTGTAGCTTTGTCTCTGTCCCTTTATATGGATACAAATATGCAAGTCTAAAAATAGGTGATAGTCCAATCCCTTCTGGCAATTCAATTTCATAGGCATTAGCTGAAAACTTTCTTACAATTCTACATGGTCCTATCTTTTTCATTTTCAGTTTATTGTAAATCTTAGCAAGAAATATTTCTTTTCTCAAATATACCATCACTAAGTCTCCCACTTGGAATTATTTCTCTCTTATTTTCATATCCACTCTCTATTTGTATTTACCACTCCTTTCTTGCAATCTGCCTTTTACATCTTCTTGTAGTCTTTGCATTTGTTCTGCAAACTCTTCAACTTTTGCACTTCTTGTCTCCTGTTTACCCAAATTTCTAAGCTCATACATACCTCTTAGATTCATTCCAAAAACAATCTGAAATGGACTCATTCCTGTACTTTAGTTTGGAGTGTTATTATAAGAAAATTCAGCCTGAGCTAGTGCTAAATCCCACTGCTTAGGATTTTGATACACTAAACTTATCAATATGTTTCCCAAGCTCTTGTTTACGACTTCAGTCTGTCCATCTGTTTGAGGGGGTGGTATGCTGAACTGAAACTGAGGTTAGCTCATCAATTTAATCTAAGCCATTGGAAGTTATAAGGTTATAAATAGATAGTTTTCTTATCAAAAGAAAAAGAAATAAAGGGTCAGCAAGCTCAAATGCACCCATTAAAATGAAGAGAAAATGTTAGAGTAAATAAAGGGTAGGTAGAAGAAATGTTGCAAATGCACAATGTTGCTAAGTCAAAAGCAAATTTATCATGCTTGATCATATGTTTCATGTGCAGGAGGAATGGTGAGAAAAGAAAGGATATTCACCAAACATGTTTACTAATTTCCCCTCATTTCAATACACCCCCACATACGTATTTGCTAAATTTCCCCCATTATCCCTTCATTACCATATAAATACCCTTTTCCCCTCATTTTGACCTTTACCCCTTGGTTTCACACATTTCCCTATATATTTCCCTTCAAAAATCATCCCCCCTTCCCAAAACACCTTCCCCTAGTGTGAAACCCATTCCCCATTATAAATATCACTTTCCCTCCTTATTAATTTCCCTTTCCCCCTCAAAAACCCACCAAACCCTTTATCCTAAGTTTTCCCTAAAAAATCCGCTTTATAAATCCCCCGCATTAATATTCCCCGATAACCTTTTTGACTCACCAACCCTTGGTGCAGTTAAAAAACCCCACCACATAACGCATGGTCCCACCTTATAACCCACTACTTATATTAAAAAAAAGAAAACCCGACATTATGCGCTAATTAATTACATTTCTTTGTAATTAAACCTCGGGCCTCGTCGACCACTGTCCCAACTTCATCCATGCAACTCAACTATGTAATATTCCTCCAATATCCTACCCATAGATCCAACGGTCTACAACCATATCACGTAGATTCATTGTCTGATCGATAACAGCCCGACAGCACGTGAGATTCGTAGTTTTGGCCGAGCGGTCTTTGGCTACGTGGCGACACCATGTTACATCACGTGCTTGGAAAAAATACCACCCGCTATCCAAAAGCGGTGCGATGGCGCACAAAACCACCTCCCTGCCTAAACCGAAAACTACCCACTATGCATTTTATAATTTCCATGCCAAAATGTGACCATTATCGGTTAAAAGGCCGAAAAATCCCCAAATTTCTCTTTTCACTCGTTTTTCACTGTAAACCTCTGATAAGCTATTTGTGACACCCTAAGCCTTTGAGGGACCAATTCAGCCATTTTTATCACCAGAAGACATCGTGGATGTAGTCAGTTGACAGTTGAAGCCTCAATACCTTATGCAGTTACCACAGAACCCAGTTTGCACACCAAATCGCCAATTTCCAGGTATTCTTGGAAAAAACCAGAATGGCCCTTGAATTTGAAAACACATAGTATAATTGAATGGTTAATTAATTGAATTAATTAAAGAAACCTTCCTAAATTTGGAGAGAAACTTATTTTTACATCCCAAAGCCTTTTACAGACTACAATTACCCTCCACTATACCAGAGCTTCTAAACCTCACTCTTGAAACCATTGAAAGCCTAATTCAATTCAATAACCCCAATTATGGCTTCCCAAACCTCTCTGGACATGAGACCTCTATAAACCCCTCACCTGGACATTGACCACCCTGCCTTAGTAGACATAGACTTTCAAATTAAGGACACTGCTTCCCCTGCCTATCTTCTAAAGCTCCACTGTTGGAGTAAGGACAAATTTTTAAACCAGAATGATGATATTCACCTTTGGGAGTCCAACTTTCCCAAGTATTTGTTCCCAGAAGTACACTCATTCCCAGAAATCATTCACTTTTGCCAAGCTTGCTACATTCCCTGTCAAAGAGCCATTCTCACCCCTGACCAACAAGTTTTATTTACCATCACGGTAGAATCCATTAACCAAATGCTGCAGGTCCAACCAAGCCAAAATGAGACCCCACTTTCTATTGAAGGCTTGCTTGACCTCTATACCAAGTTAGACCTTCCGAGGATAGCCCAATTTTTTCAAACTTTCATCATACAGGAGTGTCATACTCCTACAGAAAGTCCTCCATATGCTGCCATCATTTTTTCTGAGAGAGGCAGACAAATCATAACCATTCTCTCCTGCATTTTAGGCTACACCTCTAATGAGCATGTGGATGAGGTTTCCTTGGCTTTCCTTTCTATCTTTTTCCCAGGCAAGCCTCCTGCTATAATGTATAATTATGTTCAGTTCACAATAGACATAATTCATGAGTAGTACATCAGGCTACCGACTGAGAGAGTTTTCAAATATTCTTCAGTCTTATTTCATATGTTTTTGTATTATCATTAAGACAAATTTCCTGTCAGAATCCAAAAATTATACACCAAAGGAAATCCAAGATCAGTCATCTAATGGACACCATTGATCCAGAAATTCTCCACCATTTTTTCCTACGAAGACTTCATTGATTCGTTTTTCCATCCAGTTATGAATATGCTAACTAGTATCCATCAACCTAGAATCAATCAAGAGATCAAAAGGGTTTTACAGTTGGCAAAGAACAATAAAGTGGGAGACTGGTATCTATACCAGCACTACACAAAGATAAGAATTTATGGATGCCAACTTGCCCCTACAAACTGCCCAAATACCTCCCCATGAGGATATTTGCACTAGAATACTTTAGGCAGATTATAAACTCTGACAAAGTAAATTTCCTATCAGTTAGGAAGAAGACCCTGTTCAAAATGAAAAATCAATTGGACCCCTTCATTTGGAATATTAGGGAGGTTGGATTAGAGGCAGATAAAATTTTTCAACAGATGAAATTCAAGAACAATTTTATGTGGCAATATGACCCTCATGGAGTCATAAATAAGCTAAGGCTCAAGGTCAAATTGGGTCCTTTCATACATCATCCCAGGCTAGACATAGAGAGGTTTGCCAACCAATCAGAATGGTTGGAAGAAACTTTGATAGACATGGACAATACTGTGGTTGATGTAGAGAATACATTAATAGATGTAGAAAAACATATTGATACAAGTTCCTTCTTGCAGGTTCCAGACCTAGGAGAACCAATGAATATTCCTCCTCTTTTACAGACTCCAGCAAATGAAGACAAAAATGCAAAGAGAACCAGGGAAGAAGGTTCTAGTTCAGCCATGGAAACCACAGATGAACAGTTTGAGATCAATTACAGGAAGAGGCCCAAGATTAATCCTGTAACTGAATAGGAAGACACCATTGACTCAATGGAAATCACTGACACTGACACAATGGTGGAAAGAAGCAAAGGCCCATCAGCTTCAAGAGAAACACACCAGCCCTCTACCTCAAATACCCAACTTATTGAGAGATAACTCAACATTGAGGTCTCTTCATTCACCAGGCCCGTGGATAAAGAGAAGGATATCAAAGATAGGTACAAATAAATTAAGTTGAGAAATGAGAAATTGAAGGCTGACTTATGCCCAATATTTCAAGCAGACACCTGAAAATAAAAACAGATTAATGTCAGACTTTGACATTAAAACAAGTAAAATGCAGATGACATTCATGCAACCTACATTCCAACAACCAAGATCATCAGCAGACTATAGGAAAGAAAATTTTGAGGTTTTGGTAAGGGATATTCATCCCATTAACCAAATTGAGTTCCACAAGTAGGCAAGCGAGATGATCTATTCCACCTTAACAGGTAAAGCTATGATTGCACATAAAATTCAAAGTTCATTAGATAATATCACTGCATAGTACAAGTTGGAAAAGGCATCTTCACAGGCCAAAGATAACAGAATCATGTCACTAGAAGACTTGGTCATTGAGCTTTGACATGATCCCAATGATATCAAGGATGTTGAGAAGTTGATAAAGAAAAAGAATGAGGACATTGTTGCTCTCTAAAAACAATTGAAATTGCCTCATTCAGAGCATCCATAGAAAAAAGAGGTCTTAGAAATCCAATCACATCAGGAGGTAATGATGGACCTTGTTTTACAAGTTAGTAACCAATTGAAAGAAATGGAGAAGGAGTTGGACAGTTTAATACAGCTGAAACAAGCCAACCTTGAGACTACCATTGCCACTGTCATTCCAAAATTCACTAAAGTAGTACCATCAACCTTGGCAACTTCATTGGCTCCTACAGCTCCACTGGATACAACACTTCCAGTTGTAACAACATCTACATCAGCAACAGGTTCGACATGAGCAGCAGCATAGTTAGGTGATGAGGCAAGCAAGTTGGTCAAAGCAATGGAGGACATGTCCATTTAGACCACAAAGATAAAAAAGCTTAAGGAAGAGGTAACAATTCTAGAGAATGATTATAAGCTTGCACAGATTATGCACAAGGAAGAAGTTAAGAAGTCAACCGGGTTGACTGAAAGGATGAAGATCTTGGAGAAGGAATTGACATTAAAGGAGCCACTCGGCCAAGCCAAAGAACAATTATGGGCCAATATTATTGACTCTGTCAATGATATTTGGCCATCCATTCAAGTCATTTTTGAACAAAGTGACTTAGTTAAAGAGGCTATAGAAGCCATACAAAGAGTTAAGGCAGAACTGGGAGACATGTTAAAGGAAGCCACTATAATAATTCATTTCCTTAACTCTAAAAACAAATATGAGTTGTAGGAACTGGACATATTTGACAAGACTGGCACCACACTAGAAGTAAAAAAGGTGCTCACCAAGAGGAATTTGATGATGAACCTTGAAGATAAATGCCAAACCATGCTGCTGGCTATAAACAGGTTCATGGTTAGGTTTGATGTTTTGAGGCAGAAAGGTCTACCAAATCCCTTGGTGATAAATGAAAATTTGGTGCCACAGGAAGACTACAACAATAGGATAAGAAAGGTGGCAAGGGATCAGGTAAATACTTCCTCTATAAAAGGGATGCCTATGGAAAGGTTCTTTATCATACATTTGAGAACTTGTTTTACCTCCAGCATGAGGTAAAACACCCTTTTATGAACAGACCCACTTTTGCTAAGTATACAGAAGGAGATGATATTTACAGGAAAATGGTAAATATCAAATTACCAAATAAATATATGTGGGAGAAGTTAAATGACTTGCTATAAAAATGCACAGTCAAAATGTAAAAATGAACAGTCAAAATGAAAAAGCACATTAAAGAAAAAATAGCATGCCAGCCAGATGAAAGTGTATCAGGTAAAGTGTATCAGTTGAGAAAGGGCAAAGTAAAAGGAATAGTCAACATGAAGACCAACAGCAAGGCAGAGAATAAACCTCAAAATATCGGAGCATAAAGATAGCACAACCAAATAAACAGGGACATCATACAACAGTTAAGCATCTATCTCTATCTTCTTGCATGAAGATATTTCTTTCTCCTAGATTAATTCCCAAGATAGGTTGGGTTATTATGTAAACTAATTTTGTATAAATACTTCATAATTCGAAGTATTGAGTGTGGATTTCTAGACATTTGTAGAGTTGTATTGATCAAAAACCTGAGGGTTGTTGTACCAATTTTTCAAGTCAGCAGACTAGATTGAGTAATAAATAGATATCATTACAGGATTCATGTGTTGAGCTATTACAATGAAGTATTTTCTTTGTCAAATCTATTATTTTCATATGTATCTCACAAACTTATATGTTATCTAAAGTGAATGAATTAACTGGAAATTTATTTCAGAATTTGTTTAAGTACACTCTATCTTGAACAATTAATCATTTCTGTGTTTTCTTCTGATATCCAGTTGACCTCCTTCACTTCTTTCATAACTCGGTCTAAGAAACCCTTAATTGCTCCCTTGATCTGATTAAAAACCACTTCACCATCCCAACCTTAAGATCTGAAATAACTTAGCTACCTTACCCTGTAGACACTATTTTTAGAACTTGATCCAGTCATGTTTGCTTGAAACTTGACCTCATAAACCAATGGTAAAAGACACCCCTCTATCCATCTAAGTAAGTGATCCCACCACCAAATCAAAATAAAAACCCAAGTACAAACATAAATAGCCTAAAATCAATTAACTAAACAAAGTTAAATCATAAAGAGAGAGCCCTCTCTGAGCATTAGGAAGGCTATATCCTAATCTCCAAAGTAGGTTTGTGGTTACCTCTATCATTTCTTTCCTAAAATCTCTAGAGAAATTTTGGAGTGATAACATATTGGCGACCATATTGGGGATCGAATCGTCAGTGTAATAAAACTTTAAGGAAACCTTAAAATTCATCTTTTGCACCTTAAGGTCATTTTTGAGTTATTAAAAAGTTTCATAAAAACAATTAAAAAATTAAAATTTTGTCTCCCAAAAAGATTCACTATTCCAAGGAAAATCTAGACCCAAACCCTGCAACAATAGTTGATGACCTTGACGGAATTTTAAGAAAACCAAAAAAGGTAGAAACTTAAGCAAGTAGTAGCCAGTTAGTTAAAGCAAATTCACTCCCCAAGGAATTATCAACTTCAGAGGATATTCAGTTTGATTTGTCATTTGAGCTTTCATTGTTTAGAACTAAATCAGAAAATGCAATTCATGAAACTATATTAGACCCTAATTTTATTCAATTTATTGAGTCAAAAAAGGTGCCTATACATCTGATTTAGATAAACTTGTGTTGTAAACTTTTGACAAACTAGAAGCTTTCACCTCTACATTGCTAAGCCATACAGATGATGCCTATCTTCAACAATCAGTTGAATTAGCTACCCTCACTCCTATTGCCTCCGAACATTCTGCAGAATCTTAAAATACTGTAAATACACCTCCATTTACTACCACCTCACCTATAATACCCAACACAGTTCATTCCCCTAAACCAGTTATTCGTCAACTTCCTCTTCAACCAAACAACTCAAGTTCATCTTGTTCATCTACACCCATTTCAAGTCCTTCTTCTAACACCGCTACTTTTCCCCACAATCAAACCAAAACCTCAACCATGACAGACAGATATGCACCTTTGGTCTTACTAGCACAGCTTCATGCCATGCCCCAAGATTTCCAAAGAAAAATCTTTTTGTTTCATGCTATTGGTCAGTATACTGCCCAATAACATGTGAAAAAAATGATTGATTACTTTGAATGGCATGAGATTGATGAGTCTGATGTCCAAATGAGATTATTTTCCCAAACATTGACAGGAGATGTTAAAAAATGCTTTAAAGGTTTACCTACTAATCATATTGCAGATTTAGCTGCTTTTCATAGATTGTTTATTGATAGATGGGAAAGAAAGAAAAACCCTCTGCAAATACTATCTGAATATGATAACATTAGAAGAGCTCCTAATGAATCAGTTCAGGATTATTGTACTAGGTTCAATGGCATCTACAATGCAATCCATGCTAATATTAATCCTCCACCAGACCTAGAATTGATCAAATTCCTTGATGGTTTTGACACTAACATATCATACCAATTAAGGGAAAGAAACCTTGAAACATTAGAGCAAATGCAGAGTAATGGTGTTACTGTAGAATCCAATCTATTAGCTAAGAAAGCTAGAATGAGAAATGAAAAACGAGTTGTCATTAAAGAGGAAACTTACACTTCAGATGGTAAAATAGATAGTTTAGCTAAGAGTGTAGAAAGAATAATGAATAGATTAGAAAACATGGAAAGAAAATCTCAATGGGAAAATCAATAGCCACCCCCAATAAGAAACCCCAACTTTAGAAAGAATTCTAACACTGGAAAGAATGCAATACTAGATCAACAGATTAGACCTCCTTTCTAGGAAAACTATGTTGAGGGTTCACAGAACCATGCAGAAGAGGCGGATACCCAGATAAATCTATTAAGAATTAAAAATGAAGATGATGTTTTTATTACTAAGGAAGAACAGGAAATGTGCATGTTACAACAATTGAAATTAGAATTTGGGGAATCCTTTGACTACAAACAAGGCTATGAATCTGTTATTTATGAAGTCCACAAATAGTATAGCCTTAGAAGCAAAAAGAATAATGATATTCCCACTAAGAAATCTGTCCAAAACCAAACTAAGAAAATAACAGAAGCTCCTGTGACCAAAGTGCTACAAATTCTCCCTAGAGGAACTCAAGAGCCTTCTAGCCCAAAAATTGTAGATATAAATTCAACTAAAACTCAAACTGAAACTGTTACTCAAGCCATTCCAATTAAGAGAAATCAAAGCAAAACTGCTAAGACACAAACTGAATTTCCAAGTAATGAAAAAGAAGATAAAACTACATAGACCACAATTGCTAAGGAAGATCTCATCCAATTTGGAAAAACTCAATTGCCATTCAACATTAAGACTGAGATAGCCAAATTAAAAATATCAGTCCCTTTGATAGAGTTGGTAAAAAATGAATCATATAGAGCACAAATCACTGAAACACTAAACATAGGTGAAGGAGAAGATGCTGTAAACTTGAATGATGATCAATCAGAGTTATTTTTGGGTCCTGAAGTGAATGACACACATCAACAGGGGGGTATCCCTCCATTCTACATTAGCTTAAATATTCATGACAAAATCTTACATAATACTATGCTAGATTTAGGGGCATCCCATAACTTAATGCCCAAAGCAATCATGGAGAGACTAAACTTAGATATCACCAAACCATACAAGGACCTCTTTTCCTTTGATTCTAGCTAAGTCAAATGCCTTGGCCTGATTAAAGATTTGTGTGTAACTCTAGTCCAATGCCCAACAAAGAGTATTGTCATGGATATAGTAGTTGCAAATATTCCACCCAAGTATGGAATGCTACTATCTCGCTCATGGGGAGAAAAATTACAAGGATCTCTACCACTGGACATGTCATATGCCACCATATTTGTGTTTGGCCAACAAAGAAAACTTTACAGAGAAACATTGATGAAATACATGGTGAGTAGTGAAGAAAAACCACAGAATTTCCCTATATACTCCATGCATTCTGATATGGACTCTTTCATCTTGTACAATTCAAACAATGGAAAAAATAAAATCACAACTATAAAACAAAACTACAAAGCATCTGATAGTGAAAACATTTTTCATGAGTCTCTATGGCATTTAGATTTTTATGGATCTGTGAATAGATTAGGAGCATGTGTGGGAGTTTGGATTCACAAAATAGAGGATAATCATTCTGAAGGTCATGCATTTAGATTAAACTTTAAATGCACAAATAACATGGAAAAATATGAAGCTCTAATCTTAGGACTACAAATGGTTAGAAAATTTGGAGCCAAGAGAGTTTCTATCATGGGACACTCAGAATTGATTATAAAACAAATCAAAGGTAAATACTCTGTGAATAATCCCAGACTTAGCGAATACAGGGAGACTATCCTAGATTTAATTAAGGACCTTCTGGAAACTAATTTTGCTGCCATTCCTAGGAAACAGAATATGCAAGCTCACAGTCTAGCCACTATTGCCAGTACCTACAAATTGCCTTTTCATCCCAATCACCAGTACACTATAGAAGTGAGACATAGGCCTATTATACCTAACAATTTGAAATATTGGCAGATTTTTTCACAAGATTCTCAAATTTATGATTTCATGAATGTTGAAGGAGAGTTTCAAAACTATAATATAGATATTAATTGTACAGAAGATAATAACATAGAAAGTGAGATAGATATAAATCCTTTAGATATAGGTAAACCCACTAATTTCATTAAAGTAGAAATAGGTAACTTAGTAGAAATAGAAGAAATAATGAATGATGATCCTGAAATTATAAACATTAAAAATAACTTTTTTCCTAAGGGATTAGTACCATTAGAAGATTTGTTTGATTCAAACGATGTAGCTAGGAAACAAAAAATGTAGCCTTTAAGAGCAGATATAGAAGAATGTAACATAGGAACTGAAGAAAAACCCAAGCTTATCAAAATATCCAAAGCATTACCTTCACATGAAAAACTGAAATATATAAATATGTTCAAAGAGTTTCAAGATGTCTTTGCCTGGAGTTATGAAGACCTTAAGTCTTATGATACCAACATAATTCAACATAAAATACCTATCAAAGAAGATAATAAACCCTTTAAACAGAAGCTTAGGAGAATCAATCCAGTTCCTATGCCACTCATTGAAAAAGAAGTGAAAAGGATGTATGATGCATAGATCATAGCACCCATTAGATATTCAGATTGGGTCTCAAACTTAGTCACTACTAGGAAGAAAACAAGAGAAATCAGACTCTGTGTTAATTTCAGAAACTTGAAAAAAGTGTCATTAAAAGACAACTATCCTCTCCCAAAAATGGACCACATTCTTCAGAGGGTAGAAAGCTCATCCAAAATTTCATTGCTAGATGAATTCTCTATATATAACCAAATCTTAGTTCAACCAGAGGATCAAGAAAATACTGCATTTACCACTCCCTGGGGTACTTTCATGTACTTGAAAATGCCTTTTGGATTAATGAATGTTGGAGAAACATTCCAAAGAGATATGGACATAGCCTTTGCAAAGGAAATCCATGAATGTCTAGCTGTTTACCAAGATGACATCACAATCTTTTCTAAATCAGATAACGAACATCTAAATCACCTAAGAAGAGTTTTCATTAAATGCAGAAAAATTGGTATTTCTTTAAATCCCAAAAAGAGACTTGTTGGTCTAGAAGAAGGTAAACTCTTGGACACATAATATCCAAAGATGGAATTAGAATAGATCCAGCTAGAATAGAGGCAATCTTGAACATCACTCATCCTAGAAACATCAAATAATTACAGTCATTTTTAGGAAAAATAATTTTCCTTAGGAGATTCATTTCAAACTTTGCAGAATTAATTAGAGAACAAAATAACATGTTAAAGAAAGATTCAACACTTAAGTGGACTGTAGAGACTAAACAACCTTTTGAGGAAATCAAAGAAGCCCTTACCAAAACTCTAGTCATCATAAGTCCCGATTTCCAAAAAGATTTTATAATTTTTTCTTTTGCTTCAAAACATACTATTGCAACAGTCTTGTTGCAAAAGAATGATCAAAGTTATGAGCAGCCTATTTCATTTTCAGCAAATCTTTGAGAGATGCTACACTAAAGTACAACATAATGGAAAAACAAGAACTTGCTTTAGTGAAATCTATTAAAGATTCCAGAGTGTACATCTTGTATTCACACATCATTGCTTATGTTCCAAATTCAGTAGTAAAGGACATTCTGACATAGGATGGGTATGAAGGAAAGAAAGGCAAATGGATTGCTACTATTTTGGAATATGACATAGAAATAAAACCTACAAAACTTATCAAAGGCCAAGGTTTGGCTAAAATCATGGTTGAATCAAACTGTCAGGCCTTAGATATAAATTTCATTGGTGCCCTAGATGATCAGGAAGAGATGGAAACTCCACAGATCAGTGAACCTTTCATAGATTCACCCTAGTATGCAGATATTATATTTGTGTTACTAAAATTACAAGTTCCTCCTGGTTTATCTAGAACTAAAGCTATATTTTTGAAAATTAAATTAATGAAATATTGTATCATAGATAATGCTTTATTTTGGAAAGATAATGGTGAAATTTTACTAAATTGTTTATTAAAAGATGAGGCTGACAAAATTATGCAAGAATTTCATGTAGGAGATTGTGGAGGACACCTATATTGGAAAACTACTGCTGATAAGATCCTAAGGGCAGGTTTTTACTGGCCCATCCTTTTTACAGATGTCAAGAAACATGTGACCTCCTGTCACAAGTGCCAAATATTTGAGGGAAAAAGGAAACTTTTACAACTACCTCTCAAACCCATCTCCACAGAAATTCCTCTTCAACAATTGCGTTTAGACTTCATTGGGGAAATTCACCCGTCCTCCTCAGCCCAGCGTAAATGGATTTTGACAGCCACTGATTACTTTACTAAATGGATAGAAGCCATCCCTTCTAGACAAGCCACGGACTCTGTCATTTTCTCATTCCTTGAGAACAACATCCTTTCTAGATTTGGATGCCCACAGAAGCTCGTTACTGATAATGCAGCTACTTTTAAGTCCAAGAAAATGGTAGACTTTTGTAACAAATATCACATTACCCTTGGCCATTCCACTGCCTATTACCCTAAAGGTAATGGACTTGCAGAATCCTCAAATAAAAGCCTGGTTAATATCATCAAAAAACTACTAGAAGACAACAAGAAGACATAGAACAAAAATTTGGTCAATGCCTTATAGGCAGACAGACTAACTACTAAAAAGTCCATTGGTATATCTCCTTATTAGCGAGCATATGGTATGGATGTTGTTTTTCCATCCTCTTTACGAGTACCAATGATGAAAATGATCCAAGAGTTGCAAGTAGAACCAAATGATATCCAAAGGAGGATAAATCAAACAATACATGTTGGGTTGTGTTATATTCTTTCCATCCCACGTAGTTAACTGGGGGGTTAGAGGGGGGCCAAAGCCCCCCCTCTATTGCTCTGATTGTGTAGAGGGGGGGTCACAAGGGGGTTTGAGGGGTGCAAGTAACCCCACTCTATGGGGTCTGGGGCAGCGCCGCTAAAAATTTTGGTTTTGGAACCTATGTTAGGTTGGGCAAACCCACCTATGGTTTTCTGCATGATTTTCGCACATGTTTTTAGACACGATGGTTTTCGGTCCATGGTTTAGGACGCGATGGTTTTCGGTCCATGGTATTGAATGCTTCGGCATGTATAAATATGTATTATAACTTTGAAAGGAACATAATGAAAAATCAAACTGGTAGTCCCAGTTTTGGGATCCAGGGGAAAATCTTTGTGTATATGTGTTTTATGTGTTATGCTATCGCATTGTTTATTTTCTGTGTTTAAGAATTCATATGCAGGTAATTTTTGTATGGGGTTAAAACCTACATTTGGTATCAGAGCTGTTTTGGCTTCAAGGGGATGCCTTTGTTGCTGAGGGGTTTCGCTCAGGCCTGTGGTAGACCCTGTTCAATGGGAGATATGCAGGATCGATTTTGGTGGTGAAAGAAGATGGTGAGTAGTGAAAGATAGAGATCGAGAAATTTAATGGTCATAGTTTTGAGTTGTGGAAACTCAATATGGAGGATCTGTTGGTGGATAAATATCAGTGGATCACGGTAGGTCGAGGTACTAAACCAACGGGAGTGTCTGATGAAGAATTGGAAGAAGTTGGATCGAAAGGAAAAGAGCACAATACGATTGTGTGTCTTAGATACAGTATTGCTGAATGTATAAGGGGAAGCTACGATGAAGACTTTGTGGGACAAGTTAGGGACTTTGTACCAATCTAAGTCTATGGTGAATAAATTGTTCCTATGGAAAAATTTGTATAACCTGAGGATGAAAGATGGAGACTCGGTTGTTGGAAATAATACTGAGAGGGGCGGTGAATCAGTATTATCAGATCAATCAAACTTTTCAATGCTCAGAAACATATACGCTACTTCAGTTAGGTGAACCAGCGTGTACACGCTACTATGACTAAACAAAACAGCGTATAAGAAGAAAACTCATAATTTAGTTAGCTTATTCTTCAGTTAAGTTCATCAGGACATTATTCACCACATTAATAGTAAACAGGTGCAGTATAACAGAATAGATCAAAAGCCACACACATGAACACCAAGATGTAAGGTGGAAACCCAATGTGGGTGAAAACCACCTGCTGCAAGTTGTCTCTATCTTTCTTTAATATGAAACTTCAGTTTACAATCTTTTGTACTGGTGCAGCCTTATACCAGTACGCAGGCTACAACCTGCAGAAGGCTACAACCTTCTCTCGTTCTCCAAACTTCCTTGGAAGGGAGCTCCAACCCCCTTTGCTCTTGTACTAGCCAAGATACTAGTACGTAGGTGCTGACCTACAATCTTCTTTCCTTCAGGTACCACCTTTCATACATTTTCAGACTGGATATTCCTGAAGCACAACATTACAATCTGTAGACCCCAATTCATTCAATTTTCACAACAGATCATTGAAGCATAAAACAACCAAACTTTGAATCACTGAACCACTGAGCCCTGTCAATCACCAGTTACCAGAACACAGAGCAGACTACAGAACTCTGCAATAACAGTCAGACCCCACTGTAAACCCAAAATCAAGCTTCAAAAGATATACGCTACTTCAATGAGCAAAACCCGCGTATACACGCGCTTTTGCCGAAGCCAACCTGCGTACAGATCTAAAAATAATTTTTCTCAATTTGCAGCTGTACCAGACATCAGTTAGACCCAGAACATAACATTGCGACAATATGCAGATCTAGAAATACGCATAATCACCCATATCATGATAGTGCATTTCAAACCATTAGATCCCGATCTATCCTTAGATCTAGTCTTCCATCAACCGATGTGATCTCTCCTTGGCTTAGATCAAGCAACCCAGCACCTGCATATCAGATCTCTTTCTCTCTTAGATATTCAAGCCTTGTCGAAAGATGTATTTGCCTAATGATCTTCTTCTCCTTATATAGGCCTTAGGCCTTGCTCAATACCAAGAGCCAAAACCATAGTAACACAATACCATCAACTTCAAAACTAGGGATCGACACCCCCGTCGAGACACAATGGTCCGAAATCATAGGCACAACTTCCAAGGACTAACCACCATGGACCAAAAGGTACTTTTCCACATACACGCGCTTTTTCTGAATCCAACTAGCGTGTACACGCGACTTGGGCTTAACGAACCTGCGTATATGAACTTCCTTGGCATGCTGTACTAAGATCTGTCTTCTGATTAAGTTGCCATCACCTGTACCAACCTCTGAGCCCTCTGAGTGAGTTGCCATCAAGGACAACACTTGAATCATAATGCCAACAATCTCCCCCTTTGGACTTGATGGCAACCACCACACCAAGTCACTCTCCCCCTTTGACATCAAGGGCAAAGGGCTGTGCTCCCCCTGAGGATATGCTGATACCTCTGCTTGGCTATGCTGACTCATGCTCCCCCTGACAGTAGACCAGATCTGCAAAAGATGTTCTTCAACAAGAACCAAGACGTATACACCATAAGGGACTTTCCTATCACCAAAAAACTCAATACTTACATCCATACTCCCTACCAAGAGGGGACATATCAGAAACAACCAATTATATATATATTACAGCATTCATCCCAGGCATAGTGGGGAAACCAACATAGGCCGTTACATGACCTTGACACCATAAAAGAGACATCGCAAGAGAGATACATGACATAGAGACAACAGATCTAGACCAAGACTTATGAAAGTCACCAGCAGCATATGATAAACATCTTTTTAGATCAGCAACCAGGATTTCTTTCTGAGCTCCTTTTCCTGAAATCAGCAACCAAAACATCTGAATGCCAACAATGCTTTATGAGACTTTTAAGCTGCTCCCCCTGAACCTGTGCCTGAAGAATTCTGACATACCCATTGCTGTTCAGAACTCCAGAGTTTGCCCTTGCTGTTCAGAACTTTATATACGCGATTTCTCCTGCATGAAACAGCGTATGTACGCGGATATAATCCTGCAACGAGCGTACACCTTACACGCGACTTTCCCAGCATAAATCCGCGTGTATACGCGTATATACCTTACGTAACTTGCGTATACCAAATTTTCTGTAGAACAGACAAGCTTCAACAGCAGGATGAAGCATCAACTACTCCCAGCTTTTGTCTGAGATATTCAAAAGTTTCCCTGGGCAGTGGTTTTGTGAGAATATCAGCAACTTGTTCCTTAGAAGGAACATACTCCAACTTGACCTTCTGCTCAAGCACTTGTTCCCAGAGAAAATGGTACTTGATTGGTATGTGCTTGGTCTTTGAGTGCATGACTGGATTCTTTGAAATGCTGATTGCACTTGTATTATCACATAAGATAGAAACTGGTGGAGTGCAAGTGATTTGAAAGTCCTGCAAGGTCTGCATCATCCAAAGAAGTTGTGTGCAACAAGATGCTGCAGCCACATATTCTGCTTCATCTGTAGATAAGGCAATCGAACTCTGTTTCTTGCTGAACCAAGATACTAATCTGGAACCCATGAAGAAAGCACCACCACTTGTGCTTTTCCTATCATCCACACTTCCAGCCCAATCTGCATCTGTGTAAGCATGAAGAGTGAGATTTGTATTTCTAGGATACCATAAGCCATAGTTTTGGGTCCCTTGAAGATATTTGAAGATTCTTTTGACTGCCTGAAGATGAGTTTCCTTTGGGTTGGCTTGAAATCTTCCAACCATTCCTACTGCATGTGTAATATCTGGTCGAGTACCTGTCAAATAAAGCAAACTCCCAATCATGGATCTATAAGTGGGTTGGTGAACTGCTGCTGATTCATCATTAGCACTGAGGCTGCATCCTGTAACCATGGGTGTACATACTGGCTTTGACTCTTCCATGCCATACTTCTTCAAGATCTGCTTGAGGTATTTGGTTTGAGACAAGAAGATACCTCCTTCATTTTGTTGGATTTGCAATCCAAGAAAATATGTCAATTCTCCAAGAAGTGACATTTCGAATTCTTTCTGCATAACCAAGGCAAAGTTTTGACTCATAGTCTCTTCATTGCTGCCAAAAATAATATCATCTACATAAACAACAAGAATTAGCAATTTGTTATTTTCAACTTTTATATAGAGATTGCTATCTGCTGATCCTTTTGAAAAGCCTTGTTGGTGAAGATATTTGTCCAACCGATAGTACCAAGCCCTTGGAGCTTGTTTGAGTCCATAGAGTGCCTTTTTCAATCTGCATACAAGGTTTGGATCATTCCCAAGAATGAAGCCATCTGGCTGCTCAATATATACTTCTTCTTCTAAGTCTCCATTCAGGAAGGCTGATTTCACGTCCATTTGAAATACCTTGAAGTTTTGAAAGCTTGAGAGAGCAAGGAACATTCGGATGGCCTCTAGTCTTGCCACAGGAGCAAAGGTCTCTTCAAAATCTATTCCTTCTTGCTGTGCATACCCTTTACAAACAAGTCTGGCCTTGTTTCTAATTACTTCTCCATTTTCATTTAATTTATTCTTGAAGACCCATTTTGTTCCTATTACATTCTTATCTTTTGGTCTAGGAACTAATTCCCAAGTGTTGTTCTTTTCGATTTGCTCAAGTTCTTCATCCATTGCTTTGACCCAACATTCATCTTTGCATGCCTCTTTCACATTTTGTGGTTCAGTGGAGGAGAGTAGTGCCAAGTAGCTTGAAGCTTCTGCAAGTGTCCTTCTTGTTTGTACTCCTGCTTCTTTTTGCCCCACAATCTGAGTTTCTGGATGATTCTTTTGGACATATCTGGATGGAGTCTTCTCTTCTATTCTTGTCTGCTCCTCTGGTTCTTCTTGAGATTCTTCTTCTTCTTGAGGTTCTTCTTCTTCATCATTTCGCCTTTGAGAGTAACCTTCATCTTCTTCAATGTCTTCATGATGAACTTGCCTAGGAATATATCCCTTCTCATCAACCACTATATCAATACTGTCAACAATTCTGCCAAGTCTTTTATTGTAGCACTTGTATGCTTTGCTATGTGGAGAATAACCAAGAAGAATGCCCTCATCTGCTCTAGGTTCAAGTTTGCCAAGTTGCTCATCAGTATTCTTAATATAACATTTGCTCCCAAAGATTTTGAAATGCTTCACGGAAGGAGTTTTACCACTCCAAAGCTCATGAGGTGTTTGAGTGCTGTTTACTCGGACATTTGTTTTGTTAAGAATAATAACAGCAGCATGTGCAGCTTCACCCCAGAAGGTTGCAGGAGTACCTGATTCATCGAGCATAGCACGAGCCATTTGTTGGATAGTTCTGTTCATTCTTTCCACAACCCCATTTTGCTGAGGAGTTCTAGCTGTAGAGAATTCTCTTCTTATCCCATGTTCATCGCAGAAATCGAAAAATTCATTTGATGTGAACTCCCCACCTCTGTCAGATCTGAGGCACTTAATTTTGTGTCCTGATTCATTTTCAGCCAATGCTTTGAAGGATTTGAATTTTTCGAATGCTTCATCTTTGTGCTTCATAAGCCCTAACCAAACAAACCTTGAGAAATCATCAATGAATAATATCAGATATTCTTCTCCTCGAGGTGTCCTTTTCCTAAATGGACCACATACATCTGTATGGACTAGCTCAAGAGGCAAGCTAGCTGATCCTTCCTTCTCTGGAAAGTTAGTTCTGGTTTGCTTTCCAAACTGACAAGATTTGCATATGGTGTTGTCTGGAATTTTGATATCTGGAAGATCGCGAACTGCCTGATATTTGCATGCTTTCCTTATTTGTGAGAAGCTTAGATGTCCCAACCTTCGATGCCATAACCAGTGCTCTTCATCCTTGCTAAGATAGCATTGTTGTTGTCCTTCTTCAAATATGTACAGATTATTTGGAGTTCTTTTGCCTTTGAGAACTGTTTTACCTGTATCAAGATCACGAACAAGACATCCATTCGATCTGAAAATAACCTCGGTTTTTTGATCACACATCTGGCTGACACTTAGTAGATTATGCTTCAATCCATCAACATACAAAACATTTCCAGCCTTGACCTTTTCTTTCAAAGGAGCAATACCTTTTCCTTTTATAGTTGCAGGAGTATCATTTCCAAAAGAAACTTTCTTTCCCTTTTCTAAAGTAGAATAAGATTCAAGTTTTTCTTTATCACCTGTCATATGTTTCGAACATCCACTGTCAATGTACCATAGATTTTCCTGTCCTTCTGCATAAAAAGCTATCCCACATCTTTCTGTCTGAGGTTCCTTTATTCTCCATTTTTTGGTGCTCGTGGCTTGTTCCTTTTTCTCCTGAAACCTGCTCCTGCATTCAGAGTCTTTATGACCAAAATTATTGCAAATAGAACATTCAACTTCATTTTCAAGAACCGAAAAGTTGTTATAGGTCCTCTTTGTAATCCCTGTCATACTTCTTTGTTTTTGAGCTTCCCTAGTCATGATTGTTTTATATGCAACACATTGAGCTGCTTTGTGACCAAAGTTATGGCAAGAAAAGCATTGTCCATTGAAGAAGCTTCTGCGGTTATTGAATCTACCAGCCAACTGATTGTAATTTCTATTTTCATCTATTCTTGAGCCAAACTGAGAAGATTTTACCTGTGGTTGGTTGTAGCTTTTGTTCACCCTTAAGAAGGATTGTCCCTGATAGTTTCTGTTTGTAATTCGTCCCTGCTTTACCTGATTATCTTCATTGTTCTTCTGCTCATTTCTTCTTGCTGCATCAAGATAACTTTTTGAGGTGGATGCTTGAGAGGTTTCTCCATTATAGCCCAAACCTGTCTTGTTTAGAGGAGACCGCTGCACATTGATAATCTCATCCAAAGTTTCAGATCCTTTGACAAACTTAAGATTAATAGTTTTTGTTTTCTCAATTTCTTTTCTGAGACCAACAATTTCACCTTCTAGTTTTTCAAGATGTTTTTCCTTTTCATCAATTTGAAATTGCAAAGTATCAATGATCACACTCTTTTCTTCTATGCATCTCTTGAGTCTAGTAATTTCATTATAGAGATTATCCACATCTACAGCATCCTCATAATCATCATCTTCAAATGCCATTAACAGCTTATATTTATTACCTTGTTCATCTTCATCACTGTTTGATAAGCCATCACTATCTTCATGGGTGTAGTAGCTTTTCTTATTTGCACTTTGTTTCTTGTTCCATCTAGCAGGTTCTTTTCCTTTATCCTTATAAGGACATTTTGCAGCATAATGACCTACTCTTCCACAAGCAAAGCATTTGAAAGGTAGCTTACCTCTGAACCTTCCAGAACCCCTTTGAAGATTTCTGACAAAATTTGATTCTTCTTCCTCTTCTTCTGGAACATGGCTTGCTTCATAGTAATCTTCTTTTCCTGATGCCTTAAAAGCAGCTTCCCTTCTGTCAGATGGACCTCCCTTTCTCATTTCATAAGCAGTTAGAATTCCATGTAGCTGAGACATAGTGAGAACACGGAGATTTTCTTTTTCTTCTATTGCAGATACTTTAGATTCAAACTTGGGGGATAATGATCTTAGAATCTTTTGAACTACTATAGTCTCTTTTATTTCTTCACCCAAATTTTTCATGCAATTAACAATCTCATCTACCCGAAGAAAATAATTAGCCACACTTTCATCATTATACATCTTGAGAGTCTCATATTGAATCCTGAGAGTTTGAAGTTTAGCTTGCTTTACCTGTTCATCTCCTTCATAGCTAGTGATCATTTTGTCCCATATCTCTTTTGCTGATTTGAAGTGCATGACCTTCATGAATTCTGTTTGGGATATACTTCCTAATAGAGTACTGACTGCTTTTGCATTTGTTTCATACTGCTTTTTCTCAGCTGGATCTGTAGGAGTAGCTGAAGGAAAAGCATAGCCTGTTTCTACAATGTTCCAAACTTCTGTACCAAGAGATTGAAGATATGCAGTAACTCTTACCTTCCAATAATTGAAATTTGTCCCATCAAAAATCGGTGGCCTGATTGATGCTTCTTTCTCGTAGTTGCTCATGATGAATGATCTACCTTCAAGCGATCAAGCTTCTCTGAAGGACCTGCTCTGATACCAATTGTTGGAAATAATACTGAGAGGGGGGGTGAATCAGTATTATCAGATCAATCAAACTTTTCAATGCTCAGAAACATATACGCTACTTCAGTTAGGTGAACCAGCGTGTACACGCTACTGTGACTAAATAAAACAGCGTATAAGAAGAAAACTCATAATTTAGTTAGCTTATTCTTCAGTTAAGTTCATCAGGACATTATTCACCACATTAACAGTAAACAGGTGCAGTATAACAGAACAGATCAAAAGCCACACACATGAACACCAAGATGTAAGGTGGAAACCCAATGTGGGTGAAAACCACCTGCTGCAAGTTGTCTCTATCTTTCTTTAATATGAAACTTCAGTTTACAATCTTTTGTACTGGTGCAGCCTTATACCAGTACGCAGGCTACAACCTGCAGAAGGCTACAACCTTCTCTCGTTCTCCAAACTTCCTTGGAAGGGAGCTCCAACCCCCTTTGCTCTTGTACTAGCCAAGATACTAGTACGTAGGTGCTGACCTACAATCTTCTTTCCTTCAGGTACCACCTTTCATACATTTTCAGACTGGATATTCCTGAAGCACAACATTACAATCTGTAGACCCCAACAGATCATTGAAGCATAAAACAACCAAACTTTGAATCACTGAACCACTGAACCCTGTCAATCACCAGTTACCAGAACACAGAGCAGACTACAGAACTCTGCAATAACAGTCAGACCCCACTGTAAACCCAAAATCAAGCTTCAAAAGATATACGCTACTTCAATGAGCAAAACCCGCGTATACACGCGCTTTTACCGAAGCCAACCTGCGTACAGATCTAAAAATAAACTTTCTCAATTTGCAGCTGTACCAGACATCAGTTAGACCCAGAACATAACATTGCGACAATATGCAGATCTAGAAATACGCATAATCAACCATATCATGATAGTGCATTTCAAACCATTAGATCCCGATCTATCCTTAGATCTAGTCTTCCATCAACCGATGTGATCTCTCCTTGGCTTAGATCAAGCAACCCAGAACCTGCATATCAGATCTCTTTCTCTCTTAGATATTCAAGCCTTGTCGAAAGATGATATTTGCCTAATGATCTTCTTCTCCTTATATAGCCTTAGGCCTTGCTCAATACCAAGAGCCAAAACCATAGTAACACAATACCATCAACTTCAAAACTAGGGATCGACACGCCCGTCGAGACACAATGGTCCGAAATCATAGGCACAACTTCCAAGGACTAACCACCATGGACCAAAGGTACTTTTCCACATACACGCGCTTTTTCTGAATCCAACTAGCGTGTACACGCGACTTGGGCTTAACGAACCTGCGTATATGAACTTCCTTGGCATGCTGTACTAAGATCTGTCTTCTGATTAAGTTGCCATCACCTGTACCAACCTCTGAGCCCTCTGAGTGAGTTGCCATCAAGGACAACACTTGAATCATAATGCCAACAATCTCCCCCTTTGGACTTGATGGCAACCACCACACCAAGTCACTCTCCCCCTTTGACATCAAGGGCAAAGGGCTGTGCTCCCCCTGAGGACATGCTGATACCTCTGCTTGGCTGTGCTGACTCATGCTCCCCCTGACAGTAGACCAGATCTGCAAAAGATGTTCTTCAACAAGAACCAAGACTTATACACCATAAGGGACTTTCCTATCACCAAAAAACTCAATACATACATCCATACTCCCTACCAAGAGGGGACATATCAGAAACAACCAATTATATATATTACAGCATTCATCCCAGGCATAGTGGGGAAACCAACATAGGCCGTTACATGACCTTGACACCATAAAAGAGACATCGCAAGAGAGATACATGACATAGAGACAACAGATCTAGACCAAGACTTATGAAAGTCACCAGCAGCATATGATAAACATCTTTTTAGATCAGCAACCAGGATTTCTTTCTGAGCTCCTTTCCTGAAATCAACAACCAAAACATCTGAATGCCAACAATGCTTTATGAGACTTTTAAGCTGCTCCCCCTGAACCTGTGCCTGAAGAATTCTGACATACCCATTGCTGTTCAGAACTCCAGAGTTTGCCCTTGCTGTTCAGAACTTCATATACGCGATTTCTCCTGCATGAAACAGCGTATGTACGCGGATATAATCCTGCAACAAGCGTACACCATACACGCGACTTTCCCAGCATAAATCCGCGTGTATACGCGTATATACCTTCCGTAACTTGCGTATACCAACTTTTCTGTAGAACAGACAAGCTTCAACAGCAGGATGAAGCATCAACTACTCCCAGCTTTTGTCTGAGATATTCAAAAGTTTCCCTGGGCAGTGGTTTTGTGAGAATATCAGCAACTTGTTCCTTAGAAGGAACATACTCCAACTTGACCTTCTGCTCAAGCACTTGTTCCCGGAGAAAATGGTACTTGATTGGTATGTGCTTGGTCTTTGAGTGCATGACTGGATTCTTTGAAATGCTGATTGCACTTGTATTATCACATAAGATAGAGACTGGTGGAGTGCAAGTGATTTGAAAGTCCTGCAAGGTCTGCATCATCCAAAGAAGTTGTGTGCAACAAGATGCTGCAGCCACATATTCTGCTTCAGCTGTAGATAAGGCAATCGAACTCTGTTTCTTGCTGAACCAAGATACTAATCTGGAACCCATGAAGAAAGCACCACCACTTGTGCTTTTCCTATCATCCACACTTCCAGCCCAATCTGCATCTGTGTAAGCATGAAGAGTGAGATCTGTATTTCTAGGATACCATAAGCCATAGTTTTGGGTCCCTTGAAGATATTTGAAGATTCTTTTGACTGCCTGAAGATGAGTTTCCTTTGGGTTGGCTTGAAATCTTCCAACCATTCCTACTGCATGTGTAATATCTGGTCGAGTACCTGTCAAATAAAGCAAACTCCCAATCATGGATCTATAAGTGGGTTGGTGAACTGCTGCTGATTCATCATTTGCACTGAGGCTGCATCCTGTAACCATGGGTGTACATACTGGCTTTGACTCTTCCATGCCATACTTCTTCAAGATCTGCTTGAGGTATTTGGTTTGAGACAAGAAGATACCTCCTTCATTTTGTTGGATTTGCAATCCAAGAAAATATGTCAATTCTCCAAGAAGTGACATTTCGAATTCTTTCTGCATAACCAAGGCAAAGTTTTGACTCATAGTCTCTTCATTGCTGCCAAAAATAATATCATCTACATAAACAACAAGAATTAGCAATTTGTTATTTTCAACTTTTATATAGAGATTGCTATCTGCTGATCCTTTTGAAAAGCCTTGTTGGTGAAGATATTTGTCCAACCGATAGTACCAAGCCCTTGGAGCTTGTTTGAGTCCATAGAGTGCCTTTTTCAATCTGCATACAAGGTTTGGATCATTCCCAAGAATGAAGCCATCTGGCTGCTCAATATATACTTCTTCTTCTAAGTCTCCATTCAGGAAGGCTGATTTCACGTCCATTTGAAATACCTTGAAGTTTTGAAAGCTTGAGAGAGCAAGGAACATTCGGATGGCCTCTAGTCTTGCCACAGGAGCAAAGGTCTCTTCAAAATCTATTCCTTCTTGCTGTGCATACCCTTTACAAACAAGTCTGGCCTTGTTTCTAATTACTTCTCCATTTTCATTTAATTTATTCTTGAAGACCCATTTTGTTCCTATTACATTCTTATCTTTTGGTCTAGGAACTAATTCCCAAGTGTTGTTCTTTTCGATTTGCTCAAGTTCTTCATCCATTGCTTTGACCCAACATTCATCTTTGCATGCCTCTTTCACATTTTGTGGTTCAGTGGAGGAGAGTAGTGCCAAGTAGCTTGAAGCTTCTGCAAGTGTCCTTCTTGTTTGTACTCCTGCTTCTTTCTGCCCCACAATCTGAGTTTCTGGATGATTCTTTTGGACATATCTGGATGGAGTCTTCTCTTCTATTCTTGTCTGCTCCTCTGGTTCTTCTTGAGATTCTTCTTCTTCTTGAGGTTCTTCTTCTTCATCATTTCGCCTTTGAGAGTAACCTTCATCTTCTTCAATGTCTTCATGATGAACTTGCCTAGGAATATATCCCTTCTCATCAACCACTATATCAATACTGTCAACAATTCTGCCAAGTCTTTTATTGTAGCACTTGTATGCTTTGCTATGTGGAGAATAACCAAGAAGAATGCCCTCATCTGCTCTAGGTTCAAGTTTGCCAAGTTGCTCATCAGTATTCTTAATATAACATTTGCTCCCAAAGATTTTGAAATGCTTCACGGAAGGAGTTTTACCACTCCAAAGCTCATGAGGTGTTTGAGTGCTGTTTACTCGGACATTTGTTTTGTTAAGAATAATAACAGCAGCATGTGCAGCTTCACCCCAGAAGGTTGCAGGAGTACCTGATTCATCGAGCATAGCACGAGCCATTTGTTGGATAGTTCTGTTCATTCTTTCCACAACCCCATTTTGCTGAGGAGTTCTAGCTGTAGAGAATTCTCTTCTTATCCCATGTTCATCGCAGAAATCGAAAAATTCATTTGATGTGAACTCCCCACCTCTGTCAGATCTGAGGCACTTAATTTTGTGTCCTGATTCATTTTCAGCCAATGCTTTGAAGGATTTGAATTTTTCGAATGCTTCATCTTTGTGCTTCATAAGCCCTAACCAAACAAACCTTGAGAAATCATCAATGAATAATATCAGATATTCTTCTCCTCGAGGTGTCCTTTTCCTAAATGGACCACATACATCTGTATGGACTAGCTCAAGAGGCAAGCTAGCTGATCCTTCCTTCTCTGGAAAGTTAGTTCTGGTTTGCTTTCCAAACTGACAAGATTTGCATATGGTGTTGTCTGGAATTTTGATATCTGGAAGATCGCGAACTGCCTGATATTTGCATGCTTTCCTTATTTGTGAGAAGCTTAGATGTCCCAACCTTCGATGCCATAACCAGTGCTCTTCATCCTTGCTAAGATAGCATTGTTGTTGTCCTTCTTCAAATATGTACAGATTATTTGGAGTTCTTTTGCCTTTGAGAACTGTTTTACCTGTATCAAGATCACGAACAAGACATCCATTCGATCTGAAAATAACCTCGGTTTTTTGATCACACATCTGGCTGACACTTAGTAGATTATGCTTCAATCCATCAACATACAAAACATTTCCAGCCTTGACCTTTTCTTTCAAAGGAGCAATACCTTTTCCTTTTATAGTTGCAGGAGTATCATTTCCAAAAGAAACTTTCTTTCCCTTTTCTAAAGTAGAATAAGATTCAAGTTTTTCTTTATCACCTGTCATATGTTTCGAACATCCACTGTCAATGTACCATAGATTTTCCTGTCCTTCTGCATAAAAAGCTATCCCACATCTTTCTGTCTGAGGTTCCTTTATTCTCCATTTTTTGGTGCTCGTGGCTTGTTCCTTTTTCTCCTGAAACCTGCTCCTGCATTCAGAGTCTTTATGACCAAAATTATTGCAAATAGAACATTCAACTTCATTTTCAAGAACCGAAAAGTTGTTATAGGTCCTCTTTGTAATCCCTGTCATACTTCTTTGTTTTTGAGCTTCCCTAGTCATGATTGTTTTATATGCAACACATTGAGCTGCTTTGTGACCAAAGTTATGGCAAGAAAAGCATTGTCCATTGAAGAAGCTTCTGCGGTTATTGAATCTACCAGCCAACTGATTGTAATTTCTATTTTCATCTATTCTTGAGCCAAACTGAGAAGATTTTACCTGTGGTTGGTTGTAGCTTTTGTTCACCCTTAAGAAGGATTGTCCCTGATAGTTTCTGTTTGTAATTCGTCCCTGCTTTACCTGATTATCTTCATTGTTCTTCTGCTCATTTCTTCTTGCTGCATCAAGATAACTTTTTGAGGTGGATGCTTGAGAGGTTTCTCCATTATAGCCCAAACCTGTCTTGTTTAGAGGAGACCGCTGCACATTGATAATCTCATCCAAAGTTTCAGATCCTTTGACAAACTTAAGATTAATAGCTTTTGTTTTCTCAATTTCTTTTCTGAGACCAACAATTTCACCTTCTAGTTTTTCAAGATGTTTTTCCTTTTCATCAATTTGAAATTGCAAAGTATCAATGATCACACTCTTTTCTTCTATGCATCTCTTGAGTCTAGTAATTTCATTATAGAGATTATCCACATCTACAGCATCCTCATAATCATCATCTTCAAATGCCATTAACAGCTTATATTTATTACCTTGTTCATCTTCATCACTGTTTGATAAGCCATCACTATCTTCATGGGTGTAGTAGCTTTTCTTATTTGCACTTTGTTTCTTGTTCCATCTAGCAGGTTCTTTTCCTTTATCCTTATAAGGACATTTTGCAGCATAATGACCTACTCTTCCACAAGCAAAGCATTTGAAAGGTAGCTTACCTCTGAACCTTCCAGAACCCCTTTGAAGATTTCTGACAAAATTTGATTCTTCTTCCTCTTCTTCTGGAACATGGCTTGCTTCATAGTAATCTTCTTTTCCTGATGCCTTAAAAGCAGCTTCCCTTCTGTCAGATGGACCTCCCTTTCTCATTTCATAAGCAGTTAGAATTCCATGTAGCTGAGACATAGTGAGAACACGGAGATTTTCTTTTTCTTCTATTGCAGATACTTTAGATTCAAACTTGGGGGATAATGATCTTAGAATCTTTTGAACTACTATAGTCTCTTTTATTTCTTCACCCAAATTTTTCATACAATTAACAATCTCATCTACCCGAAGAAAATAATTAGCCACACTTTCATCATTATACATCTTGAGAGTCTCATATTGAATCCTGAGAGTTTGAAGTTTAGCTTGCTTTACCTGTTCATCTCCTTCATAGCTAGTGATCATTTTGTCCCATATCTCTTTTGCTGATTTGAAGTGCATGACCTTCATGAATTCTGTTTGGGATATACTTCCTAATAGAGTACTGACTGCTTTTGCATTTGTTTCATACTGCTTTTTCTCAGCTGGATCTGTAGGAGTAGCTGAAGGAAAAGCATAGCCTGTTTCTACAATGTTCCAAACTTCTGTACCAAGAGATTGAAGATATGCAGTAACTCTTACCTTCCAATAATTGAAATTTGTCCCATCAAAAATCGGTGGCCTGATTGATGCTTCTTTCTCGTAGTTGCTCATGATGAATGATCTACCTTCAAGCGATCAAGCTTCTCTGAAGGACCTGCTCTGATACCAATTGTTGGAAATAATACTGAGAGGGGGGGTGAATCAGTATTATCAGATCAATCAAACTTTTCAATGCTCAGAAACATATACGCTACTTCAGTTAGGTGAACCAGCGTGTACACGCTACTGTGACTAAACAAAACAGCGTATAAGAAGAAAACTCATAATTTAGTTAGCTTATTCTTCAGTTAAGTTCATCAGGACATTATTCACCACATTAACAGTAAACAGGTGCAGTATAACAGAACAGATCAAAAGCCACACACATGAACACCAAGATATAAGGTGGAAACCCAATGTGGGTGAAAACCACCTGCTGCAAGTTGTCTCTATCTTTCTTTAATATGAAACTTCAGTTTACAATCTTTTGTACTGGTGCAGCCTTATACCAGTACGCAGGCTACAACCTGCAGAAGGCTACAACCTTCTCTCGTTCTCCAAACTTCCTTGGAAGGGAGCTCCAACCCCCTTTGCTCTTGTACTAGCCAAGATACTAGTACGTAGGTGCTGACCTACAATCTTCTTTCCTTCAGGTACCACCTTTCATACATTTTCAGACTGGATATTCCTGAAGCACAACATTACAATCTGTAGACCCCAATTCATTCAATTTTCACAACAGATCATTGAAGCATAAAACAACCAAACTTTGAATCACTGAACCACTGAGCCCTGTCAATCACCAGTTACCAGAACACAGAGCAGACTACAGAACTCTGCAATAACAGTCAGACCCCACTGTAAACCCAAAATCAAGCTTCAAAAGATATACGCTACTTCAATGAGCAAAACCCGCGTATACACGCGCTTTTGCCGAAGCCAACCTGCGTACAGATCTAAAAATAAATTTTCTCAATTTGCAGCTGTACCAGACATCAGTTAGACCCAGAACATAACATTGCGACAATATGCAGATCTAGAAATACGCATAATCACCCATATCATGATAGTGCATTTCAAACCATTAGATCCCGATCTATCCTTAGATCTAGTCTTCCATCAACCGATGTGATCTCTCCTTGGCTTAGATCAAGCAACCCAGCACCTGCATATCAGATCTCTTTCTCTCTTAGATATTCAAGCCTTGTCGAAAGATGTATTTGCCTAATGATCTTCTTCTCCTTATATAGGCCTTAGGCCTTGCTCAATACCAAGAGCCAAAACCATAGTAACACAATACCATCAACTTCAAAACTAGGGATCGACACGCCCGTCGAGACACAATGGTCCGAAATCATAGGCACAACTTCCAAGGACTAACCACCATGGACCAAAAGGTACTTTTCCACATACACGCACTTTTTCTGAATCCAACTAGCGTGTACACGCGACTTGGGCTTAACGAACCTGCGTATATGAACTTCCTTGGCATGCTGTACTAAGATTTGTCTTCTGATTAAGTTGCCATCACCTGTACCAACCTCTGAGCCCTCTGAGTGAGTTGCCATCAAGGACAACACTTGAATCATAATGCCAACATCGGTGACAGAGCATTTGAGTGCATTTAATACTGTGGTAAGTCAGTTAGCATCTGTTGATATTAAAATTTCGGATGAAGATAAGTGCATCAGTTTGTTGATTTTCTACCAGATTCATGGGATAGTCTAGTTATTGCAATAGGTAGCAATGCAACTGCATTGTAGTTTCATGAAATAGTCTCATCCTTGCTAACGGAGGAGATGAGACAAAAAAATATGGAGAGCCAAAATGGTGATGCCTTGTCTGTACGAGGACGGTCCCAGAATAGAAACAAAAATAATTCATCGAGTGGGAGATCTAAATCTAGAGGGAGATCTAAATCTCTAGGAAAACCTGTAAAGGTGGTGTGCTGGAAATGTGGAAAGGAACAACACTACAAAAGGGACTGTAAATCTAAAGCTCCTGATAAAGGAAAGGGATCTGATGATGCTCCTTCTGCAGAGGCGAAAACCACCTCAAATGAAGGTGGGGATGTGTACTTGGCTTCTTCAAGTACACATGTAGATCATGAGGCATGGTTGATTGACTCAGGTGCATCCTTTCACTTCACTCCCCATAGAGATTGGTTCTGCGAGTATAAGAAATACGATGGTGGTGATGTCTTCTTAGGGGATGATAGGAAGGCTAAAATCATTGGTCGTGAAAAGGTAAAGTTGAAGTTGCAAGGTGGAAGGGTTAGAACACTTCTGGTTGTTCTGCATATTCCTGCATTGGCCAAAAATCTGATTTCTGTAAGCAAGTTGGATGATGCAGGTGTAAAAACGGTGTTCGAGAAGGATACCTACAAGATGGTTCAGGGAGCACTGGTATTGATGCAGGGAGTTCGGATTGGAACTCTGTACAAGCTGCACGGTAGCACAGTTATTGATGGGTGCAACAGTTCTATGGTTCCTGAAAGTGGAGCAGAAAATCTAGTGGTCTCTGGAGAGAATACCATGATGTGGCATCAAAGGCTTGGACATATTAGAGAGAAGGGCCTTCGAATACTTCACGGTAAAGGTATGGTAGAAAGTATGAGTAATAGCTCTCTAGATTTTGATTTCTGTGAAAATTGTGTATATGGGAAGCAGAATCAGGTGAGTTTCCCCTGTGGTGGTAGGAGGGCGAAACATATATTAGAGCTTGTGCATAGTGATGTGTTTGGACCTGTGAAGGTTCCATCACTGGGTAAGTCTGTGTATTATGTATCATTTATAGATGAATTCTCAAGGAATAAATGGATATATTTCCTTATGAAGAAATCTGAAGTCTTTGACAGGTTTAACGAATTCAAGGCTCTAGTGGAAAACCAGACATAGAAGAAGATAGAGGTGGTGAGGACAGATAACAGTGGAGAGTTTTGTAGTAAGAAATTTGAAGAATTCTATAAGAAGTGTGGTATAGCACGACAAAAGACTACTCCATATACACCTCAGCAAAATGGAGTTGCAGAAAGAATGAACAAGACATTGATGGAAAGGGCAAGAAGCATGCTCAGTGGTGTCGGGTTAGGATAGGAATTCTGGGCAGAGGCGGTGGAGACAACATGTTACTTGGTCAACAGATCACCTTCATCAGCGTTGGAGGATAAAAATCCACAAGAGATATGGACTGGTAAGAAACCCTCTCTTTCACATCTGAGGGTATTTGGATGTGATGCATATGTACATGTTCCAAAGGAGAAATGAACCAAATTGGGTAGTAAACCTGAAAAGTGCATCTTTATTGGGTATAAGGATGGTTTAAAGGGTTATAAGCTTTGGAACCTAGTAACAAGGAAGGTTGTGTACAACTGAGATGTGGTGTTCAGAGAGGTGAAATATGTTATTAAACATGAAGTCCAACCAAAGGAACCTAAGAAGATAGAGTTTGAGCTAAAGGAGGAAGAATCAGACTCTACAGCATAGGAGGAATTAGAAGATGAAGAGCCACAAATTCGAGGTGTGAGAAGATCAGTTCGAGAAAGAAGGCAACTAGAAAGGTATAGTCCATATGCTTTCTGTTCAAATTTTGATTTATCTATTACTGATGATGATCCCAGAATTGTGAAGGAAGAAGTAGATTTAGAGGATGGAAAACTCTAGAAAGAGGCCATGGTTGATGAAATGGCATCTTTGCACAAAAATGAGGCTTGGGATCTGGTGGATTTTCCATTTGGAAGGAAACCCATTGGCAGCAAATGGGTGTTCAAGAAGAAGACAAATGTAGAAGGAAAGGTGGAGAAATACAAAGCTCGGTTGGTAGCAAAAGGTTATTCCCAGGTGCCGGGAATTGATTTTGGTGATATTTTTTCTCATGTTGCCAAGGTAACTTCTATTAGATTACTTTTATTTGTTGTTGTTGCTTTTGATTTTGAGGTAGAATAGATGGATGTGAAGACAACATTTCTTCATAGGGATATGGAAGAGGAAATCTACATGAAGAAACTTGAAGGCTTTGCGATGAAGAGTAAGAAAGAACTAGTATGCAAGTTAAAGAAATATTTGTATGGGTTAAAACAGTCACCAAGGATATGGTATTAGAAATTTGATACATTTATACGGGCACTTGGCTTCACCAGAACCAAAGCAGATCACTGTGTGTATTTTAAATTAATTGGTGGCCGTGTTATTTATTTGGTCTTGTATGTGGATGATATGTTGCTGGTTCGAAATGACAAAGAAATTATCTAGGATTTGAAGACCCAATTGTCCTCCAAATTCGACATGAAAGATCTTGGAGCTTCAAACTATATTTTGGGCATGGAAATTAAAAGAGATTGGGAAAAAGGAAGCTCTAGTTAAACCAGAGGAAGTATGTTGAGACAATATTACAGAGATTTAATATGTAGGATAGTAAACCAGTGAAGGTTCCTATTCTTGTAGGTGTAAAGGTATCTGCTGAACAGTGTCCGTAGACATAAGAAGAGGAAGAGGACATGTCCCGTTTTCCATATGCAAGTGTAGTCGGTAGCCTGATGTATGAAATGGTCTATACTAGACTAGACATCGCACATGCAGTGGGAGTATTGAGCAGGTTTATGTCAAAACTAGGAAAGGAGCATTGGACAACAGTGAAGCGGGTTTTCAGGTATTTGTGTGGCACTAGTGATTATGGTTTGTGCTACCAAGGAAGACCAAGATTGGACAAAGTGTTGGATATTCGTGGCTTTATTGATGCAGACAGGGCTGGAGATCTGGATCAGAGAAGATATACAAGTGGGTATTGTTTAACCTCTTTGGAGGTGAAGTCAGTTGGATGAGTTAGAAACAATCTGTAGTGGCACTATCAACTACAGAGGCAAAATACATGGCAGCCACTCATGCAAGCAAGGAAGTAGTTTGGTTGTAGAGATTATTTTCATTTATGGGGTTAGTACAAGGAGCTATAAGGATAGACTGTGACAGCCAAAGTGAAATTTTCTTGGCAAAGAACCATGCATATCATTCAAAGACAAAGCACATTGTGTTCAGTATCACTTTGTGAGGGATATGATAGAAGACAAAAAGGTGTTGCTAGTAAAGGTGGACAATTTGAATAATACTGGAGATGCATTAACAAAATTTGTGAGCTCTGAGAAGTTCTCTTGGTGTAGAGAAACAATGGGCATTGCAGGGCTGGATAAATGACTAAGATCTCTTGTGGTCCCTTGTGGAAAGAAAACAACAAGTGGGAGAATGTTGGGTTATGTTATATTCTTTCCACGACTAGTCCATGTAGTTAACCAGGGGCTTATAGGGCTGGTGGAGCCCCCCCTCCGTTGTGCCGATTGCGTAGCGGGGGGGTCACAGGGGGTTTGAGGGGTGCAGGTAACCCCACTCTATGGGGTCCACGGCAGTGCCTTGAAAATTTTTGGTTTTGGAACCTATGTTAGGTTGGGTGGACCCACCTATGGTTTTGTGCATGCTTTTCACACATGTTTTTGGACACGATGGTTTTCGGTCCATGGTATTGGATGCTTCGGCATGTATAAATATGTATTATAACATTGAAAGGAAAATAATGAAAAATCATGCTGGTAGTCCCGGTTTCACAATCCAGGGGAAAATATTTGTGTATATGTGTTTTATGTGTTATGCTTTTGCATTGTTTATTTTCTGTGCTTAAGAATTCATATGCAGGTAATTTCTGTACGGGATTAAAACCTACAATACGCTTGCAACAAAACCAGAGAAGAAGTCTATGTAAAATCACAAGTAATTCAAGATAAAATCAAAAATATTTTTGAAAAAAGACCAAAGATGATGATTTTTACATAGGTGATAACTTTCTCAAATGGGATTATAGAAGAGAAGAGAAGGGTAAACATGGAGAATTTGATTTCCTATAGCAAGGCCCTTATATCATTTATTGTTACAGAGGTAACAATGCATTTTTCTTGAGACATTTAGATGGAACAGAAATACCAAGAGGACCAGTCAATGGTAGAATGCTGAAGCACTACTTATCCACATATTAACAGTAGTCCATTTTAATTTTCTCATTGTATATAACATTGCAGAGTTTAGATTGGATGGGATGATACTTTTTTGAAGTTGAAGCCCAGAGAGAAGGCCCTGAGCTTTGAAAGATGTACCATTATATGTATGAATAAAGAAGAATCATAGAGGAGCAAGTCATGAGGTAACTACAGTCAAAGATTCAAAGGATACTGATCTTAAATTTTTTGACATTTCACCATGAAATGCCATCCCCATGTGGAGCCACTGTTAGGGTCCTATAATGATAGGATTCATAATTTTGAATTGGCTATGGTTAGTCTTGTAATATTGTATATACTTTTGCTTTCAGCAAAATGTTTTCCATATTAAAATTTAAAAAACGTAAAGAAGGTATGTCCTAAAAGAATAATCAAAGGAAAAGAAGAAAGAAAAAAGATCAAAAAAGTAAAAAAAAATATGAACCCCAAAAATAGATAAAATAGATCATGAAAGTGTGCAAATTCAAATGCCACTCTTTTTGCTTTATTTTCTAAAATAATATTGTGTGCATCTTGTCAAAAATGCCACAATCCATGATGGTCAAATAGCTTAAACTTGACTTATTCATGCTTTAAATTTCATGTTGATAGATAGAGAATAAATATTTAGCCAAACCGTTTAACCTTTGTAGATCAGTAGTTAGGTAGAGAAATAAAAATGAGCTCATCAATTTAATCTGAGCCATTGGAAGTTATAAGGTTAGAAATAGATAGTTTCCTTGTCAAAAGAAAAAGAAATAAAGGGTCATCAAGCTCAAACTCACCCATTAAAATGAAGAGAAAATGTTAGAGTAAATAAAGGGTAGGTAGAAGAAATGTTGCAAATGCACAAGGTTGCTAAGTCAAAAGCACATTTATCATGCTTGATCCTATGTTTCATGTGCAGGAGGAATGGATAGAAAAGAAAGGATATTCACCAAACTTGTTTACTAATTTCCCCACATTTCACTACACCCCCACATACTATTTGTTAAATTTCCCCCATTATCCCTTCATTACCATATAAATACCCTTTTCCCCTCATTTTGACCTTTACCCCTTGGTTTCACACATTTCCCTATATATTTCCCTTCAAAAATCACCCCCCTTCCCAAAACCTCTTTCCCTAGTGTGAAACCCATCCCCATTATAAATACCACTTTCCCCTTTATTAATTTCCCTTTCTCCCTCAAAAACCCACAAAACCCCTTTATCCTAAGTTTTCCCTAAAAAAACCCGCTTTATAAATCCCCCGCATTAACCTTTTTGACCCACCAACACTTGGTGCAATTAAAAAACCCCGCCACATAACACATGGTCCCACATTATTACCCACTACTTATATTAAAAAAATCCTACATTGTGTGCTAATTAATTACATTTCATTGTAATTAAACCTCGGGCCCCCCTGACCACTATCCCGACTTCATCCTTGCAACTTAACTATGTGATATCCCTCCAATCTCCTACCCCTAGATCCAACGGTCTACAACCATATCACACAAATTCATTGTTGGACCGATAACAACCCGAGGGCACGTGAGATTCGCGATTTTGGCCGAGCGCTCTTTGGCTACATGGCGGCGCCATGTTACATCGCGTGCTCACGAAAAATACCGCCTGCCATCCAAAAGCGGTGCGATGGTGCACAAAACTACCTCCCCGCCTAAACCGAAAACTGCCCACTGTTCATTTTATAATTTCCATGCCAAAATGTAACTGTTATCGGTTAAAAGGCCAAAAAATCCCAAATTGCTCTTTTCACTTGTTTTTCACTATAAACCTCTAATAAGCTATTTGCGACACCCTGAGCCTCTAAGTGAACAATTCAACCATTTTTATCACCCCAAGATGCTACAAATACCCAATTGAAGCAGCCAGTTGACAGTTGAAGCTTCAATACCTTCTATAGTTACCACAGAACCCAGTTTGCATGCCAAATCACCAATTTCTAGGTATTCTTGGAAAAAACTAGAACGACCCTTGAATTTGAAAATGCACAGTATAATTAAATGGTTAATTAATTGAATTAATTAAAGAAACCTTCCTAAATTTGGAGAGAGCTTATTTGTACATCCCAAACCCTTTTATAGACTATAATTACCATCCCACTGTACTAGATCTTCTAAACCTCACTCCTGAAACCACTGAAAGCCTAATTCAATTCAGTAAACCCAATTATGGCTTCCCAAACCTCTCTAGACATGAGACCTCTACAAACCCCTCACCTGGACATTGACCATCTTGCCTTAGCAGACTGATACTTTCAAATTAAGGACACTGCTTCCCCTACCTACCTCCTGAAGCTCCACTATTGGAGTAAGGACAAATTTTTAAACCTGAGCGATGATAATCACCTTTGGGAGTCCAACTTGCCCAAGTATTTGTTCCCAAAAATACACCCATTCCCAGAAATCATTCACTTCCGCCAAGCTTGCTACATTCCCAATCAAAGAGCCATTGTCACCCCTAACCAACAAGTCCTATTTACCATCACTGTAGAATCCATTAACCAAATGTTGCAGGTCCAATCAAGCCGAAATGAGACCCCACTTTCTATTGAAGGCTTACTTGACCTCTATACCAAGTTAGACCTTCCCAGGATAGCACAAATGTTTCAAACTTTCATCATAGAGGAGTGTCATACTCCTACAGAAAGTCCTCCATATGCTGGCACCATTTTTTCTGAGAGAGGCAGACAAATAATAACCATGCTCTCCTGCATTTTAGGCTACACCTTTGATGAGCATGTGGATGATGTTGTTCTCGCTTTCCTTTCTATCTTTTCCCCAGTAAAGCCTCCTGCTACAATGTATAACTATGCTCAGTTCATAGTAGACAGAATTCATGAGTAGTTCATCAGGCTACCGACCGAGAGAGTTTTCAAATTTTCTTCAGTCTTATTTCATATGTTTTTGTTCTATCAGTCAGACAAATTTCCTATTAGCATCTAGAAGTTAGACACCATTGATCGAGAAATTCTCCACCATTTTTTCCTACAAAGTCTTCATTAATTCATTTTTCCATCAAGTTATGAATATGCTAACTAGTAGCCATCAACCCAGAATCAGTTAAGAGATCAAAAGGGTTTTACAATTGGCAAATAAAAATAAAGTGGGAGACTAGTATCTATACCAACACCACACAGAGATAAGAATTTATGGATGTCAACTTTCCCCCTACAAACTGCCCAAATACCTTCCCATGAGGATATTTTCACTAGAATACTTTAGGAATATTATAAACTCCGATGAAATAAATTTTCTATCAGCTAGGGAGAAGACTTAGTTCAAAATGAAAAATTAATCAGGCCCCTTCATTTGTAATACTAGGGAGGCTGGATCAGAGGCAGATAAAATTTTGCAACAGATGAAATTCAATAGCAGTTTTATGTGGCAAGATGAACCTCATGGAGTCATAAATAAGCTAAGGCTCAACGTAAAATTGGGTCCTTTCATACATCATGCCAGGCCAGACATAGAGAGGTTTTCCAACCAATCAGAATGGTTGGAAAAAACTTTGATAGACATGGACAATACTATAGTTGATGTAGAGAATACATTAATTGATGTAGAAAAATAGATTGATACAAGTTCCTACCTATAGGTTCCAGACCTAGGAGAACCAATGAATATTCCTCCTCTTTTAAAGACTCCAGCAAATGAAGACAAAAATGCAAAGAGAACCAGGGAAGAGGGTTCTAGTTCAGCCATGGAAACCACATATGAACAATTTGAGATCAGTTATATGAAGAGGCCCAAGATTAATCCTATAATTGAACAAGAAAACACCATTGACTCAGTGGAAATCACTGACATTGACACAATGGTGGGAATAAGCAAAGGCCCATCAGCTTCAAGAGAAACATACCAACCCTCTACCTCAAATACCCAACTTATTGAGAGACATGTCAACATTGAGGTCTCTTCATTCACCAGGCCTATGGATAAAGAGAAGGATATCAAAGATAAGTACAAAGAAATTAAGTTGAGAAATGAGAAATTGAAGAATGAGACTTATGCCCAATATTTCAAGAAAACATCTGCAAATCAAAATATATTAATTTCAACCTCATTAAAATAGGTAAAATGTAGATGAAATTCATGAAACCTACAGTCTAGCAATGAAGATCATCAGCATACTATAGGAAAGCAGATTTTGAGGTTTTGGCGAGGGATGTTCATCCCATTGACCAAATTGAGTTCCACAAGTAGGCAGGTGAGATGATCTATTCCACCTTGACAGGTAAAGCTATGACTGAACATAAACTTCAAAGTTCACTAGATAATATCACTGCACAGTACAAGCTGGAAAAGGCCTCCTCATAGGCCGAAGATAACAGAATGAAGTCACTAGAGGACTTGGTCATTGAGCTTGGACATTATCCCAATGATATCAAGGTTGCCAAGAAGTTGATACAGAAAAAGAATGAAGAGATTGTTGCTCTGAAAAAACAACTGAAATTGCCTCATTTAGAGCATCCACAGACAAAAGAGGTCTTAGAAAGCCAAACATATCACGAGGAAATGATGGACCTTGTTTTACAACATAATGACCAATTGAAAGAAATGGAGAAGGAGTTGGACAGCTTAATACAGCTGAAACATGCCAACCTTGAGACTTCCACTGCCACTTTCATTCCAACAGTCACTACAGTAGTACCATCCACCTTGGTAGCTTCATTGGCTCCTACAACTCCAATGGCTACAACACTTCTAGCTACAACATCATCTACATCAGCAACAGGTTTGACATGAGCAGCAGCCCAGCCAAAATATCTCTTTTTTATCCCCATTTACGCCAAAATATTAATCATTGTTTTTTCCAACTCCTCCCCCATGCAAAGGCCCAAAATGTTTGTCAATAAACATCTTAAGTGACAGATTTCATTAATTGAACTGCATTTATCATTCATGGTTTTCCATACTTCATATAAGCTAATTTTTGCTATCACTGTCATCCAGTCCCTGAAGTCCTATAACTTTTGATGTTTTATCGCGACTATTATTTCTTCTCTATCACACTGTTCCATACGCTTTTTGAGTGGATTTTTTTACCTTCACTCATAGTAATTTGTAGTATCAAATTCTTTGTCAGCTGTCAGACTTACTAAGTGGCTTGCGGGATCTAAGCTATCAACAATGTTCGTGAACCACCATGCTTGATAGAAATCTTCAAAAGAATCATTTATGACATTATAATTAGTCTTTCCATAAAATTAGATCATAAAATGTATCAACCACACGACTCTCATTTCCCATGAATTTTTGTTGACTTCGTGGAAATGTTTTTCTTCTCCCAGAGAGGTGGGAGCTTCATTCCATGTTTTTAACTTTGCACAATTATCCTCACCAATTTCAATATCTTTCTTAATTTTATAATCTTCTTTCTTAAAGGCTTGATACAGGAAACCTTTGACCATAGTTCTGTGGTAAATCATGTAAAGGAACCTGCATATTTAATGGAGCGTATAGGGTAGCAGCCATGATTGTGGTTTTTTGAGATGAACTTGTCATGGCCTAACTATTATTATCAATTGGATCTTGTTTAGGATCATTAATACAATAAGGAAATGCATTTGTAGCTTCAAAGGAATGATATACAATTTAAAAGGGGAATCATGTGAAAATATGTAGTCTTCATTCACATACAATAGATAAACAAAAATCCTTTTGATATTTTCAGGAAAGGACAAGAGGCAATTGATAAAACATAATATTATATCTTGAAGAAAATTCAAGTTTAAATACCTGACTTTCACGTACTATCCTTCCATATTTCTTCTGGCAAGGCTTGTCTTCTAATGGAGTTTCCCAATCATATTCAAAATTTTGGAGTCAACAGGTCACTGGTTCAACATTTTTGTGTCTGACTGTTGTCCACCATCAGCAGTAAAATTTGAAACTTTGATGACCTTTCATGGAGAATATGAAACCTTTCATTCCCTAGCAACAACTCCACTATGTTAGCCCTTTGTAATTTTCCCTAGGCCAAGTACAAAAATTTCAAAGGTAACCATAAAACCACTTGTAAGATAGAATCTATCCCTTCTATCTTTAGAGAGGGGTCTCTTTGTCTAGGAAGTTCAATTTTGCAGTAGGTATAGTGCTCAGTAGGGTATGAATTTTAAAGGTTTGATGGTAGGAAAGGAGATGAATCCATTGGGCAGATGGTCATGTCTACCTGATTATGTTTGGAGTGATGAAATGAAGAGAAAATGGAAATTCCACAAGGGCGACATAGGTAGTCTCTTTAGACCTTTTTATTCTGAGTTTGTTGTAGGAGGGTGAGTGAAGAAGAATGGAAAATGACAAAAGAGCATCAAGAATCCAGATGAATTCTAATTGTCATTTTAGCATAAAACATAAATGTCTAACAAAACTGAAGCAGAGCATTATTTAGAGTGAATTCTGAATCAAATATTTGTTTAAATAAACAATAATATATACATTCAAATAATTATTTATCATAGAAGATAAGTTACAAATAAAGGAAACACATCTCCAAAGAAAACTAACTCAAGAATCCCTGTAAATTCCACCTTTGTATTTCATTCACTGTAAAAAAAAGTATATCAAAAATAAGTGCAATACAATGTCTCTTTCTCCTTAACCTGACGCCCCCCTTTTCTCCTTTACATTCATATCATATATAGGCCCAAAATGAGTCAATTCCCGCCTCCATGGCTCAAATTCCTCATTAGGATTTTCAGTTTCTAACTTTTTCAATGAAAATAGAACTGACTGCTAAAGGCTAGGGACTGCTTAACTAGATCTTTTCTAGGCAATTTTACATTAAATCCTTAACCAAAATCAAGCCTATGAGTCACTAAATGATTTATTACAATTAATAAGACCATAAAAACAAAATTCAGAAGATTTTGACTTCGGTAAATTGCTCAAAAATATCATTGTCTGGAAACACAACGCCAAAAGCGCAGTGACTGTATTTTTTGAATATCTCCTAAGATGTAAGCCCGATTAAGCGGATTTTTTGACATCAAGTTAATATCATTATAATTCTTTTCCACACCAATGTTGAGCCAAATCCGACTCACGGATCTCGCGAAAACAAAAAAATGGATGTAGATGACGGAGCCTCGCTTATAAAAACCCATGAAGAATTTTGACTTGAAATTAAGTGAGCTGATTCATATCACCCCCATGCATTTACTATAAAAATTTCATGGCAAATAGATACATGGGTTAAGAGATATGGTGAAAATATGATGACTGTGTGAAAGCGCAACGCTCCAAGCTTATACTATCTCCAGCCATCCTCTGAACTGCTGAAGTTACTTGTTTAGTGAGAAATGGTCCATACAACGTTTTAAACCTGTGAAAAGACCTATAGGACAACCAAAAACCTTCAAACCTAAAAACTTCTTCTTGTAGCCAAAAGCGCAACGCAATTGCGCAATGCACCTTCATCAACATGAATTGATCAAACCCTGACCTTTTGATTGAGCCAAATGGCTTGGAGAGGATTTTAACATTCACAAGAACCACTTCATGTCTTCATTCATGGACCAAATTCCAAAACCATGATTCCTCATCAAAATTTGATGCCTTAGTAGAAACGCAACACAAAGTTCAACGAACCATGGTTGATGTAGCTCCGGTCACTCCCAGAGTTTCTTGATTACTTCAGCATGTGTGGAAAATCCTATACATGTATAATTTCTCCCTTAGAACATTTATTTCACCGCACAAAGTCTCCAACTTTGACAATTTCATCCATAGTAAAAAATGCAACGCTAATTGAAAACTTGCAGCACCATATGTTTTCATGGTTTGAGTGATAGTGAGGTCTCTGGAAAAGATGCTCATGTTGGTGATGATTCTAGCACTACAATAATCATGCAACACACCCCTTTCAAGCTTCCTTTCACCAAAAATGACAAAAATTCCACCTTTACATCAAAAACCTAACCTTAATTCTTGGCTAGGATACCAAACTATTGTGTAAGTTGCTTCTTTTGGAAGACCTCTTAGGAAAGAAAGAAATAGGCAAGAGGTCCTAATTCATTTGAATTACATAGAAAATTTCAATATGAAGGTGGCAGATAAGGGTTTGAGCATTTGATGAGGGTAAAAACATAAAAATGCAGCATAAAGGAAAAGTGCAGTGAAATTTCCAGAAAACACAACAAGTAAGAAATTTAGAGATTTGTAGGGTTTCAAGGCATTTTTTAAACACATGAAAGTGAATTGAGTGTCATGAAAAACAAAGGCCTCAACCAAAACAAGAATTCTCACCTGGATACATGATTTGACCATCGGTTTCATAAAAACACAGCACATATGTGTGAGCGCAATGCCTCCCTTGCCTCCTTTGCGTAACGACCTCCAATTACCATATAGCGAGCTTCCAATGAAGAAATGAGAGGGATATTAGTTTTTTTTGAAGATTAACCATAAAATTGGCCTCCCAAGGTGGTTGAATGCGACCTTGGCAGTTAATGATTACAATTTTAAATTGAAATGATGAATATTCAGTGCTATCCTCCAAGTTGTTGTACCAATGATGATGTCATGAATAATCAAGATCTTATACTCTAACAGACTCAAGATACCTTACAAATAGAGAAAAATTTAAGGATGGAAGTTTATCTTAAAATTTAGAAACTTTGGCGAATCTTACTAGTCCCTAATATTAAAATTATAAAGTTTTTGGTGATATTTTTGTAGTAATATTTATATTTCCAATGATTTTATATTAGTCGATATAATATTTTGGTGGTTTTTCAAGTAAAATAATGGTGTACTATAAAATGTGGGCGAATCAATTGAAAAACGCAAATCTTTTTTCTGGAAAAAGCATGGAAAATTATGCAACCTGCGAATATTAGCCCCTAAAATTTTCCCTACTTACAAATATGTGCCCATGATGACAAGGCATGAAAACACGACCTATGCTCATGATTTATTTATAAAACTTGACCCTAGACCTACTTAACTCAACCTCTCAGGATATAAAGGATCATTTTTGTGACTCTTGACACAATTTGACATATTTACAATGAATAGTAAAAAATGTATTGCAACCTTTGACCTAAAGCTTGATCTTCCACAAGGTCATAGCCACACCTTTATACTTTTGACAAAAAAAAAATAACGCCCTCCTGCCACTTCTACCTAAGTAACTGACCAACCAGAGTAAACATGGGATGAGAAGTTACTATGATATGATTCAACCTCCTAAATCATGTTAAGATGTCTATTCATATCGATGTCCATGTCCTTTGTCAGACACATTGAGCTTCATAGATGGGGTTGCATTCTCTTTATTACCTGAATCCTAAGGTCTCATTTGTTTCTTGTCCCATTTTCCTTTTTTCTTTGCATTACCTTTCCAATATGTCTTAGTCTCATATCTACACTTCAGTTGTTCATAGCATTGCTTTAGCTTTCGTATGGCCTCCTCCAATGATCTAGATTCATCAAACTCAATCTTGTATTTGAATTCCATTGGTAACCCACTAGTGAATCTATGATTCTTGGCCTTCTCCTCCTTGAGGCAAGGCACATACTTCAGCAGCTCCAAGAACTTACTAGTGTACTCCTAGTCTGTCATTGATCCCATCTTTAGCTCATAGAATTATTTTTCCCTGTCATCAAAGCATCTCTTTCATAGGTACTTCTTCTTGAATAGTCACTCGTACTCATTCCAAGTCAAGACCTCCTCATGTATACCCCTGACATTCTTCACATATTCCCACCAAATGTTTGTTTTACCTTTGAGATTGAACGTAGCTATTATGGCTTTCATGTTCTCTGAACAATCATGAAACCTGAAGAAATTACTCATACAAAGAAACTATGCCTCTGCATCCTATGATTTCATCATCTCTCCATCAAATGTAGGTTTTTTTTCTTTCTTAAACTCACCAGACAAATACTCTTTGCCACTCCTCCTATAAGGATGATAATGATGTCAATCATCATGCCTGTCAGAACCAAAACTAGAGTGGTACCTATGTCTATCACCTCTCCTATCCAGAGTATCCAACAATCTTCCATCTCTAACAGTGTCATCTCTATTTGACTCATGACCACCATGAGACCTACTGCCATATGCCCCATTATTTTTGTCCTCCTACTCATGGCTGATCCAAAGTGGTCCCTATCACTGCAATTCTGACAAACTCTGAAGTGTCACTGCATTTACCTCTACTAGTTTCTCTTGTGCCTATATGATTCTATCATTATCTTCCTTACAACTCCTTATTTCTTCCTTTAAGCTTCTCAGTGTGTCTGCCAAATCAGAAGAGTACCCAACACCACGCTTCTCATCTGATCCGTAGGGAGAGTCTCGAGAACTATAGTCTACCATATTGCTAATCATATTTGATATTCTTCTTGCAAGACATATCATGTCAACTAAACCAATTCACAATAAACCAACGTACCTTAGCATAGTTCGAGGAGGATATCTCATCTGCAAGATCAATAAATCAACGTAATACATGTATAACATAATCATAACAACATACAAAAATATAACTCATAAGCATATAACCATGTAACCATCATTCTAGCTAGGGTCTAGTAATACATGCATGACTATGTCAACTACACATATGATGACCTCATGCATGACAACAACAACCATACAAATGTACATCGACAATATGCAAGCATTAACAATCATGTAACCAATCATACACTCATGACGACACACTTTACGACAACAACATCTTATTTCACATGGTGACACCACTACAACCATGACCCACACCATGCATGTGCAACAAGAATATAGACCACAAGAATGACTAACACATGTGAAGCTAGCATGAATGCATGACCATCACACGCTGCCCATCTAGTCTGAGGGGTGAACCATTCTTTGATACCACTCTGTAATACTCTCCTCCCACATCTACACAAGTAATTGGCCAACCAGGGTAAACATGTGACGAGAAGTTACTATGATATGATTCGACCTCCTAAATCACGTTAATGAAGTGGAACTGAGGGAAACACACCATATAGTCATTCCACATCAACAATAGGACTCCTAGGAACCATCTCAACCTTTCGGGTAACTAGCCCTGGGTCCCACTGAGAATTTAGACCACTTGACCCCCAAAATATCACATGCTAAGGGAATTCCAGTGTCGAGAGGGATCTGGATTCTCCCACAGCATGGCATGCAAGGGTCCAAGAACTATTTTTCTCGGTGTTGTGTTAGCATTCCCAAGATTTGAGTCGCTTTTTTAAGCCCAAAGCGCAATTCACTACCCAGAATTGAATGACACCCTCATAACATAAATATAACAAGGGAATGATGATACAAATGTAATTACTTAAACAAGCCTTTGAATGGACCCCTACTAGCCATGACATGCATTTCGTCAAACCTGTCACAAATATGTAATCTACAGGTGTAAACAACATATCTAAGCATAGGGGTCTCATATTTATCTGAGAATCGCTAAGGAGCATTGTTCTCCTATCTCATTAGCTGCATTATCATCTATTAGGTCATATATACACCATTCATTCATTTACAAGTAAAAACATGATGAGAGCCATACATAGCCATTGTCATAAAACATATTCATAACCAGCATAATAGCTATGGAAATACCAGGGAAATCATAGCCATATGATCCACATATAAATCAATATAATAGTCATGAAATATCAAGGAGAAATAAACTCTTATTAATGATGCAAAGGCCAACCAGTTGTGGGACTTCCACCAACCACACGACCATAAACATGGCTGAGCCAAAACTCTCGTGCCATATTCCAGGCATGAATGTGGGATCTCATAAAACACATCAATCCAAAACCATCCAAGGCTTCCAGAGGCCAAGTACCTCAACCCATCAAATAGTGATTCCACCTCACAGCCATACATCACAAAACCATCATTAGATTGGTCTCTACCCAAGCCTTCTAGGGGTTAGAAGCATTTGTTCCAACCAAGGCTTCCAAGACTAGTAACTCAACCCACAACTTATTCTGAGCTTCTAGATCATTTTTATAACTAGGGCTTCGAGGACTAGTAACTCAACCCACCAAGGGCTTCCAAAGCATTTTTTCAACCAAGGCTTCAAGGACTAGTAACTCAACCCAAGTTGTTACATGGCTTCTAGAGTGTTTTTCCAACCAAGGATTCTAGGAACTATTAACTCAACCCAAGCTAAAGGAAACATGAGAACCAACTAGAAAAACAAAGAAATAAACCCACAACACCATGGCTATCCAAGAAATGGAAGGGCTAGGCAAACCCACTGCCAATCCAGGTAATCCTCCATGCCAGTCACAGATCATGACAAATAAACCACATGCATATGTCGTGCATGCCAAAATGAGTGAGGAAAACATACATGCAGCTTGGTACCTGCAAGCCAAATCCGTTGTAGCTGTTGATCCTGATGTCCTCTTCCACTTTCTTGCTCGTCGTTTGCTTTCTTTCTCCAAAACTCCAAGTATGCCACAACCTCCCAGAGTCCTCCAACAAAAAGTGTCCAAGGATGAGAGAGAGGGAGAATAGAGATAGAGCTCCAAAACTAAACTGACAAAAGTCTGTGTATTGATCCTCATAAGCCTTTTTATTAATGAAACCTTTATTTTCTTCATTTTCTTCTTCACATGCAACATGTGACCTTTCACCTCCTTTTTCTCCTAATTTCCATTATTTTCATCAATAGATGTGCCAAAACACCATTTTGTCTTTCAAAAGTCTTTGTCATTGCTTATGCCAATTTCCCCAACACTCAGCTTGAAATAATTGTCCCATCAACCTTGGTTATTATTTTTCCTTTATTAACTTTTATTACATGGAATTTTCACCTATGGCTATAGGATACTAACAGATTTGAAAAAAAAAATTTGTAAGAAGCAATGCTTGTTCTACTGTACCTCTTGGCACTTACACTTTCGCTGGTTGACAAACAATTCATAAAAATAATAAAAATCACGTTAATTCTAAAATCATATAATGTATCTTATATACCTTATATGCACATAATATGCAACCTCTTGAAGAATTAACAGTCTCTTGCAGTTTTCTTCCAGGCGTCTCTGTATAGTGGTTCAGTTACCTACAGGATATAGTGCTCGGGTTGTTATTTCTAGACGATTGGATCCTCTACGTTCGAACGAAAATGGTTCTCCTTAAGCACTTCGTGATAGCGTCTCCTAGAAAATAACGTTTACAACTTCAAACGGCGGCCTTCTAGTTTTTTCATATCAACCTTCACGTATAACTCATGGAGTTTAAAAGCAAATCAACCGAGCTCTGATACCACTGTACAAGCCTGTGTAAACTCCACAATAATAACTTTGATACTTTATTGATGAAGGAAACACATATTTATACAATAAACGATGGTAATGAAACGAAATCTAAAACTAATTATTTATGTTAATAATCGTGAAAGATTAACTAACCATTGGTAGTGAAATCAGTGCTATGTACAAATTTGTTTTTTTGACATTTTATTTGGAATTTGATTTTGCATTTTAGAAATTTAATTATGTACTTTCAACATTGTTATTGTTAACTATTCGTTAGTGCTCCCTGAGTATGAAGGGTATTGTACTGACCAGATGAACTTTTGAGGTAAAAATATAAAACAAAATTAAAAATAAAATAAAAAATAAATTTTATAAATTAATAAATATAATTTTAACTATAAAATTAAATTAAATTATAATATTAAAATTCCGTAAATTTTTTATTTATAAAATCATAAAAAAAAATTAAAAATAAAATAAAATAAATAAATATTTTAAATTAATAAATATAATTTTAACTATAAAATTAAATTAAATTATAACATTAGAATTCCATAATATTATATAAATCATAGTATCTGTTTACTAAATTTGTTATGACAAAAACTACCAAAACTATTTAAAAACTAGAGAAATTTAGTATAGAATATAAAAATATCAATTTAAATTTATCTTAATTTCAAAATTAATCAGATTTTAATAACAGAGATTAAAATACAATGCACAATCCTTTTTATCACAGAAATATCTAAGAGTTTTAGCAACCATCCACCATATTCTTTCTTTGACCCTCACATTTTCTATCCATCTTTCGAAGAAGATTTTTGGTGAAATTGAAAGTTAATATTACACAACTAGAGAAGACATTTCCATTTTTTTCTCTGAAAAGTCAAAAGTGCCCCAGAGCATATATCAGTGGACCAGGGAGTTGTTCCAGCTGCTTCCTCTGCGTTTTAAAGATTTCCGGCAATTTGATTTCGTCCACATATTGTAATATTACCACCGTATATTACAATACGATGGACAATCCTTTTTATCACACAAATATTACAAAAATTTAAAAGTTTTAGCACTGATGCTCCACATTATGCTTTTCGTAACCCTCACATGCTCTATCCCATCTTTTGATAAACACTACTCATTACACATCTTTTGATAAACACTACTGATTACACATTATTGTCCACACATTATTGTCCACATAATGTGTAATCTCACAGGTTGGTTTTCTATGCCGACTGTCTCCGTCCTCAAACCTTTCTCTTTATTTATAATCCTCTCTATTTATAATCTAATACGGCAACATATTGTTGTAAAATATAAAATCCACATTTCCTGGGTGGAAACCAGAAATCTGAGCAAAGGTTCGAATATTGGCCATTTCAATATGGGCAAAGAGGAGCTTACCTTTTATCGAGATGTCTCCATAAATCTGATACTATCCTGCATTTGCGGAGTTATATTTGCCATCCTGCTCTCTTTGGATTGGTACAAGGCTTTCAAGAGGAAAGCCTATTGGATCCCAGGTGAATGTCTCGTTATTAGCGCCCTTTTTATTCAATTGCTCTCTTTTATTGAGAATTATAATATAACTGTAAATTCAGATGACAGGGAGTTAAAAGCCGACCAGGAATATATTTTGTTTCACAATCCACTGTTAAGTGAGAGCAAAAGAGTTATGATATGTGTTTTCATTAGTTATTTACTTCCTGCGGTGGTCCGTTCGGGTTTGGGAACTGTGTGGGGCGGTATTGGAGCGTTGGTATTAGTTGTAATATGGCATATGGGTATTGAGGTTTACTTCCTTCTGAAGTCCATGAATTCTGTTTTGAAAAACTATCCGAAAAACTATCAGCGTAAAAGGATATGGTTCGCAGTTTCCTACGCGACCCTCTTCACAGCTCTCATATTGTTTGTTGTACTCTTCAGCTGCGCAGTCATAGCAGGTAGAAGCATTCGAAAGATCATCTCTCAAAAGGTTCAGTTAGCACTCTCATGTTGTTGCAATTGCCCGGAAAAACAAGAGTGTGACAACATTGAGAATCACGTCCTCAAATGTTGGATCCTGTGTCGTGCTTCCCGACCTGATTATATCATGGCCAGATCAGTTTTCATTTCATTTGCAGGCCTTCTTAACACAGTTTGCTTTGTGTTATTAGTAGCTACATGGGGTTGTTGGTGGAAGGATTTCGTAGAGGACTGGAAGATCATTAGTATACTGGTATTTTTTATGCAATTTGTGTTCATCCTTATAGGATGGATAGTGATGTTATTCAGATGGTTCACAGCCGTTATATACTTTCCCAGGGATGTGCGGTCCTTGTTTGACATGGAAGATTTCTGGACAAGAAGTATAGTTGATATGAAAAAGGATCTGGATGCGCATTTAACATCCGGATTGTTTAGTGGGAAAAGAAATCTTGAAAGAACCCCATTAGAAACTATCGTTGTGAATTTGATCACAACATTTAGGCTTCATTATTTATTATTTATGACGGTGTTTTTGCTTCAAAAACTTATAGTTTCACTGAGCAAAACCTGTTGGTGTTTAACGGAACTTGTATTCCGAATGATCAGGCCTTTCATCATGAGCCGAGAAAACAATGCCCTATTGTTTGGCTTGAACGGATCAGTACTAAAGACCGATCAATTTTACCAATACAAAGCAGCTTTGGACATCATACGAATGCCAGGAGAAACCGCCAGCAGCCTGTGGATAGCAAATCTATCCGCCTTTAAGAAAACAGAGAATAACATGAAGAATGGTTTTGAGATTCGTGATGGTACTTGTGCAGAGTTGATCACTTTAATGGGATACAAAACAGGAACAGTGGAAGATGAAGCTCCCACCTCTCTAGAAGAAGGAAAACAATTCCACGAAGTTGGAAAAAGTTCATGGAAAATGAGAGCAGTCTCGTTGATACATTTTATGATGTATTTTTATGACGGGACTAATTATGATGTCATCAAAGCTTCTTTAGAAGCTTACTCTCAAGCATGGCGTTTCATGGATATTGTTGATAGTTTAGATCCTGAAGGCCACTTAGTAAGTCTGACAGCCGACACAGAATTTGACACCATTAAGAAGATTTGGGGCTGTGTCAATCCACCCAACAAGAACGTCTCAAACAAATTACTGGAAGAGAAGATAAAGAGTCCACTGGAACTGCTTATGAAACAGTGTGAACTAGAGGAAAGAACAGCCGCCATAGAGCGTCCAGAGGACTCGAGGGACTGGATGGCAGTCGCAGCAAAAATCAGCTTGTATAAAGTATGGAAAATAGTGGATGTTAAATCTAGTTCAGCTAATGCAATCCATCACTTAAGATCTTTATTGGCAAACCTTATTGCCCATTGCATGGAGAAGGAACTGGACAAAGCAATGATAGCTAATTGTCATAAATGGGTAGAGGAGGGGAGGGAAACAGAGATATTCGATGCAGCATTCATAGCTGGGAAAGCCAAGGCAGTGCGGAAAAAGGTACAAATTTATTAATGTTCTCAACGTGCAACTTGAAAGCTGTTTGAAAGTGATGTATTGATAGGTGTTAAAATTTCTGACCTCTCGATATTGTTTTCTCCAGATAAAAAGCAACCCTGCAGTACGTGGTCAGACTGAAGTTGTGGCAGGCGAAGGTCACGATATAAGTGAAGCAGAGCCTCTCGAGGGCGAAAGCAACAAGGTAATTGAAATTGAAGCAGCTGAAGGATTATAAGTGTTATGATGAGCAGGTGTAGTAAATATGTAATTCCTATTAAAACTGCTGGTTTGTATGTTGTGTTGTCATCGATGGACTTCTACTGGGTGTGGTTTGTATGTTGTGTTGTCCTCGATGGACGTCTACTGGGTGTGGTTTGTATGTTGTCCTCGATGGACTTCTACTGGGTGTGGTTTGTATGTTGTCCTCGATGGACCTCCGCGGGGTATTGTGACCTCTATGCGGTTATGTGGTATAGTTACATGTACAGTTTGCTTAACCAATGTGGCTGATTTTCAATTTAAAACTATGTATTGCACATTTGGCTTCTCTCGAGGAACCATCTGTCATTTTATGTTCCAACGTTTCATAATTAAGTGTGCATGTCCACACTAAACACACAAACAAGGCATTCGGCAATATTCCGGCTTTGTGGAGTTATTATTACAGCTAAGTAAGTCGTTTCCCAAGATCAACAGAACTTTGAGCCATTGTTTTTTTCAATATTTTATTACTTTCTAAATTTGCATTCATTTGAAATTTACTGAGAAAAGAAAATCGGTAATTTAGGATTTAAAAATTTAATTTTTTTTTTTCTATAAAAATATTATGGTTTTCATCATGGTTTTTAAATATATAAATGGAAAAGCCTGTAAGTTATGGATAAGTGTATTTTGCAAGTCACATAAATGTATGACTTAACGTGAGACAAAATCTTAGCAAGATTATGAGATTTTTATAGTTTAAATCTAAGCCTCTATGTCGTGACACCATGGTACCCTAAAGTGGATATATAAATTTTAAGAATCAAGTAAATGTGCATGTGAGGTATGCAATGGCACCATCATAATATATGAAGGCCTTACCATAATCGTGGCACACTTTATTTCATAAAAGAGATGATTCATTGGTAAGCAGAGCACCACCCTATTCAATGGCACCACTTTATTTCATAAAAGAGATGATTCATTTATGAGATGATTCATTGGTAAGCAGAGCACCACCCTATTCAATAAAAAAGATTCATTGGAAACTAGAGCACCATTATAGTCCCTAAAGAAGAGTTATTGGTCTTTACACAAGGTATCCTTTGGTGAAAGTTGTTTTTAGATGTAACATACAACAATTTAACACAGAATTATATAATTTAGGTAAGTGTAAGCAGTTTGTAAAGATAGTAGCAGAAAATTCTCCATGATTAATATTCATTTAATCATCTCAATAAAAACAAAAGATGTTTTAATTTCATTAAAAATAGTGAGATGGATGTTTAAATAATGTAAAAATGTCAAAAAAAATGTTACAGGAATATAAAATATTAATAATAAAGAAAAGAAATAAAGATAATAATAATAATATAAATTAACATAAACTAGTATACATTCATTTTAGTTTTAAGATTTCACATATAAGTTTGTGTTTTAATCTATTATTAATTATATTTTCTATTTAGTAATTTGAATAGTAATATAGATTTATATTATTTTTTAAAATCATTTAAAGTACGAATAAATCTTTATACACAAAGTGTGCTTCAAAATATTATAATTTCTTGAGCTTAATAATATAGAAAATATAATTTTTGAATTAAAATATTATAATTTCTTGAGTTTAATAATACAAAAAAATGTATTTTTTGAATTTTTCTTTGATTAAGGCTTTATGGATTGTAATTCTCCTATAAAATGTTATTTTTTTTGTTTTTGTTTCCTTTCATTTTATTTCGTAATATATATCATTAAATTTTACCAAAGTTAAAATGAAAAAAATTATGTATGTATGGCATAAAAGTTGATCACAACAACAATAATTTAGATAACTTTAAAATTATGAAAAATATTTTTTATTATGATAAAATGTTTAAATACATAGTTTCTAAATATATGAATGACATTGGTAGGAAAACACATATTTTAATAAACTCATATGGTAAAGGTTTATAGCTCATACTAGGAGAGTTTTGAACCATTGCTTCTATGAGTAAAGATTGTGGGGTCTTCACATGAAGAAGAGTATTAAAAAGATGAGAAGAAATCACTTAGAGAGTCATACCACATTTCCAATTATCATGGTTCCAACACATGGAACTAAAGTATTAAAAAGAGGAACACTCAATAAAATATCTGTATGAAGAGAAAGGTGTTATGTATAATGACACTAAACATAAAAATACTACAAATTATGGCAATAATTGTACTTTTAATTTGATATTTTAATTCTATATTCAAGTCAAACAAAAAAATTGAAATGCTTTCTTATCATGGACAAATAGATGTTTGAAAAGCTCAATAATTTGTTGAAGTGATTGGATGTATATATTAGCATGCACATATTTAAACATGAACAATATATTTCATGACTACTTTTCATCCTTAAGCAACTCTTTAAAATGCGCAACTCGATTTAGATGTTCTTTTTTCAACTTCTATGGCCATCTAATATTAGATAAGACCATATGCAAAGAAATATGAGTTATACACTTATATTTGGCTAGACATGTCCCTTTCCCTTGAATTCTATTTAATATAAATTAAAGAAAACTAGCATATCTCAATAGTTTTTGAGGAAAACTAAAACCTCCTCTTGTATAACAAGATGACAATACTTATATGTGTTTTCTTATTGTTTGGGCACACTCATACTATGCAATCATTTAATTGTCAACCAAGAGTCACATATGATATTGTGAGGCACTCGATTTAATATACACAAAGAGGGAAATTTGCTTTTATCAAACCTAATACCATGCAAATTAGTCTACTTAATGTATAAAGTAAACAAAATAAATTTCAAACATGCGCCTATATCAAGAAGAAGTCAACAATATTATACACCCATAAGCTAGTTGATGGCAACTCAGATGATGAATCCATTGGGAACTATGCCCATGAATTCCCCCACTCAACTCTATTTACTAAGAGAAATCAAGAATCTCATGATTCCATGGCACAACATACAAAAATCTTGAAGCATAAACTAACACACACACACAAAAACAACCAATGACATAAAAATAGTTAATCCATATTAACATAAAAATAAGTTCTAAGTATGTATAGGTATCAATTTCACAACACCTTACCATGAGTGCCCCACCCCACCCCCCGCCCCCCCCCCCCCGCAATGTTTGACCTATCCAAGTGGTTACAAAATAACCAAGATAGAATTATGTCATGAACCACATATAAACTCCAAATATTAACATAGAAATGAAAATGGGCTAGTTATTGTATTATTGTTAGAGTTATTTTACATATATGCCAATACTAACAACCTCTAGTCTGAAAGGATTATATATATTAGCTTTCCATCTCCACAAATAGAGTGGAAACACCCCTCAAAACTCGATTACAGTTTGAGACAAACATACACAATTTTAAAACAATTACAATTCTAATTGGATATGTAATACAAGTGGTTTCAACAAAAATCCATTAGTTTCATTATTTGGCTAACTAGGTTGTTAAAATCCTCTATGCTAGTTGGTATATTCCACTTCAATTTGCAACTCATGGGTTGTTCCCAGTTTCTAATGAAATCGAAAGCATCACATGGTTAAGAAACCAAGAGATACCTTGAATTGGTGATCAAGTTGATTTGTACGTTGTTTGGGTGACATCAAGTGCTCATGCAAGTTGATGCATAACCATGGGGGCATATAAAAAGATTCTCATAGCTCTTTCTAAAGAGATTCTCGATGAATGAACCTTCTCGATAATGTGATGATGATTGATCTAATGAGAACTATCCCATTTAGATGATGAGAAAGTTTGAGGGTTATCCCTTCCACATATATTGTTGATACACTAACCTAGATATATGCCTAAATTTTTTAATTAGAGTTGAACCTATGTGTTCACTTAGAGATACACCTGTATGTGAGCATCACCACAATTATTAGGTTAGCAAAGCTTATGTGTAGTCATAAAATTTTATGTACAAAAAAGTAAAAAATATCAAAGTACACCTTAATAATTAACCATTAAATAAAATATGAGATAAAATGGTAATTATATGCCTTCGAGGAAAATCATAATAGGGATAAGGAAATGAGTCATATGCACAATATAAGAAGGAAACTTGAGTACATATTGAAAGAAAAAGGGGAATCTTTTTTAGCAAAAATATGACAAAATGGTAGTCTATCATCTCCCACCAGCTGGTCTAATTTCATATCCTTTGCAACCATATCTATTCCAATTATGAGATTGTTGATGTTGTTGGACCCACCAACATTCAGGGGGTCTTCGCAATAAGAAGTCGCAATTAGACATCACAATGTTTGGAGTAGGAGCCCCATCCGAAGTATGACTCGATTATCGAAATGGTGGGTTTTAGTGTTATGCCTTCACTAAAATACACATAGAATGATGTATTCATGACTTTGGTGAAACATACATGTGTGTGACTCTCTAAAGGGTCAAGTGCAATGCATGAAAGATTCTAACACAATGAAGGGAAAGTGAGTGAGCCCCTCTGAAGCTTGTAATAGTATGCATCGTGAAAGGAACACACATGCATAAAAGGAATTATAAGTTAGCCTGCAAAACAGTTCACAAGTTAACCATAATGGAAATTTACAACAAAACACATTCAACAATATTCATACTAATGCAAATGAAATAGTTCATAAGTGTTAGCGTAACTGAAATAACATATATTGCAAACATAAAAATAGTATTCCTACTAGATTCACAACATATGCATGAAAATGTGTTGGCTTGGAGCTTTTATTAGAGTGAAAGTCCCAAGCATACATATACAATTGATGAACCACTAGTCCCAATAGTGGAACATGAAGCCAATATACTCCCTCTATGCTACAAAAAAGCCGCAGCTCTAAAAAAAACTCCCAATATTTTGTTCCTAAGCCAAAAGCCCAACCAAAAATCCCCTCACATGACCAATGAGGGTATATTTATAACAAAATGGTTGACTATTCATCTCCCTTTGTGACTCTTTGACTTTCCTCATGACTGTTTGACTTCCTTCAACCATGACCTTTAGACTTCATTACAAAATGACTCTTCACATTCCACATTTAACACTTGTAGTTTCACTTACAATTGATTACAAAAGAATATTACAAAATATCTCATACCCATATAACAAAAAATTGGGTAGAGTCAACTAGACATCTTAATAAGATAAAATAAGTTAAGCTTGAGTTTGGTGAAACTCTATCTTAGCCACCTCAACTTGTAGTTTCTCGGTCACATAGTGGTGCCAAGCTTTGTATTGTGTCATGACTTCCCCAAACTGTGCAATGGGATGAGGCTAGAAGTTGACTCTAGCCTCCATTGCATCTCGGTACACTGATTTGGAACCCTCATGAATTTACTTATTTAGCAGGAGAAGCATAGTGTAGATCTAGATAGGGCCAACAACTAACTTCTTCATATTATTCCTGTTCACCTCCATATCTATGTTGGTGGTGATCTGTCTAAGATGGTTCAGGTATTCTTCAACCTCTTGCCTGACCTAATTCTTGCATTTGGCCTCATTGAGTGAGCCAACTGAAGGGATCTTTTGTGATTTCACCATGACATCCATGTTATTGTATAGTCATGCATACGAGGCTTGGATGTTGGCAATACACGAGGCAAGTTGTTTGTTACCCTCGATTATCATCCGAACTTGTGCTTTCTCCAACTCTCGTTGTTGCCTTCTTTTCTTTACCATTTTAGACAATGCCCCTTTGTGTTGTATTGACCACTCATGCATGACAATGATGGCTATGTGAAAAACCTTGAGGGTTTTAGCATTATCTTTTTACTTTTGTTGCATGTCATGCAAGCAGACAACTACTTTATGCATGGTGACAAGATTGTCATAAAGGCTTTGCATGGTCTCTCCTAATGTCGATACTTCTCCAAGTATGGCTACCTTCAGTTCTTCAAGATATACCTGTGTGGGAGCTTCTTTCTAGACCTCTTCTTGGAGTTGTTCAACTTCTTTCCTTGCAGCTTGCAAGCTTTTCACCATCTGTCTATTCTCATCCATGAGATACTCCTTGTTTGACTTGGAAGCATTTGTGAAGGCAACGTTGGCTGTGACAATGGCTACTAGATTTCTCTTGGTATCTACTAGAATCACCCTTTCTCTGATGAATGTAAGAGAAATGAGCTCGGAAGGAAAATGTTTCTTTATTGTTTGCACAATATTATTCTTAAGCTCAACGTAAGTTAGATTATACGTATCCATGACTAGAACATCATCTAAAGGAACAATTTCCTCTTCTTCACTTGGAGATTTCTCTATTGTTAGAGGAGGGGGTGATGCAGGAGCATGAGGCTTGAAGGCAAAAGACTTCAAATTTTATTCCAAAAATACAAAAAAAAATTACAAGCAAAGGAGTGGGATCCTTTAGTTGCCACTTTACAAAGCTTTCTAGATAAGATTTGAGCTAGAATTCAGGGATTTGAATTATCTTGTAATTAATTCAAGTATTTAGGCTTAGTTGAGATTCTCGAGGAGAATATCATGCAGATTAGATATTATCTAGGATTAGGCAGATTCAATCCATTGTTTTAGGATTTGATTGTTGTATGTACACGTATTTATGTAAGTTTTGAATTAGTAGAAGGGGATTTTGGTTGTGGAAGATTGGAATGTAAAATTTGGAATCTCTCTGTATCTCTGTGAATATTTTGCATGAATGGTCAAATCCCGTAGGTTTTAATTTCCTTCGAAATAATTCTGAGTTTTGTTGATTTCCAGTTTGAAACCTTTAGAATTAGATTTTGTATAATCTTGTGTGGTCGCATCTAAATCTTCACTCACTGTGCATTGAAATAGCCTGGATATGTTTTAAGATCACAAAAAATAATTTAGAGATAGACTAAACTTGGCAGAAGTGCTAAGTCTTGGCGGAACGAGGAAACCTTGACAAATTCATGAGAAACCCAGGAGAAAATCTGAATTGTCCAATCGACAGATCCAATAGATCTAATGGTCAATGCATGCCAACACGCATAGACGTTAATCAGAATAGAGGAGCGGTCTTCGTAGGGTCTTCGTAGGTGTAAGAAGTATCTTGCGCAGTCTCAAAGTGGTAAATGGTATTTTGCAAATTCACACGATTAACCTTAGGGGTTGACACATAGCAAGGGAAAACCACTTTTCTTGTGCGCTCTCGACTTGTTATGCATAGTGCAAGATTTCACGCGAGATTACACGATAGCCGTTGGATCATGCGGATTGATCAACGGTGGAGATCGGCCAAGCTAGTTGGCGAGCGGGTGACGCGATATCCGTTCGATTAGATGGGTCAGCTCTGACAGTGATCGCATTGGAAGATGGAAGTGAGTTAATTTAAATTTCGAATGTGATAAGGTTATGAACTAGGGTTTTAATTCCTTTTGGTTCTTGGGAAATTTGACGGTTTGCCATATATCAGGTAAATTAAATGGTTATGCTATTTTAGCAGAATAACTAAAATTGGAGGTTGATGACCGATACTCCAAAGGAAAACTGAGAAGAAGTTACACCCGAACTTGAAGGAATAGTTTCTAGTTTTGATCAATTATCCTTAACACCTACAACCAACCCACCATTAGTGGTATCAGAGCTGCCTATTGACATTGAGTAGGATCTCAAAGATCAGAAAAATAAATTCAGCATGGCTTTTAGAGTTGGAGGAAGATGTGGTGGTTGTTAAAGAAGAGGAAGACCAGTTGCAAATGTTGAAGTGTTGAAAGCTATGCAACAGATGCAAGCTAGATTAAAAGCAATGGAAATGGAAAATCAAAGAGATGCAGGTGCTGGAGATGTCAATGAGCTTGAAGTTGAAGCTGCAGAAGAAGAGGAACCTGCAGAAGTGACTCCTGAAATGAGATTCTTTAAATTAGTGTTGGGATCCACATCTAAACCTAGACTTGAGGTTTCAGTTTATACAGGAGGTTTAAACCCCGAGGAGATGATAGACAAGATTAATGACATGGATAAATTCTTTGATTATGAAGAAATGGAAGAAGGAAAGAGAGTGAAATTTGTTGTCACAAAATTGAAAGGACATGCAACACTTTGGTGGGATGGAGTGTAGGCAGAAAGAAGGATACTTGGTAAGCAGCTAATTAAAAAATTGGAATAGGACGGTGGCAAAGTTGAGAGGTAAGTTTTTGCCAAGTGATTATCAGCTTTCATTATTTAGACAGATGTAGAATCTTAGACAGAGGTCTTTAACAGTGAAAGAATACACAGAGGAATTTTACAAAGTGAGCATAAGTGATGGACAAATTCAAGATACGGATGAGAAGGTTGAAAGATATATAAATGGTCTCAGAATGGAGATCCAAGATGAGATAAGTGTGTTGCTTCCTAAAACAGTAGAAGAGGCTTATCAGATGGTATTGAAGGCTAAAGAAAAACTCATGAGGAAGCAATCTTCCAGAAGTAGAGGTACTTTCCGAGGAAGAAGAAGTCAAGGTGGTAGAGGAAGATCTACAACACCTAGAGATGGAGCTAGCAGCAACTCGAATCAGCATACACCCAAAAAAGGTGATGCAAGTGGCAGAGGTAGTTTCTCCAGAGGAAGAGAAGGCATAGGTAGAGGAAGAGAAATCAGATGTTACAGATGTAACAAGATGGGACATAGAGCCTATGAGTAACCAGAAAAAACAAGGACAAATTAGAGAAATGTAATTGTTGCTCAGACTAAAAGGGAAGTAGTAACGGTGCTAGAAGAAGAAAATGTACCAGAGAAAGGGCAATCTTTGGTAGTTAAAAAAGTTTTGTTAAATACAACAAAGGAAGTTGTTGAACTAGCACAGAGAAAGACTTTGTTCAGGAATGTGTGCAAGGTTTAAGGAAAATTCTGTCAAATGGTAATTGATCGTGGTAGCACCGATAATTTGGTCTCTACAAAAGTGGTGGAAAAGTTGAAATTAAAGATAAAGAAACATACAACACCTTACAAGGTGTCATGGCTTCAAAAAGGACATCAGTTGTTAGTGAATGAACAGTGTGAAGTGGAGTTGTAGATGGGCAGATACAAAGACAAAATTCTGTGTGATGCGATGCCTATGGATTTGTGTCACATATTGTTGGGCAAACCTTGACATTATGACGAAGGAGCTATGAATGATGGGAAAAATAACACATACAAATTTGGTAAAGATGGTATTAATCATACATTGCTGCCTATGGAAGTAGAGGATGCATCAAGAAAATCTGATCCAAAGACTCTATTGCTGAGTGGAAAAGAATACTTGCAATAGATTGAAGAGATTGAGGTAAATTTTGCATTGATTTACAAACCCAAGGTAATAATTACTTCCACTAAAATTTATGATTTTCCAATTGAAATTCAAGAGATGCTGGAAAATTATTGTGATATCATTGTAGATGATTTGCCTAATGAGTTACCACCCATTAGAAAAATCAGTCATCATATAGATTTGATTCCAGGGGAAAATCTGCCAAATAAAGCAGCTTACAGGATGACTCCCACAGAAAATGAAGAAATTAGAAAACAGGTTTAGGAATTGTTAGATAAAGGATTGATTAGAGAGAGTTTGAGTCCTTGTGCAGTGCCAACAGTGTTGAGTCCAAAGAAAGATGGAGGCTGGAGAATGTGCACTGATTCAAGAGAAATCAACAAAATAACAATCAGGTATAGATTTCCTTTACCTAGAATTGAAGATTTGATGGATTGTTTAAGTGGAGCAAGATATTTTACAAAGCTAGATTTAAAAAGTGGGTATCATCAAATAAGGATTAGAGAAGGAGATGAATGGAAAACTTATTTTAAAACAAATGAAGGACTGAATGAATGGATGGTAATACCTTTTGGATTATCAAATTCTCCTAGTACATTTATGAGGCTTATGAATGAAGTGCTGAAAGAATTTATTGTTAAATTTGTAATAGTATATCTGGATGATATAGTAGTTTACAGCAGATCTGAAGAGGAACATATGAGACATCTAAATTATGTCTTACAGAAGCTGCAACAAGAAAAATTACTGCTAAATTTAAAGAAATGTTCATTCATAAAGGAAGAGTTGGTAATTTTGGGCTAAGTTGTTTCTACTGATGGATTAAAGATGGATCCAAAGAAGATAAAGGCAATCATAAAGTGGCCTTCACCAAAAAGTGTTTTTGAGGTAAGAAGTTTTTATGGTCTTGATAGTTTTTATAGAAAATTCATAAGGAGTTTTAGTAAGATCAATGCTTCTATTATTGACACTATAAGGATAAAAAACCATTTAAATGGACTATTGGCACAGAAAAGAACTTTCAGCTGTTGAAAAGAAAGATCACTGAAAAACCTATTTTAATTTTGCTTGATTTTAATCAACCTTTTCAACTGAAATGTGATGCTAGTGGAGAAGCTATTAGCATTGTTTTAAGTCAAGAGGATAGACCTGTAGCTTATTTCAGTGAAAAACTAAATGACTCAAAGAAGAAATATTCTTCTTATGATAAGGAATTTTATGCAGTTGTGCAGTCATTGAAAAAGTGGGGACATTACTTGATGTCTAAGGAATTTATACTTTATTCAGACAATCATGCATTGCAGTACATTATGCAAAAACCAAAGCTTAGTTAGAAACAAGAAAAATGGGTAGAATATCTTCAAAGTGTTAATTTTGTATTAAAACATATAAATGGCCAATCAAACAAAGTAGCAAATGCCTTAAGCATAAAAAATATATTAGTTCAAGAAAGTCAAATTCAAGTGTTGGGTTTTGATTTTTCTTAAGGAATTATATGAGAAAGATTTAGATTTTATAGAGGTATTTGAAGCTTGTAAAAATCTTTTTTTGTTAGATAGAAGTAAGTGGCTAGATTTTTTCTTGCAAGAAGGATTGTTGCTTAAAATAAATCAGTTGTGAATACCAAATTTCTTTATGAGGGAAAATTTAATCAAGTAGAAACATAGTGGTGGACTTGGAGGACATTTTGGTGCAGACAAGACTTATGAGCAGTTGGATCAGTTTTATTTTTGGCCGAAGATGAGACCTGAAGTGGAGAAGTATGTAAAAAACTGTAAAGTTTGTCAGTATGCAAAGGGAAGGAGCCAAACACAAGTTTGTATGTTCCATTACCTATTCCAGATAGACCTTGAGATATGGTAAGTACGGATTTTTTTTTGGGTTTACCAAAAACTCAACGAGTAAATGATTCAATTTATGTTGTTGTTGACAGATTTTCTAAAATGGCACATTTTATTCCATGTTATAAAATGAGTGATGCTATTCATGTTGCTAATATGTTTTTTAAGGAGATTGTAAGGTTGCATGGGTTACCTAAGAGCATTGTTTCAGATAGAGACACCACATTTGTTGGTCATTTCTGGAGGACCTTGTGGAAGAAACTTGGAACTAGACTGAGTTTCAGTTTAGCTTATCATCCTCAGACTGATGGATAGACTGAAGTTGTAAACAGAAGCTTGGGTAATCTTCTGAGAAGTCTTGCAGGTGAACATCCAAAACAATGGGATGAAATTTTTGTACAGGCTAAATATGTTTATAATGATTCTCCTAACAAGAGTACAGGGAAAATTCCATTCTATATAGTTTATGGAATGCACCCAAGAGGAATGTCTAAATTAAGAGACTTGCGAAAAGCTGAAATGAGAAGTGCTAAAGGAGAAGATTTTTCTTCAGAGGTTCAAGCAATACATGAACAGGTAAAACAACAGTTACAGCATAACAACATAAAGTACAAGAGCAGAGAAGATTTGAAGAAGAGAGAAGTTAATTTTGAGGTTGGAGATTTGGTTTTGGCACACCTGAGGAAGGAAAGATTTCCAAAAAGGGAGTATAACAAGTTAAAATTTAAGAAAATTGGACCATACAGAGTCTTGAGGAAATTTTCTACAAATGAATATGAAATTGAAATACCCCCTGACATTGGAATATCTCCAATTTTCAATGTTGCTAATTTTTACAGGTATGAAAATAGAAATGCAGATGATACAATAGAAGATAAAGAAGAACAAGAGGTTGATTGGGTAAAACAATTACCTACAACAAAGGCATTGCAGCCAAAAAAGATTTTAGATAAGAGATTGTTTAAGAAGACAACAGGACAAGAGTATTTTTAGTATTTGACCAAGTGGAAGGATCAACCAATTGCTAATGCTACCTGGATGACAAATGCCATTCTACAGAAGTTGGTATGTTCTGTAGAAGAGCTCATGGACCGGAGCCCATGAAGAATTTTGTCCTCAAGAGTCTCATGCAAGAGAATGAGGCTTGAAGACAAAAGCCTTCGAATTTTATTCCAAAAATACAAAAAAAAAAGTTTACATGCAAAGGAGTGGGATACTTTAGTTGTCAGTTTACAAAGCTTTCTAGATAGGATTTGAGCTAGAATTCAAGGATTTGAATTATCTTGTAATTAATTCAAGTATTTATGCTTAGTTGAGATTCTCAAGGAGAATATCATGTAGATTAGATATTATCTAGGATTAGGCAGATTCGATCCATTGATTTAGGATCTGATTGTTGTATGTACAGGTATTTATGTAAGTTTTGAATTAGTAGAAGGGGATTTTTGGCTAGATTTTAGCTGTGGAAGATTGGACTGTAAAATTTGGAATCTCTTTGTATCTCTAAGAATATTATGCATGAATGGTCAAATCCCGGAGGTTTTAATTTCCTTCGAAATAATTCTGAGTTTTGTTGATTTCCAATTTGAACCCTTTAGAATTAGATTTTGTATAATCTTATGTGGTCAAATCTAAATCTTCACTCATTGTGCATTGAAATAGTCTGGATATGTTTTAAGATCATAGAAAATAATTTAGAGACAGACTAAACTTGGTGGAAGTGCTAGTCTTGGCAGAACGAGGAAACCCTGACAAATTTGTGAGAAACCCAGGAGAAGATCTGAATCGTCTGATCGACAGATACAATAGATCTAATGGTCAGCACGTGCCAACAAGCACAGATGTTAGTCAGAATAGAATAGCGGTCTTCGTAGGTGTAAGCAGTGTCTCGTGTGGTCTCAAAGTGGTAAATGGTATTTTGCAAATTCACGCGATTAACTTGAGGGGTTGACACATAGCACGGGAAAACCACTTTATCGCATGCTCTCGACTTGTTATTCATCATGCAAGATTTCACGCGAGATTGCGCGATAGCTGTTGGATCATGCAAGATTGATCGACAGTGGAGATCGACCAAGCTAGTTGGCAAGTGGGTGATGCGATAGCCGTTCGATTAGACGAGTCAGATCTGACAGTGATCGCATTAGAAGATGCATGTGAGTTAATTTAAATTTCAGACACGATAATGTTATGAATTGGGGTTTTAATTCCTTTTGGTTTTGTGGAAAATTTGAAGGTTTTCCATATACCAGGTAAATTAAATAGTTCTGCTATTTTAGCAGAATAACTAAAATTAGAGGTTGATGATTGATACTCCAAAGGAAAACCGAGAAGAAGTTCCACCTGAATTTGAAGGAATAGTTTCTAATTTTTAATGATTATCCTTAACACCTGCAACCAGCCTACCAGGGGGAAACTAAACGGTGGCCTGCCGAGTGCTCGACATAAAATAAACATCTTAGTTTAGTGACTCCTGTTCCACCTCCATGTCCTGAATTACAATCAACTCTTCAATTTCTTGAGCAAGTTCCTTCTTCTACAGTTGTTTGCTCTCCCCTTCTAGTTGTTGGGCCTGCTCTTTTTCTTCTGCCTATGTCCATGCTACGTATTCTTCTTCTATCCTCCTCCTTTCTTGTTCTTATTCTTATTCTTCTTGTTTTGCTTTTCATCTTCTAATCTCTTTTTCTCTTATTCCCCCTTATAATTATGTTCTTCTTCCTGATTCCTTTGTTTCCTCCTCTTTTTAGCTATTATGGCCACTATTACGATGATTGGATCTGTTTCATCTCCTGTCTATACTCATCCACCAGAATATGTGCCACCTTCCTCCTTCCCTTCTTGCGAATTGGATTGTTCCTTCTTGCTTTTTCTACCTCTTGAGTGACTTACTTCTAAGGAGTTACCTATGATGCTACTACGAAGCTGACTAGTTTGCGAGACGTGGAGGCATTATAACAATTATTCATCTCTTCCTCCTCGAGCCTTTAAAATGTCCCACTTGGCCATTGGAAATGAATCCTCGCACAATGTTCTTTGTAAATTTTCCTAGGATTGTATGGATTGAAGTCCAAGCCACCGAATGCGAATTTGTCTATCTACTTACCTTCATCTTCAACATACTTTAGATTCTTGATCTCGTACATTCTGGTTTGCGAAGGAAGAGTGGGCAAAGGTGCTTTCTTCTTCCTCTACAATACACATGATAACCCTTTGGAGAGATGATAAACAGCTTCTTGCATGAACAAATTGTCGGTGGCATACCTCCATAGATTATGTGGACACTTTTGTCCACCTAAAATTCTGAGGTAAGTGTCATCCAGTGAGGCAAACCAATCCACCAATGCGGACACTGCTTCCATTGCCTCAAGGGACATGCAAGGTGGATCTTCCTCAAAATATTAACTTTTTCTATGGAATGAGGAAGTCATAAATCAACTTTTCCCTTAATCCCTTGAAGGTACATTTCGAAAGAAACTTGCAGTAAATGTGAATGACAGTTTCTCTTGGTGACCAGGTCCAATTCATGACAGGAAATGAATTTTGAGTGCATATTGTATCCAATAAGTAAGATGACATGTAGAATCCAACTTGGCTACCCTTAGGAAGGTTCTTAGCATTCATCACATGAATTCTCAACTGTTGAGCCACTAAGTCCGACCAGTTGAATGGTTTTCCTTCCTTCACAACCTGGTTTAGCAAGAATACCCAACCTTCTAGAAAGGTTTCAGTATTGTTCTAACTGTAGATTTGATAACATATACTATCAAGTACTGATAAGCCTTCTTGAAATATTTGGTATTGTAAGTGTTGTTGGGTGTCTAGTGGAATTTTGAAGGCACTTTCACTCAACCTTTGATGACATCATTTGTGCTCAAGTAGCTAGTGACTGCATAAAAGTGGGAATCCATCTATGATTTTGGCATTGGTAAACGATACATGAGGTGGTAATTGTGTGACATAAAGGAGACAAACCTTTTTCCACTTGCACTGTTAAGATTCATGGTTTTGTTATCTATATGTGATAGTATCCAGCTGACGATGTCCACACATGGGAAAACTAGGTACTTTCATGCAATCTTGTGTAATATTGATCTTTGGACATTGGTTTACACCTAGCAGTCTTCAAGATATGCTTTGAAGCTCTTTGCTGAGAATACCTCATTCACATTCTTCGATGCAATGTCTAACTCTTTCTCTATGAACAACTGAGTATCTGAGAAAACTGGCAAGATCACCATCTGAACTGCCTCCCCAATGCTTCTTTACGTAATTTACTTTGAGATAGATCTCTTAGGAGCCATGGTGACACTAACTAATCAAGAGAAATTATCAAAAACTGTAGTGGCTGTAAGAGAGAAATGCACTCATGGAAGACGTAAATTAGCTCCAGCAAAATGACTCACAAATCAAGATCAAAGCAACAACTACTAGAATGAGATGGAAAACTACACAATTTCTGAGTTGAGGGAAGAGACTACCCTCATGAACAATGTATTGTGTAGTCTCAGCAGTCAAGGGAGAGGCTTGAGTCTTGAGACTGCACAATATGCAGTCTTAGCCTGGCTAAACTGAGGGAGAGACTGTGCATTGGGAAGTCTCAGTGGCCAAGGATGAGACTTAAGCCCTACAACTATGCAATGCATAATTTGGCAAGTCAAGGACTGCACATTGCATAGTCTTAGAGGCCAAGCACGAGGATTGAGCCTTGGAGTTGTGAAATTTACAGTTGAACATGGCAACTGCTAGCCAAGTGAAGGGCAGATCTACCTAGGAAGGGGATGAGAAAATCACATATCCAAGTGAAAGTGAAAGTAAGATTCATATTTGACTAAGTAAAGATAGATTAGTTAAAATCAAGTGCATAAGGTTAGTATGCAAGAAGAAAAAAAACGTGCATAGGGAGTCATCGAAACGACGACTACCGATGGCAAGAAAACAAGATGTTGATGTGACACTTGTAAAAAGATAACAACGGATCGAACCAACGTGTCTATAATATAATATAAGTTAAAATTCCAGAAACTATGAGAATAAACAAGTAAAACAACACTCACAGAAATGAAACAACAAAAGGTGATAGAAAATAAACAAAAGACGACAAAAGAAAAACTCACCCGGAAAAGCACTGCAAACTCCATCGAAGACTCCTTAATCTCCTCGGGAAGGATAGAGCTCCAATATCGAATGTGAAAATGAGATCTAGGGGCATCTATTATATAGACCTAGGCGGGATAGGATTTATGGCGTGCATGCCTAAAATCAAGGAAAAAGCGACACTTGATAGAGTATTTAGAAATAACAACTTGTGCCAATCTTCGAGAAACTAATTATCCACTCCCTATTTTCTAGGGAATGGCTTTTTACTTTTTTATTTTTTAAGAAACTGGTCATTCACACCGCCAAGAAGGATTTGTGCAATTCCCAACCACAAGGGATTGGGCAACTCCTTGACTCAGTGGATTGTGCAGTCTCCAAGGGTAGGGGAAGCTTTTACACAATTTATGAGCTCAAAACTAGCTAGCCTCTCGAAATTGCTCAAAATTTGAGTTTAAGGCTAGCCTATCTCTCTAGATTACATAATTCAAATCTTCAAGGTTGGCCTACCTTCCAAGATCGCAATTTTTTTTAAGGGAAGACTGACACATCTGCATAGTCAAGGCAGGATATGGATTGTGTTTGAAAAGTATCAAATTAGGATCAAAATAAGACATCACAAGAACTACATGAAATGATAATTCTTTAACATAGCATAAATATGTGAAGACAATGAATGATGAGCCCCTATGGATAGAATGGAGGCTCCAAAATCAAAGCATGGGAAAAATTTTGGAGGGTGGTTTTAGTAACTAGAACACTTGGCGACACACTGGTAGAACTCCAGCTCTCTGTATGGTTCTTAACTCATGTAAAATAGGTCTAAATCTTCAATAAGTATTGTTCATTTCATTGATCACAATAGCTTCTTTCACTTAGATCAAGTTAAAGATATAATCCCTACCATTCTCTTCATCAATGGCATACTAATAAAGACGAGTCAAACTTAGTTAGATTTCAATTGGGGATGGGGAGTATATAGATACACAAGTGAAAAAGGATTGTCAAAGTCTTGGTTTTCATCTCTGGTGTTACTCTGCTACCATCAAATCTAGACAATACCCCAATGGAGTCACATTAGGAACAAAAACATTGCTCCACTTCCAGCAAGCCTGGACAATACCCTGACAAAGTTTTTTTTTGCACCTCCTTGTGTAGGAATCCTTTCTCTTCTTTCACACTTTATTTTCTTTTTCATTTTTTTCATAGAAATGTGCATAGGAACTTATTGATTTCATGGGGCAGAAGATGGTTCCCAACTTATTAAGAGCAGAGGAGGTTGTCCCTTCAAAGAAGGATATTTATACACCTCTGAAATATAGTTCACTTGTTTAAGTTTCCTCCCTTCCTTACTCTAATCGACTAAGTTGAGAAGACAAAAATGAACAATCATAAAATCAATATAGAGTAGGTGGTACTAGTTATAGATTAGAGCATCATGATTCCACTATGGTTTTCTTTGAGAAAGAACGTATTTTCATAGCATGTACTCTCTGATAAAATGACAATTTCGTCCCCCTAAGTAGAGTGCCAACTTTTTTGAGAAAAATGGGAGAGTCCTAAAAAGTACATAAATTGGTCCGAGAGAGAAGCTCAAAAAAGTTTGGAAAATATTAGGAAAAAGGGAAAGTAGGGAATCACAGCTAAGTGTGAAAAATGGACCTGAATCACAGCACATATTAGCTGTAGAAGCCACCATCTTTATCACAACAAATTGAATTTAAGATGGGAACTTATTTGTTGATGAGGATGGAATGTTGGTTCAGTGGTAAATATAGTGGCGGTTCAGGCCATCCACCAAGGTTTAATTCCTCGAAGGTATAAATAAGTATTTTGGGCCAGGTGCAAATCCGGGGTGATTTCAATGGAAGAATTCAAATCTTTTCAAGGCAGCTTAGGTAAACAAAAATGCATGTGTTTAGTGGGTTGCCCCTTGAGGGTTTTGGGTAGTCAAGTTCACCTAAGCTACTTCTATTAAATCAAGTTCAACACAGAATGCTAAAGCTTGTCCTTTAAAAATGGTAAAATGACCGAAACATTTAACGCTTGGGTTGTTGTTGAGTGTAATGTTCTCTTTGTAATAATTGATAATGATTGATTTCTTGAGGGATGGTGCTTAGGTGTCAATAGACTAACAGTGGTACTCCATTAACATGATAATTAATCTGTTTCCTATTCACATAATAATTGTGATTGTGGGACATGGTTGACAACAATTTCACATTAGTTGTGAGTTCTTGTTAGGGACAACATATAGCTTCTAAGATACCATACTTCCTATGTCAACTGGTTGTCCACAGTGTTAATGAGCCTGGTCAGTGGTTAGTGTAATGCCTTGTGCCAACTAGTTGTAAACAATACTAATTGTCCAGAGTGTTACTCAGCCAGGTCAGTGTAATGCCTTATGTCAACTGGTTATAACCAATACTGGATGACCCTCTATTCATATAAAATGATAAATTGGTTTATATAAACATAATAATTTATTAGTTCTGAGATGAATATGAGGTTGGGTCCATCACTATGATTCCCAATCACTCAATCAATCCATTAGTTCTGCGATGAATATGAGGTTGGGTCCATCACTATAATGCCCAATCACTCATCAAACTATCAGTTCTAAGATGAATATGAGGTTGGGTCCATCACTATAATGCCCAATCATTAGTTGATCAACCTAACCAAAAACATAATATTCAAGATGACAAAGAGAGGTGTTTCAGTACTTGGGATCAAACAATTTAGTTATAAATAAACAATCAAAACACACTTGGTCAGCAACTGATTGTTGTGTAATTTCTCTCAACTCAGTTTTTTCTTGGATTGATTAGCAATAGTTGTTGGCATTATGTTTACAGATGTTGTACTTGATGGCAACTCCCATGATAAGGCTCTCCATTTATTGAAAAATTAAGAAGGATGCAGGAAATCAGTTCAGAAGGTGCGTACCCGCAGGTACACCATGCAGGGACCGCGTCCAAAGACGCAGGCCAGCCATTCAGGAGGTGCGTCCACCCAGTGCACACATTTCAAGGCAGAGAAAAGCACACATGGGGTTTCTTATGTTTTACTCTTGGTATTTAGCCGACGGTATTGGGTTATTATGGTGTCAGCTCGTGGTATTGTTCCATGATTTTAGGAGGAGCTTGCCTATATAAAGCAAAGGAGATCATTTGGTTTGAGCATGGTTTTTGGTTGAATATCTTATGAGGGCTAGATCCGGTCTAGATCTAAACAAGGCGAATCTACTGATGGACCGAGATCTCTTCGGCGCATGTTCAGATCTGTAGATCTGATTGTCTGGGTTACTTCTGAAGTCTTGAAATCATCTATGCCCGGAGGGACGCAGGTGCAGTAAGGGTTCAGGTGCGCCGGGACGCAGGCGCAGAAGGGTTCAGGTGCGTCGGGACGCAGGCACAGAAGGGTTCAGGTGCGCCGGGACGCAAGCGCAGAAGGGTTCAGGTGCGTCGGGATGCAGGCGCAGAAGGGTTCAGGTGCGTCGGGACGCAGGCAGTTCAATAGACTCAGAGCGAGGGACGCAGGCTAGCAGTTGAGCAGGGTGCGTCCGGGACGCAGGCTAGCAGTTGAGCAGGGTGAGTCCGGGAAGCAGGCTAGCAGTTGAGCAGGGTGAGTCCGGGAAGCAGGCTAGCAGTTGAGCAGGGTGAGTCCGGGAAGCAGGCTAGCAGTTGAGCAGGGTGAGTCCGGGAAGCAGGCTAGCAATGGAGCAGGGTGCTTCCTTCTCTTAAAATCTTTGTTTATCATTGTTGTGTTCTGGGTTTGGTCCTATTACTGTTGATCTGGTTACTACAGTTGATTGGGTGATTCTCTCATACTTGATGATCAATTGATGCTTATGGATCCAGTTTGAAAATTTATGAAAAGTGGTCCTTGTAAGAAAAGAAGTAGGGGGTTGTAGCTCCCTTCCAGGAGAGACTGGAAAACGAGAGAGAGTTGTAGCTCTCTGTAGGTTGCAGCCTACGTACTGGTAAAGGACTGCACCAGTACAAAACCATTGTAAAAGGAGTTTCTAATTTGAAAGAAGATAGAGACATATTGCAGCAGGTGGTTTTCACCCACATTGGGTTTCCACCTTACATCTTGTGTTCTTTGGTGTGACTATCTGTTTTGTTTTGTTCATGCTCATTATTTTATGGTACTGACATGCAAAGATAATTCAAAGAACAAATAAAGAAGATTTATTAAAAGTATTATATAATACTGATTCACCCCCCCTCTCAGTATTATTTCCAACAATTGGTATCAGAGCAGGTCCTTCAGAGAAGCTTGATCGCTTGAAAGTAGATCGTTCATCATGAGCAACTACGAGAGAGAAGCATCAATCAAGCCACCAGTTTTTGATGGAACAAACTTCAATTATTGGAAGGTAAGAGTTACTGCATATCTTCAATCTCTTGGTACAGAAGTTTGGGACATTGTAGAAGCAGGCTATGCTTTTCCTTCAGCTACTCCTACAGATCCAGCTGAGAAAAAGAAGTATGAAACAAATGCAAAAGCAGTCAGTACTCTGTTAGGATGTATATCCCAAACGGAATTCATGAAGGTAATGCACTACAAATCCGCAAAAGAAATATGGGACAAAATTGTCACAAGCTATGAAGGAGATGAACAGGTAAAGCGTGCTAAACTTCAAACTCTCAGGATTCAGTATGAGACTCTCAAGATGTATAATGATGAAAGTGTGGCTAACTATTTTCTTCGGGTAGATGAGATTGTTAATTGTATGAAAAATTTGGGTGAAGAAATAAGAGAGGCTATAGTGGTTGAAAAGGTTCTAAGATCTTTGTCTCCCAAGTTTGAATCTAAAGTATCTGCTATAGAAGAAAAGGAAAATCTACGAATTCTTACTATGTCTCAGCTACATGGAATTCAAACTGCTTATGAAATGAGAAAGGGAGGTCCTTCAGACAGAAGAGAAGCTGCTTTCAAGGCATCAGGCAAAGGAGATTATTATGAAGCAAGCCACGTTCCAGAAGAAGAGGAAGAAGAATCAAATTTTGTCAGAAATCTTCAAAGGGGTTCTGGAAGGTTGAGAGGTAAGTTACCATTTAAATGCTTTGCCTGTGGAAGAGTAGGTCATTATGCTGCAAAATGTCCTTATAAAGATAAAGGAAAAGAACCTGCTAGATGGAACAAGAAACAGAATGCAAATAAGAAAAGCTACTACACTCATGAAGATAGTGATGGTATATCAAATAGTGATGAAGATGAACAAGGTAATGAATATAAGTTGTTAATGGCATTTGAAGATGATGATTATATGGATGCTGTAGATGTGGATAACCTTTATGATGAAATTACTAGACTCAAGAGATGTATAGAAGAAAAGAACATGATCATTGATACTCTACAATTTCAAATTGATGAAAAGGAAAAACATCTTGAAAAATTAGAAGGTGAAATTGTTGGTCTTAGAAAAGAGATTGAGAAAACAAAAGCTATTAATCTCAAGTTTGTCAAAGGATCTGAAACTTTGGATGAGATTATCAATGTGCAGCGGTCTCCTCTAAACAAGACAGGTCTGGGCTATAATGGAGAAACTTCTCAAGCATCCACCTCAAAAAGTTATCTTGATGCAGCAAGAAGAAATGAGCAAAAGAACAATGAAGACCAACAGGTAAAGCAGGAACGAATTACAAACAGAAACTATCAAGGGCAATCCATCTTAAGGGTGAACAAAAGCTACAACTAGCCACAGGTAAAATCTTCTCAAATTGGTTCAAGAATAGATGAAAATAGAAACTACAATCAGTTGGTTGGTAGATTCAATAACCGCAGAAGTTTCTTCAATGGACAATGTTTTTCTTGCCATAACTTTGGTCACAAAGCAGCTCAATGTGTTGCATATAAAATGATCATGACTAGAGAAGCTCAAAAGCAAAGAAGTATGACAGGGATTACAAAGAGGACCTATAACAACTTTTCGGTTCTTGAAAATGAAGTTGAATGTTCTATTTGCAATAACTTTGGTCATGAAGACTCTGAATGCAGGAGCAGGTTTCAGCAGAAAAAGGAACAAGCCTCAAGCACCAAAACATGGAGAATAAAGGAACCTCAAACAGAAAGATGTGGGATAGCATTTTATGCAGAGGGACAGGAAAATCTATGGTACATTGACAGTGGATGTTCGAAGCATATGACAGGTGATAAAGAAAAACTCGAGTCTTATTATGCTCTAGAAAAGGGAAAGAAAGTCTCTTTTGGAAATGATACTCCTGCAACTATAAAAGGAAAGGGCATTGCTCAGTTAAAAGAAAAGGTCAAGGCTGGAAATGTTTTGTATGTTGATGGATTGAAGCATAATCTTCTAAGTGTCAGCCAGATGTGTGATCAAAGAACCGAGGTTATATTTAGATCAAATGGATGTCTTGTTCGTGATCTTGATACAGGTAAAACAGTGATCAAAGGTAAAAGAACTCCAAATAATCTGTACATATTTGGATAAGGACAACAACAATGCTATCTGAGCAAGGATGATGAGCACTGGTTTTGGCATCGAAGGTTGGGACATCTAAGCTTTTCACAAATAAGGAAAGCATGCAAATATCAGGCAGTTCGTGATCTTCCAGATATCAAAATTCCTGACAACACCATATGCAAATCATGTCAGTTTGGAAAACAAACCAGAACTAACTTTCCAGAGAAAGAAGGATCAGCTAGCATGCCTCTTGAGCTAGTACATACAGATACATGCGGTCCTTTCAGGAAAAGAACACCTCGAGGAGAAGAATACTTGATATTATTCATTGACGATTTCTCCAGGTTTGTCTGGTTAGGACTTATGAAGCACAAAGATGAAGCATTCGAAAAATTCAAATCCTTCAAAGCCTTGGTTGAAAATCAATCAGGTCACAAAATTAAGTGCCTTAGATCTGATAGAGGTGGGGAATTTACTTCAAATGAATTTTTCAATTTTTGTGAAGAACATGGGATAAGAAGAGAATTCTCTACAGCAAGAACTCCTCAGCAAAATGGAGTTGTGGAAAGGATGAACAGAACAATCCAACAAATGGCTCGTGCTATGCTTGATGAGTCAGGAACTCCCGAAACCTTCTGGGGTGAAGCTGCACATGCTGCGGTTGTTATTCTCAACAAAACAAATGTCCGGGTGAACAGCACTCAAACTCCTCATGAGCTCTGGAGTGGTAGGACTCCTTCGGTAAAGCAGTTCAAAATCTTTGGGAGCAAATGCTATATCAAGAATACAGATGAGCAGCTTGGCAAACTTGAACCTAGAGCAGATGAAGGCATTCTTCTTGGTTACTCTCCACATAGCAAAGCATACAAATGCTACAATAAAAGACTTGGCAGAATTGTTGACAACATTGATGTAGTGGTTGATGAAAAGGGATACATTCCTAGGCAAGTACATCATGAAGACATCGAAGAAGATGAAGGCTACCCCCAACGACAGAATGATGAAGAAGAAGAACCTCAAGAAGAATCTCAAGAAGAAGAACCAGAGGAGCAAACAAGAATAGAAGAAAAGACTCCATCCAGATATGTTCAGAAGAATCATCCAGAATCTCAGATTATGGGGCAGAAAGAAGCAGGTGTACAAACAAGAAGAACAGTTGCAGAAGCTTCAAGCTATTTGGCATTACTCTCCTCTACTGAACCACAAAATGTGAAAGAGGCATGCAAAGATGAATGTTGGGTGAAAGCAATGGATGAAGAACTTGAGCAGATCGAAAAGAACAACACTTGGGAGCTGGTTCCTAGACCAAAGGATAAGAATGTTATCGGAACAAAATGGGTCTTCAAAAACAAATTGAATGAAAATGGAGAAGTAATTAGAAACAAGGCCAGACTTGTTTGTAAAGGGTATGCGCAGCAAGAAGGAATAGACTTTGAAGAAACCTTTGCTCCTGTTGCAAGACTTGAGGCCATCCGAATGTTCCTTGCTCTCTCAAGTTTTCAAAACTTCAAAGTATTTCAAATGGACGTGAAATCAGCCTTTCTGAATGGAGAGTTGGAAGAAGAAGTGTACATTGAACAGCCAGATGGGTTCATTCTTGGAAATGATCCAAATCTTGTATGCAGATTAAAAAAGGATCTCTATGGTCTCAAACAAGCTCCAAGGGCTTGGTACTACCGTTTGGACAAATATCTTCATCAACAAGGTTTTTCAAAAGGATCAGCAGATAGCAATCTTTATATAAAAGTTGAAAATGACAAATTGCTAATACTTGTTGTGTATGTAGATGCCATTATTTTTGGGAGCAATGAAGAAGCGATGAGTCAAAGCTTTGCCTCGGTCATGCAGAAAGAATTTGAAATGTCTTTGCTAGGAGAACTGACATATTTCCTTGGTTTGCAAATCCAACAAAAAGAAGGAGGAATCTTTTTATCTCAAACCAAGTATCTCAAACAGATTTTGAAGAAATATGGTATGGAAGATGCAAAACCAGTATGTACACCCATGGTCACAGGATGTAGCCTCAGTGCAAATGATGAATCTGCAGCAGTACATCAACCAACCTACAGATCTATGATTGGAAGTCTACTTTATTTGACAGGTACCCGACCGGACATCATGCATGCAGTTGGAATAGTTGGAAGATTTCAGGCAAATCCGAAGGAGACTCATCTTCAGGCAGTGAAGAGAATTTTCAAATATCTTCAAGGGACTCAAAATTATGGCTTATGGTATCCTAGAGATACAGATCTTACACTTCATGCTTATACAGATGCAGATTGGGCCGGAAGCGTGGATGACAGGAAAAGCACAAGTGGTGGTGCGTTCTTTATGGGTTCCAGACTGGTATCTTGGTTCAACAAGAAACAGAGTTCGATTGCCTTGTCTACAGCTGAAGCGGAATATGTTGCTGCTGCATCTTGTTACACTCAACTCCTTTGGATGATTCAGACTTTGCAGGATTTTCAAATCACTTGTACACCACCTATCCCCATCTTATGTGATAACACAAGTGCAATCAGCATCTCAAAGAATCTGGTTATGCATTCAAAAACCAAGCACATACCAATCAAGTACCATTTTCTCCGGGAACAAGTACTTGAACAGAAGGTCAAGTTGGAGTATGTTCCTTCTAAGGAACAAGTTGCTGACATTCTCACCAAACCATTGCCCAGGGACACTTTTGAATACCTCAGGCAAAAGCTGGGGGTTGTTGATGCATCATCTTATTGTTAAACCTTTCTGATTGATGGTACAAGTTCAGGGGGAGCATATAATGCATTGTTGGCATTATGGAGGATGGTCAGAAGGAGATCTTGGAAATAGCTGCAATATGTCTCTATCTCTTTCATGGTGGATTATGGTTCTTTGCTGCAGATCTGGTTCATTTTCAGGGGGAGCATGATCTTAGGGGGAGCATACCCCTTTTCCCTTGATGTCAAAGGGGGAGAATGAAGCTGACGTTTGTGAGGTTGCCATCAAGTCCAAAGGGGGAGATTGTTGGCATTATGTTTACAGATGTTGTACTTGATGGCAACTCCCATGATAAGGCTCTCCATTTATTGAAAAATTAAGAAGGACGCAGGAAATCAGTTCAGAAGGTGCGTACCCGCAGGTACACCATGCAGGGACCGCGTCCAAAGACGTAGGCCAGCCGTTCAGGAGGTGCGTCCACCCAGTGCACACATTTCAAGGCAGAGAAAAGCACACATGGGGTTTCTTATGTTTTACTCTTGGTATTTAGCCGACGGTATTGGGTTATTATGGTGTCGGCTCGTGGTATTGTTCCATGATTTTAGGAGGAGCTTGCCTATATAAAGCAAAGGAGATCATTTGGTTTGAGCATGGTTTTTGGTTGAATATCTTATGAGGGCTAGATCCGGTCTAGATCTAAACAAGGCGAATCTACTGATGGACCGAGATCTCTTCGGCGCATGTTCAGATCTGTAGATCTGACTGTCTGGGTTACTTCTGAAGTCTTGAAATCATCTATGCCCGGAGGGACGCAGGTGCAGTAAGGGTTCAGGTGCACAAGGATGCAGGCGCAGAAGGGTTCAGGTGCGTCGGGACGCAGGCGCAGAAGGGTTCAGGTGCGCTGGGACGCAGGCGCAGAAGGGTTCAGGTGCGTCGGGACGCAGGCGTAGAAGGGTTCAGGTGCATCGGGACGCAGGCAGTTTAATAGACTCAGAGCGAGGGACGCAGGCTATCAGTTGAGCAGGGTGCGTCCGGGACGCAGGCTAGCAGTTGAGCAGGGTGAGTCCAGGAAGCAGGCTAGCAGTTGAGCAGGGTGAGTCCGGGAAGCAGCCTAGCAGTTGAGCAGGGTGAGTCCGGGAAGCAGGCTAGCAGTTGAGCAGGGTGAGTCCGGGAAGCAGGCTAGCAATGGAGCAGGGTGCTTCCTTCTCTTAAAATCTTTGTTTATCATTGTTGTGTTCTGGGTTTGGTCCTATTACTGTTGATCTGGTTACTACAGTTGATTGGGTGATTCTCTCATACTTGATGATCAATTGATGCTTATGGATCCAGTTTGAAAATTTATGAAAAGTGGTCCTTGTAAGAAAAGAAGTAGGGGGTTGTAGCTCCCTTCCAGGAGAGACTGGAAAACGAGAGAGAGTTGTAGCTCTCTGCAGGTTGCAGCCTGCGTACTGGTAAAGGACTGCACCAGTACAAAACCATTGTAAAAGGAGTTTCTAATTTGAAAGAAGATGGAGACATATTGCAGCAGGTGGTTTTCACCCACATTGGGTTTCCACCTTACATCTTGTGTTCTTTGGTGTGACTATCTGTTTTGTTTTGTTCATGCTCATTATTTTATGGTACTGACATGCAAAGATAATTCAAAGAACAAATAAAGAAGATTTATTAAAAGTATTATATAATACTGATTCACCCCCCCTCTCAGTATTATTTCCAACAATTGGTATCAGAGCAGGTGCTTCAGAGAAGCTTGATCGCTTGAAGGTAGATCGTTCATCATGAGCAACTACGAGAGAGAAGCATCAATCAGGCCACCGGTTTTTGATGGAACAAACTTCAATTATTGGAAGGTAAGAGTTACTGCATATCTTCAATCTCTTGGTACAGAAGTTTGGGACATTGTAGAAACAGGCTATGCTTTTCCTTCAGCTACTCCTACAGATCCAGCTGAGAAAAAGAAGTATGAAACAAATGCAAAAGCAGTCAGTACTCTATTAGGATGTATATCCCAAACGGAATTCATGAAGGTAATGCACTACAAATCCGCAAAAGAAATATGGGACAAAATTGTCACAAGCTATGAAGGAGATGAACAGGTAAAGCGTGCTAAACTTCAAACTCTCAGGATTCAGTATGAGACTCTCAAGATGTATAATGATGAAAGTGTGGCTAACTATTTTCTTCGGGTAGATGAGATTGTTAATTGTATGAAAAATTTGGGTGAAGAAATAAGAGAGGCTATAGTGGTTGAAAAGGTTCTAAGATCTTTGTCTCCCAAGTTTGAATCTAAAGTATCTGCTATAGAAGAAAAGGAAAATCTACGAATTCTTACTATGTCTCAGCTACATGGAATTCTCACTGCTTATGAAATGAGAAAGGGAGGTCCTTCAGACAGAAGAGAAGCTGCTTTCAAAGCATCAGGCAAAGGAGATTATTATGAAGCAAGCCACGTTCCAAAAGAAGAGGAAGAAGAATCAAATTTTGTCAGAAATCTTCAAAGGGGTTCTGGAAGGTTCAGAGGTAAGTTACCATTTAAATGATTTGCCTGTGGAAGAGTAGGTCATTATGCTGCAAAATGTCCTTATAAAGATAAAGGAAAAGAACCTGCTAGATGGAACAAGAAACAGAATGCAAATAAGAAAAGCTACTACACTCATGAAGATAGTGATGGTCTATCAAACAGTGATGAAGATGAACAAGGTAATGAATATAAGTTGTTAATGGCATTTGAAGATGATAATTATATGGATGCTGTAGATGTGGATAACCTTTATGATGAAATTACTAGACTCAAGAGATGTATAGAAGAAAAGAACATGATCATTGATACTCTACAATTTCAAATTGATGAAAAGGAAAAACATCTTGAAAAATTAGAAGGTGAAATTGTTGGTCTTAGAAAAGAGATTGAGAAAACAAAAGCTATTAATCTCAAGTTTGTCAAAGGATCTGAAACTTTGGATGAGTTTATCAATGTGCAGCGGTCTCCTCTAAACAAGACAGGTCTGGGCTATAATGGAGAAACGTCTCAAGCATCCACCTCAAAAAGTTATCTTGATGCAGCAAGAAGAAATGAGCAAAAGAACAATGAAGACCAACAGGTAAAGCAGGAATGAATTACAAACAGAAACTATCAAGGGCAGTCCATCTTAAGGGTGAACAAAAGCTACAACCAGCCACAGGTAAAATCTTCTCAAATTGGTTCAAGAATAGATGAAAATAGAAACTACAATCAGTTGGCTGGTAGATTCAATAACCGCAGAAGTTTCTTCAATGGACAATGTTTTTCTTGCCATAACTTTGGTCACAAAGCAGCTCAATGTGTTGCATATAAAACGATCATGACTAGAGAAGCTCAAAAGCAAAGAAGTATGACAGGGATTACAAAGAGGACCTATAACAACTTTTCGGTTCTTGAAAATGAAGTTGAATGTTCTATTTGCAATAACTTTGGTCATGAAGACTCTGAATGCAGGAGCAGGTTTCAGTAGAAAAAGGAACAAGCCTCAAGCACCAAAACATGGAGAATAAAGGAACCTCAAACAGAAAGATGTGGGATAGCATTTTATGCAGAGGGACAGGAAAATCTATGGTACATTGACAGTGGATGTTCGAAGCATATGACAGGTGATAAATAAAAACTCGAGTCTTATTCTGCTCTAGAAAAGGGAAAGAAAGTCTCTTTTGGAAATGATACTCCTGCAACTATAAAAGGAAAGGGCATTGCTCAGTTAAAAGAAAAGGTCAAGGCTGGAAATGTTTTGTATGTTGATGGATTGAAGCATAATCTTCTAAGTGTCAGCCAGATGTGTGATCAAAGAACCGAGGTTATATTCAGATCAAATGGATGTCTTGTTCGTGATCTTGATACAGGTAAAACAGTTATCAAAGGTAAAAGAACTCCAAATAATCTGTACATATTTGAAGAAGGACAACAACAATGCTATCTGAGCAAGGATGATGAGCACTGGTTATGGCATCGGAGGTTGGGACATCTAAGATTTTCACAAATAAGGAAAGCATGCAAATATCAGGCAGTTCGTGATCTTCCAGATATCAAAATTCCTGACAACACCATATGCAAATCATGTCAGTTTGGAAAACAAACCAGAACTAACTTTCCAGAGAAAGAAGGATCAGCTAGCATGCCTCTTGAGCTAGTACATACAGATACATGCGGTCCTTTCAGGAAAAGAACACCTCGAGGAGAAGAATACTTGATATTATTCATTGACGATTTCTCCAGGTTTGTCTGGTTAGGACTTATGAAGCACAAAGATGAAGCATTCGAAAAATTCAAATCCTTCAAAGCCTTGGTTGAAAATCAATCAGGTCACAAAATTAAGTGCCTTAGATCTGATAGAGGTGGGGAATTTACTTCAAATGATTTTTTCGATTTTTGTGAAGAACATGGGATAAGAAGAGAATTCTCTACAGCAAGAACTCCTCAGCAAAATGGAGTTGTGGAAAGGATGAACAGAACAATCCAACAAATGGCTCGTGCTATGCTTGATGAGTCAGGAACTCCCGCAACCTTCTGGGGTGAAGTTGCACATGCTGCGGTTGTTATTCTCAACAAAACAAATGTCCGGGTGAACAGCACTCAAACTCCTCATGAGCTCTGGAGTGGTAGGACTCCTTCGATAAAGCACTTCAAAATCTTTGGGAGCAAATGCTATATCAAGAATACAGATGAGCAGCTTGGCAAACTTGAAACTAGAGCAGATGAAGGCATTCTTCTTGGTTACTCTCCATATAGCAAAGCATACAATTGCTACAATAAAAGACTTGGCAGAATTGTTGACAGCATTGATGTAGTGGTTGATGAAAAGGGATACATTCCTAGGCAAGTACATCATGAAGACATCGAAGAAGATGAAGGCTACCCCCAACGACAGAATGATGAAGAAGAAGAACCTCAAGAAGAATCTCAAGAAGAAGAACCAGAGGAGCAAACAAGAATAGAAGAAAAGACTCCATCCAGATATGTTCAGAAGAATCATCCAGAATCTCAGATTATGGGGCAGAAAGAAGCAGGTGTACAAACAAGAAGAACAGTTGCAGAAGCTTCAAGCTATTTGGCATTACTCTCCTCTACTGAACCACAAAATGTGAAAGAGGCATGCAAAGATGAATGTTGGGTGAAAGCAATGGATGAAGAACTTGAGCAGATCGAAAAGAACAACACTTGGGAGCTGGTTCCTAGACCAAAGGATAAGAATGTTATCGGAACAAAATGGGTCTTCAAAAACAAATTGAATGAAAATGGAGAAGTAATTAGAAACAAGGCCAGACTTGTTTGTAAAGGGTATGCGCAGCAAGAAGGAATAGACTTTGAAGAAACCTTTGCTCCTGTTGCAAGACTTGAGGCCATCCGAATGTTCCTTGCTCTCTCAAGTTTTCAAAACTTCAAAGTATTTCAAATGGACGTGAAATCAGCCTTTCTGAATGGAGAGTTGGAAGAAGAAGTGTACATTGAACAGCCAGATGGGTTCATTCTTGGAAATGATCCAAATCTTGTATGCAGATTAAAAAGGCTCTCTATGGTCTCAAACAAGCTCCAAGGGCTTGGTACTACCGTTTGGACAAATATCTTCATCAACAAGGTTTTTCAAAAGGATCAGCAGATAGCAATCTTTATATAAAAGTTGAAAATGACAAATTGCTAATACTTGTTGTGTATGTAGATGACATTATTTTTGGGAGCAATGAAGAAGCGATGAGTCAAAGCTTTGCCTCGGTCATGCAGAAAGAATTTGAAATGTCTTTGCTAGGAGAACTGACATATTTCCTTGGTTTGCAAATCCAACAAAAAGGAGGAATCTTTTTATCTCAAACCAAGTATCTCAAACAGATTTTGAAGAAATATGGTATGGAAGATGCAAAACCAGTATGTACACCCATGGTCACAGGATGTAGCCTCAGTGCAAATGATGAATCTTCAGCAGTACATCAACCAACCTATAGATCTATGATTGGAAGTCTACTTTATTTGACAGGTACCCGACCGGACATCATGCATGCAGTTGGAATAGTTGGAAGATTTCAGGCAAATCCGAAGGAGACTCATCTTCAGGAAGTGAAGAGAATTTTAAAATATCTTCAAGGGACTCAAAATTATGGCTTATGGTATCCTAGAGATACAGATCTTACACTTCATGCTTATACAGATGCAGATTGGGCCGGAAGCGTGGATGACAGGAAAAGCACAAGTGGTGGTGCGTTCTTTATGGGTTCCAGACTGGTATCTTGGTTTAGCAAGAAACAGAGTTCGATTGCCTTGTCTACAGCTGAAGCGGAATATGTTGCTGCTGCATCTTGTTGCACTCAACTCCTTTGGATGATGCAGACTTTGCAGGATTTTCAAATCGCTTGTACACCACCTATCCCCATCTTATGTGATAACAGAAGTGCAATCAGCATCTCAAAGAATCCAGTTATGCATTCAAAAACCAAGCACATACCAATCAAGTACCATTTTCTCCGGGAACAAGTACTTGAACAGAAGGTCAAGTTGGAGTATGTTCCTTCTAAGGAACAAGTTGCTGACATTCTCACCAAACCATTGCCTAGGGACACTTTTGAATACCTCAGGCAAAAGCTGGGGGTTGTTGATGCATCATCTTATTGTTAAACCTTTCTGATTGATGGTACAGGTTCAGGGGGAGCATATAATGCATTGTTGGCATTATGGAGGATGGTTAGAAGGAGATCTTGGAAATAGCTGCAATATGTCTCTATCTCTTTCATGGTGGATTATGGTTCTTTGCTGCAGATCTGGTTCATTTTCAGGGGGAGCATGATCTTAGGGGGAGCATACCCCTTTGCCCTTGATGTCAAAGGGGGAGAATAAAGCTGAAGTTTGTGAGGTTGCCATCAAGTCCAAAGGGGGAGATTGTTGGCATTATGTTTACAGATGTTGTACTTGATGGAAACTCCCATGATAAGGCTCTCCATTTATTGAAAAATTAAGAAGGACGCAGGAAATCAGTTCAGAAGGTGCGTACCCACAGGTACACCATGCAGGGACCGCGTCCAAAGACGCAGGCCAGCCGTTCAGGAGGTGCGTCCACCCAGTGCACACATTTCAAGGCAGAGAAAAGCACACATGGGGTTTCTTATGTTTTACTCTTGGTATTTAGCCGACGGTATTGGGTTATTATGGTGTCGGCTCGTGGTATTGTTCCATGATTTTAGGAGGAGCTTGCCTATATGAAGCAAAGGAGATCATTTGGTTTGAGCATGGTTTTTGGTTGAATATCTTATGAGGGCTAGATCCGGTCTAGATCTAAACAAGACGAATCTACTGATGGACCGAGATCTCTTCGGCGCATGTTCAAATCTGTAGATCTGACTGTCTGGGTTACTTCTGAAGTCTTGAAATCATCTATGCCCGGAGGGACGCAGGTGCAGTAAGGGTTCAGGTGCACAAGGATGCAGGCGCAGAAGGGTTCAGGTGCGTCGGGACGCAGGCGCAGAAGGGTTCAGGTGCGCTGGGACGCAGGCGCAGAAGGGTTCAGGTGCGTCGGGACGCAGGCAGTTCAATAGACTCAGAGCGAGGGACGCAGGCTAGCAGTTGAGCAGGGTGCGTCCGGGACGCAGGCTAGCAGTTGAGCAGGGTGAGTCCGGGAAGCAGGCTAGCAGTTGAGCAGGGTGAGTCCGGGAAGCAGGCTAGCAGTTGAGCAGGGTGAGTCCAGGAAGCAGGCTAGCAATGGAGCAGGGTGCTTCCTTCTCTTAAAATCTTTGTTTGTCATTGTTGTTTTCTGGGTTTGGTCCTATTACTGTTGATCTGGTTACTAGAGTTGATTGGGTGATTCTCTCATACTTGATGATCAATTGATGCTTATGGATCCAGTTTGAAAATTTATGAAAAGTGGTCCTTGTAAGAAAAGAAGTAGGGGGTTGTAGCTCCCTTCCAGGAGAGACTGGAAAACGAGAGAGAGTTGTAGCTCTCTGCAGGTTGCAGCCTGCGTACTAGTAAAGGACTGCACCAGTACAAAACCATTGTAAAAGGAGTTTCTAATTTGAAAGAAAATAGAGACATATTGCAGCAGGTGGTTTTCACCCACATTGGGTTTCCACCTTACATCTTGTGTTCTTTGGTGTGACTATCTGTTTTCTTTTGTTCATGCTCATTATTTTATGGTACTGACATGCAAAGATAATTCAAAGAACAAATAAAGAAGATTTATTAAAAGTATTATATAATACTGATTCACCCCCCCTCTCAGTATTATTTCCAACAATAGTTTGGATGACTTGAAGGCTCAAACATAACTAGAAGCTAACTATATACTATGACATTTAACATGTGAAATTTTATTGATGACAGAAACAAACATGTTATATCTAGAGAGCCCAGTTGGTGTGGGATTTTGTTATTCCAACACTAGTTCAAACTACCAGTATTATAATGATGCAATGACTGCTATGTTATTTGTTATCCATATTTATTTCCTTTTGATTGCTGCAATGAAATATGTTCTTAGATTGATGATCATGGCGACTGTAGTTTTTGGGCAATATTGAATAAGATTATAACTGAACAGCAAGTGTCAAATAATGCAGCTGAAGACAACCTGTCTTTCCTTTTGAATTGGTTTGAGAAATTTCCGGAATACAGAGGTGTAGATTTTTACATAACAGGGGAGAGTTATGGAGGTATGACCTAGCGTTATCTTTTAACATATATGTAGATTATGCTCACTTGTTCTTTTAAGCTCTTTAAAACTGTTCATGTTGGTTGTTGTGTATCTTGTTTAACACTAACTATGTTGGTTGATGTAATCTTGCAGGACACTATGTGCCTCAATTAGCAACTCTTGTGATGGAGCACAACAAAAAGCCCAACATCAAGCCCATTAACCTCAGAGGAATTGTTGTATGTCTATCTTCTTTCACAATCATTTTAGGATTCTTCCAATGATGTAGATTTTGTTTACATAAAGCTCATGTGATTATGGCATTCATTAACTACAAAGGGAGGGTCAACCGGGACAACCTTCATAATGAATGTAGCTAATGAAAAGGTTAAGGGCTTTCATTTCTAATCGCGCTATTGGGCAATCTCTATTAAACATGGGTTTTTCTTTCTATTTTAAGCTTTCTAAGCTCAAGATACAGCTTGAAATATAACTCCATTCCATGTTAGTCTTGTGAGGCTTGTACCAAGGGTAAAATCACCAAGGAGATTTGAGTAATATTATGTTGTTGAGAGAATGTGCATTTCATCGTGAAAAAATGAGTTCTTTCTCATGGGGGGCTTTTGTTTTTATTGTTGTAATCAAATCTAATCTATTTGTTTATCTATTAGTGTTCAATCCTTTGTATTGACATTTGCTTTGCCCCTTAAATTGCTTGCAGATGGGAAATATTTTATTAGACATAGATATCATCATAATCAACGATGAATTCTTGTGGTCACATGGTCTCATCTCAGATGAAACTTGCCAGCTGACACAGTCTATGTGCAACAATTCCAAAAGGTGTTGACTGGTTATAAACAATACTGATTGTCTAGAGTGTTACTCAGCCAGGTCAGTGCAATGCCTTATGTCAACTGGTTGTAACCAATATTGGATGACCCTCTATTCATATAAAATTATAAATTGGTTTATATCAACATAATAATTGATTAGTTCTGAGATGAATATGAGGTTGGGTCCATCACTGTGATGCCCAATCACTCAATCAATCTATTAGTTCTTAGATAAATATGAGGTTTGGTCAATCATTGTAATGCCCAATCACTCATCAAACTATCAGTTCTAAGATGAATATGAGGTTGGGTCCATCATTGTAATGCCCAATCACTCATCAATCTATTGATCCCTAGAAATTGAGTTCCACAAGCATAAAGAGGCAGTTAAAAGTTTAGATTCACTGTAGTACATTTTTTCATGGAAGTTACTGTTTACTGTCAATGTATCCAACTTCCCTGCCTCATGTGTATTCCCATCATATGAGGCAGGTTTCCAGAAGGGAAGTTCGAGTCTCTCGGATACATTGACATAGTAGGGTGATTACAGTGGAGCGAACCCGGTATATATATATATATATATATATATATATATATATATATATATATATATATATATATATATATATATATATATATAAGGCACGTGACAAATGCATTCAAAGGTCCAATCGTATTATCTTGGCCAAGCTGAAGTCATGGTGGTTTTTCATTGGATTTCTTATCTAACTTGCAAGAGGTTAATACGCCCAGGATGCACACCCTCTTTGACAGGCTCTAACATCTAACTTGATAGATGAAATTTACAAGGAATTAGAGTGACAGATGACAACATTTTTTATTTGGAGGGGTAGAATATGGGGATCATGATGCAAGGGGATGAGATAAAATCATGCAAATGTAACTACTATTTTTTATTATGTAAGTTTTTCCTTGTTGAAAAAAGTTTAAGACATTGCCGAAATTTGAATTGAATATGGATATGGAGTACAATGCAGGGCCTGGATGCTCATCACTTGGGTATGGAGCATTCATGGAGCATGGTGCTTTTAAATCCGGGGGACACAATGGCGAACTTTTGTGGAGAAATAAGTACTCTTGGAATATAGGTAACAACTCTGTTTTTTCTTGGATTGATTAGCAATAGTTTGGATGACTTGAAGGCTCAAACATAACTAGAAGCTAACTATATACCATGACATTTACCATGTGCAATTTTATTGATGACAGAAACAAACATGCTATATCTAGAGAGCCCAGTTGGTGTGGGGTTTTCTTATTCCAACACTAGTTCAGACTACCCAGTTGGTGTATGAAGTATTTTTACTTCATACAAGGCTAGTTTTGTCTAACGGTTATCAGGTCATAATCACCAAATTTCAAATGGAAATCAAGGACTGAACACCCATTAAGCCATCATGTCCACACAGAATGTAAGTCTCATCCCTAAAGGCGATCTAGCAGGGATAAATTTGCCAGCTAGAAGTCCTGAGAGAGACTTCTGTGGAGAACATAATGTGAAATACTTGCAATTGACTATGTTGTAACATACTTCAACAAATCAATTTATTTTCTTTTGTTTCTACATCAATCTGATTTCTCTACCTTAACACAGTACATTGCATCGTTCGCAAGGACTTTACTCTTATGCAATGAAAATCATGTGATACACTGGGATATCAAGCCAGAGAATTTGTTGTTTGGTTTTAAGGTAATTCCTATGGTTTACATTATATTGTTGTATTGCACTTTGAAACAATTCACTCAACTTTTATCGTCAAATAACTTTGCATCTGCTTTCGCCAGATGAACACCATAATGTCTAGAGTCTAGACATTCTCCAAAAAGGATAAGTTGCATGCTAAATGTGGTGGTAATATTCTGGTCTTATACTGGGATTTAAATACTACTAATTTTTGAGGTTATGGAATGCAGGGTGAACTGAAAATTGTAGACTTTGGATGGTCTATACATACCTTTGGTAGAAGGTGTACCATGTGTGGAACCTTGGATTATTTTCCCCCAGAAATGGGTATTTATGAATTCCCATTACATAGTTAATAAGTCTCCTTAGGTTTAAAGCCATTGAGTTACGGAAATGTTAAACTGTCTGTGGAATATTGTAGTTGAAAAGAAAAAACATGACACTATAGTTGACATTTGGAGCTTGGGGATACTCTGTTATGAGTTTCTCTATGGAATTACACCATTTGAAGAAAAGAAGCAGTCTGATACTTGAAGTTAGGTTTACGTGCCTGGTTTTGTAGTTCTGATTGCGAGACTGTGTCCGAGCTCGATGGCAAATGGGGAGTGGTTTTGCCTCGTTTTCCTGATCAATCGCCTGGTTTGATGGTTTTTTATGGCAAATGGGGAGTGATTTAGCCTAGTGTGAGAGTTGCGCTCTGCTTATTTAAGAGTTCCGAAGGCGATCAGTGTCTGAGCATGTGCAAATGGGGGGAGAGCACGTGGTTTTGGCCATAGTTTGAAATCCAAACACAAACTCCAGACAACCCACGGTGCGATATGACCAAGAATCATCTAGACGGGAGGGTCTGTCAGACGATACTAGGGTAGTTAATGTCGAAGGGTGGAAGGGTGGTGGAGGAATGTGGGGTTGCCGAATGATGGTGGAGGGTGGTGGAAGGAATAGCCGATTGTCGAAGCCAGAAGTTTTATATATGGTATCTAGGTTTAGGGTGTAGCAACCACATGCCATGGAACATAGAAATGTTTTCCAATATAGATGAAAGTGTGAAATCTGAAGTGACATTAGGGAATGATAGCAAAGTCTCTGTCGTGGGAAAAGGAAGAGTTAATATCCTAACAAAGAAGGGGGAGAAGAAGTACATCTCAGATGTTTTCAAAAATGATGTGTGCACAATTTTGGATAGACCTACAAACAGACATTTGATTGCAAAGGTTCATATGAAAAACAATAGAATGTTTCCCCTAAAGATAAGATCGGATTTGAATGAAGAAGGTGCACAAGCACAACTATCAATGAACTCACAAGAGGATGGAAGAAAAGAGGCAGTTGTCACACAAGTGAACTATCAAGTAGAGGTCAAACATGAAAATTTGTTATGGCATTTGAGATTTGGACATCTCAACTTTAGAGGTTTGAATTTGCTGCATAGGAAAGGCATGGTGAAGGGATTACCAATCATAGAAAAACCGAACATCTTATGTGAAGGATGCATCTTGGGAAAGCAACATAGAGAGACATTTCCAGTAGGAAAGTCAGTAAGGGAAAAGACACCTTTGGAGATTGTCCACTCATATTTATGTGGACCAATGCAGACACCATCAATTAGTGGCAGCCACTATGTATTGACCTTTATAAATGACTACACAAGGAAGACATGGGTCTATCTCCTAAAACAGAAAAGTGAAGTGTTTGAGTGTTTTTGCCAGTACAAGGCTCTTGTTGAGAAGAAAAGTGGACACTACATCAAATTCCTCAGGACTGACAGAGGTGGCGAATACATTTCAAATGATTTCCTACGTTTTTGTAGGGAGCATGGAATTCACAAGCAATTTACAACAAGGTATACACCTCAGCAAAATGGTGTAGCAGAAAGGAAGAATATGACTATTATGGAGATGGCAAGGAGTATGTTGAAGGCAAAGCATTTTCCAAATGACTATTGGGCTAAAGTTGTCGCTTGTGCAACATATATCTTGAATAGATGTCCAACCAAAAGCATCTAGAACATAGTTCCTGAAGAGGCATGGAGTGGAAGAAAGCATAGTGTCACTCACATGAGAGTTTTTGGATGTGTGGCTTATGCATATATCCCGGATGAGTTGAGGAAGAAGTTGGACAACAAGGAGGAGAAATGTATATTTGTTGGATACAATGATGAATCCAAAGCATACAAACTCTACAATCCATTAACTAAGTAGGTCATAATCAGCATAGATGTGCAGTTCATAAAAGAGGGAGCATGGGATGGAAGTTTAGAGAAGATAATCAATGTGAAAGCATGTATACCACATGAGGACAAAGAGCAATTAACAACAAAAAGTAATTCCTCAACAGTGACTCCCTATACTCCTATTCAAGTGCAATAAAGCAAGCAACAAGGAACGCCATCAACAAATATTAGGACAACGTCACGCAGTTAAACAAGTGCTTCTCCAAGCACGCCGCAAAGCGCAACACCAAGTGACATGTCAAGCTAATCTTCAACAAGCACAAGAAGACCAAAATTCAAAAATTTAAATGAGATCTATGAGCAAGATGAAGTTGATAGCAGCATTGGTCTAAATTCCTTATTTGCATTATTTTGTCATGTAGATGACCCAATCCATTTTGAAGATGCAGTGAAAGAATAAAAATGGGTTGCAGCAATGGAGGAAGAAACAAAAGTAATAGAAGAGAATGACACATGGGAGTTAGTGGACTTGCTGCGAGGAAAAGAATTCATTGGAGTGAAGTGGGTCTATAAGACCAAGAGCAATGTCGATGGGAAGATTGAAAGGCACAAAGCAAGGCTAGTTGTCAAAGGATACAAGCAGCAGCATGGAAGAGATTATGAGGAGACATTCACACCAGTCGCGAGGATGGAGACAGTGCATACAATTGTGGTGATTGCCACGCAACATAAATGGAAAGTGTATCAAATGGATGTAAAGTCAACGTTCTTGAATGGAGTGCTGAAAGAGGAAGTGTATGTTGTGCAACCGCCTGGTTATGAGGTAGAAGGCCAAGAAGACAAAGTGTATCAGTTGAGGAAAGCTCTTTATGGGCTGAAGCAAGCACCGCATGCATGGTATAGCAGGATAGATGCCTACTTGTTGGACAATGGTTTCGACAAATGTGACAGTGAGCCTACTCTCTACATCAAAGAGAATGATGGTAAGATTCTCATTGTTGTCTTATATGTAGATGATTTAATTTTTACAGGCAGTGATGATTTTCTCATCGCTGATTTCAAACAAGTCATGAAGAATGAATTTGAAATCACTGACTTGGGGTTGCTAAGATATTTTTTGGGCATAGAAGTGAAGCAAACAAAAAATGGCATTTTTATTTCTCAAGCAAAGTATGTGGCAGACATTTTGGAGAGGTTTAATATGCAGAACAGCAAGCCCGCACCAACTCCAACTGTCATGGGGTTGAAGTTGAGCAAAGAAGATTGCAGCAGCAATGTCAATCCGACATTATACAAAAGTATGATAGGCAGCTTGATGTATTTGACTGCCACTAGGCCGGATATAATGTATGCGGTGAGTTTGGTGTCGAGGTTCATGGAGACATGCAAGGAGACACATTGGCAAGCAAGGAAAAGGATTCTAAGGTATGTCAATGGGACAAAACAGTATCGTGTTTTGTACACCACAACAAATGATTTTAGATTGGTTGGTTACATTGATAGTGATTGGGGAGGAAGTGTTGATGACAGAAAAATCACGTCAAGATATATTTTTCATTTGGGTTTCGGAGCCATTTCATGGGCCTCCAAGAAGAAGCCAATAGTTTCATTGTCAACAACAGAAGCTGAATATGTCCTTGCAACAGCAGCAACGTGTCAGGCAGTTTCGATGAGACGAATGTTGAGGGATCTTCGCCACGACCAAGAGGGAATGACAATTATTTTATGCGACAACACATCTGCAATTGCATTGTCAAAGAATTCAGTTTTTCACAAGAGAACCATCTTGCATATTGATGCTAAATATCATTTTATCAGAGAAATTGATTAACAATGATGAAATTGTGTTGTAGCACTGTAGGTCACAGGAACAATTTGCTAATATTTTCACAAAGCCATTGGCACATGAAAATTTTGTTTATCTCAGAGATTGTTTGGGAATTGTCAATGGTGGCAGTTGTTATTAAGGGGGAGTGTTAGAAATAATAATCCCAACCACTGCCCTAAACACACTGACAAACACCATGCTTACCCAGTCAACCACTCCACGGTTGCGATTTTGTTTGCAGGAAGAAGGACTAAAGTCAGAACAAAAGGATTGAAGTCAGAGCAAAAGTACAACAATGACCATTCCGCAGCAGAGGAGTTCAAGAATTTAATAAATCTTGGTAAAGAGATATGGGCAAACATTTACTTTCACTGTTGGCCACACTCCACAACACCTGCAAGTTCAAAAAATCATTTACTATGTAAAATCGCCCATGTTGCCTTTAAATATTTTCTCTGTCATGTAATTAATGTCAAATTGATTTGTTAAGATAAATATGCAAGTGAAAGTCATTTGTAATGTTGGGCATTTTGGGCAAGTTAGAGAGGGAGACTCTGTGAGGTAGTGAGGAGAAAATCGTGGATGAAATATTGGTGAGCGTGTGAAAACTAGTTTTACGGAGTTTTACAAAGGTTTACTCCGCAACCTAGTGAAGTGTAAATCACAATAAGTCTTTTGTGTTTTACATGGAGCAACAACTTCCAATAGTAGATTTACGAAAACCTCTTTTGTTTTACTCTGTTTTGATGTGACGTAACATTTATGTTTTAATTAAGTCCCTGTGTGGTTGGGGCATTCCGCAACTTCTTTGCATACTTTGTGACAATCGATTTGAGAGTGAAGACTTCTCTCCTCTACCTCCCTGTAAAATTTATTTTTTCAATCAATTCTCAATATTTTCACACTCTTGTTTTTCCGGGCAATCGCAACGACAGGAGAGTGCTAACTAAACCTTTTGAGAGATGATCTTTCAAATGCTTTTACCTGCTATGACTGCACACATCAAGAGTACAACCAACAGTATGAGGGCTATGAAGAGGGTCGCGTAGGGAACTGCGAACCATATCCTCTTGGCCAGATGGTTTTCCAATTCCAAATCCAAATCCAAATCAGTACTCTTGAACTTCAACTTCAGAAGGATGTAAATCTCATTACTCATATGCCATATTACAACTAATACCAACGCTCCAATATTTCCCCCACACAGTTCCCAAACCCGAAAGGACCACCCGAGGAAGTAGATAACTAATGAAAAAACATATAACTCTTTTGCTCTCACTGAACAGTGGATCGTCAAACAAAATATATACCTGGTCATTTTTTAAGTCATTGTCATCTGAATTTACATTTATATTGAAATTGTCAATAAAACAGAGCAACTGGATAAAGAGAGAGCTAATAACCAGAGATTCACCTGGGATCCAATAGGCTTTCCTCTTGAAAGCCTTGTACAAATCCAAAGAGAGCAACATAGTAAATATGAGTGCGCAAATGCAGGATACGATAAGATTTATGGAGAAATATAGATTTTCTCATAATAAATAGTCGATGATGATGATGATGATGGTTAACGTCCACTAAGACCAAAAATTGGTCTATCGGACCTAAAGAAACAAATTATTTATTTTGAATTAAGATTTTATTCCTATGCTCAAAAAAGCTTGGAGAGAAGCCTCCCGAGCTCACTATAATTTTGACATTGTAAAAGGTTAGGAAGGTCAGTATTGTAACAAAGATTGTGAAACTGAGATCTAATGTGGTTGTACGCGGGGCACTCTAAGAGGAAGTGGTTTTCATCCTCGATGTTCCTATTCTCACATATATGGCAGATCCTTTCCATCCATGGCGTTTTAGGAACTGCCCAACGACCCGTTTCACTGTGGAGCTCATGAGAATTCGTTCTAATCATTGCTATATTAATTTTCTTCTTTCAGCTAGTTAAAATAGAGAGATACTTTTGATCTTCTAGGGTGGGGTTGATGACCTTCTTATAATAACTTAATTTTCTTTTAGCCGCTAAATCTTTCTCACACCACATTTTTTCTTTGAACTTAGAAGTAACAATATATTTAATGTTATTTATGTTTTTCAATGCATCATTCTCGTTGATCTCCCAATAGTTTAACTAGGCCCTTGTGTCTTTATGCCACCCCCGATTGAGCCTTAGGTGGTTTTGGCTGGAATTTAAAGCTAGCTTAGGAAGTCTATGGTTGTCTATGTTATTGAGTTTGTGCTTGTACAACAGAAACCTAATCATAGCTAGGCTCTCAATAGGGGAAATACCTGCTTCTATAAGGAGAATAGGATAGGGTGTATTAGTATTAATTTTCAAGCTATAAGTTATAAAACACTTCTGGATTTGCTCAATCTTTCTCCATGATTCTCTGGAGATGCTGCAACCCCAAACCTCACAACCATATAAGATAACAGGAGTGACTAAAGTTTCAAAGAGGAACTTCTTTTTATCCCACATTACAAGGTTTGTTGTTTTACAATTATTTTCAAGACCAAAATAAGCTTTCCACCCCCCATTAATCCTTTTCTCAATGCTATGGTTCCAATTGAGCTTGTGATGAATATCAATTCCTAGGTACTTGTAAGAATACACTTCCTCCAAGTTATTATTGTCATACATAAAATTAGCGTAAGTGTCCTTCTTGGATTTGATAATCATAACTTTTGTTTTGTCAGTGTTAATAGTCATACCCATGGTAGAGCAGAAATCCTTAAGAAGCCTGAGTTATCTAAGACAATGAGTTATCTAAGACAATGAATTTGTAAATTATACTAATTTTATAGTTTAATTTAATTTTATAAATTTATAATTATAATTATAATTATTTATTTATTTATTTATGTATTATAATTTTAATTATCAATATTTATTTCTCATATTTATTTATTTTTTTAATTTTATTTTTTGATTAAGTTAAAATGTTTATTTTGATGTGACAATATGGCTATCATACTCCACGATAGAACATATTTCCCATTAATGAATAATTAAATTGATGAATGTAAAGTTTATCTACCAAAAAAAGTTTATTAATATCTTCATTTTAAAACTAAATTATTATACTTTTAATTTAAATAATATATCTTAAAAGTTCCTCTCAGGAACCCTATATATAATATATTACAACCCTATGGAAGCTCAACACTTCAGATTTTGGGAGGTCATTACTTCAGAACACACAGTTGCAGTGGTTACAACATCGTAGTGGATGTGTAGAAGCATCCGCAGTGTGAGATGTGGATCTATAGATCAGTTCTCAGTTGCAGTAGTTGCAGCAGCATGAGATCAATGGAAGCACAGAGCATTCCTATAAAAGGTCTATAGATTATAATAAATTTAATTTAAATAATATATCTTAAAAGTTCCTCTCAAGAACCCTATATATAATATATTACAACCCTATGGAAGCTCAACACTTCAGATTTTGGGAGGTCATTACTTCAGAACACACAGTTGTAGTGGTTACAGCATCGTAGTGGATGTGTAGAAGCATCCGCAGTGTGAGATGTGGATCTATAGATCAGTTCTCAGTTGCAGTAGTTGCAGCAGCATGAGATCAATGGCAGTGCAGAGCATTCGGATCTTTTTCTAGACCAAACAAAAGGTCTATGGTCTTCACCAACCTATAAAAGCCATTCAAAGATGTTACTTCCAATCAGACATCCCTTAGATGAAAATAAGCATAAGCAAGTTGCTAATGTAACTTAGCCTAAGTTTAAAGTTAGGAAAAACACATATGTGTTATGTTGGCTTATTGAGCAAAAGAAACATTAGAAAAAGTAAAGTAAATTACATTAATCATTATATTTGTAGCCCTTGATCTCAAGTGAGGCTAGATCTAATCTCGCTTGTCAATCACTTTGGAGATTAGGGTTAGGGATTTAACCAAATAATGACACTAACATCGGCCCTATTAGGGATGGTAGCTCCCTGGAGGTGTCAAGAACATCGTAGATGAATTGCCTAACCATGTGGGCCAATACGATAAAAAATTAACAACCAAACTGAACACTGAAAACTTCAATCCAAACTATCAGATCATGAGAGCCTTAGGGCCTTCTCCTCAAGCTTTGGGAGGATGCAAATAATGACACTAACATCGGCCCTATTAGGGATGGTAGCTCCCTGGAGGTGTCAAGAACATCGTAGATGAATTGCCTAACCATGTGGGCCAATACGATAAAAAATTAACAACCAAACTGAACACTGAAAACTTCAATCCAAACTATCAGATCATCAGAGCCTTAGGGCTTTCTCCTCAAGCTTCAAACCTTGACGAATTCTGTCATCACTTGCTAAAAACTGAACTTGAAAGAAATTTGTTGCTGAAACAAAATCAATTTTGTTTATGACCATATTGAGATATATTTTTAATTTAAATAATATATCTTAAAAATAACTCTGGTACCTTGCTGCAAGCTTCTGTCAGCATATATCCCCCTATAATAATAAATGAATAATATAATATAATTATAGGGGGATATCACCTCTTAGTGAGTTATTTTTAAGATATATTATTTAAATTAAAAATATATCTTAAAAATGGTTTATGGTCAAACCTAGTCAATAACCCTCAATTCAAGTCTCCAATTTGCATAACAACTCAGCCTAATATGATTTTCCCTAGGTTGAAATTTGACCTCCCAGAAATAGTTTAGAAACCCATAAATTCAGCTTCCCAGTAAGCACAGAAATTAAGGCTGCCCAAAATGTGTTGCCTAGAAAATTTTCCAGAAACACACATGCGAGCTAAAAGTGAGAGAGAGATATTTACTATCACGAATTTCAACCTAGGAAAAATCATATTAGGATGAGTTGCTATGCAAATTTGAGACTTGAATTGAGGGTTATTGACTAGGTTTGACCATAAAATATTTTTAAGATATTTTTATCACTGAGTGTTTTAATATCACCTCTTAGTGAGTTATTTTTAAGATATATTATTTAAATTAAAAATATATCTTAAAAATGGTTTATGGTCAAACCTAGTCAATAACCCTCAATTCAAGTCTCCAATTTGCATAGCAACTCATCCTAATATGATTTTTCCTAGGTTGAAATTCGTGATAGTAAGTATCTCTCTCTCACTTTTATCTCACATGTGTGTTTCTAGAAAGTTTTCTAGACAACACGTTTTGGGTAGCCCGAATTTCTGGGCTTAATGGGAAGTTGAATTTATGGGTTTCTAAACTATTTCTGGGAGCTAAAATTTCAACCTAGGAAAAATCATATTAGGATGAGTTGCTATGCAAATTGGAGACTTGAATTGAGGGTTATTGACTAGGTTTGACCATAAACCATTTTTAAGATATATTTTTAATTTAAATAATATATGTTAAAAATAACTCACTAAGAGGTGATATTAAAACACTCAGTGATAAAAAGTTCAGTAATATAATTTTGACAACTTAAATACTTGAATATCGATTTCTTAAACCAAAAATTAAACACACAATCATCTTCAATTTACACAAAAAAAAAAATATTTTTTCTTAAAATTAAAATTATAATTATAATTAATATATATATAAAATTGTAAAATTAAAATTTAATATACCTATACATATATCATTATTAATAACCTAAAGCTCACTCCTGCAGAAGACGACACTCCTAGCTAGCCACCAGATATATGCTATGTAGCCAACCGTACAGTCGTGGCTAGCTTTCACGGTCTATCCATTGATGTTAACATGTTGTGAATCAAATAAAAAGGTATTTCTATAAGATCTCGCTTCATTTACACTGAGTACGTTCAAGTTACCAGGAATATGAATATTATGCGGAAAATTATATTTTTTTATTTTTTTTTAAATAATTTAAAAAATGAAATGCATAAAATTAATTTCAACGACTCAAAGGCGCCTCTTATGTCCATCTTGGATAACATTGCCGCCATATGGACCTCCGTCTATGGACACATTGCCGCCATATGGATCTCCGTCTATGGACACATCGACACTTGAATATGTCTGTCTCATACAGATCTCCTTATATATGAATCTTCCTGATCACATAGCTAATGTTGTTTCAGTATCTCTACACATATGCTATTTTTGTTTCTCTATACACTATTTTGATGTCCCCATATATTTGCATGTTTTGTCAATGTTGCTGATATCTACAAGGGCTTATGATACTTCTGTGCCCACGGGCAGCTGATCGACGGATCAATTATATGTACTATCAAGTAATTATATTGACTCAATATAAAATATTGCACTTTTTTTCTCTTGAAAAAAAACAAAAAAATTAATTTAATAATTTTGTTTATAATAAATTAAACATAAATTTAATATTGGTAATCGAACTCTTTGTACAGTTCTTTTCAAATAGTTTGATAAACTGCAACCAGTGTGATTAGCTAGTGATGTAATCGGCTAAGTGTTCTTTTTTCGTTATTAAATAAAAAATGATAAAAAATTACATATATTTAGAAATATACCTAAAATCAAAATATTTTAATGAAATACCAAAGTTTTAAGATGAAGTATATCTACATAATATGATGTGTAATTTTCTATCATAATTTTATAATTCCATCCAAAAACTTATTTTAAATATTCATAAAATTATTTTTATAAAACGAATATTAAAATTATATTAAATTTTCAAATACTTCACATGTATTTAGTCATATTATGAATTTATTACTGGTACATATTAAAAAAACTACAATCCTATAACTACTATCTTATACTTAAATTAATATGAAATCTAAAGTTTGAAACATATTTTTAAAATAAATATTAGTTTATTAATAAATATCAGTGCGCAAACGCAGGAGACAACCAGATTGATGAAGAAATATTTATGAAAAACCCTCTCTTCTCCGTTGGTCATATTGGGACAGATTTCTTGGTTCCAGCAAGGAAATGTGGATTTTGTATTTTACAACGATAAGTTGCCCTATTAGATTATAAGTAGAGAGGAAGCTTTTAAAGATGAAGACAGTCATCGTAGAAAAAACTATGTAGAAAACCAAAAAAGTGGTTGCGTACTGTGTGTAGAAAACGAAAAAAGTGGTTGCGTATTGTGTGCAAGTTGTGAGATTACACCATATGTGGACGAAATGAAATGGAGTCGTCTACATAGGAGGAGGGAGGAATTATTTTGATAGTGAAAAGTGGCTCGAATTTTGGCAAAAAAATTTCAACAAATCTTATAAAGGCAGTGTTTGAATCATGTTTTTGATGGTGGAAATGGATTCAGCACCATCAGAAACATCTACCACACCTAAAATTTTGGAGTTTAACAACTATAACTTGGATTTACAAAAATCCTTGCCGGATTTTCTCCAAGTATGACTGAATTTCTATAACTTTCCAAGCAATTCCTCCAGCTAGTTAGACTAGGCAAATGGAATTGCGGGAAATCTTTAAAACGCAGAGGAAGCAACCTAGAATGGAATAACCAGTAATGTTATTGAAGCAAATCTCGGTGCTTTCAATGACGTTGTATAACAACGACAAGAGTTAACCAACCTGCGATAGGACATTAAATGCCCCTATGGTGGCTGGTTCACATGCATACTCCATACCCCGATTTGAAAGCCCGTGCAGATTCATCAATTATGACCCATACAACTGCATTCAATAGAGACTACGGACAATCGATGGGCATCCATTACGGACAAGGTGGTTTTTAATGCATCCAAAGTGGAGTGGAGGTTACCGAGTTGGTCTTTCCCCAAGCTTCAGAATCATAGTGTTTTGTCTTGTCAGGTTGTCTCTAACTTATTTTGTCTCATATGGGTACATGTGGAAAATTGTCACATCTCTTAATAATATCATCATATAAATCATTGTAAAAATTAAAAATAAAAATTGATTTCATATATGACTGTAATAAATAACCCAAAGGAGTACACCTGACACCTTTATTCTATGGATTTAATTACTACATACAAGCCTTACGCAAAGTGTAAATGCTATATTGTACATGGTAAATATAAGCTTTGGAGTTTCCCCATACTGAAATAATATACTCTAGTGATTTCATTGTAACATTTAGTTATATTTCTATGGTTAAATCCAAGGTTTGTTATACCTAAAATCTAATACATTTAACTTGGTTTCCCCCTAGAGTTGGCAGGACCAGAGATTTTGGGTTCTTCCAACTGCCATCCAACTGTTGGGCACCTTCTAAGGAAGGTATCCTCATCTACAGTCCTCCGTGAGGCAATTCCATCGGACGACGTTGATTGGAACCTTATCTCCTTTGACATTTTATTTTCTAAGTGGTTTTGGCATTTCCCTCTCTGTTCGACAGAGCCTTCTAGTTCCAACCCATGTCTTCAGGGTTTCAAGCAGGTTTTGCTTCTGCCTCTCTGTGTTGTTGACGAAGTTATTTCTGCTCCTTCATAGCTCCACCAAGACTGTATACTCGGCTGCTAGGTCTCTAGAGATCATTCCGGTACTTATCGCTCAAAAGGAGTCACCCTGTCACAGCAGTCCAACCCAGGCAATCGATTTTCCCTTATACTTGGAATATTTCACTTCAATGTATTCATTATTCATTTCTTTAATTAGTTGTTCATTTGGATTGTCAGGTTCTACTGGAGGGTTTCATACTGCACGAGTATGCTTGCTTAGAAACGGAACGCTACTTCCTCACGCAAGTCCGAGGGTTGCAGACCTACTTCTCTATCTAGACACTGGGTAATGTGAAGGGTTCTCTGGTGAAATATTGGGTTGAAGAGATTCAAAGTCATAGAGATATCGGTTTTGTCATGCTACCTTCTTAAGTTTCTCTTCAATTAAATTACTCTCAGACTTATATCTTGTTGAGGCACATCTTTTTCTATTTCCTATGTAAAGACACCCTGCAGTATTTTTGTTCTGTGCATAGTATCGTTGTTTCCAATTGAAAGGATTCTCGGTGGGCAACTTGAATTGGGTTTGCAACTTCCCATTGTAAAGTAAATCATGTTTAAGCGTATACCAATTGGAAGAAGGTGATTTTGCATTCTGAGTTTTCTAGTTAGATATAGAGCTCTATTACTATGAATTTATGTACCTTATATTTTGAAAGTTACAAGGTTTGTGCATTTATGGAAAGGGCTTTTACCTTTGCACAATTTTATTATTTACACAGAGGTTTGTGGCATTCATCTGAACTGGTTTTCCTTCTTTGTTTAAAGAGAGCATTAGTCGTTTACCCACAATCAATTATTATGGTCTTGAATTTGTTTATATGTTTCATACCATCTTGTTTCAGTATTTGTATCTGCATGCTTTTTTGGGGTTTCTACCCACGTCCTAACATGAACAATACTCATTAATTTACTGTGAATATTTGATAATTCACAGCAAAGTCTTTTCTATGCTTTCACTAGATGACCCATGCTCGTTTGGGGTTAAATTTCCTGGGTTCAAAATTCAATTGTTTCCTGAATGGAATCTTTTTTTTATAAATAAATCTTGTTCATTTTACCTTAATGTCAATTTTGGTTCTCTCTTTTCCTTAAGAGGCAAATTCCTCTCGGTTTCAGTTCAGTATAATTTGGTAGGCTTGATTTTTCCTTGGGGTTTAAATTGATGTTCGTTGCTTGCATTTTCTTAGTTAACAAAGCACTAAAAGGGTCGTGATCTACATTTTCTTTTCTGGGTTGTTTGTAAGCAGTATTTGTTTATTTCTTTTCTAGAACAGTAACCCTCTCCATTTGAAAGTTTATAAAACACTTTCGAAGAGTTATGAGAGTTTCTTGCTTTCTAGTTTAATGCTTTCTTAAGGAATAATATATATTATATAGCCTTAGGAAGTGGATTCTCCTCAAAGATGACTGCTAATCTGATTATAGATCTTACTTAATTTCTTTAGAATTTCCTTGGTTAGACTAACTTCTTTTAGATAGCTAGCATGCTAATTATATACTTTTATTGGTAGTAATTAGGCCTTTACTGAATTAGCACATTTAACCTTTTTCAAACATAATACATGTCTTTATTTCAACAGTACATTTAACTTTCAAAAAGAAGTAAATACTTATCTGATTTCTGTAGCAATTACTGTCGACTACTTAGTCCCAGTTCGACTATAATTTGCCGAAATTTCCTCCCAACCTTGAGACCAACTTTCAAGCTTGAGTCTCCCCCCGAGTTTTTCCTCACATGTAGGATTTTTCCTTTAAGACTAACGGTCTTAACATGCCACAACTATTTGGTCTTAATGAGACTTAGCTTTATGAACCCGTCTGACATATCAACACCGTATCTTCAGTTCCATTTCTTTTCTTGATCTCAGGTACGCATATCCTCTTGATCTCTTCCTTGAGAATAAATCTTCAAGGAAGTAGTTAGGGATAGATGGTCCGCCTACCCTAACTACCTGACATGTGAGAATTACATGATTTTCATCATCAAGACATTCACTTCATGCATATATTAATCAAAATAATAAATATATAAACTTATAATAATAATATCTAGTTTGTTAACTATAGTAATTGAATATTTACAATTATTGGGGACATCACAAAAATGTAATATTATCTGTAAATATGTTGTAAGTGAAATTCTAAGTGTCATTAGTGGAATGTGAAAGGTCATCATGTTATGTAATGAGTTATTTGTAAATAAGTTGAAGAGTCATGAGGGTAATCAAAGAGTCACAAAGAGGAATGTGACATATCACCCCACCCTTTGTTATAAATAGAACCTCATAACTCATAGAATAGGCTTTTGGGAGCCAAGATTTTGGCTAGGATTAGGCTTAGGCTTAAAAAAAAAAATGGGAGTATTGTGACGAGCCTTGGCTTCTCCACAACGTATAGAAAGTATACTTCTTTGAAAGAGAAGGTGTTTTTGACTGTAATGTTCCACTATTGGTGCTGGTGGTTGCCAATGGTGTATGTATGGATGGAAATTTCACTTATAAAAATAATATCAGAGCCAACACGCTTTCATCCATATGTTGTTATTATAGTTTGACTATTCTAGTTTCTTTAGCAATGTGTGTTGTTTAACTTACGCGTTTTCTTATGAACTGCTTTGTATGAAATTGTACGAAACCTATTGAACACGTGTTCTTGGATTAACCCGTCACTTTAATTTGTGGACTATTCCACATTCTAGCATGTGATTTCATTCAAATTGTGTGTTCCTTTCAATCTGTGTACTATTACAGGATTTGAAGGGGCACACTTCCTTTTCCCCTCTGTGTTAGAACCCACATGCATCACACTTGACTCTCTGCAAGGTCACACACTTGCTCTCACCCAAATTTATCTTAATTATCTTTGCACGCTACCGCGGTCAAGGCATTACACTACCACCCACTATTGGGAATCCTACTCCAAACTGTTTGATGTCTTGTTGGGACTTCTTATCGGGGAGATCCCCTGAATGTTGGTGGGTCCAGCACCATCAACAACTAGAAACCTAACTATTAACCATAAATTTATAGAAGAAAAACAGAATTGATGTAAATTACAACCAAAGTGAGGTGCATAATTGTTCCATCCAATGAGATATATATTTTCTAAGTGGCTAAAAAACAAAATAAATACAAAAATAGAGTGCAAATATTTGGATCCTATGGTATTATGCTTTTGTTGTTCCGAATATTTTTTTCCTAAATGACTTGTGATGGAACTTTTATGCTTGTTGATTGAATATCTCCATTATACTCCCCAATCCTTAATCCATCTCAAGGCCCTCTTTTGAGAGGCAATTTGTTGTCATATTTCTCTCCCTGTAAATACGAGAACATGTAAAAATCAAGAAAGAGTGAACGAGTCGCATGTATTCCTCTAGAATAGGCATGAGAATAATGTTCTTGCATACTTGATTTTTGTTAAGCCAATTAATAGTGAGCATAGAGTCCCCAAAAACATGAATATGAGTGCATAAAGCGAATAACAACAATTTTTTACAAGCGAGGAGCTTCACCTGGTTGTTGGTCCCTTGGACAAACCCAATTTTAACCTGATAAAAATGAGCCTCTGTGAGAAAGAGGATGAATCCTCCTCCACTATGTTGTCCATTATTGTTCGAAGCTCCATCAAAGTAGGCCCGCGACCTTGCTTGATCAATGATTTCTATCCTGATCTCTCTAGGGGGGGCTAGGAAATTTTCTTATGGTAAATGACTTAAGATAATGAGGGATTTAATAACAACATGCTTAGGTACCAAAGGTTTGTACTGGAAAATGGCCTTTTTTTTTGCCATCCACACCCTCCAACATATGATTAGGAGAAGGGGTTTGATAGCATTACAATTGGGGTTTGCTAGTCATGCCTTCCAAAACTCCTGAAAGTCCTCTCCTTCCCATGCACTTGTGTGTCCCATTACATTCATGCATTCTTTTCAAACCTGCTGATAGAAAGGGTAGGTCATGAATAGATGTGATGCATTTTCACCCTTTTTTTTACATAAGGAACACCATCCTAACCTAATCATAAATATTCTTTGTGAGATGTTCCAAGTGGGGACCTTCTTCTCCACTAGACACGACATTAGTAACTTGGATTTAGTAGGAAATTTGGATTGCCATACCACTGTCCAGCATAATATTTGATTTGCTAAGACTCTATGATCCATTAGGGAGATATATCCAAGCTTAAGGGTATATATTCCTATAGGGGAGATTCTCCAAATTAGTTCATCTTCTCTATATGTCAGTCTTATATGATGGTTTGGCAGTGCTTCCATGTAGTATTTCCAGACATATCTCTACTCCTCCTCTAATCCCATATCACTGGAAGATATCCATCCTTATCTCTGTATAAATGAATTTACAGGGTTGGCAATGTGAGCGATTTTTTAGTATCCTTTTTCGCTTAGAATTTCTATTAGAGGGAGTGGGAATGAGTGACTTTGGTCACTACTAGGCATGGGATCGAGGCTAAGTCTCACTTTGTCACCTCTATTAACCCTCCATGCCAACCCTTTGCTAATGATATCAAAATAATTGAGGACAACCCTCTAGACTACTGAGATATTGGCCCTTGGCTTGTCAACCCTTCTTATCTAATCTTCCAATGAGCATGGGGCTATGTATTTTTAGATGAATACCGATGTTCATAAACTTTGCATTGGGATTAGCCTCCATCCACATTTGGAACTCAAGACTTTTGAAAATAAGAAGATGTTCTTTAGGCACCAGCCTCCCAAGAGTTTTGGCATAACAATTTATCCCATTTGACCCAAGGTAACACCCATGTTCCTGCTTCCTAGCTTAGAGAAAATTTTATCAGATTCTTTTGATTTTTTCTAGGATACATTTGGGAATCCATGCAAGAGATGTCCAACAAACGGGGAAGGATTCTAAGATAGATTTGATCAAGAATATATGACCAACCTTAGAAAGCCATCTTAGACACCAAATTTTCAATTGTTTTTCCACTTTGACAATGAGCCAATGCTAATATTCCTTGTTGTAACAATCTAGTTTGAGTTGAAACCCCAAGTACTTCGCACCTTCCCCTGGAGATTTAGATTCAAAAGGGAGGATCTGGGTGAAATGGAAAATCTCTTCATCTTCCAAATGGTGGTAGGATATTAGAGAATGGAGGTTGTTTATGGGCATACCTGTGGCTTTTCCATATAAGGAGAGAGCCTTCAATAGTATGTTTATCTCTCATAGAGACCCATTGTAAAAGATAAGAATTCCACCTACAAAGAGGAGGTGAATGGTAGTTAGTGTCGGGGCAATGAGAGATCTTTGAAAGTTCCCAAGCATTTTCACCTTTGTCAGAAGACACCTTCTCTATTAAAAATTTATGGTGGACAAGTTTTTGACTCTAATATTTACAATGATGACCAACAATTATATTTTTTTGTTATTATAACTCATACTTTTGTGATAATAAACAATTTTCAAATCCTACTTTTGAAAAGAAAATGTAATTTATCATATTAAATTAAAAAGCAACACACTCTCTCTCTCTCTCTCTCTCTCTATATATATATATATATATATATATATATATATATATATATATATGTGTGTGTGTGTGTGTTATATTTCATATCGAAATATACATCATGCAAAGTATATTTGCATAAAGCTTCAAAAGATCAAGAAAGATTAATCTACACAAAACAAAAAGGTCCTCAATTCTCCATCATCATTTTAACTCATAATATCATCATATTTCTAATGCTACTACCTCCAAGGCCTATCCCTCAAAGTATTCATGGATTTCCAAAACTACCTAACAATCATGAACGACCAACCAATGAGAGTGTTCAACTCTCAATATATGTGATGACAGTTGAATATCCTAATTTCGCTTTCAATCTAAAAAAAAATATGGAGGGAAAATTCCAACCTTTCAATTTATCCAATTCACAAATAGTTATAAGTCCTCCACATGTAGAGCTTTTTTGCCTCATAAAAATTTGCAGTTTATACCAAAACATAAAATTTAATTAAATTATTAAATCTTCTCCCCACACATATACATCTATAATTTTTTATTAAAAATATTATTTTTAAATTTTCCTTAAAATATATAATTTAGTTTTATAATTTCAAAATTTACTATCACAATTTCAAATATATCATCTAAAAAGAATTTATTTTCAACTTTAATAAAATATATCATTTAAAACGTACTTATTTTTTACCTTCATAAAATATATAATTTAAAAAACACATATTTTTAATCTTAATAAATTCCAATAATATAAAGTTAATATTATTTATATATCATAAATTTTAATTTTAATTTCATTTAATTTTGGATAAATTCTATAGTTATATAGTTAAATGTGTTTGTTTTGTCTTTTTTTTCATGGAAGAACTAATCTTTTTAGAAAATTTAGATATAGTTTGTAAAAACGAAATTTTCACTTTATTAAATATATTAAAATATTAATTTATATTTAATAAAATATATTTTTTATTTTTCTATTTAAATATTAATTTATATTTAATAAATTATGTTTTTAATTTTTATAATTTAATAGTTAAATAAATTTTTTTTACACAGCAAGAAAATTTATCATAATTTAGTTGTCAACTGAGTAATGAGGAAAATCATAATTGACTACTATTTGGGAATGCAGGGGTCATCATTATTGTTATTCAAGGAAAACCATGTCACTTGAAATGTCTTGTTCATAGCATGGTAGGATTTCACTCTTACTAGATGGCTTTAAATCGTGGATCATTAACTTATTTTCTTATATCCAAGGCAAATAATCTGTAAAAAAAAAAAGAAATCATACTCCAAGGCATAATAAAATATTTTTCTATTACATACATTGAAGATACTTTATAATTAAATGTTACTTAACTGTATTTAAATGTCTTATTATCATTTTCAAAATACGTCATATCTAGTCAATCATATAAATTAAGTTTAAATAAGTCTCGAAACACTTATCTCATGATATATTAAATATAACTAAGTTGATAAAAAATCAGTTAAATTATAACTTTATTTTTTAATAATAATAATAATAATAATAATAATAATAATAATAATAATAATAATAATAATCATTAAACATATATAATTTTAAAAAATATGTGACAAATTCTTAATTATGGAGATTTATCTCATTTTATTATCAATTTTTTAACTTGTAAATAGACTTTATTACAATACTACAAATTACTGTTATACCATGTCTAAAATACTATAAGATCTAAATCATACTTATTACTACTACATATCTAAAAGATTATAACGGATCTTCATATAACTACTAATAAAAATCTTAAAAAAAACACTTTTAAAATATTTCAGGAAGCTTAAATCTCTATCATTTTTTAATAATAATTAAAAATTAAATTAAAATTAAAAAAATAAATAAAATAAAAAATAAAAAATAAAAAATCACTTCTTATTGCCCATGTATTTAGCTTAAAATATTTCAAATCACCGGATATAAACAACGGCATGAATGGCTAATGCCATAGTCTTGATAATTTACACTTTATCAACATATATACAACATAATAGATATAATATATAGATGAATGACTAATGGCTAATACATGCATGAAAGCCTTCCTATTTTGGCGAACATATATACAACACATACACATCATAGGATCGAAAGAACCGGAGACGAAATGGAGAGCGCTAGGGTTTACCAGTTTACAACAACCAAATAGGCTGCCGACACACTGGACGAACTCGTCCCTGCAACGCTAGGCAATCTTGCCTATGGCACAGACCAGGTTGTGCAGACTTTGGTGGATGGGATTGGCTCACTCCAACAGGCCTCTCACTGGAAATAGCTGAAAGGCATTGTAGAGCAGGCAAAAAAGACCAAGAACGGCGGAGAGTCGGCCGACGACGCCTTTCAGGTCACGGATCTTGGCCACAAGGGCGTTCTAGCAACGGTGCACAAAACTTGCTGATACCAGATATTAGGGAACACAACCCTTCTGGCAGAATGACCTCCATAGCGGAAGAAGCAAAAAAAAAATAGAAATAGGAGAATACAAAGCAGAAATGGAGGAGCAAAAGATACAGAACAACACACCAAATGAAGAGAAAGACCTCAACAACCCTCTTGCAGCACTAAGAAACTCAACCAACAGGAATGGAAATAATCTGCATCAAGCAAACTCATGGATCAGAAAGATCTAATTGTGACAAAGACTCTCTCATTCATACAAGTGAAAATCAGTGTTCCATTGTAACCACTCCCAACACCGGAGGTTGGGAAAAGTGGAAAACAAGAAAGGGAGAAAAGAATAATAGCCATATTTTTTATTTTTTACTTTTTGTCTACTTCGTGTGAAAATAAGGACAGACCATATGCATATGCTTTTTTTGCATCTGCAACATGTAATTTTGTCATATGAATAAAATTAAGAATTTTTCCAAGATGAAAGAAACACATGCCCATCATATTAACTCCTAATTTTTACACACACTCAAATTTGCGTTCAACCATCTAACAAACTCTTTGGCTCCATTTTTGAAGTTGAATGACGCTATTTGAAACCTCTACAAACATCACTCATAATGACAAAAATACAAAAGATGAATGGAAAATGAGAACAAGATTACGCATTATTTTTAAAAAGAAAACTAATAACTAATTACATACTTTTGGATTATTACATATTGTTTTTAAAACGAAAACTAATAAACAAGCCTAACGCAATCTCATGCGTCACTCAGTAAAGTACCTATGAAAATTTTGAGGTAATTATTTAGACGGTTATAGAGTTAACTCCAAGGTTATGGCAACCGACAACAAATAACCTACTATCATATAAAAAACAATTTAAACTACTCGAGAATACAGTGAACTCCAGAATACAGTGAGGGAAGAAACAAATAAAAGCGTTTCCATGGAAAGTGTGGAAAGTGTGAATTCACTGGGGAAAACGTGGACAAAGTGTCTTTGAAAAGAACGAATCCATTGCGCACATCCATTCCTCTTGAACTTGGCAAAGACATTCACATAAAAGTTAAAGCAAAAACACACTATTTAAACATTTAAAATCAATCTCATTTGAAAAATCAAATATCCATCTCCATTGCAGGTCTTGTATAGCGCTTGACTTATACCGAATAGATATGTTATGATAAGTATGTATGGCACACAGTTTAGATCTGTGTTTTTTTTTTTTTTTTTACAGTTTTAGCTCTCTCAGCGTTCTCCTATTTTCTGAGTTACAGGTCACCAAGAGTTTTGGTAATTTTGATGTTTTCTTAACTCAGGTGAAAATTTTATGGACAATTCCAGAAATCTACACTATCTGATTGGAAATATGTCAAAATTTAAACAGAAAATCCGAACTTCGTCGGCTTCCAACTGCGTTGCTGTTGGGATTCTTGCAAATCTTAAATATTGAATCCTTCGAAGAATTGTGAATGCATATCAAAGCTTGGTGGCCTTATCTGCTGCTGGGATTCTTGCAAATCTTAAATATTGAATCTGCTGAAGAACCCAATTGCGGTAACTCTAAACTGAACGCATATCTTCAACCTTATTGCTTCGACTGTGAAATAACACCGTCAGTGCCGCTCACGTCATTTCTGTTGAAATCTAATTTCAACGCAGACCACCAAAAACCATGAACCAAGCCAGAAACCGTTCACCGGATTTTCTCGGAGCGATTTGCTGACGAAGGAATAATCCGGCAAGGAGCTCCGATATAATTTGGAGCCGACACGTGGTTCAGCCCTGACGTAACGCAACGTAAGAATCTCGGGAGTTAATGTTCAGCATATGTTGGCTTTCCGATATTGCTATCCGCCGTTCGATCTGCTCCACCTTCTTCAACCGTTGATAAACCAAAGCTGCGTACGAGGTGCATTTAAAGGTTTGCGTGGGTTAAATTCTTGAGTTTGACCGCCACTCCTGCATCAAATTAAATATTGCGTGAAGTAAATATAAGTTTCGGTTGACCATGCGTTTTAATTAATGAAACGTAATAGTGGTAGGTAGAATAGTGAAGTTTATTATGTAGAGCACGTAAGTTTTTTTTATGACAAGGTATGGGGCATTTAAACATAGGTATGGTCAGTTTTTTTATGCAATGTAATACGTAAAAAAATAGAGCTCGTATATTTGTGTTGTTGACTTTTTTTTGGTAATATGGGAGATATGTAAGTGTTCGCAGCAGCGAGAGAGAACCAGGATGTATGCACAGCAGTGCACAAATGTATTTGGTAATGTTTTGTGAGGCATTGTAAAACAGAGGAATAGCAAAACCATGTGTGGTTTTTACACAGCAGTGTATAAAGAAAATGGTGGAGCGCATCTTTGAATGCATATGTAAATTTTTATTACAGCAGTAAGTTGTTTTTCACAGCAGTGAATATAAAAGGATTTTACAGTGGTAAATCCCTCTCAGTAAAAGAGGATGAAGTTTGTATCAGTTTTTAATAAATAGAATGTTTTTTTTTATGGTGAAATACTCTGTCTCTCAGTGAAATTTTTTTAAGTCTTCCTCTGCACAAAAAGATCCTGGAACAGTGGAAACAGAGCATTGCCTCTGTGTGTTTGAATATTTGGTTTTTGGTATTTTCCCCATTTAAAAATAGCCAACAGTGGTATCAGAGCAGGCCCAGGCTCTTTAAAGAAGTTAAAGAAGCTGAAGGGAGAAGGTTTGTAGCTGCAGCAAAACTTCTCAGGCAGACAGAAGACTCAGACATCAAAGGATTCAGGTATTTCAAAAGTTTTTTTGTGTTGCTGAAGAAACAGTCAGTTGTTTTTAAACATACACAGTCAAGGAATGGCTAGCACAAGCACTGGTATGGGTATGTTTAACACCCAGCTCCCACAGTTTAATGGGAAGAACTATGACTACTGGTCAATAACTATGAGAGCCCTGTTTGCCTCTCAAGATTTATGGGAAATAGTTGAAGATGGTTTTGAAGAACCAGCAGATGAAACTGAGTTCAATGCATTAACTCAGGGAGAGAGAGATCTCCTGAAGAGCAATAGGAAGAAGGATGCAAAGGCCATTTTATTGTTGCATCTAGCAGTAGACCAGAGTATATTTCCAAGGATAGCAGCAGCTAAAACATCAAATGAAGCATGGAAAACCCTCAAGACAGCCTATCAAGGCATGGAGAGAGTGAAGACAGCAAAACTACAATTGCTGAGAAAGGATTTTGAAAACTTGAACATGAAGGAGTCAGACAACATTGAATCATTCTTCACTCATGTGATTGGTGTAATCACACAAATGAGAACTCATGGAGAAACAATTGAAGATAGAAGAATAGTGGAGAAAATATTGAGGGTCTTACCCTCAAGGTTTGATGCCATAGTCACCACCATTGAAGAGACAAAGGATCTCTCAAACTATGCAGTTGATGAGCTACATGCATCACTGATAACACATGAGCAGAGGTTGAGTAGGAATGAAAACTCATCTCTTGAGCAAGCCTTCAAGACCCAGATGTCCTTTGAAAGAGGAAGAGGTCAAGGAAGAGGAAACAGAAGAGGAAGAGGCAGAAGCCAGAACAGAGGTGGAAGGAACAACCCATCAAATGCACAAGGAAGAGGCAGCAATCCAAATCAGAACCAAGGTCAAGGCAGCAGCCAACAAAGAGATCAGTATCAGGCTCAAGGAAAAAGGTATGATAAATCTAATGTTCAATGCTATTATTGCAAAAAGTATGGACATTATGCTAGTGATTGTAGAAAGAAACAACATGATATGAACAGCAGACAAAATGGAAATGTTACAAGAGAAAACAGCAGTCAAGAAAATGTCCTGTTAGCTTGTAACATGGCTGAAACACATAATGAGGACATATGGTTTTTAGACTCAGGTTGCAGCAACCATATGACAGGGAATATAGCCCTCTTTTCAGCCTTAAATCAGAATTTGAAATCAGAGGTCACACTAGGAACTAATAGTAAAGTGTCTGTTATGGGAAAAGGAGAAGTAAAAATATTTACAAAGCAAGGAGAAAGGAAAACCATAGCAGATGTCTACTATGTCCCCGGAATGAGATGTAACCTATTGAGTGTTGGACAGCTTATCCAAAAGGGTTACAATGTTTACTTTGTAAATTATGTGTGCACCATCATGGATATACCACCCAGCAAAAGATGCATTGCTGAAGTGAAGATGACAAGGAACAGGATGTTCCCTCTCCGGATCAGGGCAGACATGAAGAACAAAAGGAAAATGGCAGCAGTCACCCAAGAGGCCTTCCAAAGCGTGCCAAAGGATGAGAACTGGTTATGGCACTTGAGATTCGGGCAGCTAAATTTTGGAGGTCTAAACTTATTGAGCAGAAAAGGAATGGTAAAGGGATTACCATTGATAGAGAAGCCGGACAGCCTTTGTGAAGGTTGCATTTTGGGAAAACAACATAGAGAAAGTTTTCCATCAGGGAAAAGCATAAGGACAAAGGCACCCTTAGAGATCATCCACTCAGATTTATGTGGACCAATGCAAGCTCCATCATTAGCAGGCAGCCAATATTTCCTAACATTCATTGATGATTTTACAAGAAAGACTTGGATATATTTCCTCAAGAACAAAAGTGAAGTTTTTGAGAAATTCCAAAACTTCAAAGCACTTGTGGAGAACCAAAGCGGGCTGCACATAAAAGTATTGAGAACTGATAGAGGAGGTGAGTATATCTCAAATGAATTCCTAAAGTTTTGTAGAGAAAATGGAATTCATAAACAGTTCACAACTCGGTACACTCCGCAACAAAATGGAGTTGCTGAAAGGAAAAACAGAACCATCATGGAGATGGCAAGGAGCATGTTGAAGGCAAAGCATTTGCCAAATGAGTATTGGGCTGAAGCTGTACATTGTGCAGTTTATATATTGAACAGGTGTCCTACAAAAGCAGTCTTGAACAAAGTGCCAGAAGAGGCATGGAGTGGGAGAAAGCAAGGTGTCACCCACTTGAGAGTTTTTGGATGTGTGGCCTATGCACACATTCCAGATCAGCTAAGGAGGAAGTTGGACAGCAAAGGGGAGAAATGCATCTTCATTGGATACAGTGATGAATCCAAAGCCTACAGGCTGTACATCCCATCTACCAAGAAGTTCTTTGTAAGCAGGGATGTTCAGTTCATTGAGGAAGAAGCTTGGGATGGAAGCATAGAGAAAACAATGAATGTCAAGAACTGTTTGTCTCATGATGAAGATGAAGAGGAAGTGGCTGAAGTACATCCCCAAACAGCAGCGCCAACACAAGGACAGCAAGGTACACCATTGAGGATCAATGAGAGTGCTTCTCCAAGCACACCACAAGGAGGAAATTCAAGTGCATCTTCAAGCACTTGCACACCAAGTGAAAGAGGTAAGAAATTTAGAAATCTAAGTGACATTTATGATGAAGGAATGAATTCCTTATTTGCCTTGTATTGTCATGTTGATGATCCTATTCATTTCGAGGATGCAATTAAAGATAGGAAATGGATAGAAGCTATGGATGAGGAGATCAATGCCATAGAGAGAAACAAAACATGGGATTTGGTTGAGTTACCAAAAGGCAAAGAAGTCATTGGTGTGAAATGGGTCTACAAGACCAAGAGCAATGCTGAAGGCAAGATTGAAAGGCATAAAGCAAGGCTGGTTGTCAAAGGCTGCAAACAGCAGTATGGGAGAGATTATGAGGAGACTTTCGCACCGGTTGCAAGAATGGAAACAGTGAGAGTAGTGTTGTCCATAGCAGCACAAAACAAATGGAAAGTCTAACAAATGGATGTGAAATCAGCATTCCTAAATGGAGTGTTAATGGAAGAGGTCTATGTGGAACAGCCTCTCGGATATGAGAAGAAAGGTGAAGAGCACAAAGTGTGCAAATTGAAGAAAGCTCTTTATGGGCTGAAGCAAGCGCTAAGAGCATGGTACAACAGGATAGATTCGTATTTATTGGATAATGAATTCGACAAATGTGAAGGAGAGCCCACAGTCTACATCAAGGAAAAGGATGGTAAAATTTTAATTGTTGTCTTATATGTTGATGATGTGATTTTCACAGGTAATGATGATCAGCTCATTGAGAATTTTAAATCAGTCATGAAGGATGAATTTGAAATGACTGACATGGGTTTGTTAAGATACTTCTTAGGCATAGAAGTAGATCAAAATGAAAAAGGAATTTTTATCTCACAAGCAAGGTATGTAAATCAAGTACTGAGCAGATTTAACATGCAAGAATGCAAGGTAGCCATCACTCCCACAGTAATGGGATTAAAGCTCAGCAGAGAGGACAGCAGCAAGGATTTTGATCCTAGTTTGTATAAAATCATTGTGGGCAGCCTTATGTATTTAACAGCAACTAGGCCTGATTTAATGTATGCTGTTAGTTTAATTTCCAGGTTCATGGAGAGGCCGAAGGAGGCACATTGGCAGGCAGCAAAGAGAATTTTGAGGTATGTCAAAGGTACCAAAATGTTTGGAATTTTATATCATGCCTCAGAACATTCATATTTGGTTGGATACACTGACAGTGATTGGGCTGGAAGTGTAGATGATCGGAAGAGCACTTTCGGTTATGTTTTTCATATGGGTTCAGGAGCCATTTTCATGGGCTTCTAAGAAGCAGTCCATTGTAGCATTGTCTACAGCAGAGGCTGAATATGTGGCAGCTACAGCAGCAGCATGTCAAGCAGTGTGGATGAGAAGAATGTTGAGAAGCTTAGGCCAAGAGAAGGCAAAAGCGACATTGATTTTTTGTGACAATAGCTCAGCTATTGCATTGTCAAAGAATTCAGTGTTTCATAAGAGAACGAAACACATTGATACAAGGTTTCACTACATCAGAGAATTGGTGAACAATGGAGAAATTGTCCTAGAACATTGCAGGACTCAAGAACAGGTAGCAGACATCTTGACAAAGCCATTGGATCAGAAAAGCTTTGAATTTTTGAGGAAGTGTCTCGGTATGACCGAATGCCCAGCTGTTGAAATTAAAGGGGAGTGTTGAAATCTAATTTCAACGTAGACCACCAGAAACCGTGAACCAAGCCAGAAACCGTTCACTGGATTTTCTCGGAGCGATTTGTCGACGAAGGAATAATCCGGCAAGGAGCTCCGATATAATTTGGAGCCGACACGTGGTTCAGCCCTGACGTAACGCAACGTAAGAATCTCGGGAGTTAATGTTCAGCATATGTTGGCTTTCCGATATTGCTATCCGCCGTTCGATCTGCTCCACCTTCTTCAACCGTTGATAAACCAAAGCTGCGTACGAGGTGCATTTAAAGGTTTGCGTGGGTTAAATTCTTGAGTTTGACCGCCACTCCTGCATCAAATTAAATATTGCGTGAAGTAAATATAAGTTTCGGTTGACCATGCGTTTTAATTAATGAAATGTAATAGTGGTAGGTAGAATAGTGAAGTTTATTATGTAGAGCACGTAAGTTTTTTTTATGACAAGGTATGGGGCATTTAAACATAGGTATGGTCAGTTTTTTTATGCATTGTAATACGTAAAAAAATAGAGCTCGTATATTTGTGTTGTTGACTTTTTTTTGGTAATATGGGAGATATGTAAGTGTTCGCAGCAGAGAGAGAGAACCAGGATGTATGCACAGTAGTGCACAAATGTATTTGGTAATGTTTTGTGAGGCATTGTAAAACAGAGGAATAGCAAAACCATGTGTGGTTTTTACACAGCAGTGTATAAAGAAAATGGTGGAGCGCATCTTTGAATGCATATGTAAATTTTTATTACAGCAGTAAGTTGTTTTTCACAGCAGTGAATATAAAAAGGAATTTACAGTGGTAAATCCCTCTCAGTAAAAGAGGATGAAGTTTGTATCAGTTTTTAATGAATAGAATGTTTTTTTTTATGGTGAAATACTCTGTCTCTCAGTGAAATTTTTTTAAGTCTTCCTCTGCACAAAAAGATCCTGGAACAGTGGAAACAGAGCATTGCCTCTGTGTGTTTGAATATTTGGTTTTTGGTATTTTCCCCATTTAAAAATACCCAACAATTTCCATGATGTCTGACGAAAAGAACATTCGCTGAGCGGTAAATATAAATTCAAAATTCAAATTTCGATGGGGGTTGTCAAATTCAAACTTAAAATTCAAAGTATGGTCGTATAGTATACCCTCTCATTCCTACGATCTAGTGGTGGCGGTGACACTGGAGGCGCCTGGAAATTTCTCGCTCTAGGTTTTGGATGAATTGAAAACCGCCTTGTCCATACTAGGATGCCTATCAATTATCGGTCATCCGTATTGAATGTAGTTGTATGAGTCATAGCCGATGAAGCCGTAGGGGCTTTCAAATCAGGGTATGGCATATGTATGTGAACTAGCCACCAAATTATAACTTGTAATTGACTATACATGATTAAGTCTAATGGCAAATATTATTTCAATTGTCTAACATCAAATTTAATGTCAACATCACATCACACCACTGTTGACATGAGAAGGACTTATGTTCAGAAGGGAATGCCTAAAAAAATCTTTTAAACTATATTGGAATAAAAATCGTGAGTGGTGACGTGCTACACGTATTTGATATTATTTGTTGTAGATTTTATATGAGTATTTGATATTATTCATTGTATGAAATATACATAGAGAGAATTTTCAGGTACATAGATACGATAATCAGGTAGATAAGAACTTACGTGAGTTTATAATTTCTAATAGCTATTCCTTTGGAAAGATGCAATATTGATGCATGTTGAAGACGAGTAGAATAAAACTCTCTACGCATTTGGTGACGCTAACACCTCAATCAGCCAAATTAAAAAAAAAAAAAAAAGTGTAATGGTGTTATGAATGATAATGTACATGTTAAGTGTTTATTGGGTTATGGGATTTTAATGAGAGTGGTTGATATACATCTATAACCATATTGATTGATATAAGTTTCTAGACTTATATCTACCACTCATCACATTAATAATTGTTCACTCATCACATTAATAATTGTTATGTGTATTTTCTTGAACTTTTAATTTCATTATTAATAACTATATAAATAATAACAACCATATTATTTTATATTTATATAATTATATTTATTATATTAATATTATTTTGCATGTTAATATAATATTAGTTATTACTTAAAATTTTGCTAATATATTAATAGTTATATTTTAAAAAATGATATAATTCATATATAACATAATAATAACATTTAGAAATTATTAGTAATATGTATTTATTTTCACTGTTATATTATTGCCAATAATTATTATATATTCAAGTTTCTGTGATCCATAATGAATTAAGCAAAGTCTTTCAGTAGAAATCACATAAGAGAATAAAATATATTATATTATTACTTTGGTGTGTGTGTGTATATATATATATATATATATATATATATATATATATAAAATAATGGTATATTGTAAAATTTTGTTAATATTTAAATACTTCTAATTCAAATTATAATATAATCTAGATATAACATAATAATAGTTCTTTTATTATTATTTATAAGTATTTATCTCTCACCAAGTGAACAATTGTTATATATTTATTGATATAATTGTTAATATGTTTCATATATTTACTTCAAATATAATAAAAACATCAACTATAGATAAATTATATATTAAACTTAAAAAATAGTATATTATTACTTACCAATAATAATACCATAATTAACTGAGAGGATTATGAATATTATAAACTCAAAAGATCAAAAAAATCCAAGAGACTAATATTACAAATAGAAATGATTGATAAACCGTAGGAATTAGTATTTTAAACCCAAATAATCAATAAACCCAAGGGATTAAATTCCTTGGGTATAAAATTATTCATAGTGTTTGTAATATCAATATTTGGGTTTAATATAAACCTCTTTTGTTTATAATCATGTTCAACCATGGTCAACCATTGTCCAATGTCACATTGTGAGAAATATTTTCTCAATATGAAAATCAACTATGATTGAACGTCACATTGTGACAAAATTTGCCTCAATATGAAAATGGACTGTGGTAAACCATGTTTATTTTAGGGTTTATAATATTTATCTTAAGGTTTATATACGTTGGGTTTATAATATTAATCACTTCACTTTAATATTATTCCCTTGGGTTCATAAGACCTTAGGGTTTATAACATTAATCCCTTGAGTTTTCTAATTCTTTAGGTTGGTAATATTAATCTCTTATGTTTATTAAACCTTAATATTAAGGGTTAAATATTATTCCTAGGGTTTAATATTAATCCCTTAGGTTTTTTATGTTTATTGTTTCGGTTTATTAATTCATTGGGTTTATTACTTCCTAGGGTTTATTAATCCCCTCTGTTTTTAATATTGATCGCTTTGGTTTGTTTATCCCTTAGGTTTATAATATTTATCCCTTAGGTTTATAGTATTTATCTTTTGGGTTTACTAATTCCTTGGTTTTATAATATTTAACCCTTGAGTTTATTAGTCTCTTGGGTTTATAATATTTATAATTCCATGGGTGTATAACTTAATCCCTTAGGTTTATAATAATAATAGTACCTTGGGTTTATTATTCCCTTAAATTTGAAATATTAATTCTTAGGTTTTATTAATCCCTTGGGTTTCTAATATTGATCATGTTATCACCCCAAGAAACTCTCCTAGGTTGTATCTCAGAGATGCTCGGGAACATTACAAAGTCAACAAAAATGTTGGAAAAATGGTGGATGAATGAAACAAATGCTTCATATTCAAGCCAGACAACCACTCCTACTATGCTTGACCCCAGAGATGGGTGAATACTCCCAGACTACAAGGCTTTTAACCACTAATTACTCACAGTTTAAGGAAATTGTGATAATGGAGAATACTGATCACACCAGCAGATGCACAGGACCCTGTGATGGCCAGCTGCAACCAGTTAAAAGGTTTGTAAATCTATCCCTTAATGCACAGACAGGATGACAGTTCTCTGGTATTAAAACAACAGAATCTTGCATACATATTCAATGATACAGTTCAATTCTGACACAGAGGTGGGATGACAGCCCTTCTAATGCTAAATAATCAACAACAGATTAAAAATGCATACAGACACAGCCTGGAACCAGAAGAAGAAGTGGAAAGTGAGCAATTGACAGCAAAAGAAGCTTGTATTAGCTGAAAATGAAGACCAAAAGTTGTAGGTTACACAGTAGTTACAGTCTCCGGAAGTTGAAGCTTACAAGAGAATAACACTCATCAACTTATTACATTGTTTTTTTGGGTATATATAGAATCTGCTTACAAAATTGCTCTGTTAAGCTATGCGTGGAGGTGTCATAACTAGCCACCAACCGCATTTACAATTAGATATGGGTCTTCTGCTACAATCTGAATGTTTTAATGGACAAAATGGCTCTTTCTGTACTCTGGTGTACTCCTTGAACAGGTGGAATGTTTCATGAATAAATGTCCATAACTGCTGAATGAATTCAACTGCTCGTACTTTGTCATCCTTAGCCGTGCTTTGATTTGAATGAGGTAGCTGACGATTAAATGAGCAGATTACTGGATTATCTCTTCCTTCTGCTCGCGCATGGACAAACCAAACACACAGAGGATGCATGGCAAATGAACGAGGGCTGGACGTGAATATCAACCGTTGGATGAAAAAAACGGACGACGGAGATCGAATCTAGGGGGCTATCGGGCGTAATCAGGAACGGGGGGATGAGGGCCGTTGAATCACGAGTGGTAGATCCAACGGCTGACGGGAGCGGAAGGTGAACAAAAAATAATGAGCGGGGAGCCGTACCGGAAGGGCGGTAAGCGGTTTCCCCGCACTTCTTTACGGGAAAGGTGGTTTCCGTATATAACGATGCAATGCAATCAGATTAAAACACGTGGCTGGCGGGAAACCGCTTCCCCACGGGCTAAAGGACGAGCAGGTTGGCAGAGCGGGGGGGGAGCGCATAGCGTCAGATCAACAGGCGAGATGATCGGACGATCACAGTAAAAGGCACGTGCTCCTGGGTTGATATGACAGGTGAGGGCCCGCGGGTTTATGAAAAAAGGGTTTATATAAGGTTTAAATGGTTATCGGGGTTTATAAAGTTATTATGGGATTTATAAGGTTAAGGTTAACGGGGTTTATAATATTGAAACAAGACAAATGCCCAAAAAGCCTTTAAACCAGGTTTATGCTGTTTAATAACATTGTAAACAAAAAGTGCCCAGGAGGTTAGACGAACATGGGTTTAAAGGGGTTATGGAGGAAAAACAAAGAAAAACAAGGTGGCGGGAGTTATAAGGATATAAAAAAAATGAAGGGGGAAAAGATTAAATGAACTGCTACTAGCCCATCCTTGCAGAAAACACCATGACTGAGCTGTCCTTGACCTTAAAAAATGCTCAAACATGTAGCAGTGCTAACATTTGGCTCCTTCTGGGGATGAGATCCTCCCTGTGAGGTCTCAAGAACCTACAGATCAATGCCTTCCTGATGAAAACCAATTAACAAAATTCCTAGTGTTCCATTGGACATGGAGTCTACTTTACCCGCACAAAACTAATAAAAACAAAATATTTACAGCCTTTAAGGCCAAAGGACCTTAAACAACATAATTTTTTAGAAAACGCCCATTAACTGGGCCATCAAAAACTGCTTCTCCTCCCATACTTTTCAGTATGAAGGTGTTGTTCCCTTGAACCTGTGAAATGATGAAAGGCCTTGTCCAGAAAGCATCAAACTTTCCATGATTGCCTTTCTTTTTCTTTAGTGCATCCCATTTCAAAACCAAGTCTCCAATCTAAAAATTATTTGTTTTTGCCTTTTTGTCAAAGGCTTCCTTGATTCTCTTCTGATGTGCTGCAGCCTTTTCCACTAGCTGTTCTCTAATTTGATGTAACTCTGTCAAATCAGTGATCCTTCTTGCCATGTATTCTTCCTCATCCTGCTCTTCTTGAAGGAATTTTGCCACAGGGAGAGTTAATTGAATTGGGAATACAGCCTCAGTGCCATACACCAGCTTGAAAGGAGAATTCCCTGTGGATTTTTTAATGGTCACTCTGTCAGCCCATAGTGCATACTTGAGATTTGAATCCCAATTCTTTTTATTGTCCTCTAACAGCTTTTTAATTATCCTGATCAGAATTTTATTAGAGGATTCTGCCAGACCATTTCCCTGAGGATAATATGAGGTCCAAAATGAATTAATTTGATGCCCATTGAATCACACATTTCCACCAGCTCTTTGGCCCTAAAGGCTGCTGCATTATCTATGACTAATTTCTGTGGACAACCAAATCTGGTGAAGATATTCTTTGTTAAAAACTTGATGACCAAATTATGATCAGCCTTCCTTGTAGGGACTTCTTCATTCCACTTTGTGAAATAATCAGTGGCTACTAATATCCATCTGTGTTGGCCACTGGAATGTGGATTGATTTCTCCAATGAAATCCAAACCCCACTGCTGAAAAGGTCCTTTTGCCTGAATTGCTTTTAGGGGCAGGGATTTCAACTGTTGTTTTCCTTCAAATCTTTGGCACCTATCACAAGATTTAACAAAAGCAAATACATCAAAAAATAAAGTGGGTCAATAGTACCCAGCTCTAATAATTTTATGGGTTGTAGTCTTCCAATAATGGTGCCCTCCACACATGCTGGAATGGAACTGCTGCATCACTTCTATTGACTATTCTTTGTCCAAACACCTTAAAAATATTCTAGATGGATCGCTCCAGTAGAGCAGATTTTCCATAATGCAATACTTTGCTACTCTAAGTTTTAAAGTTCTAGCTTGACTTTGAGAAAATTCTAAAGGGATTTCTAGCTTCAGCAAAAAACTAATTATTGCAGCATACCAATTACATGAAGCTAGATTCTTGGCCACTGACTGCTTTCGGTCTAGTTCAGTTGTTTCTTCCTTTTCTGTCTGACCATTTTCTGCAATTGTGCTCAAGAAATCAATATCTAAAGACCTACAATTTTCTGCAGCCAATAACTTAGCAAGACCCTGACCTCTGACCAACTTAGTGGGCTTCAACTCTATATTAGATTCTATCATTTTTGCAATCCATTTTGCCCTTCTTCCATCAGCATCAGGTTGTGTTAAAACATCCTTTATTGTAGCAGAGGGTACATATGCAATTATTTTTGAATGCAAGGTATAAACTCTGAAAGCTTTCAAGGATTTGATAAGAGCATATGCATGTTTTTCTATAATATCATACTTTAGTTCAGCATCCCTCAAATTCTTGCTGAAAAATGCTATCGGATGCTCTGAACCTTCTTCATCTTACTGCAATAAAACTGTTGCAATGGTGTCTTTAGAGGGAAAAGAAAAAATGTGGAACTCCTTGTTGTAGTATGGACTTATTAATGTGGGAGCCTCCATAATAGCCTTCTTAATAGACTCAAATGATTTTCTTTCTGCATCAATCCATCTTACCTCTGACCCTTTCTTCAACATGGAGGTCACATGCTTAACCAATTCTACAAAATTTGGAATAAACCTCCTGACAAAATTAATTTTGCCCAAAAAGGATTGGATATCCTTCTTTGATCTAGGGACAGACAAAGTCTGAATTGCTTTGACTCTTTCTGGGTCAATCTGAACACTTGCAGCAGACACAATATGTCCTAACAACTTGCCTTTATTTAAAGCAAATTTTGACTTTTTAGGATTGACTGAAATTCCAAACCTTCTGAACTTCAACAACACTTTATTTAAATGTTGCAAATGATTTTGATGGCTGCTGGAATAAACTGTTATATCATCAAGGTAGATAAGCACAAATTTGTCCTTCTCTCCCACAAATGCTATATCCATAGCTCTCTAAAAGGTGGCTCTAGCATTCATCAATCCAAATGGCATTTTGGCATACATAAAAGTGCCCCAAGGAGTGGTAAATGCAGTATTTTCTTGATCATCTGGGTGCACAACAATCTGATTAAAGCCTGAAAATCCATCCAAGAAAGACATTACTTTGGCACCTGAGACCTTTTGCAGCAAATGCTCCATTTTTGGTAAGGGATAATTATCTTTCTTTGAGCATTTGTTTAGATTTCTGAAATCAACACACAGTCTGATTTCTCCACTCTTCTTCCTCACCACCACTAGGTTGGCCACCCATTTTGAATATCTAAGAGGAACAATGATTTTGGCAGCCAACAACTTTTTAATTTCTTTTTCAATTAGAGGAAGAAGCATAGGATTTATTGGTCTCAACTTCTGTTTGAAAGAAACAGTGTCTTTCTCCATAGGGATTTTATGCTGAATTATGTTCTTTTCATATGTTTTCAGGTCACTATACTCCCAGGCAAACACATCAGCAAATTGCCTCATTAAATTGCAGTATTCAGCACTTTGATCAGCAGACAAATGAGTGAACAGATTCACATACCTAGGCTGACCTAGACTTCCTATATCATGCTTACAGACTGTAGATTGGTCTTCTTTTTGGGCAGCTTCGTAAGGCACATCATTTTGATCAAACAGTCTTTCAAGAGGAATTAGACCCTTAGGAATATGGTTACTAGGAAGCTGGACAATGTTGTTTTTACCAATTTTGTTTCTAAGCTGGGATTGGGGACTTTCTAACAAGGCAGCATTTTCTTGGTCAATTTACATCTCAGAAAACTCCTCAATGACTTGAAGGAACCTGTTTATTTCATCATCATCATTAAAAACTTTCCAATGTTAGACATTATCAGGCAAGGACGGTCTGTACTTCATTTGCACTTCGTACACTAGTTTGGGAGGCATGGGAGGTATAAATAGACTAGCAGACATAGCAAGGGAATCAACAAGCTGATTTTGGGCTCTAGGAATATATGAAATACAGAAAAAATCAAAAGAATCTCTGATTCTCCATACCTCATCTCTGTATGCTTTCAGCCTTGGGTGCTTTGCTTGAAATGTTTTATTTACTTGCTGGATAATCAGATCAGCATCTCCAAATACCTTCAGATTCTTGATTCCTCTGTCTTTTGCTGCATTAAGGCCCAACAGTAAAGCCTCATACTCTGCTATGTTGTTTGTGACTTGGAAAACCAGCTTAAAAGACAGCTGAATGCTTTCTTTCTTTGGAGACACTAGCACCACCCCTGCTCCTGCAGTCTCCCTAGAACATGCTCCATCAAAGAACATCTCCCAAATCTAACTTCCTTGCTCTTTCTCGGCCTGAACTGTTGGTTTCCTGATCTGCATTACGACCTTCTGAGATTCTTCTATTTGGAGAATACATGCTCCAAAATCAGTGTCCACTGCATATATAGGATAATTTGTAGGATTCTTTTCATCACTAATGATATATGCCAACTATGCTTCTCTATACAATCTCTTGCTTTCTCCTCCAAAAACTGGGACAGTGGCATAAGATAGATCATTCTGTAATGTCCTGCCTAGTCTCTTAATCCACCCTCTGGACAACAGCATGCCAAACTTAGGAGGGACATCTGCTACCACAATATCCATCACCATACTCTTCATGGGCAGCTGGGTTAAGGTAATGGCCAGGTCTTTCATCAATCCAAGACATTTCACCTTCCTTGAATCAAAAGAAAATAAATCATGATAAGGTCTAGCGATATCAAGGCCTAACTATTCCATGATAGCTTTAGGCATTAAATTGTGGCTGGCCCCTGTGTCTAGTAGGAAATTGTGGAGGATTTTATCATGAATGGTCAATGAGACATAAAAAGATGGATAATTATTATCAGCAGGTTCAATCATGGGACTAAGCACATTGGCAGGCTTGTCATCTTGCAAATTGACAGAGTCAGTGGAGGTTTGTTTGGTTTCTAGCTCCAGGGCTTCAAGGATAGGCTTTCTAAATATTTCACTCTTCACCAACTCTACCAGAGGCATAGATATTTTCAATTTCTGAACTTCTGACTCAAAGCTAAAAGAAGAAGATAATTTATGAGAACTTTTTACCTCTTGAACTAGAGCTTTGAGGATGACTGGATCAGCTGCTGGTCTTCTCTGCCTGATATTCTGTGGTTCTTCTTGGACAACAGCTCTTTGCGCAGGATTTTCTTTGACATTCTTTGCATTCGACCTCAGGTTATATCTCTGCTGCTGCTCAGTATGTAGAATAGCTCCTCTGTCCCACTCTTGACTATTTTGTTGTTGTAGCAAAGACTCTTCATAAGTAGCCAAAGTAAAAAATGCAGTGCTGCCTTTATCTTCCAGGCAGTGAATTTCATCCTCCTCTTCTTCAAATTGTTCCTCCTCCAGTACTACATTTTGGAAAGGAGCCTTAACTTTCTGATCTTCTTTCGAATCTTCACCCCTCTGCATTATTTGTAACTGCTCATTTGCTCTTCTGAAAGGATTAGGGTTTCTTGGAGCAAATGTGTTATGTTGCCTTGTTTTCCCTGAATTCTGTTCAACTTTCAGCTTAGAAATTTCAGCAACCAATGACTCTATCATCTTAGTCATCTTATCAAATTTGGGGTCTGAAGATGATGCAGAGGAAGTAGAGGCCTAACCTCTTTGCCTCCTTCTGTCAGCTCGACTCTTTAGTTTCTCTGCAGCCATAATATTAGATTCCACCTCCAGTGCTACATCCTGCATGTCTGCTAAAGTGGCACATCTCCTTTCTCTCAACAACAGGCAAAAATTAGAGTCAAAAGCATTAGCATAAGTGAGCTTGGCAGAGGTAGGAGTAGGCTTTACCTCAGTTGGTATCTTACTATACATTTGATTGAATCTTTTATTAAAATCATGTATTGATTCCCCATTTTCCCTCTTCAAATTACCAAACTCAGTATTATATAGCAAGTCGTTTTTATCTCCCCATTGCTTCAAAAAAGCATCATCTAATGCTTCAATATATGTTATTGATCTTTGGGGTAATTCTCTAAACCACTTCCTAGCCTCTCCATCAAGGCTCTGGACAAAAACTCTCATCCACACATCATTCTCACTTATATCTAAATTATTAGCGTAACTGTAAAAAGCTTCAAGGTGTTCTTTTGCTATTACTCCCTCTGTACCAGTGAATTTAGGCATATATTTTTTATGTTCTCCCACAGGCATAGGATTTAAAGACACAGGCAATACTAATGGTCCATATCTGGCAGCTACAATTCTTTCTATCCTTGTAAGTGCTTGTTGTCCTACCATGATTGGAATATTTGGAAAAATACTAGCAGATTGAATGGTAGGGAGTAATGTGATGGATGGCAGAGATAAAGGGATGTTTTGGACTGAATGGGATGCTTTCTTTGGACTGAGATTCAAAGGGAACTAACTGAACAAGGGGCTGAACTAATATTTGAAGGTTTTTCCTTATTAACAGTGTTGATTTCTAAATCTTCAGACTACACATTTTCAGCTACAACTTTATATTTCAGAGATTAATTAGATTTCTTAGGCTTACCTGATCCTGATGCCCCTTTCTGTGAAGCTTTCTTTGATTTAGCAGTCCTCTCAGGTTCAGGCACTAGTTCAGTAGGTAATTTCTGAGGATTTCTTCGAGTGTGTCTCATAAACTGAGCCAGAACTTCAATGTGGAATTGCCAAAGGATGGTCTTCCACCAGTAGAGTCGCCAGACAAATGATTACAACCAGAAACCGTGTTCAAATCTTGTCTGTCATCAAAGCTTGAAACTGTGTCGTTCTCCCAGGGAAGCTGAGCTTCAATTCTCCCCTCCCCGGTAGCGGTGCCAATTAATGTTATCACCCTAAGAAACTCTCCTAAGTTGTATCTCAGAGATGCTTGGGAACATTACAAACTCAACAAAAATGTTGGAAAAATGGTGGATGAATGAAACAAATGCTGCATATTCAAGCCAGACAACCACTCCTACTATGCTTAACCCCAGACATGGGTGAATACCCCCAGACTACAAGGCTTTTAACCACCAATTACTCATAGTTTAAGGAAATTGCGATAATGGAGAATACTGATCACACCAGCAGATGCACAGGACCCTGTGATGGCCAGCTGCAACCAGTTAAAAGGTCTCTAAATCTATCCCTTAATGCACAGACAGGATGACAGCTCTCTGGCATTAAAACAATAGAAACCTGCATACATATTCAATGATACAACTAAATTCTAACACAGAGGTGGGATGACAGCTCCTCTAATGCTAAATAATCAACAACACATGAAAAATGCATACAGACATAGCCTGGAACCAGAAGAAGAAGTGGAAAGTGAACAATTGACAGCAAAAGAAGCTTGTATTAGCTGAAAATGAAGACCAGAAGCTGCAGGTTACACAGTAGTTACAGTCTCTGGAAGTTGAAGCTTACAACAAAATAACACTCATCAACCTATTACATTGTTTTTTTTGGGTATATATATAGAATCTGCTTACATAATTGCTCTGCTAGGTTATGCGTGGAGGTGTCATAACTGGCCACCAACCACATTTACAATTAGATATGGGTCTTTTGCTACAATCTGAATGTTTTAATGGACAAAATGGCTCTTTCTGTACTCTGGTGTACTCCTTGAACAGGTGGAATGTTTCATGAATAAATGTCCATAACTGCTGAATGAATTCAACTGCTCGAGGCAGTACTTTCTTGTCCTTGGCCATGCTTTGCTTTGAATGAGGTAGTTGACGATTAAATGAGCAGATTGTTGGATTATCTCTTCCTTCTACTCGTGCATGGACAGACCAAACACACAGAGGATGCATGGCAAATGAATGAGGGCTGGGCGCGAATATCAACTGTTGGATAAAAAAAAATGGACAACGGAGATCAGATCTAGGGGGATATCAGGTGCAATCAAGAATGGAGGGACGAGGGCCGTTGAATCGCGGGCAGTAGATCCAATGGCTGACTATAGTGGAAGGTGAACAACAAATAACGGGTGAGGAGCCGTATCAAAAGGGCGGTAAGCGATTTCCTCGCACCGCTTTACGGGAAAGGTGGTTTCCGTATATAACGATGCGACGCAATCGGATTAAAACATGTGGCCAGCGGGAAACCACTTCCCCGCGGGCTAAAGGACGAGCAGGTTGGCGAAGCGGGGGGGAGCGTATAGCGTCGGATCAACAGGCGAGATGATCGGATGGTCATGGTAAAAGGCATGTGCTCTTGGGTTGATATGACAGGTGAGGGCCCGCGGGTTTATTAAAAAAGGGTTTATATAAGGTTTAAACGGTTATCGGGGTTTATAAAGTTATTATGGGGTTTATAAGGTTAACGGGGTTTATAATATTAAAACAAGACAAATGCCCAAAAAGCCTTTAAACCAGGTTTATGCGGTTTAATAACATTGTAAACAAAAAGAGCCCGTGAGGTTAGAGGAACATGGGTTTAAAGGGGTTATGGAGGCAAAACAGAGAAAAACAAGGTGGCGAGAGTTATAAGGATATAAAACAAATGAAGGGGGAAAGATTAAATGAACTGTTGCTAGCCCATCCTTGCAGAAAACACCACGACCGAGTTGTCCTGGACCCTAAAAAATGCTCAAACATGTAGCAGTGCTAACAGATCCCTTCGGTTTTTTCATCCCTTAGATCTATAATATTTAATCCCTTGGGTTTGTTCATCCCTTAGATCTGTAATATTTAATCCCTTGGGTTTGTTGATACCTTAGATTTATAAAATTTCTCCCTTGGCTCTACTAATCTGTTGGGTTTATAATATTAATAATCCTGTGTGTTTATTAATCCCTTGAGTTTCTAATATTAAACCCTTATGTTTATAATATGTATCCCATAGGTTTACTAATTTTTTGAGGTTTATAATATTAAACCCTTGACTTTATTAATCCACTGAGTTTAAAATATTTACTTCCTAGAGTTTATTAATCCCTTGTGTTTTTATATTGATCGCTTTGGTTTATTGATCCCTTAGGTTTATAATATTTACCCCTTAGGTTTATGATATTTATCCCTTGGGTTTATAGTCTTTATCTTTTTGGTTTATTCATTCCTTAGGTTTATAATATTAAACCCTTAGGTTTATTAGTCCCTTTACTTTATAATATGTATAATTCCATGGGTTTATAACTTAATCCCTTGGGTTTATAATATTAATAATCCCTAGGGCCTATTAATCCCTTGGTTTTTTTAATATTGATCCCTTAGGTTTGTTGATCCTTTAGGTTTATAATATTTAATCCATTGGGTTTATAATATTAATAATTCCTTTGGTTTATAATTTAATCCCTTGGGTTTATAATATTAATAATCCCTTGGGTTTAATAATCCCTTTAGTTTAAAATATTAAGTCATAGGGTTTATCAATCCCTTGGGCTTTTAATATTGATCCCTTGGCTTTGTTGATCCCTTAGATTTATAATATTTATCCGTTGGGTTTACTAATCCACTGGGTTTATAATATTTATAATCTCATGGGTTTATTAATCCCTTGGGTTTAAAATGTTAATTCCTAAGGTTTATTAATCTGATGTGTTTTTAATATTGATTCCTTGGGTTTGTTGATCATTTATGTTTATAATATTTATCGCTTGTCTTTATTAATTGATTGGATTTATAATATTGAACTCTTAGGTTTATAATATTAATATTCATGTGCGTTTATCAATCCTTTGGGTTTAAAATATTAATTCTTAGGTTTTATTAATCCTCTGTGTTTTTAATATTGATCCCTTGGGTTTGTTGATCCCTTAGGTTTATAATATTTATCCCTTAGGTTTGTTAATCCCTCAGGTTTATAATATTAAACTCTTGGGTTTATTAGTCCTTTAGGTTTATAATATTAATAATTCCTTGGGTTTATAATTTAATCCCTTGGGTTTTAATATTTATAATCCCATGGGTTTATTAATCCCTAGAGTTTAAAATATTAATTGACAGGGTTTATTAATCCCTTGGGTTTTTAATATTGATCCCTTGGGTTTGTTGATCCCTTAGGTTTATAATATTTATCCCTTAAGTTTATAATATTTACCCCTTTGGTTTACTAATTCCTTGGGTTTATAATATTAAACCCTTGGGTTTATTAGTCCCTTGGGTTTATAATATTAATAATTCCTTGGGTTTATAATTTAATCCCTTGGGTTTATTAATCTCTTGACTTTAAAATATTAATTCCTAGGGTTTATTAATCCATTGGATTTTTAATATTGATGCCTTGGGTTTGTTGATCCCTTAGTTTTATAATATTTATCCCTTGGGTTTACTAATTCATTGGGTTTATAATATTAATAACTTGTGTATTGATCCATAATGAATTTTTCTTATATGATTTTTACTGAACGACTTTTCTTAATTATTAATTTGATTGGTTTATTAATCCCTTGGGTTTAAAATGTTAATTCCTATGGTTTACTCATACTATGTGTTTGTAATATTGGTTCCCTAGCATTTTCGATCGTTGTGTTTATAATATTTATTCCCTGGGCTTGCTAACTCATTGGGTTTATAACATTAAACTCTTGGGTTTATTAGTTGCTTCAGTTTATAATATTAATAGTCATGTGTGTTTATTAATCTCTTGGGTTTAATTAATTCCTAGGGTTTATTAATCCCTTCTATTTTTAATATTGATTTGTTGGGTTTGTTGATCCCTTGGATTTATAATTTTAGTATCTTCTATTTACTATTTCTTTGGATCTATAATATTAAACCCTTAGGTTTATTCATTATTTAGGTTTAAAATATAAATTCCTATAGTTTATTAATCCTTTCTATTTGTAATATTAGTTCTTGGATTTTCTTGATCCTTTGAGTTTATAATATTGATAATGCTCTAAGTTGATTATAGTATTATTATTTGTAAGTAATATTATAATATTTTTTTAGTTTAATATATAATATATTTTAAGTAATATAATAATTGTTCACTATATTGGTGAGGGATAAATACTTATTATAAATAATAATAAAATATATTATTATTATGTTATATCTCGATTATATTATACCATGAGTTATAATTATTTAAAGGTTAACAAAATAATATATATATATATATATCTATATATATATATATATATATATATTCTAAAGTAATAGTATAATATATTTTAGTTTAATATATTGTGTGTATATAGTTAAAATTATTAATATACTCCCAATAAATATATAAAATATATTGATAACTATATTCATGAATATATAATAATTATTGACAATAATATAATAGTGAAAATAAATACATATCATTAATAATAACTAAATGTTATTATCATGTTATATATGAATTGTATTATTTTTTAAAATATAACTATATTATCAAAACTTCAAGTAATAATTAATATACAAAATAATATTAAAATAGTAAATATAACTATATAAATATAAAATAATGTGGTTATTATTATTTATATAGTTATTATTAGTTAGATTAAAGTTCAACAAAATAAGCATAACAGTTATTAATGAGATGGGTGGTGGATATACACCGATACCAACCACAGTTGTAGAAGTATTTTATATACACCGATACCAACCACATTAGTAAATGTGGTTGTGTTAATTTCTAATAGCTATTCCACTAAAAAGAAGCAATATTGATACATGTCGAAGACGGCCAAAATAAAACTCTCTTGTAGAGGGCTTTTGGTGATGGTAACACCTCAATCGGCCAAACAAAAAAAATATTGTTATTTATGCTTATATTTCTGTAATGGTCCTATGCATCATAATGTACATGTTCAGTGATTATTGGGTCATAAGTCCTCAATGACATAGACAAAAAAAATATATTGTTATTTATGTTTATTTTTTAGTAATGGTGCTATCTATTATAATGTACATGTTTAGTGATTATTAAGGTCTATAATTTTTTTGGAAAAGGTTTTTAGAAGTTATATATATTTTTTTTAAATGGAAATCTTGTTATTGTAATTTTCAAATAGTTTTTTAGAATGCATGATATTCATAAAATAATACTATATTTTCATTTTCCTTAAAAAAATCTCATATTAGTGTTTTGGATAATTGGATATTATGCTTTAATAATGAAAAATAATTTCATTGTATTTAAAAAATGATGTCTATGAAATGAAAAAGTAAATGGTCCATTAAATTCCCTTCTTATGATTCAGAGATTATAAAGAAGTGATCCAACTGGATTCTGTCAATATAATTTATATATAGAATATAAGTAAGTGATCCAGTTAAATTTACTACATATGATATTTATATGAATTGTAATAATGAAAAATTAATCTCATGTGTGTACTAATTTAAAAGTACCTAAAATTTTGATCTACAAATAAAATTCCCTCCTTAATATCTACCTAAAATATGATATATGAATATATATGAAATTTAAAAATATTTTTCATGATAGGAAAATAACAACTTATTTTAGCTTTATCAATATTAAAAAAACAAAATAAAATTAAATGTAAACCTTCTATTCGAATTTGATTTCTGTAGTTTCAAATTAAATTATAAACCTTCCATTCAAATTTCATTCCGGTTGGGAAACCTTACATTCAAATTTGATTCCTTTGGGAAATAATGATGTGATGAAAGAAAGATAAGGCAACTTGAAATTGCGGTATCAAGGGCGGTAATGATTACATGTGAAATAATTGAAAGAATACATAGAATGGAGAATCAGGCACAGATCCTATGAAAAAGGTGCGTATAAATTATCAGTAGTCAAGTGCGGATAAATTGGAAATTGCTGTATCAAGTGCGGCGCGTGATAAATGATGAAAGCGTGAGGTAGTTCTTCAAAATACACCAACCCTCCTTCAAATTCATGTGAAGTGAGTGGATAAATCCTTTGAAGTCAAGTGCGGATAAATCGGAAATTACGGTTTCGAGTGGGGGGCATAAATGAAGAGAACGCGGGGTAATTCTAAGATATATACCAAGCCTGCGTAAAATTCATGAGAAGTCAATGTTAAAAAACTGAAAGCGTATGTAGAATGGAAAATCAGGTAAAGATATGAACAAGGTTTGGATAAATTTTGGGGTGAGCTTGTGGTTAGACATTAAAGTAAATAGATTCAAATGAAAGTATAAGTATTTAGGTTATGGAAGACCAGCCGTTGAGATTTGAGATTTAAAGAGGGAGGCTCGAAAATTAAGCAAAGGTAAAATTTTGGAAAATAGTTGTAGTAGCTACAACATGTCTTAAATTTTATTGTATTTTTAATTAATTATACAAATAGTGTATGTTTTTTTCTTTTTTAGAATTTAACTAAAAATATGATCATTTTTATTTACTAATATGTTATATATTTGTTTTGCATTTGATTTAAGATGGACTTGAAAATAATATATTTTACAATTTTTCATCTCTTTCTACTTTCATTTACTATCTCTACTAATAAATATTTAACATAATCCTTATTCTCTTGCAACATGAAGGTGAAAACATCTACAAGTCTATTTAACTATTTCTTGATTCATGGTTTCAAATTGAGCTCTTTTACAACTTACAGGAAATTTGACTTCCTCTTTCAGGTTTGATGTTCCTAAAACCTTAAATTTCATATGTACTTGAGAATTACTTGTATGTTAGAGGGAAAAAGACCAAGGTCTTATGTCATTTATTTATATGTATTAAATTGTTCTCTAGAAATACTTCGCGTCAAGAAGTTTGTAGTTAAAAGGCTTTAAGTTTGTCATGTCTTTGGTTAATGGGAAACTCTAGCCACATTTTGAACATTTGTAAGTTCTAGTTTACAATGGTTATGGTGATCTCTAACCATACTGCGTTTTCTAGGAATGACTTTTATTGTTAATAAAATTTTATATGTTATTATAATAAATATACATGTTTTTCCTTTGAGATATTTTTGTGTTTGTTATAATATAAATATATTGTGGAACTTTTTTGTTCGTGCTTTTATACATTTGTTCAATTATATTTTCTATTTATTTTTAGAAAGAGTAGTCTTAAGTATATATTTGAAATCTTTGAAATCTTTGTAAAGTTTATAATATTCTAAAGATATTTTTCTAAGATTATATATATCATTTGCTATAGGTCTTTGTAATACTTTTATATACAATTTTAAATGATATAACACACATATATGTATGTCCTTATATTTATTTTGTTTAGTTTTTCTGATAACTAACATTTTTTGAGTCTGAATATTGTTGATTTTATCATATTATTTACACTACATTGTTATAGTAAATAGCTATTGTTCCCTAAATTCTACAATTTATGGCTAATTAGACTATCATAATCCTCATATTTGTAATGCAAATATAAATGCATTTAAAATTCCAATCAAATCAAAATATGTTCAATAACATATCATTTGTTATTACCTCTAAATAAAGATCACTATAAATGGATTCATTATGTATACATTCCAAGGAATTTTTCTCTTTTAAAATAACTAATTAAACTTTTTGTATTAAGCATTTCGAATATACATGTATGCATGTTCACTATAAGTAATTTGAGAAAAGAACTAATAACTCTTTGTTCATTTTATTAACTTCCTCATTTAGAGTTCTTTTACTATTTGACAAGATTTCCAAATGCCAATCTTAAAACTATTTCATTTCCTTAAACATAAACATAAAAAGAGTTCAAGCCACTGAATTGAAATTATGAATATAAAAATTAAAAATGGAGCTAACTAGCTCCTCCCAGCCTTGACAATTTTTCACCAAAAGGGGTCCCTCCGAGCACATTCTTGCAATATTTCTTGTTCCTCTTTTTGATATCTTGTATTCTTTTTTTCTCGTCACTAGTGTCAATTGTGTTCCTTTCTTTTTCCATCTAGCCAAAGGGTAAAATACATTACCCTCCCTACCAACACAATTGGTAGTTAGTAACTATCTCCACCTCAACCAACAGGTGGTAGGTAGTTACTAGCTTATTTTAGGTAGTTACTAGCTTATTTATGAGCTCTGATTCCAACTCTCAAAAATAACATCTTGTCTTTAAGGGAAGTTATGGATCAACCATTTCCATAATAATAAATAATTTAATAGTTTATATTATATCCCTAGGACTTAATGAATATGATAATCGATGTCCAACATTAAATTCAACCTCATCTCTTTCAGCTAGGTTTAGCTTCAACAATAATTTTTAGATTCCTTTATTTCATTAACAACATAATAATTAAAAATTCACATTTAATATTTATCATCAATAAAATACTGATAACTAGTTTTCTAAATAGGTTCTCAAAGTTAAAGCAATAGTCACACTTAACCATATACAAATTAACATTAAAACCTCTGAATCAGGGGAAATCACAAATTATGATCCATAAAGGAAGTAAAAGACCTATATATCATGAGGAACCACCAAATTTTAAAGTTTATGGTTTATCTAAAGCCAAGGACTTGGATAAGTATATACCTTTTAGAGAAGCAATGTATAATAAATCAAAATAATTTGATTTAAAAAATCATGATTTTAATATAGCTATTCATAGACCTTATCTTCATGTGAAGCAACTAGATTATAAATTAGATAGAATACGACTGAGTTATCTGAGTGTGCCAAGACCAACTTTGAACAAAATATATTATTAGCTAAACATCAGACACCTTTGGGGGTGCATCTCCAGCTATTTTCCCCTTGGGACGTAATAAGACCTTTATGGTAAAACATGATAAAAACATGCAAAAAGAATTGCAACAATGTATAGTAAGAACCTAAACCAACATTACCCATGATGTTTATTTTCCCAAACATGGAAAATTAGTACATTATAGTTTAACTAAATTTTCTTCTTATTATTATATATGTTTCTATACATTATCAACGATTAGCCATTATTTTATGATGCTTTCAAATTTTGTAAAAGATTAGGAAACAATTTGTATTTCTTTATAAACAAGTGAAATGTTTTCCAATATTTAACTAAATTTATAATTTAGTGAAAAAAATTGCATGTATATATGTATGTATGTATGTTATATTATTGAAAAAATATCTTATACAATTTTCATATACCATGGGGATTCACCAATGTATTATACATCTAAATTTTTGGAAATTTATTTAAACTTTCTCTAGTGTCCATACCTCATTCTAAAGGTGATATCATGAATATATTCACCTTTAATGCACAATTGATGATACCCATACCATAGATAAATATTTGAAAATATGAAATCCCATCTCAACTAGTGAAATACATCCTCAATCCTTGGGGATCCTTGTTCTTTATAGTGGATTTGTTCAATTTCCTATAATAAATGCACAACCTTATAGTGGCATCCTCCTTATTTACTAACAATGCAGGTGCTCCCCAGGGAGATACACTGGGTTTGATATATCTTTTTTCTAACATTTCCTTTAATTAAAGTTTCAGATATACCACCTCTAGTATACACATTTAGTATGGGTATTTTGGGATTGGTGTCGATCCTGACAATAATTTGATTGATAAATGAATTCCTCTTCTCAATCGAAGTCATAGGATTTCCTCATTAAATATGTCCTCAAATTGTTTTAAGACTGGGTGTTTCTTGAAAGTATTGTTGTTAGCTTCCAATTCATTGGGTACTTAAACAAAATCTAGTTCAGATCCCTTTCGGTGTCATCTCCTTACCTACAATGTTGTTTTTTGTCACAACATCACACGTTTATCTTCCCTTTCAACATCACTCTTTCCCCTTCTTTAGTGAGACATTATATCAACTTACTGTGAGAAATAATCTTGGTCCTATGTTTTTTCAGCTAGTCCATTTGAATTAATATGTCATATGAACCCAATGGTATTAAGTTAAAATTAGATGATGCGGGCATGCTATTTATTACAACTAGGCATGATTTCACTATACTCTCAACTCACCTCTTGGTCCTCATGGGTTACTAGACTCACGGGGGCTTGACTGGGGGGGAATACCATACTACGTGCATTCATATTGGGGGATATGTATTGAGGAAACAATACATATTGGGGTTTGATATATCTTTTTTCTAACATTTCCTTTAATTAAAGTTTCAGATATACCACCTCTAGTATACACATTTAGTATGGGTATTTTGGGATTGGTGTTGATCCTGACAATAATTTGATTGATAAATGAATTCCTCTTCTCAATCGAAGTCATAGGATTTCCTCATTAAATATGTCCTCAAATTGTTTTAAGACTGGGTGTTTCTTGAAAGTATTGTTGTTAGCTTCCAATTCATTGGGTACTTGAACAAAATCTAGTTCAGATCCCTTTCGGTGTCATCTCCTTACCTACAATGTTGTTTTTTGTCACAACATCACACGTTTATCTTCCCTTTCAACATCACTCTTTCCCCTTCTTTAGTGAGACATTATATCAACTTACTGTGAGAAATAATCTTGGTCCTGTGTTTTTTCAGCTAGTCCATTTGAATTAATACGTCATATGAACCCAATGGTAGTAAGTTAAAATTAGATGATGCGGGCATGCTATTTATTACAACTAGGCATGATTTCACTATACTCTCAACTCACCTCTTGGTCCTCATGGGTTACTAGACTCACGGGGGCTTGACTGGGGGGGAATACCATACTACGTGCATTCATATTGGGGGATATGTATTGAGGAAACAATGACATAATATATTGAGCATATATTAGGGGGTAAAGGGTTTTTATATTTGATGGTATAAAAAATGGAGCTCAAAGTTAATGAAAAAATATAAAGGAGTATAAAAAATGTTAATAAAAAAATGGAGAGTTACAATATCTAGTGAAAGTAGGATTTTTTAAATTGGGAAGGTGTATTGGGTTCGTATTGGTAGGGGGTTATATAATGTGATTTTTAGAGGTATTTTCCAATATGTAGTCAAATTAAGGGTATTTTTTTAATTCAAATTTGAACAGGAACACAAAAAGTTGTAGATATAACCATAAATATAGAGATGCATATGAAATAACACTTCATTTCATTAGATATTGAAAGATGCTTACAAACTAAATTGAAATAAGACTAGCTCAAGCGATGGTAGCTTATCTTTGAGAAGAGATGTGGCAGCTACATGCCTCTGAACTATGTTACAATGAGGCTTGAGGGCCTATTTATTATCGAGAAACAATGGAAAACCCTAAAAATCCAAAAACCTAACCCTAGGAGATGAAATGCCAAACTATAGGCCCCATTGGGGTAAATTGGTACATCAACTCCCTGGGGTCGTAACTTTGGCATACGATCTCCATTTGACGCACCCAATACCTCGTTAGAAAGATCTATCTGAGGATTACAGCTGTTGACAACAAATATTGAATTCAAATATTATATTCACCATATGTGATTTTCCAATAATACGTCGTTTATGGCCTCAAAACGACTCTGGAAGTTCAGGACCTGAAATACTGTCAAAAATAGTAAACTGTGCTACAATTAAGGAAACTGAAAAACTAAAAAAAAAAATAATGGTGGGGGTCCAAGTGGAATAGGTAGGTGGCCACCAATATCCACCTGGATCATTTCTCCCCCCTTACTAAGCAATGGTCCCCATTGTGTTGAGTTCCTCCGTGAGATGAGGAAACATCTATTGAACTTGGTCCCTCATGAGCCACTTTCCTTGGTGAAGGAGTTGGCCTACTTTGACAACTCAATATAGTTGGATCTTTTGCTGTCAGGTTTTCTTGATCTGTGTGTCCATGATCTAATCAGTTGTGGCTTGTTCCATCTAGTTTGGATTTAAATCTGTAGGTGTGAGTTGTCCTGCAATGTTTGATGTGTCTAGCAATGGTGGGAAGTATGGTCAAAGGTGGTCCAAATTGAACACTGGGTGCAGGACAAGGAATGGGGGAATGTTGAGCGCAAATGCATTGTCTCCCACAACCTTGGTAATGGTGTAAGGACAATAGCGGAGTGGTCTAATTTTCCGATAGGCTCTGGTAAAGCATTCCTTCTGCAAATGAAACTAGACTTTTTCGCCCACATGAAACTTGTGTGGCACCCAATGTTGATCATGTCGCTGCTTGTCCATGGAATTTAATTTCTCCATAACGTCATGGAATGGCTGGCGGATGCGTTTTATGCGTTTAATAAATATGGTCGCTTTATCAGCCTCAAACAGTACATGTGTGGATTCGGTCTCCGTAGTTGCATGAGGCATCACAACATCAATCGAATATAATGGTTGAAATCTAAGACTCACTTGAAAGGGATTGTGACCAGTCGAGATATAGAGAGCTCTATTATAACTGTACTTCACTAATGTAAGACTCTCATCCCAAGTTCAATGATTCTTGGAGTTGTACACATGGAGTATGTGCACTATCATCCTATTGACAACCTCCGTCTGGCCATCAGTCTAAAGATGGAAGGTAATTGATTTTGTAAGCTTGGTGGCCAATCGTATCCAGAGGCTTGCCCAGAATGTGCTCAGGAACTTGCTATCCTCATCTGATATAATGGACTGCAGGATCCAAAAATGTACCTATACTCATCCAAAGAAGATTTTGGCAGTGTACTCTGTTGTGATACTCTTCTTGCAGGTCACCAATATAGTCATCTTAGAAAATTTGTACACGACCACATATACAAAGTTGTTACCATGGTTGGTAGAAGGGAGGCCCGAAATATAGTCCATGCAGATGGATTCCCATGGCTGGCTAGGAGTAGGCAGAGGAGTGTACAGGCCTTACTTCTTGATGGTTGTCTTGGCGATGGCATAGACAGTGCAAAATCTGATATATTTCCTAACATCCAGTCGATGTTTGGACCAATAAAAGTAATTTTGTAATATAGCCACAGTTTTCTCCACACCAAAGTGTCTTGCTACCTCAATATAGTGCGCCTCCCAAATTAGCATGGCACGCTTGCTTGAAGGAACACAAATGTGGCCCAGGTAGCATAATAATGCATCCTGGAGCTGGAAATCAGTGACTTGCTTTCCATCTGCTAGAATTTGGTATGTGGAGGTGAATTCTTGATCATTTTTGTATAGTTGTACCCATCCAAAGGTCTTGTGATCATAAGAGTTGAGAACAGTAGTTAGTGTTGCAACTCGGGGCCAGCTAAGGCAGTCTGCAACATGATTGGTGCTTCCCTTTTTGTATTTAATTTTCAAGTGGAATGGTTGCAGATATGTATACCATTTATGATGGCGATCATTCTGAAACTTCTCCTGTGTTTGTATAAATTGAAGAGGTTTGTGATCAGTGTGGATGACCATCTCCTTCCCCAAAATGTAGTGCTTCCACTATCGGAAAGCCTGCACGATGGAATACGCCTCTTTATCATAGGTGGGGTACTTCTGAATTGTATCTGAAAGTGTCTCACTATGATAGGCCATTGGATGCCTATGTTGGATGAGGACTGCACTAATAGCATAGTCTGAGGTGTCTGTCTCGATTTTGAATGGTTGCTGCAAGTTTGGCAATGTGAGTATCAGTGCAGAGCAGAGGCGATGCTTCAACTCAACGAACGCCTTCTGTTGGGACTCGGACTAGGAGAACTTTTCTTTTGCCCCACCCTTAGTAATCTAACTTAACGGTAAAGTGATATGGGAGAATCCCAACACGAACCTCTGATAAAAATTTACATGGCCCAAAAAGCTACAAAGCTCCATTAGAGTGGTCGGGGCTAGCCAATCTTGAATGAATTGCATCTTGGTCGGGTCCACATGCACGTCATGCTCATCTATGATGTAACCTAAGTATTGGACTTGGTTCATTCCAAAGGAGCATTTCTCCAAGTTGGAACATAGTTGTCGAAGGGTTTGAAGGACCTGTCAAATGTGTTTCAAGTGTTCTTCCTAACTCTTGCTAAAGATGAGGATTTCGTCCAGATAAACCACCACAAATGAGCTGGTGAAGGGTGCAGTATGCCATCCATTAGCCTCATAAAAGTGGCAAGGGCGTTTGTAAACCCGAAGGGCATAACCAGCCATTCAAAAAGGCCTTCCTTGGATTTAAAGGTGGTCTTCCATACATCGTGGGTTCGATTGGAACCTTGTGATAACTAGACTTCATATCGATTTTGCTGAAATACTTGGCCCCCTTGAGTTGGTCCAACGGGTCATCAATCCGAGGGATTGGATACCTGTTCCTAACAGTGATTTTGTTTAGTGCATGATAATCGATGTAGAGCCTCCAAGTCCCATCCTTATTCTGTACAAGCACAATCAGGCTCCCACAAGGTGAGAAACTTGGTCGGATGTGCCCTTTTTGCAACAACTCCTAGATTTTCCACTTGATCTCTCCATTTTCTAGAATGGAGTGGTGATATATCGGCTCGTTGGGTAGCGGTGCTTCGAGACTCTGATCGATTGGATGCTTGACCTGATAATGCAAGGGTACCCCTATGGGTGAGGAAAATATGTCCCTGTATTCTTACACGACCACATCCATCTACTTCTGCTTCTTGGAGGAACCCCTATCGAGGGCCATGGATGTGGCTACGACCTTCCCCTTACTTTGAGAGTGAATAAGAAAGAAAACAAATTTCCCAGTCTATGATATGACCTTACTGCATGTTAGGCCTTAAATATGTCCATGTTTTCATCATTCAATACAACCATTCATAACCTATATTCGTGTACTTTTAACCCATTTCATACCATAATTCCATAACTTGCCGCCAAATACATATCTTACACTCTATGGTTGATTATCATTAGTTTTCTTATATTTTCTATGATTAAAGATGATTTTTCCATGATTTACTAATGACATTTTTTCTAAGTTCATTTGTCACAGGGTTCCATTACCGAAATTCTTCACAAGTCAGTTGAACTAGTTGGTGCAAGTAGAGTATGGGAATACCCAATTTGGGGTTTCGACATTTCAATACGCCTATGAGGAAAACCGAGGGTGTTTATTGTCAAAAATAATGCTTTAATACCTTTCCATGTGTTGGATTGCAACCAGGTCGCACATGTGGGTCCCTAGGAGCTAATTAACAAATTTGCTCAAATGTGCACAATTTCCAAACTTCCAAGTTCAACCTTGATTTTCGTATAGCTAGAGGTGAACCTAGACAATTTGAGAAAATGGGTTTGTTAAAAATATAACCAATTATCTATATCCAAAACCGTTTCTCCATTTTCAAACTTTTTTAAAAGTTATAGGTGTGTCTTGTAGGCAGTGTTATAAAAAATGATTGTTTTTCCAGAGTTCTAGAATCTTGCAAAAAGAGCCAGGCAACGAAGTTTTGGCATGATTTTCGAGGAGATGGATTTGAATAAGACAAATAAAAGATTTTTTTTGTTGAAAATATAACAATTTAGGTTCCCTCCAAACATTTTTCCAAAATTCTCCATGGTTAGGACGATATGCCAATATCTTTGGGGTTAGTTTGTTAAAATTGTTCAATTTTCCAGAATTGAGGAAAATGACTAATTCACCTTGTAAATCTTATAAATGGCTCAGACATGGTTTTTATTGTAAGCTTTGCAAGTTTTTAAAAGGAAGAGAAGAAGGGAAGGAATAAAGGATGGATTTAAGATCTTTTGTAATAACAATTGCATCTTAATTGAATTTTGTATCATCTCTAAATTCTCTGTAAGTATTATGACTGTGCTTTGAATTTTATTTCCATTGAGTTAATCTAACTTTCTCCAGGAGTGACAAGGACCCACCACCACCTGGAAGCAAGTTCTGTAGTTCATTGCAATCATAGGGATTGATTTGCAAAGTGATTTTCATTAACAAATTTTTTCATGAGTGCAATCTTAATCTTATAGTTTAGAATTTTGATTTCGATTTGAGTGATTTTGTTTTCCACTAGATGCAATCTGAATCTTGTAGTTAAAGTATTTCGGTTTCAATTAGGAGTATTCTTGGTTTGAATTGGTATTGCAATATAAGTAATTTACTCTTGAAATGGTCATTGTAGTAATTTAGTCTTTTTTTGATTAAGTAAGTAGTAGATTTGTGAGACCCAGGATTTAGATTTAGTGTGCATGCTTTTAGAATAGGATTCTCCATTTTTTATTAGCATCAAAGTGTGTTAAATGAATCCTGCTTTTATTAAACATAGTTTTGATTCTGTAATTAGATTCCAAGCATTTTATAGTTAACATGTCAGTGTGGTTTCATTGTCATTAAATTTTACTTTCATCAAAACTAAGTTTGATTGATGTAGATTGAGATTAAATTTTCTTTTTTTTCATTTTGTGCTTAGTTCAAAAATAGGAATTTGATATTAATTTAGGTTACATGCTCTGATCCTATGTTACCTATGCTTGTGCTTCGAAGCTTACGAGTCACGGATTGATAATTTAATGTTGGAATTATTACACATATAATTTTCCCAACATTTTTGGCATCATTGTCGGGGAGGAGCAAGAGGGATTATAGCGTAGATTCTTTCACAAGTTTTCTATGTGGTGAGGATTTTGCAAGATAATCAAAGGGAGGAGAGAGTATGGTAAGACGTGAGTGAAGAGCCACACATCCACTATAGTGGGGTTGCTACAAATTTTGGTTGTCCAATTAACAAATTTTGGTGACTTTTCTTGCAATAACAGTTTTTATTCATTTAGATTAAAAATTTCAAGCTCTTAATGACAAAACATTTTTGGGGTGCTGTAAGAACCCCTAGGTATTAATCTGTGTGTGGAGATAGGGATTTATGAACTGGAAAGCATGATTCAAAGATGATTAAGAATTTTAAGGAGCTATCTCAAATCCTAGCAGCAGTTGGGGTCTCTGCTTCTCAGGAAGAGCAGATCTTGGCAGTAGTCAAGAACCTTTCTACCTCTCCAAAAGTGATTTAAGAACCTAACATGAGCCACAACCACATCAAGAGCTGGAATAGTACAATAATCATGTTTTCCAATCTTTGAGGAAACAGAGGACTTATGGACAACATCTATTGGGGAGAAGTCCCTAAAACCAGAGATTGAAGAGGCCAAAGAAGAGGCCATGCAACATTGTCCAAATGAAGAAATGGACCAAGACAACTATGATTACATCAAGCATTGGTTCCAAACCAATACTCCAGCAAGGTATCATTCTCTTCACACATTCTTAGCATCATATAATTTGTAGTTGCTAGTTTTACATGCTCATGTACACTGTAAAGTTTATATGTTAAATCTGAGCATGAATATATCCTTGTACCTGATCCACACATGGATTCACTTGAAGTTCTTTTTCACTTGAAGGAGGACATATTTTCTCTAGTATAGTAGGAAAGTTAGTAAATAAATAAATGAAGATAGTAAAGAGAAAAATAAGTCCTTTTGTGAAAACTAGATTGTCTGGCGCAAGTGGACATGGACTTTGCTTGAAAACCAAGTAACTGGTGGGCAAGGTTCCCAATAAAGTTTGTAAATTTGTATGAGTTCTTTAAATCATGTATCTTTCAATTCATTATGTTTGTACTCAAGTTGGTTGATGTGGGATTCCTTAAGGCGCACCTGTTGACAAGCCTTATCCCATCGACATCAACACATTATCTGGGATTAGGGTTAGCGTTAGATAAGGTACCTGGGAGCCTCCATGCCTTAATGGCAGGTATCTTTGTCATCTACTAAGGAAAGACATCAATGTTTCTTAGTGGATTAATTCTTCAATCCATTCAAATTCGACAAATCTATTCATGGCTAGTAGAATGTACCTAGTGCCTTGAATCCCATTGACATCAAAGGTGGGATATCTCTCATTGGTTGAAGACTTCCTCAATGGTTGGTAATCCAATGATTCTTACTTATGTTCGACATCGACACCATTTATTCACATATGCAAGATTGCACATGGGTGTGTAGCGGTTGAAGCCTATATGGTTTTGTGATCTCAACACAAATTTGCAGCAATTTGGTTCTTTGTATCAACATTTCCATTGTCATTTGCAGCAGCAGTCATGTTTCCTCAAAATTTGGGGACATACAACTCCTTAGGCATGGGGGATAAGGTGACCTTCAGTTCATCCTTTAGTACTTAAGTTCATCCTTCATCCTTCAACATGCTTCAACATATCAGATCAGCAGTCACATTAGCTCCAACCATTCCATCCTCTACTTCAGCCTACAACTATCATCACGATAAAGGTAAAACTTGAGGTAAAGCTGGATTAAGATTATTTAATTCATTAGAGATTTAAGAAAGCTTTTATGATTAACCACCACATATTTCGTATATTTTGTTTTCCATATACCCTCCATTTTCAAATTCCTCATTCATAATAGAATGCATGCTACTCTAATAAGGTCATAATCATGAAAAGAAAAATATATTGTTTCATGTAAACAAAGAAGTAACTATAGTGCCTTCCCCTCCTACATTCACACATATTGTCAGTTGAATGTATCCAATAGAGGATGAATTCATTGCTTCCTTTCACAAAGGAACCATCCATAAGCCTTGACCTCACAAAAACAGAGTATGCAAGCACAAATTTACATATTTACCATCTCCATCACCACCTCATCTCATCCACCATTTCCATTGCCACCTATAATATCATTTATCATTTCATCTTACCACATCTATTGTTTATCCTCAATTTGTATTGCTCTCAAAATAAAATATATGGCAGTCAAATAAGAATGGTGTTTCTCCACAAGAACCAACACCCTCAAATCTTCACATAGTACTACTCCATAAAAACAAACCATGCCTAAAGCCACGATGCCATAAAATCTATAAATGAGAAAAGTACTTGCTTGCATGAGGACATGCAAATTATCAGGCATAGGGGGATGTTAGGCCATAAATATGCCCATGTTTCCATCATTCAATACCACCATTCATAACCTATATTCATGTACTTTTAACCCATTTCGTACCATAATTCCATAACTTGCTGCCAAATACATATCTTTCACTCTATGGTAAATTATCATTAGTTTTCCTATATTTTCTATGATTAAAGATGATTTTTCCATGATTTACTAGTGACGGTTTTGCTAAGTTCATTTTTCACAGGGTTCCATCGCTGAAATTCTTCACAAGTTAGTTGAACAATTTGGTGCAAGTAGAGTACGGGAATATCCAATTTGGGGTTTTGAAATTTCAGCACGCTTATGAGGAAAATCAAGGGAGGTTATTGTCCAAAATAATGTTTTAATACCTGTCCATATCTTGGATTGCAACCAGGTCTCACATGTGGGTCCCTAGGAGCTAATTACAAATCTGCTCAAAATGTGCACAGTTTCCACACTACCAAGTTTGACCTTGATTTCCATGCAGCGTGAAGTGAATATGGAAAATCAGAGAAAATGGATTTGCTACCCATATAACCAATTATCTATATCCAAAACGGTTTCTCTAGATTAGAATTTTTCTACAGGTTATAGGCGGGTCTTGGAGACAATTTTATAAAAAAAATATTGTTTTTCCAAGGTTCTAGAATCTTGCAAAAAGAGCCAAACAACAAATTTTGGGCACGATTTTCGAGGAGATGGATTTGAATGAGACAAATACAAGAGAGGTTTTTTTGAAAATATCACAAGTTAGGTTCCCTCCAAACATTTTTCCAAAATTCACCATGGTTAGTAAGATATTCCAATATCTTTGGGGTCAGTTTGTTAAAATTGTTCAATTTTCTAGAATTGAGGAAAATGACTAATTCGCCTTGTAAATATTATAAATGGCTCAACCATGGTTTTTATTGTAATCTTTGGAAGTTTTTAAAAGGAAGAGAAGAAGGGAAGGAATAAAGGATGGATTGAAGCTCTTTTTTTAATAACAATTGCATCTTAATTGAATTTTGTTTCATCTCTAAATTCTCAGTAAGTATTATGACTGTGTTTTGAATTTTATTTCTATTGAATTAATCCAACCTTTTCCAGGAGTGGAAAGGGACCACCACCACATGGAAGCAAGTTCTATAGTTCATTCCAATCATAGGGATTAGATTTGCAGAGTGATTTTCATTAACAGATGTTTTCATGAGTGCAATATGAATCTCATAGTTCAGCATTTCGATTTCGATTTGAATGATTTTGTTTTCCATTAGATGCAGTCTGAATCTTGTAGTTAAAGTATTTCGGTTTCAATTAGGATTTTTCTAGGTTTGAATTGGCATTGCAATTGAAGTAATTTACTCTTGAAATGGTTATTGTAGTAATTTAGTCTTTTGATGATTAATTAAAGTAGTAGATTTGTGAGACCGAGGATTTAGATTTAGTGTGCATGCTCTTAGAATAGGATTCTCTGTTTTCGATTAGCATCAAATTGTGTTAAATGAATTCTGATTTCATTAAGCATGGTTTTAATTCTATAATTAGATTCTAAGCATTTCAGAATTAACATGTCAATGTGGTTTCATTGTAGTTAAATTTTACTTGCATTGAAACTAAGTTTGATTGATTTAGATTGAGATCAAAATTATTTATTTTTCATTCTGTACTTAATTCAGAAATAGGAATTTGATATTAATATAGGTTAGATTCTTTGATCCTGCATTACCTGCACTTGTACCTTGAAGCTTATGAGTTCGGGATTGATAATTTAATGTTGGAATTATTACACATATAATTTCCCCAACATTTTTGGTGTTGTTTCCAAGGAGGAGATAAAGGGATTAGAGCATAGTTTCTTTCACAAGTTTTCTGTGTGGTGAGGATTTTGTTGGACAATCAAAGGGTGGAGAGAGTATGGTCAAACGTGATTTCCATGAGCCATAACCACATGAAGAGCTGGAATCCTCCAATAATCATGTTTTCCAAACTTTATAGGAAACAGAGGACTTATGGAAAACATCTATTGGAGAGAAGCTCCTAAAACCAGAGATCGAAGAGGCCAAAAAAGATTTAGATTTAGTGTGCATTCTTTTAGAATAGGATTCTCTATTTTCGATTACTATCATAGTCTGTTAAATGAATTCTGCTTTCATTAAGCATATTTTTAATTCTGTAATTAGCTTCTAAGCATTTCATAGTTAACATGTCAGTGTGGTTTCATTGTAGTTAAATTTTACTTGCATTGAAACTAAGTTTGATTGATTTAGATTGATATTAGAATTATTTATTTTGCATTCTGTACTTAATTCAGAAATAGGAATTTGATATTAATTTAGGTTAGATGCTCTGATCTTGCATTACCTGTGCTTGTGCCTCAAAGCTTACGAGACCCGGATTGATAATTCAATGTTGGGATTATTACACATATAATTTCCCCAACACTGCATTTCTTAGCAGAGATCAAAGAGATTGCAGTAGGTGGGGCTACCTCCAGTATCCTATATAACTTAATTCCCAAAGAAATAATAACAAAGCGGAGTCTAGACTCATATACAACATGTCACTTCCATAAGTATGGTTGACCCAATAATACATCACACACTTTAAGAGGAGAAACATCACATAGTACCTCATCCATGAAGGGCTTGATGCTGTAGGGAAGGCGACACTATTGGTTGACACGGAGATCACATCCTTGGTGAAGCCACCCGATGGTGTACGGTTATGGATGTGTTGTAGTCAGTAGGCTAAGCTGCTTCATGACCTCTACTCAAATGAGGTTCTTTTGGCTCCTGTTGTCGACAATGAACTATAGCAGAGAACCCTTCACTCAGATATGTGAGCTGAATAGGAATTCCCCCTCTTCTAGATCTTCAGGCTTGATCTTCTGGATCTTGGTGGTTACCACAGTGACACTGGGCTCTATGTCAATGATCTTCTTCCCTTTGTCATTCCCCTTGTCAGGTTCTAACTCAAAGTCGGAACATGTGTCAGACTCAAAAGCCTTCCACTCGACCACCAACGACTGCTTGGTCTGACAATCACTTCTGTTGTGGGTTGAGATCTTATGAAACTCACACCACTTTCCTGTGTCATTCTTCGTCTTCGTGGTGATGTTATTTTCTTTCTACTTTGGCAGGTTATCCTGGTTCATCTCACCTTAGCTTTGCCCTTTGTTCTGTGGTTTGGGGACACCTTTCCCTTGCTTCCGATTCATAGATCCAAAATCTCATTTTTTCTGTTTAAACTTTTGCTCGATCTTAACAGTGTATCGGTATATCATGCTGAATGAGGAGATGTCCAGGAACTCCATCTCATCTTGGATGTACCTGTGTAGGCAGTCACGGTACTTGAGTACCAAATGTTTCTCAAAATCTCTGATACCCAACTTCGTACAAAGGGTATGAAAAATATTTTTAAACTCTGGCACGTCTTGGTCCCTTCCCTATTGTAGTATGGTCCACTTTATGTATTTATCCTCATAGCTCCCGACTGGGTAGTACTACTCCTTGATGGCATCCCGAAACTAATCCCAATTGGGTGCGGCCGAAAATAGTGCGGGTGTACTCTCATCCTTCTTCTCATAGTAGGTTTCTCACAAGTCCTTGATGTGGGGGGCGGCTTTGAGCAGAGAAAAAGTAATCTTTTTCCGACTAAAAAAATCATGAAGAGAAAAATATCCTTCTAGCAGATTTAACCATTTATCTATAGCGTCCGCATCTATCTGACCCTTAAATATGGAAATTTCAAAGTTAACTTGTACCTTAAAGGGTTTGGTTCTTCCAGAGTAGCCTCTAGAAGTATATGTGTCACCTTTGGGTAGCCACTGAAGGATCTGGGCTTCTTCAAGCAAGATTTTGAAAGGATCTCCTGCCCCCTCATATTTCTTTACTTCTGCCATGGGAGGCTGTCAGGATTTGTGAGGCTAGCCTTGCAAAGGTTTGACCAGTTCACGCCCTAACTCCTTATATCCCAACCTCGTTGGGGACATGCAAAGAAAAATAGAGAAAGAGTAGACTGCTCTGATACCACTAATCCGAATTTAAACAGGAACACAACAAGTTACACATATAACCATAAATATAAAGATGCAGCTAAAATAACACTTATTTCATTAATATCATATACTAAAATATGCTTACAAACAGAATGGAAATAAGACTACCTCGGGCAATGGTAGCTTATCTCTGAGAAGATATGTGGCAGCTACATGCCTCTGAATTGTGTTATAATGAGGCTTAAGGTCCTATTTATTATTGAGAGATAATGGAAAACCCCAAACATCCAAAACCTAACCCTAGGAGATGAAACACCAAATTATGGGCCCCGTTGGGGTAAATTCGTACATCGACTTCCCAGGGTCATAACTTTAGCATACGATCTTCTTTTGATGCACACGATACCTCAGTAGAAATATTTATTTGAGGACTACAAATGTTGATAGCGAATATCAAGTTAAAAAGTCATATTCGCCACCAGTGATTTTCCAAAAAAAATAACATTTAGGACCTCAAAACGAATCTAGAAGTTCAGGACCCAAAAAATGCCAAAAATAGTAAACTGTGCTACAATTAAGGAAACTGAAAAACTGAAAGAATCAATGGTGGGGGTCCAAGTGGAATAGGTGGGTGTCCACCAATATCCACTTGGATTAGTTTAGTATGCCACGAATGCACGTAATATGTCAAAGGTTCATTGGGTGAAGCCCCCATGACTGGACCAAGCATAATTCCTTGTGTGCTTTCTTATGTAATGCACATCTCTCTATAACTTTTCAAATTACATAACTAAATTTTGGAAATAGGATCAATCATAATAGAAATAACTAAGTTCTTGATGGTACCTTCCATTTTTATTATTGATGCTTGGTGATTAGCCTACCTATTTTTTGGTGCAGTGCAGATTCATCGAAAGCTTTGCACCACATCTCTTACTATCTCTACATCTTGTACATTGTACACCCTTGGATTGTTCTATTGTTGCTAATAGAAATCCCTCCATAAGTGAATTTCCCTGCAAGTCCAACACTACTTAAGTCCTCCTTTGAACTTCTCATTTTCTTCTCCTGTTGGTTTAATAAATTGGTCGTTATCAAAAATAGTGGAAAACTTGACATTTCTTGTTCCTGGTTGACGTCCTATAGAATTTTTCCCTTTCCTTTTAAAACTAAGTTTCCTTTTTCCTTTCCAGTTAGTCTTAAAATCATACTTGTGCTTGGATGGTTTGTAGTAGTACTTCATTTTCTTGACAACATCCTCCTATGTTTTAGGTTCATCAAATTCTATTCTATTCATGAATTCTTGTGGCATCCCACTGAGATACCTTTGAATCTTTGTCCCCTCATAGTTGATGTAAGGCACATACCTTAGCAACTCCAAGAATATGGTTGTATATTCATCAACTAGAAACTACCCTAGTTTTTTTCAGAAAAGCCTTGGATATGTTATCGTAGTACCTATCAAATAGTTATTTTTCCCTAAAATACCTCCCAAATCTCCTTTGGGAAAAATATTTCTCTTTAATATCCTTTATAGTTCCCAAGTATTCCCACGAAATATCATCCTTTCCCTTCAGGCTAAAGATGGCTACTCCTTCCTTCATATTTTCAGATAATTGTGGACTCTAAAATATTTCTTCATTCCTAGCCACCATGCCTCTATTTTCTCATCCTTCTTCACTTCTCCATAAAATTTATGAGGATTCACCTTCTTAAATTCTTCTGGCACGAAATTTCTTCCTTCATTTTCTATTGATGATACTTTTTATTTATAGGATGAAATCGATACTCATGACTTCTCATCCGCCTCTCTGGTACTTAGATGAGTTCCACCTCTCACTATATCCTTTCTTGACCTCCTGTGTCTTTTCTTGGACCTTATATCTTTCACACCATCAATCCTTAGCTCCTTTTCCTAGAGTCTTGATGAACCCTTCCTAAGCTTGTATTTGACTCCTAGTTCATATTTCCTTTTTCTCTGTAGGTCTAATAGGATTTGTAGTATGATTGTATTCATTTCTACCTTCTTTTCTTGGGATTTGAAAATATTCTCATTATCATCCTTGAATCTTCTTAATTCAAAATCAAAATTTTGAGAGTATTAATCCATTTAGGGTAGCCTTCCCCTCTACTTTCCTCCACCAATCCCTCTTCATGATCATGTTGGGATCTACCAGTGCTACATTGTACCATTTTACTTTTCATTTGTGTTTCTCTTTATTGTCTTCTTATGTGTTTTCATATGCACATAACTTTTAGACAATCTAGAACATAAATACATCTTCTTACTCAGCGCATTGGCCCGATTAAAATAAACATACTGGTGCATGACTAGATGAAACATCAAACCTCTAGTTAGTGTGCACGTTAGAAATTTTTTTTCATATCAAAATTAATGCTTGCATACAATGTGCACTTCATAATCAAATGAAATAAGAAGCACATAACAAAAATCAATATAACTACTACAGTCTATAACAAAGTGTTATGGATCATTCTCTTCAATTCATTCATCCCAATGTTGAACATGGGTGTTCTTTTACCACATGATAACAAAACTCTAATCTCACCTCCAATATCTAGTATTGAACGTTATGATTTTCATTTCATCGGCCTTGAGTCCATCCAATACAAGTGTTGAACCTAGATTCTTTTACATTACTCTATAAAATAACTCCAACATATTCTCATATGACATCACACTCCAAACTCTTTCTTCAGGGATTCTGTATTGAACCTTCTTCTTTGATACCACCATGTAATGTTGCCTCCCACCCCATAGCTCTTTCTAGGCCGAATGGAAGTTGATACTTTATTCTAACCCAACTCTCATGGTCTCATTATGGAAATGGGGTTCAACACCATTACATTCAACTCATTAAGAGATTTTGAGTGATATAAATTATGTCCCAATCCAATACCTATATCAATAGTTATGTTTGTTTAAAGATAGTTAATTAAACTATTCCATGTATTCAATACCTATAATGTGGTGCCCAAGTGGCTACCCACCTTACTCGAATGGCCCAATGTCTCTTTGGCACCATCATGGATGTGACTCATTCCTTATGGCATCTTACATGTCACCTTGCTCATGGGCCCCACCAATCGTGACATTAACACGCAAACATGCTAATTATGTTATATCTAGATGTTCAAAAATTTGATTTCTCCATGGACTTTCACTTGACAAGAGTCCCGAACTCGCAAGCCTATGGACCTACACCACATCCAACTCTTTGGTACTTCTATATTTTTCTCACACCATATTTCTAAACCTGTAGTCTAACTCCACACCATGTGCACATTCAGCCATGGGCACACATCTGGGCCCTCCACCCTGCTTACTCATGCTCACTTCGGTTGTCCCATGATTCCACACCTCCAAACTAATTTTTTTCATGCCACTTCTTTCCAAAGAGGGTCCCCACTTGAGCATGACTCATCTAGGCCATTCATCATACCAGCCCTCATGATTTATTCTTAATGGGCCCCACCTTGACTAGCCTTTACTTAATCAAATACAAGAATAACCATGTTCATGTGAAGTCTAGCTCCTACAAGACTTCATTAATATAGTTTTCCCCATATGTCTAGGCCTCTCAATATAAGGAAATTGTAGCCTTATAATGTAGAGTGATTTACTAAATTTCTTTCAATTGCTCAAAAATTCCCCAAGGGATTGGTTTTTTCTAATATACATAGTTACAAGAGAGACATCCTTGAGTTGGGCACAACAACTAAGTACTAACCAATAATATAATACATTTGTGAAGGAAAAAACCTACTTTCTACACAGGCATTCCAAAATCATAGCTAATTTACTTTTTTATTTTTTACTACAAAAATAGTAGATATACTCGAAGAAGATAATGACCAATGCAATCATGCCTCTTGGCATAACCATGTAGAAATTCATTATTTCTTTTATTTAACCAAAATTAATTGAAGATTAAATTAATTTCCCACCATAAGGATCCATGTCAACACATAAAAGGCCATGTATAGTCCTTTTAAGTAGCAAAACTAAGTAATTCTCAAACACAAAGATCCTCCAAAATTTATAGAAGTTAAACCATAGACTCCCACACATCATAGTAGCTTAGCTAGATTCTTAAACAATTAGTAATAGACATGAAAATAACTCTTCAAATCAAGAAGTATATCAATATATTCAGGAATTCACAAACCTTTCATATCTTGAGAACAATCATGCAACACATCCCATTGTAAACACATACATGAATATGCATTCCTTCATTAGTAGTTATTATACACTCATTATTAGTTAACAATAATAAGATTTAATATCTAAATGAAATAAGTATACAAATAAACACTTATCTTATTATCGTCAAGAGATTAGCAACTGAGAGAGGGACTTCAACTCTCCACCAAACCATATGCCAACTATATTAAAATATTTCTTGCAATTGAAAACCCTTGAGATGGATCAGGAGTTTGAAGAGATCAGTGCTCATGGGAGCTCACATCAATACTAGTAAACCAAATAACAAGAAGAGAAGTGCACTATCCAGGTGTTTTATCCACTGCCTCAAGAAGTAAGCATCAAAGTGGTTCCAACTTCAACCAAATTCAAGTCATAAACCAATAAGGAAAAGGGACCATCATCCATGTATTTTATCATCTACCTCCAACAATAAGCATCATAGTGGGATCTACCCCAATAAAAAAAAAAATTAGAGGAACTTCACCCAAAGATCAGTGAGACATTTTTTAGTTCCTGGAGAATGAATACATCATCTAAGTGGTTTGTCCTATTTCTAAGAAACTAAAAAGGTGGTTTATTAGCCCAAAGGAAAGAATTTGGTCATTTATTAGCTCCTTTCAACAAGAACCTCGATGGTTTATCAGCCCCAAGAAAAGTGCCAGATGATTCAACTCCATTAAACTCTCACCATCAAATGAAATTAATAGGAAGACACAAAGGGCTTAGCATAAAGAGGGAATTCCATCCCTAAAACAAAACACAATCTTAGAAGAATGTAGTCCCTGGAATATTCAAATTCACTTCCCAACTCATGCCCTCCATTTTTTTGCATTGAAAACAACCACACAATTCTCCTACTAGGCATGCACTTGTTCGTCCCTAAACATTGATCTTAATCTCTCTCATTGGTACATATTTCCATGTCCTTCCCTTGTTGTTAGGTCCCTATAATACTAGTGTATTCCCTCATTGTTATTTTCAGTGTAGCCCACTTATTATTATTGTTGTGCCCATCTAGTCGCCATATTGTTATTATTGTGCCCCATAGAATCCCACTATTATTATTGTTATGCCCTTACATTATTATTGTTATGTCAGCACTGATTATTTTGTGACCCCTTAGACTCCTATATAGAGAAATGAGGTTTTTTCATTTGAATCATCCAAGAATTTTTCATTTGTGTAATTTAAAGGAGGATTCCCCCTCAAAGAGGCTAATTTTGAAGTCGTTGATCTACCTCTTCTTCTATTTTGTGAGATGGTTGCATAAAATTTGGTATCAGAGCTTGGGATTCTAGGGTTTCTCTTCTTCAAACAAGCCATCTTAGAATTTTCACTATAAAAAAAATTCTATGAGGATTCAGAAGTTGATATTTTTATCACGTGGAGCTGAAACCTTAATGAACTTCGTATACAAATTCCAGATCTTGTTTTTCTATATTTTCAGAGATATGATTTGGGGAAGTTAGGGTTTTTGCAGGCTCCAAAATTCTCTCTCAAACAGGTGACCTAGGGAAAATCATCATAACTTTCGTTTCAGGAATATGATTTGAATCCTGTAAAAAGTGGATGAATTTGGACAGACTGTAGTTTTTTGTATAGAAATTTTAGGGCCAAAGGTCGAAACAATGGCACGTAGAACTTTGTACAAGTTCTCTTTACTGAACCAGTCTATAATCAGGCCATCGTGGGAGATCAGGCATAGCTCTTTATGGAAGACTCCAGTATTGGTCAGACTTATTGGGTTGTAAATAGGACTCAGAGTGCTACTAAAAGACAAAATTTTAGACCTTGGATATCGTAAATTACAGAGATACAAAAGATTCAATATCGATCTCCTACAAAGGGAAAAACAAAAGTGTTGTTTTTAAAATTTGCATAAGTATTGTTTGAAAAATTAGTTTTAAGTGATTCAAAGGGAATAGTGAAGCATAATTATCATTAATTGATGCCCCAAAGAAAGAAAATGGAAACACCCATTAATCAACTTGAAAGCTCTATTATGACACATGAAGAAGAGGAAGAAATGCAACATGCTATATCAAAATTACGAGACCAAGTGCAAGAAATTTCGCTCTCACAAAAAGTAATAGAAGCTAATATGGATGGTTTAAAGAATTGCATGGAAGCTAAGATCAATGGTATAGAAGCAAAATTGAAAGGCAACATGGAATATTTGAAGAAATATTTGAGAAAGTTGCTACAAGAAATGCTTCCTAATGGCGAAAAGATAGTAGAGGAAACTCATGATGAGAACAAAAGAAATGTTAATCATGATTTCATAGATCCTAACATTGGATTGAAGACCCGCCACATTCCAACTATCGATATGGGGAAGTTTGACGGCAAGGATCCTGTAACATGGATACTACTGATGGAGAAACATTTTGATCTCCATAATGTACAAAACACACAAAAGGTATGCATTGCAACTTTATATTTAGAACCCAATCGTTTGTATGGTTTCGATGGCTTTTCTCTCGTAAAAAAAAAAAAATCACGTGGTCAATTTTTACGGAGGAAATGATAGCACATTGTTGGCTTGTTGGGTCCTGACCCAGGTTCAACTTTAACTGCGCCAACCAACAAAACCCTAACTGTTGGACCTTCCGTAAACAACCTATGTAGCACAGGCTACAGTCTCACCTGAAGCAGTATTGGGGGATGCTAGAACCAGGTTTCTGCATCCAGATGCCTGTGTGATGTTTTCCCAACTCCCTTGCAGCTTAGATATGCCTTCATGTAGATCTAGTCCTTCCAACAGATAACTATTGTAATTCTATCCAAACTACTTTCAGTTCTTCATGAAGTACTTAATAATACTTATCATGCATAGAGATTCTAGATCTACTAGGTTCATGCTGTAAATAAACATTCATTCATATAAAACACATTACAGAGCGAAGATACATAAACATTGCAAAAGTAAATAAAACGACATAGATGCATCAATTTCAGCCAAAAATAATCTTTATTAGATATAAACGTTCAGATACAGAATTCCTATCCCTAGACACTTAGCTACAGGGGCCCGCGCACTCAACCTATGGACTTACCAAGGTCTTCACGCACTCAGCTGCAGGAGCCTTCTCCTTTCGCCTAAGTACAAGAAACATATCTTTCCTATCTTAGCACCTTTCTCTTACAATGATTCTTCCTCTAAAGTTGTCTTTTATACTTTCTATAACTCAACTACTTATAGCATTTGCTTTACAATACCATGGTCAGTGGACCATGGGGGGTCGAAAAATAGCTCTATCACCTACCCACCTAAGGGATTAAACCCCCTTTGACTCTAGTTAGCTTTGTGCTCCACATTTCACAGAGACTTTACGTTGCTACAAAAAGATATTGAAAAAATGACTCAAAACACAAAAACATCAACCCCAAGGATCCCATCCCAGCAGGCGCCCAACACAAATTGGGTCACTCACCCTCGACTCACTCAACTGGTGCCTTGATCTTGTTACAGAGGTCACTGAATTCGACCTGTAATGTTTCTATGTCAGCAGAAACTCGTATTGTGACCTGCTGCACTTCCTCTACTAGATTTTTTGTAGTCGACCCCTCCATCGTGAGGCGCATCGTCCTTTGAGTCTGATGGAGTCTCTTCAACTTTTCCTAGATGGAAAAAGTAAGCTGACTTGCTTCCTCTATATGTGGCTATATTCTGGCCTTGAGAACGACCTCTTTTCTCTGTAGCTCTTCAATTTGTGATTGTAGTTGTCTCCCTTCCTGCAATCGAGTGAGGCAATAGAATGGCGCCAAAGTGCGCACAGTCACCCTGATTTCATCAAACTTTCATTGCATCTCCTAGATATCTGTGCCAAGTTTTTTTAGGTTTGGGTCCTCCTGCAGAGTTGTCCATAGCTCCATGGCATATTAGAATATCAACATGCAACCTATGATTGCTGCATCCAAAGTGCCCATGCTCTCCTTGATGGCTGCTCTGCGTTGCTCCCGGACATCTGGTGGAGTGGTTGGCTGTAATTTCAATTCCAGCTCTAAAATATTCATTTGAAATTAAAATGTTACCCGGCTGATCTCATACTTTGATTCTCTTACTACGGCAACCAACTTCTGAATCTTTACCATTGCTTCAACATCCTCTAGGATGTGAAGTTATGGCACTGTCTTGCATGCATGTGTAATTGTTGCCTCCAAGTTCTAAGCTTCACATGGCCAGTTCTTCCTTTTCTTTCAGCCCCTAAGCCTTTTTTGGTAAAATCTTCTCATTGTTCATCTTGACCTCACTGGTAACTGAGAGTGTGCGCTGCTCCCTAATTCTGAGCTCATCTGATACCCCCTGATGAAGCACATGGAGGGTTTGAATAGGCACCACAGCTAAGTTGACACCCACATCCTTGAGTTGTCTGAGTTGGGTGTTTTCTTCATCTCTCTCTACACGTAGTGATCCTTCTAGTAGCGGAATAACTCTAAGGTCCAGAGTCTTGTCTATGTCTAGTACCGACGTGCTGGCTTACTACAAGGTCATTTGAATCCCTCTTGCTTGTCCCATGCTCACATGAATTCAATCTATTTGAATATGCAACTCACGCAGATCCTTCTACATGTTCCCCAATGTTTTCATGTACTATTGTTTGAACTAGGTCCACAGCTCTGTCGTTGTGTCACAGACCTTATCTCCAACGTCATCCAAGTCCCTCTCAGTGAGGACCATTGGATCCGTGTGAGCCTCCTTATCTGATTTCTTCTTCTTCCTAGGCCTAGAATTCATCTCCTTTGTCCATTTCTACAATTTAAATGGATTGCTCTGCTCCTCGCCCCCACCTCCTTCCTCCTTGAAGCCTTCCCCGCGACTTTTTCTTAGGTTGCAGTCTGCTCAACCTATTTTTTTTCTGTGTTTCTTTCTCTTGAGAAGCAGCTCGCGCAACTTCCTTTTCCTTCTGTGTTGTTGTGGCCTGCGCGGAGGAACTTTCCCCATCCATTCTTGTCCCTACATCGAGATCTGATGGCTACCTCCACTCAACTGGTCATTTTTCTACAACTTCCTGTACCTCTGCGTCCATTACTAAGTATGGTAACTTGTACCATACTTTCTTAGGGTCTTTCCTTGCGTGGATGGATACATTATGAAAATCTTCTTTAAACTCCACGCAGGCCTCCAGTTTTCCAAACAATGTTGGTGATAGCCTTAGCCTCTAGTTGATCACGATGCGAAGGTCCATCTTGACCAACAGCCAGAATATTTTCGTCTCCATGGCCTTCTCTGGGTCCTTCGTTGACCATAGCGAAGCAAACTTCGCTACCTTGTTAAATTGTCATCCTGCTGAGGGAACTGGCTATCCTCTAGGAGCCTCCACGTGATGAGAGCAATCAATAACATTAGCTAGGCATAATGGAATGCCTTGTCGTCTTCCTATGCTTCATGAAAATTCAATAGGAACTCTTTGTAAAGGTACTGCACCCAGTTGTGTTGCACCTCCTTCGTGCATTGTGCAGCCAAGGAAATGACTGGCATCGGCACCTCATCCACGTGACACGTTCTCATAATCTTGCAAGCCAATATCTTGGTATCAAACTGCACTTCCCTATAGGTGATGGAACGGATAGAGTATATGAGCGCCTTCTTCACTAAGCCATACTCACACTTCATTTTGTTCGCGATTTATTTTTCTTGACTTTTTCCTCCAAACTCCTTGGTAGAGAAACCTTGTGATATGATGGATAAACATATTTGTGATGGGGATGGGCTCTCCCAACCAGAGACACCCATCATGCACCAGCGTAAGCAATTGGCGTATGCACACCATGTTGATAGTGGTTTGGCTAAAGTGTGGCACCCACAACATATTTAGCAACCCGACTTTTTCAACCCCTCTGACCCACTTCATAGTCTTTAGTCACATGAATTCAGTCTCCTCATAGTAAATATTCACCAAATATTTGTTTGTCACCAAGTGCGAGAATTTCTCGTGACCAGCTAGATCCCATTCCTCCATTTTGAGTGCGGGAATGCATCATAACTACACGCCTTCAAATGGAAATTTCTCTGGTAATAGCGGTGTAGAGACCATAAACTTGCCCAAATCCCGATCATTGGGTACCTTCGCTTTTCCATTTCATGGAGGGATATAGTCTAGGAGTCTAGTGATAGGCTTGCCTCCTCAGTATCCAACTCTTCAACCCCGTCACGAAGCTCATATTCATCTAGATCTAGGAGTTCGTATGGCTATTTTGCTTTCTCCATCTTCCCTTTCTGCCGAACTTTTGTAGGGTTCTTTCTTGGTCACTGCCTCACTGGTACAGCCTATGGTTTCTTCTGCTTCTCCTTAGCAGTGGATGGTTTAGGGCTAGGTGACCTCGGTGTCATAGGAACAGATGGTGTAGCTTCCATTTCCGACACAATTTTAGGGGCTGCAACGTCAGAGACAGTGTCTTCAGAGATAGTGCCTTCAAATATGGCAACTTTTGCGGGGTTAGTTGCAATCATTTTCTCAAATATGAGCTCATGGTTCCACTGAGGCAATTTTGCGAACGCTGGTTGTGACAAAAGTACCTCCCAAAATTCTCAATTCATAGATTTAAGACAATAGAGCTTACAAATAATTTTTAGAAGGCAAAGTGCTCTATTGGAGGCCAAGATTCCAGATTTATAGGTAATTTTGAATTCAAATCCGACTGTTCCCACAAGTTTCTGCTCATAAATGCTTCTTTGGCAGCAGATTGCCAAAGATTTGTGCCATAAATGTAGCCTACCCGCTCGTCCTAATAGGATTTTAACCATCCAATCAGCTACAATGAGTCCAATGGCTATTTTTAGACTCATCTACGCGACACCATCCTCCATGGTGCAGCTCCTCCTAGCGCACTTCTAAGTTCCCTCGCGCAACCCCCTTACTTCATTTTCCCATTCTTTGGGAAGTGTAGTTTATAGTATTGTACTTCCTTGCAGCTTCCTGGAGTCCTAAGACTGTCCTACTACCATGTATTCATTGCACAGGGGCAGGATCCCCTTGATATAATTTCAATTGATTCCCATTGACTTTTCCCATAAATATTTCTCTATTCAGCTTCGCTAGCTGAATCGCGCCACCATTTGTAATTTCCTTGACTACATAGGGCCCCAACCAGTGCATTTGAAATGTCCCAGGGAACTTCGTAAACTTGCTATCATATAGTAGCGCTAAATCATTCACCTTGAAAGTGCACAACTTAATATGTCGGTCTTCTTCTGATTCCATCAACTGCACGAGGCGCTCCTTCATCGTCGCGCGGTCTTCCATATCAGTCAATGCTGTAGTTTGGAAACTCAACATAATATATTCCATAGGCATCATGGCCTCTATCCCATAGACCAATCTGAATGGGGTTAGTCTAGTTAACTTCTTACACGTCATCCTATATGCCCATAGGACCGCTAGTATGTGCACATACAAGTCGTTTCTCTGTGCATTGTAGACCTTCGTCAATGCATTCCCCAGGATTTTATTGAATGCTTCAACCATACCATTTTCCTGAGGATGATAGGGCATACTCTTTTGATGATAGACCTGACATTCTTCGAGCATCACAGAAATAGTTTGATTCATAGAGTGCGTACCCCTGCCACTCATCAGTATCTTAGGACACCCAAACCTTGTCAAGACATACTCAAATAAGAACTTCATGGCTGTAGCGGTGCTACAATCCTTCACCAGTTGTGCTTCTACCCACCTTGTCTAGTATTCAGTCGTAGTAATAATATACTGCGCATCAGTATTTTCCCTAGGGGCTGTATTGGCCCCACAAAGTCAATAGCCCATTTGTCAAACACCTGTAATGATGTCTGAGGATTCAAGGGAAATTCAGCCCTTCATGATGGTTTTCCTGTCCTCCGACATGCATCACATGCCTTTCAATATGCCTTAGAATCATTATGTAGCATTGGCCACCATAATCCTGTGCGCAGAATCTTCTGCGCAGTTGCTCTACCTACATAGTATCCTCCTACCACTCCTCCATGTGCTTTGACGAGGATACTAGATCATTCAAACTCTGAATGTATCGGTACAGTATTTCATCAGTAGCCATCTTATATAAGTGTCTAGCAATCACAGAAAAGTTAGTTTCGCCGACCACCAATTCCTTATTCTGCTTAGTATAATATCCTTCTAGGGTTGTTCCAGTAGTTAGAAACTGAATTATATCAGCAAAGTGATCATCTGCGACCCATACAGCAAAGAGTTGTGTATCCGAAAACGCTTCTTCGAAACTAGTTGGTTCTTCTCCTGTCTCAATTTTGAATAGATGATCTGGTCCTGCATTCAACCATCCTAGTTTCACAATCACCTCAAAGTCATACTCTTGAAACAGTAATAACCACCTACAGATCTTCCCTCCCAACACAAGCTTGTTGACCAGGTACTTGAGAGTGAAGTGATCTGTATACATTTTGAAATGTGTGCCCAAAAAATAATTTCAAAATTTCTATAGTGCGTAGACCATCGCCAATCCTTCGTGCTCTATAGTTGAATAATTCTTCTCAACCTTTGATAGTTTCCGGCTCGTGAAGGCTATAGGGTGATCTATCTCACCTTCACTTGGTTAGGTGAATACCGCACCGAACGCAATACAAGAGGCATCCACATGCACATTGAACTCTTTCTTCCACTTGGGAAACACCAAAATAGGCACAGTTACCATCTTTTCATTTAATACATCTTGACTGTGCTAACACTCTTCCTCCCAGTAGAAGGTCACGTCCTTCTTCAATAATTTCTCCATCAGCGTGATTATCTATGCATAAGCTTTGATGAACTTTCTATAGTAACTTGTGTGCCCCAATGTTGCGCGCAATTGCTTTACATTTCTCGGAGCTTCTAAATGGACAATCACTACTATTTTTGTAGTATTTACCATTAATCCTTGCTTGCAGACCACATGACCTAGCAGTATCCCATAAGGCATGCAAAAGATGTGCTTCTTCAAATTTAGAGCAATTTGGTATCTACGATAAGTATGCAACATGAGGTGCATAATTACAACATGGCATTTTACGAACCCAAACACAATCCAGTCATCAAAATATACTTCTAAAAAATTATTTGAATGCTGCAATTAAAATTCTTGAAATAACACGGGTGCATTCTTTAGCCCGAATGGGATCACTTTGTATTGGAAACATCCCCATTTCGTCGCAAAGGTCATCTTGATTTGATCCTTCGGCACTATCTTACTCTGATGGTACCTTGAGAACCCATCAGTGAACGAATAATCTTCCTGCCCTCCAACATTCTCGAAATCTTCATCCGTAAATGGTGTTGGAAATGGGTCATGAATGCATGCATCATTAAGCTTCCTTAGGTCTACGCATATTTTGATTTCACCCTACTACTTCTTCTCTTGAAATACCATAGGGCTTACCCAATCCGATTATTCTACTACCTCAATAATTCTTGCTTCCAACATTTTGTTTATCTTTTTTCACGCCTTTTCCTTATACTTGGGATTCATCCAGTAAGGTCTCTATTTCATGGGCTTCGCATCGGGATTTAAAGTGATCTTCATCATTCCCAGATCCCCTACTATTCCCTTCAGGTCTGAGAAAATGGTAGGAAACAAGTCTTGGTATTTGTGCAGTAGCTCCACAACTTTATCAATTGTATCTTCATCCCAATAATCACCTATATTTGCAAACTTAGGTTGTGCGTCGGATCTAATGTTTACTTCCCTGGTCTTCAAAGATCCTGATATATCAGGGTTCTCTACTTTAGGTCCTTCAACCTCACCCTGTCCTTCAGTCTCTCGAATATTTATTTTTCAAATATCATCATCTTATTCTTCTACAGTCACATTGTAGCATTCCAGCACCTGACATAGCTGTGTACTTCAGTCTGGTTGAACCCATTCTACTAGCTCTTTAGGCATTATAAATATAACCGCCTCAATTTCCTTGAGCACTTCCTCAATTCATTTGAATCCATCATCAAAGTTAAAAGTTAATAAGAATCTCTCCATCAATATGTCCCGTTCGGTCATCCCATGGTGTAGCTCTATTTCCAAATATTGGTTCATTGGGATAGTATCTAGGGTATGATAGAAGATATCTACCCATTCTGGTTGCATCTCTTCTCCCCAAGCTTTAGTCCACCACTCCAAGTGCTCGCACGAATCATCCCTTCCGCTATATTTCTCAGTTATCCAGGTATTAGCATATCCAAACCTCAGCTTCATCACTCGCTTGTATTCCTTCCATCTACCGAAGCTTTCCTTATGTGTACCCCACCCATGGACAGGCGCAGCACGCATTGCCAATTCAAGTACTAGGAATCGATGTTCCTTGGGCACCTCCCTTTCAAAATCATAAAGAGATTAACATCATTTAATCCATCATAATGTGATAGATTTCTTACCTCTGTCGATACACACTGCAACAATTTGATCATCATATTGCAACGTAGCATAGAGACTTCATGCAAACGATTCTGCCAGTATTTGAGCTCTTCATCTGAGTCTGAGGTACAGGAATTGTCTCTATCCCATGTGATCCACCCATATGCAATGGGATTGATCCAATATTCATCATGTCTAATTATTGTGTATATATGATCTAGATCATCGTCCTCCTCGTAGTCGCGAACCAGTTTAGTGTAGTGCGCTCCTTTAGCAGGGTCTAGTGGCATAGTAACCCTGATCGCCTTCTTCTCAAATTTCATCCTTCACTTCTCCAGATTAATCATCACATCCATGTTGAAGGCCCAATCAATTCCTAGTAGCACAGGGTAAGGATTGACACTGTCCACTATTTGAATTACCTCAAAGTCAGCCAAGGCACTCGATCCTTCAATGTCCACTGTTACCACATATAGGCACCCCTTAGGAATGATCTTCTACTGATTGGCCATGCAAAGCTATATAGGAGACCATTGTAGTGCGGGCCTCCCCATCCTTTCCCATGTCTGCTTCGATAGTACATTCACATCAGAACCCAAATCTAGGATGACTTGGTCCATTTCATACTCCCTGATCTACACAGTTAGCCTCATATTGCACCTGGTCCATTTCTTGTGTTTACCCAGTTTCCTTACAGTGCATTGTTCTTAAGGGATCTTAATTTTTCCTGTACAATTGTCAGTAAGCTCTTAGATCCCTTCTACCGCCTTATGATCCCTTAACAGCTTCATACAAGTTTTGAGAATAGTGGTTAACAGTGAAGGATCCACATCTTGCACTTCACTATTTCCAACCAGGTTTTCCTGACTCCCAGATGTAGAAGCCTCAACAAATTTCTTCATAGCTTCCATGAAAGTTTCTTTAGCCCAGTTGAGGTCAAACCCAACTTCCTTTTCAGCAGGCTGGTGCACCCATCCCTCGGTTTCTGGATGTTTTCCTTTATCTTCTCCTGTAGCCATACCACTATGCATTACGATTTTAATACTTTGGCACTCTTCATGAGGCTCCACCTTCATCATCTAGATAATCTGTGTAGGTTGTTGTGTCTTTATCTCCTACATCTTAGCAATCAACACCAGAACATCTTCTATCACATTTGACTTAGTTACCGGAGATTCTGTTAGCCTCCTGCTGCAGCAGGTATTCATCTTTCATGATCGACATTTTTACATGCCAAATATGTCATACTTCGCATGCTGCAACGTTCCATATTTGCTACAGAGGCCAGAGAATTTCCCATGAGAGTGTGTTAGTCTAAGTGCCACTGCTATGTTCCATTTTGATGAGTTGATCCATTTTTGATGAGTTTTTCAATTAAGGGAGGGCCAAACAGCTTAATCTTGGTCTCCCTAGGTTTCAATTTCCTGTTGTAGAATATAGAGAATAATTATCTGTCCAAACAGCTAAATCTTGGCAGATTTGTAGATAGGTAGTGAAACAAGGGTGCTCAACCGCTTAATATGAGCCCCTGGACAAAATAAGTGTAGATGTAGATAGGAGGACAGCAAGAAGAAAAGAATGAAAAGCTGGGTGTGCTAGTTCCAGTGCACCCAAACCAAAAGAAGAGAAAATGCTAGGTGAGTAGGTCGGGTAGGTAGTTTTGGTGGTTACAGAATCATGGCCTGAGACCCATTTTATCTTTACCAGTGTCATATCTACTCAGATTACAAATGCAATGCAATTTTCCCTTGGAGGATTTCAAGCGAGGCATGACTAACTCCCCCTTCTTCGTATTCCCCAAATCATTCACTAACCTCCCCAAAGAGGTCAAGATCTGCTTGATATCTCTTAAGTTTCATCATTTGCCTTATCATTGCCTAAGTAAAGATCTGCTTTGCTTAAAGATGCTTATATTTCTTATACAAGTCATTCTCTCCCTTAATAGCCTAAGATTTACATACTTAGCGCTCTCTCATCACATTTCATATTAACTACTAACTTTATTATGTAACTCCCTATCTATCTCCCCTCCCCCAATTAACGCTATGTTAATAGCTCCCCTATATACTTATCCCTTTCTCTGGTTGAAATATAACTATAAAAATCGCTTGGGAATTACTAAGTTTACTCGAAACTTAGTAAGAACCCTCATGTCGCTCAAAAAATCATCTTCCTAAGGTGTTTGGACTCCTTCCAAAACACAAAAACCCCCTTCAAATGCTATCGGACTCATTCTGATGCATCAAGAACTCTTCCAAAACTTTAAAAAAACCTCTTTCGATCGCATTAACCCTCCTCCGATGAGTTTTCCTCTCCTCCGACGCGATATTGCTGTCGGAGGTCGCAACATTCATTCATCGGCCCGCCCCCTTTATACCTTCCCGATATCACTTCGCCGATGCGATTTCGCGATCGGCAGTCGCAAGTTTTTGTAACTACATACAGTTGCCCCCCCTCTCATCTACCGATGCGATATTACTATCGCATCCAAAAGCATATTGCCTCGCGACCCATTCATTTCCGCAATACTTCCCATTATCGCACATCCACATGCCTTGTCGCCTTTCCAAAATCAGCGATCGCTTCCATCGCATCACATACATAAAAGCCATTTCCCCCTGTCCCAGCTGATTGCCGATCGCCGATTTAATCCCCGTCGTACTGCCACGTCACCCTGCCACATCACCCTGAGACGTCATTATCGTACTGGGACCCACTGCTGACGTCATATTGACGTCATGTTGACGTCATCACTAAAGGAAGGCACAAAGGGCGCAAATCGCAGCAAAGAGAGCCCAGAATGAAAAATCGAGGCAGTTTTCGATGCACGATTAGCGCTTCGCTAAGAAAAAATGACCAAAATGGAAAGCCTCATATCGCTCGGCTACCAAGAGGCCCGAAAATTCACAGTTTTGACAGGATTTCTTCATTTATGTTTGTATTCAAATCGGCCAGCGCCCGTAGCATTCCAGAAGCCACGGAAATCATTTGCAGCAGCCATTCTTGCCTCGAAAGGGCAGAAAAGGGGCGATTTGACAGTTTCAAATACGTCAAGGGAGAGAAAATGGCCCGATTCAAGTGTCAAAGAGTATCAGAGGAAAGATGAAGCCTTGATTAAATTAAAGAATATCAGTGAAGCGGCAAAGAGTATCAGTTAAATGTTTTTAATGGAAATCTTTATTTCCCACTGCAAGTGAACATTAAAGGCCCCCAAGCAAAGTCAAAGAAAGCGGTAAAGCCATTTAAGGGCTCTCAGATCACAGTTAATGCACATCAAAGCCACTCAAGAGCAGGGGATCAAAGCCCAAAGCATAGTTATGGCTAAATGAACCGCACAGAGCCATAAGGACAGATTTCAACTAATTTTTGAGGCAGCTGCCCCAGTGCATCACTTAGATATCTTCTTGCATTGATTCCACAACAAGATTAGATTAAAGAACTCATTTCCCTCAGATTTGTTTAAGATCTGCTGTAATGGATATTTTTAGATATTTTCCCTATATAAACCACCCTAATTCATTGTTTAAAGGGTTGGTTGGTTGATTTGCTCCACTAGAGACTCGCTCTGTATACTTGATGTTTTCATTAATCAAAGACTGCTGAAAAGCTTGGAGGATGGACTGTCTGTTGTGCTATTAATGTGTTGAAGAATGAATATGGAATTCTTGTGCTGCAACACGACTCAATAAGTGATTTCTATCTCTGTTTTTCCACTGATTTATGCTCATGTCATACATGTGTCGCCATCTAAATAGCAGATAAAAAGATTAGCTTAGAACTTGCTTAACTGCACTCTACGCTCAATTTCTGCTGTTTCTTTATGTTTTCCTCTGAATTGGTAATGAATATGAATTCCCTTTGGCTCATATTTCCCCTAATTCACCCATGTCTGACAGTTATCTAGGGATTCTTTACTGCTCCTAGATATAGTTCATTGACCTTCCCTCTGTTAAGCTGAAAGAGAGATTCTTAATTGCCTCTCTTTTCTTAGCCTTCAATCCATCTCCATTTAGCCTGAAAGTTGTTTCATGTGTATCTATCTTGCTCCATATTCCTCTTGTGACCAAGAAAACGTACCAACAGTCCTACTTCATGACTCCATGCCCAATGGTTTGAAATTATCATACTATGCATTACCTCTCTACTTGAAAGCTTCATCCTTCCCACCAAAACTCAAACAGAACCCCTTGAACTCAATAACTAGCCTAAAATCATCGTTAACAAAGTTAAATCATAAAGAGAGAGCCCTCTCTGATTGCAGGTGGGCTAGAACCTGCAGTCCAAATATTGGTTTGTGGTTACCTCGACCATATCCCTTAAGGAGCTTTGGGACAACCTAAGTGATAACATAATGGCGACTCCGCTGGGGAAGTTCTTCAGATGATTTCACAAATCAAGTTGAAAAGCTCCACTAAGGAAGAATCTGACCTTCAAAAGTTTCTTTCTAACCCACTTTCCTTAGAAAAATCCCCAAAAACAAGTTAGAAGCTAGCTCCTAAAAGGAATTCATGTTATACAAGGTTAAATCCAGACCCAAATCCACCAGCTGTTTTTGAAAATCTGAATTTAATCCCAAGAAACCTCAGGAAATTAGAGCGAAAAGAAGATTTTGCTGATTCCAGTCTTGAGATAGTTCAGCCAAGCTATGTTCCAACCCCTGTCAAAGTTTTATTTCGTTCAACTCCTAGTTCCCCTTGTCCTTTATCCACCTCTCCAAGCACCTTTTCCACACCTTTGTTCATGACGCATACTACCATTACTACCCCTATTATCCCAGTTGTTCCGGTCGTTCCATTTATCGCTGTTGCTCCTCTGATACCTGTTAATATGGCTAATAGATATGCACCCTTACAACTGCCTGCTAACCTCGGGGCTGTGCCTCAGGATTACCAGACTAAGATAACTTATTTTGATGGCACAAGTGCCTGCGCAGACCTTCAGCATACAAAGAAAATGCAGGATTACTTTGAAAGCTATGAGATTGACGATGATGGGGTAAGAATGAAGATTTTTGTCCAAAGTTTGACAGGCGATGTCAGGACTTGGTTTAGAGCACTCCCAGCTAATTCCATAGCAGACCCAGAAGCCTTGTACCAGTCATTTATCAACAGATGGGAGAAAAAGAAAGACCCCTTGCACATACTAGCCGAATACGATACCATTAAAAGAGGTCCTCAAGAGACTGTTTTGGACTATTGTGCAAGATTCAATAATGTCTACAATGCAATACCACAGAACTTAAGGCCTCCACCTGACCTTGCCTTGTATAAATTCCCTGATGGTTTCGACCCAGATATGGCCTACCAGTTAAAAGAAAGAGCCCCTAACAGCCTTGCCGAAATGCAAAATGTGGCTGTCACTGTGGAGGCAAATTTAATTGCCAAAAGAAACAGAGCTAGAACAGAGAGGAGAACAACCTTTAAGGAAGAACCCTCAGCCATAGACCAAAAGCTGGATGCCCTTATCAGTGGCATGCATAGGCTAGTAGACAGAGTGGACAACGTTGAAAAAAAATCATCATGGGACGAGCAGCAAACCAACGCTGTTAGGAACCCGAACTTCAGAAGGAATCAAAACCCAAACGCTGGAAGGGCGAGCCCAGACCGTGAAATAAGGCCTCCTTTCCAAGAAAATTACGCTGAGACATCAACAGCTAATGAGCCCATGGAAGACACTCACATAACCTAATGGGTTTGAAGAACGAGCAACATGTCTTCTTAACTGAAGAAGACCAAAATAACGATAATATGCATCAATTCCAAACCCAAGAATCTTTCGACTTTGAACAAGCCTATGACCCAGCCATTTATGAGCTAAACAAGCAATATAAGCTAAGAACCAGAATGATTGATGTGCCCAAGCCCACCAAACCAAAGGAAAAATAACATCCCGATAAAATCAAAGGCAAGGCTGTTATAACAGAACACGTTGAACAATTTTTCCCAAACCCACAGCACGTAACCATAGGTGACATAACTATCGAACAGCCTTCTAAAAAGCAGCCTGTCGTGCCTTTTTCCTCAAAGGAAAATGTTCACAGCGTTCCAAAAAGCCTGCCGATAACTGAAAAAACGCAAGCGATCACTCTCCATGACGCTGGCAAGAGAGAGGAAATCGCTGATAATTCAAATGAAAAAGAAAAATCTTCCATCATCAACACCAAGACTCCGCTGGAAAAGCCATTTAATTTAGAGGCAGAGATTGGAAAATTGAAGATATCCATCCCCCTCTCAGAACTTGCCAAGCATGATGTTTATAGAGAGCAAATACAAAGATCGTTACAAATGCCAGAGGTTAAGGATGATGTGAATGTTTTAGATGATACCCCAGAGCTGCTCTTTGGCCCAGAAGTCAATGGAAAAATAGTCAATGGAGAAATTTGCCATTTTATATCAGTTTGCATATCCATGATAAAATTTTACATAACGCAATGTTTGAATCAGGTGCATCACACAATCTTATGCCCAAAGCGGTAATGGAAAGACTAAACCTTGACATAACTAGGCCATACAAAGATTTATTCTCCTTCGACTCAAGTCAAGTCAAGTGTTTAGGCCTAATCAAAGACTTGTGTGTCTCCTTAGTCCAATATCCTAACAAGACAATCCTCATGGATGTGGTGGTTGCTGACATTCCACCAAAATACGGCATGCTCCTATCAAGATCTTGGGGAGCAAAACTCCAAGGATCACTCCAATTAGACCTCTCTTACGCCACTATATCAGTCTTTGGGCAACCATAAAGACTATATAGAGAAGCACTCATGAAATATATGGTGAGTAGCGAGGATAAGCCACAAAACTTCCCCATCTACTCAATCCATACTGATATGGATTCATTTATTTTGTTTAATAATGATAGCCGCCCTTTAACTGATGACAAGCCTTTGGCTCTAGAACAACAAGCACACATCAATGAAGAATCGGTTGCACGTACCCATGAGACTGTCACAATAGCCAATGCAACAAGCACACAAGAAGAACCTCGCCAAACACGAGACTCAGGTCCGCCCAATCCTAAAATGACTAAAACTCTCAATACTGACCACAAGCAAGAAATCACATGGTATTTAGAGTTTGATGGTTCAGTAAACAAGTTAGGAGCAGGGGCTGGAATATGGATCCACAACACACATAACAATCATGCACAAGGTCATGCATATAGACTGAATTTCAAATGCACCAACAACATGGCCGAGTATGAGGCACTCCTCTTAGGCCTTAAGCTGCTCAGAGCTTTAGGAGCTACCAAAGTGTCTATTCTAGGTGACTCCGACCTAGTAATCCAACAAATGAAAGGCAACTTTGTTACTAATGACAATAGAATGAGGGCCTATAGGACTGCTGCCACTAATATACTCAATGCATTCTCTGAATCCAAGCTTGCCAAGATTTCAAGAAATCATAACATTCACGCACACAGCCTAGCCACTTTTTCTAGTACATGCAAGCTTCCCTTTGAGCCAAATCACCATTTCACTGCCGAGATAAAACATAGGCCTGCTGTCCCAAATAACGTTAAAGATTGGCAAGTGTTTGAAAGCGATGAACAAATTAACAATTTCCTCACTCTTGAGCACGAGTTTTCAAATATAAACATTGACATGGATGCCATGAACGACTCCCAACAGCAAACAAATCAAACTCAACAGGCTGTAACAACTGTAACAACCAAACAAATCCTAAACCCAACTGTTTGTGACAATGCAAACATAGAAGAGTTGAAACAAATGCATTTGGAGGAAATAGCCAAAACAGAGGCCGAGATCATTGATCTAAAAGATAACTTTCTCCCTACTGGCCTCACTCCGTTAGAAGATATGTTTGATGCAAATGATGTCCCCAAAAAGCCAAAAATGCAGCCCTTAAACGCCGCTATAGAAGAACACAACATTGGGACAACAGAGAAGCCCAAAATGATTAAATTGTCCAAAAATCTGCCACCTGATCAAAAACCAAAATATGTTGATTTGTTCAAAGAATTCCAAGATGTATTTGCTTGGAGTTATGAGGACTTGAAGTCCTATGACACCTCAGTGATCCAACACACCATTCCCTTAAAACCAAATCAAAAGCCCTTCAAACAGAAACTAAGGAGAATCAATCTGGTGCTTCTCCCTCTGATTGAAAAGGAAGTGAAAAGGATGTTTGAAGCAGGTATCATAGCACCCATCAGATTTTCTGAATGGGTATCCAATCTGGTTTCCACAAGAAAGAAAATAGGAGAGATTAGACTTTGTGTAGATCTAAGATATTTAAACCAAGTCTCCCTAAAAGACCACTAACCATTGCCAAAAATGGACCACATCCTACAAAGAGTAGTGGGGCCATCTAGAATCTCTTTGCTAGATGGCTTTTCAGGTTTTAATCAAATACTAGTTCACCCGGATGACCAAGACAAGACAGCCTTTACCACACCGTGGGGAACATTTAAATATGTGAAGATGCCTTTTGGACTTAAAAACGCTGGCTCTACCTTTCAAAGGGCAATGGATATTGCATTTGCCAAGGAAATACATGATTTCCTAGTTGTCTACCTGGATGACTTAACCCCTTTCTCCAAATCTGATCAAGAGCACCTAAAACATTTGAGGCAAATATTCATGACATGTAGAAAATATGGCATTTCCTTGAACCCCAAGAAGTCTCTCTTTGGCCTTGAAGAAGGTAAATTACTAGGCCATATCATCTCAAAAGATGGGATTAGAATTGATCCTGAAAGAATTCAAACTATCCTTCAAATCCCATATCCAAGAAACATAAAAGAGTTGCAGGCATTCCTTGGAAAGATCAATTTCCTAAGGAGATTTATCCCAAATCTAGCCGAACTGATAAGACTGTTGAGCAACATGTTAAAAAAGGATGCCAAGGTAAAATGGTCTCTTCAAACCAAGTAAGCCTTTGAGAGTATCAAAGCAACCTTAACCCAAGCCCCTGTCCTCACCAGTCCTCAGTTTGACAAATATTTTATCATTTTTTCTTTTGCATCTTAGCACACCATAGCTGCTGTCCTTTTGCAAAAGGATGATCAAGGAGCTGAAAAGAAAATTGCATTTTTCAGCCGAGCCTTACGAGATGTTCACTTGAAGTACCAAATCATGGAGAAGCAGGCCTACGTTCTTGTTAAAGCAATCAAAGACTTCCGAGTTTACATTTTATATTCACATGTGATTGCCTATGTCCCAAATGTTTTTGTAAAAGACATATTAACCCAAGAGGGATTAGAGGGCAAAAGAGGCAAGTGGATCGCTAGCATCCTTGAGTATGACATTGAAATAAAACCAACCAAGCTCATAAAGGGACAAGATTTAGCCAAACTGATGTCCGAAACAAATTTCCAGGCCCTAGACATTAACCAACTGGACAATGAACAGGAGCTGGCGACTCCACAGATCAGTGAAACCTTTTTGCAATCCCCATGGTATGCTGATATATGCTTTGTATTGTTAAACCTGTTTGCTCCCCCAGGATTGTCCAGAACCAAGAAAAGATTTTTAAAGATGAAGGCCTCAAAGTTTTGTGTCATAGATGCTGCATTATTTTGGAAAAATCATGAAGGCATATTGCTCAATTGTTTAACCATGAATGAAACTAACAATGTCATGAAAGAATTCCATGCAGCGGACTGTGGAGGACATCTATATTGGAAGTCCACTACTGATAAAATTCTAAGGGCTAGTTTCTATTGGCCCTCCTTGTTTGCAGATGTAAAGAAGTTTACTACCTCGTGCCATAAATGCCAAATCTTTGAGGGCAAAAGAAAGCTATTGCTTTTGCCTCTTAAGCCCATCTCAACCGAAAAACCTTTTCAACAATGGGGTCTTGACTTCATTGGAGAAATCCATCCCTCTTCCTCAGGACAACATAAGTGGATTTTAACAGCCACCGACTATTTCACCAAGTGGATTGAGGCCATCCAATGTAGGCAAGCTAATGACACCACCATTATCCAATTCCTTGAATGCAATATCCTTTCTAGATTTGGCTGCCCTGAGAAGATCATCACTGACAACACTGTTGCCTTCAAATCCAAAAAGATGATCAATTTTTGCCATAAATTCCATATCACTTTAGGGCATTCCACAGCCTATTACCCTCAAGGTAGTGGCTTGGCCGAGTCATCTAACAAGAGCCTGATTAGTATTATCAAGAAGATCTTAGAAGAAAACAAGAAGAACTGGCATAGGAGGCTCACAAATGCCCTATGGGCAGATAGACTTTCAACAAAGAGATCCATTAGGATGAGCCCTTATGAGCTGGTGTATGGCATGGAGGCCAGATTTCCATCTTCTTTGGGCATTTCCATTATGAAGCCGTTACAAGAGATTCAAGCTGAACCGAATAATGTTCAAAGAAGAATAAATCAGACCATTCATCTTCAGCAAACCAGAGAGAAAGTGTATGAGAGAGCTCAAATTGTGCAGGAGAGGCTAAAGAAAGCATTTGACAAAAGGACTAAGGCTGAGGATTTCTTTATTGGTGATAAAGTGTTAAGGTGGGACTCATGAAGAGAAGACAAGGGAAAGCATGCAAAATTTGATTTTCTATGGAAAGGCCCATTTGTTATCAGTGCTGTGCAAGGCAATAACACATACTTTCTCAAAACTATAGATGACAGCATAGTGGAAGACGACCCTGTAAATGGCCGAATGTTGAAACATTATCGAGATCCCTTTTAAGGGATACAATGCCCCTGTGTATATATTTGTATATTAGTGTTTGTATATATGTCAGCGCTTTCCTTTTTATGTTTGTATAAGCAATCCAATTGCTTGGAATGAAGCAGCGCTGTTATATCAAATCAAATTCAGTTAGAAATGCTACAATCAAGCTTCCCACTTCAGTCAATAGTATCAAAACAGAGGAGCGTTTTTAGGTTTCATATTAGCACCCTTGGTCAAAGCAAAAACAAACAAAACACATCAGTTTGATCCATGTTTTGAGACCATTTCAGAAGGCAGGTCTCAAGCAAAAATGTATGTAATATCAAGCACGCAGAAGAATGCAGGCGACGTTATATAGTTCACAGTAATTTAGTTGAGGAGAGTGCTTTTCAGAGCTCAAGATCCCAGTTTTTTAGCAGCCAACGAAGAATTGTTTTCAGTTCCACAACAACAATAGAAGATCAAGGCAGTCTGACCTGCTGTTCTTGGCTTTTCACAAGGAAAAGCCATCCCCAAGTGGAGCCACTATTAGCCTCCTACTGCAGCAGGTATTCATCTTTCATGATCGACATTTTTACATGCCAAATATGTCATACTTCGCATGCTGCAATGTTCCATATTTGCTACAGAGGCCAGAGAATTGCCCATGAGAGTGTGCTAGTCTAAGTGCCACTGCTATGTTCCATTTTGATGAGTTGATCCATTTTTGATGAGTTTTTCAATTAAGGGAGGGCCAAACAGCTTAATCTTGGTCTCCCTAGGTTTCAATTTCCTGTTGTAGAATATAGAGAATAATTATCTGTCCAAACAGCTTAATCTTGGCAGATTTGTAGATAGGTAGTGAAACAAGGGTGCTCAACCGCTTAATCTGAGCCCCTGGACGAAATAAGTGTAGATGTAGATAGGAGGACAGCAAGAAGAAAAGAATGAAAAGCTGGGTATGCTAGTTCAAGTGCACCCAAACCAAAAGAAGAGAAAATGCTAGGTGAGTAGGCCGGGTAGGTAGTTTTGGTGGTTGCAGAATCATGGCCTGAGACCCATTTTATCTTTGCCAGTGTCATATCTATTCAGATCACAAATGCAATGCAATTTTCCCTTGGAGGACTTCAAGCGAGGCATGACTAACTCCCCCTTCTTCTTATTCCCCAAATCATTCACTAACCTCCCCAAAGAGGTCAAGATCTGCTTGATATCTCTTAAGTTTCATCATTTGCCATATCATTGCCTAAGTAAAGATCTGCTTTGCTTAAAGATGCTTATATTTCTTATACAAGTCATTCTCTCCCTTAATAGCCTAAGATTTACATACTTAGCGCTCTCTCATCACATTTCATATTAACTACTAACTTTATTATGTAACTCCCTATCTATCTCCCCTCCCCCGACTAACGCTATGTTAATAACTCCCCTATATACTTATCCCTTCCTCTGGTTGAAATATAACCATAAAAATCGCTTGGGAATTACTAAGTTTACTCGAAACTTAGTAAGAACCCTCATTTCGCTCAAAAAATCATCTTCCTAAGGTGTTTGGACTCCTTCCAAAACACAAAAACCCCCTTCAAATGCTATCGAACTCATTCTGATGCATCAAGAACTCTTCCAAAACTTTAAAAAAGCCTCTTCCGATCGCATTAACCCTCCTCCGATGAGTTTTCCTCTCCTCCGACGCGATATCGTTGTCGGAGGTCGTAACATTCATTCATCGGCCCGCCCCCTTTATACCTTCCCAATATCACTTCGCCGATGCAATTTCGCGATCGGCAGTCGCAAGTTTTTGTAACTACATACAGTTGCCTACCCTCTCATCCGCCGATGCGATATTACTATCGCGTCCAAAAGCATATCGCATCGCGATCCATTCATTTCCGAAATACTTCCCATTATCGCACAGCCGCATGCCTTGTCATCTTTCCTAAATCGGCGATCGCTCCCATCGTATCACATACATAAAATCCATTGCCCCCTGTCCCGGTCGATTGCCGATCGCCGATTTAATCCCCGCCGTACTGCCACGTCACCCTGCCACATCACCCTGCGACGTCATTATCGTACTGGGACCCACTGCTGACGTCATATTGGCGTCATCACTAAAGGAAGGCACAAAGGGCGCAAATCGCAGCAAAGAGAGCCCAGAATGAAAAACTAAGGCAGTTTTCGATGCGCGATTAGTGCTTTGCTAAGAAAAAATGACCAAAATGGAAAGCCTCATATCGCTCGGCTACCAAGAGACCCGAAAATTCGCGGTTTTGACAGGATTTCTTCATTTATGTTCGTATTCAAATTGGCCAGCGCCCGTAGCATTCCAGAAGCCACGGAAATCATTTGCAGTAGCCATTCTTGCCTCGAAAGGGCAGAAAAGGGGCGATTTGACAGTTTCAAATACGTCGAGGGAGAGAAAAATGGCCCGATTCAAGTGTCAAAGAGTATCAGAGGAAAGATGAAGCCTTGATTAAATAAAGAATATCAGTGAAGCAGAAAAGAGTATCAGTTAAATGTTTTTAATGGAAATCTTTATTTCCTAATGCAGGTGAACATTAAAGGCCCCCAAGCAAAGTCAAAGAAAGCGGTAAAGCCATTTAAGGGCTCTCAGATCACAGTTAATGCACATCAAAGCCACTCATGAGGAGGGGATCAAAGCCCAAAGCATAGCTATGGCTAAATGAACCGCACAGAGCCATAAGGACAGATTTCTACTCATTTTTGAGGCAGTTTCCCCAGCACAGCACTTAGATATCTTCTTGCATTAATTCCACGACAAGATTAGGTTAAAGAACTCATTTCCCTCAGATCTGTTTAAGATCTCCTGTAATGGATATTTTTAGATATTTTCCCTATGTAAACCACCCTAATTCATTGTTTAAAGGGTTGGTTGGTTGATTTCCTCCATTAGAGACTCGCTCTGTATATTTGATGTTTTCATTAATCAAAGACTGCTGAAAAGCTTGGAGGATGGATTGTCTGCTGTGCTATTAATGTGTTGGAGAATGAATATGGAATTCTTGTGCTGCAACACAACTCAATAAGTGATTTCTATCTCCGTTTTTACATTGATTTATGCTCATGTCATACATGTGTCGCCATCTAAATAGCAGATAAAAAGATTAGCTTAGAACTTGCTTAACTGCACTCTATGCTCAATTTTTGCTGTTTCTTTATGTTTTCCTCTGAATTGGTAATGAATATGAATTCCCTTTGGCTCATATTTCCCCTAATTCACCCATGTTTGACAATTATCTAGGGATTCTTTACTTCTCCTAGATATAGTTCATTGACCTTCCCTCTGTTAAGCTGAAAGAGAGATTCTTAATTGCCTCTCTTTTCTTAGCCTTCAATCCATCTCCATTTAGCCTGAAAGTTGTTTCATGTGTATCTATCTTGCTCCATATTCCTCTTGTGACCAAGAAAACGCACCAGCAGTCCTACTCCATGACTCCATGCCCAATGGTTTGAACTTATCATACTATGCCTTACCTCTCTACTTGAAAGTTTCATCCTTCCCACCAAAACTCAAACAGAACCCCTTGAACTCAATAACTAGCCTAAAATCATCATCAACAAAGTTAAATCATAAAGAGAGAGCCCTCTCTGATTGCAGGTGGGCTAGAACCTGCAGTCCAAAGATTGGTTTGTGGTTACCTCGGCCATATCCCTTAAGGAGCTTTGGGACAACCTGAGTGATAACAAATTCCACAGTAAAAACCATTTTTTCGTCAACGTTTCAAATCCCAACCGGGATCCATCATCAGGACTTCTTGAGTGCTTGGTAGCAGAAGAGCTAAATTAAGGGATTAAATAGTAATGAGGAGAGTAGATTTTGGGTTTCTGGAATGAGATGAATGTCAGCCTTTTCTTTTCTTTTTTCTTTTTTTAATTAATTAATTAATTAATTTATTAATGAGATAATTAATTGATTTTAATTTATTCTGTTAATTATTATTATTATGATTAATTAATTAATTTTAATATTATTAATAAGTAATTAATTTTAATATATTAATCTTTATTATAAATATTTAGCGGTTGTTATACTAATACTACATATAGTCAATTAATATTTAATATATGTTAGTATATTATTATTAATTATAAAATAGTATGTGAAATAATCGTTATTAGTTTATATTGGTATTTAATGAATAATAATATTTAGTATATTGTATTAATTTTTAAGATATATATATATATATATATATGTTAGTAAAATATTTATTATAAAGAAGTATGAGAAATATTTATTATTAATATATATTGGTATTTTATGAATGGTAATATTAGTGTATTATATATTAAAATTACTTAAAATCATAAATATTATATTAGAATTAATTAATAATAATATTATTAAAAATCAATATTAATAGTTAATCAATAATCAATAATAAATAATTAATAATAATAATTGATAAATCATGTGAAGACCTAATAATTAATATTAATAATTAAATTAGTAATCATAATAATTAATTAATAATAAATAATTAGTAATAATAATTGATAATTCATGTCAAAGGTTTTAATTTTAATAAAAAGTTTAACTAATTAATAGATTTATTTTTATATAAATGGTTGAACTAATTAATAGATTTATTAATAGCTCATTATAATTATTTATAATAATAGCCATTATCATAATTACTAATGTAGATATTGTAAGTAAGTACTAGTTATTATTAATATTATCATAATTAAATACCTATAGCAACGCTACTAACTACAAAATATTAGAAAGGGAGAGGGAGAGAAAGGTGAAATCTACCACTAAATGCTATGCCTAAGATGAATTGTTGACCTTAATTTCTCTGATTAGGGGAAGCCAGCTTCCACTAATCTCCAATACCATTGTCTCTGTTAAGATTATGGGGATGTTTGATAATTTCAAGAGCTTCTCTAATCTTTCGCCTATGATGCTGCTCTTCCCTTGTGATAATTGAGGCGTTTTCCAAGCAGACATGGTGCTTTGTTTTTTAGGAGTGTTCTGCTAAGGCCGAGGTACAAGACCTTTCATTTCTAATATCAGCGCCATGTTCCTTGAGTCTTGTCTGTAGGGAGCAACCTGTTTCACCAATGTAGCTTTTTCCACAAGAACAATCTATTTTATAGACTCCCTTAAGCTGATGTCTATCAATCCTATCCTTGACAGACCTCATACCTTGCCTAATAGTTCCAGGTGTTGAGAATTGCGTGTTAATGTTTTTCTTCCTTAGGATTTTAGCAATCTTATCTGTTACTCCATGAATATAAGGTAGAAAAACCCTACCAAACTGAGGTTTGTCTTGAGCCTTAGGTTTATGAGATAGCATCCTTCTTTCAGCCTTCTCTATAGCTCTTCTAACCTCTTTTTCTTTGTAGCCTATACTCTTAAAGGTTGAAACTAAATGTTTCTTTTCTTCATTCAGATGCTCAGCGTCAGAAATTCGAAGGGCCCTGATAGCAAGAGTGTTTAAAACACCAAGTTTCTGGGTTGGGTGATGGTGGGAATCAGCGTGGAGGTAGTTTTCTGTGTGGGTTGACTTCCTGAAAACCTTATGCCCTAAAGAGCCATCCTCTTTCCTGATGATGAGTACGTCTAAAAATGGGATGCTCATGTTTTCTTCAAGCTCCATGGTAAATTTTATTTCTGGTGAGATAGAATTTAGGTGAATAAAAAACTTGTCAAGCTCTGTTTTACCATGTGTCCATTTTATATTGGTATCATCGACGAACCGCTTCCACCAAGCTGGCTTCAAATGATAAGATTCCAGGGCTTTCTTTTCAAAGTATTCCATGTATAGGTTGGCCACGATTGGCGAAAGGGGCGACCCCATTGCCACACAAGATGTCTGCTCATAATATATTCCTTGGAAGGTGAAGACAGTTGATCGCAAGCAGATTTCGGCCAATTTTGCAGTTCCTGGATCAGTAACATCTTTTATAACTTGAATGGCTTCATCAAGAGGAATCTTGGTGAATAAGGACACTACGTCAAAGCTAACAAGGATGTCATCACGTTCTATCTTTTCATTTTTAATAAGATTCACAAAATCATGGGAGTCTTTGATGAAAGAATCAGTATTTCTGACAAGGGGTTTAAGGATTTTCGCAACATACTTAGCGAGCTCATAGGTTGGGGATCCAATGGTATTAACTATTGGTCTAAGAGGAACCCCTTCTTTATGGATCTTGGGTAACCCATAAATTCTTGGGATAGTTTCACATGAAGGGATTAATTTCTTCTTTAATTTATCCTCAAGGTTGGAATCCAGAATTGTCTTCTTTAGCTCCTTCATAATCTTGGGGATGGGATTATTGCTTAGCTTCTTATAACTGCCACATTTGAGGTGTTCATTCATTTTGCATACATAGTCTTATTTATCCAAGATCATTGCTCCTCCTCCCTTATCTGCCTTAAGAACCACGATTTTTTCATTGTTCCGCAAGGATTTCAAGGCTCTTTGTTCTTCTTTACTCAAATTGCTTTTGGGAGTTTTGGCCTTTCTCATAATAAGGGAAAACTCTTGTCTTAATGTTCCTTATCTTCCAGAGGAAGGTTATTAATCCCATCCTCTATGCTACATATCATATTCTCAATAGGAAGGTTTTTCGGAGCAATTGCAAATCCCAAACCTTTGCTGAGGACACTAATGATTTTGGGATCTAATTCTTGGGAAGACAGATTTACCACTTTCCTTTTTAGTTTGGTCTCAGAGGTGTTTTCTAAACCCTGATTGTTGTTGTTAATTCTGGTTTCGACTATGTTATGTGTATTACTTTTGTCTAAGTCCTGATTATGGGCATTATCATTAGAGGCATTTTCTAGACCCTGATTGCTGTTGTTAATTCTGGTTCCGACTGTGTTATGTGTATTACTTTTGTACAAGCCCTAATTATGGGCATTATCATTATCTAACCACTGATTGCTATTAACTACGGTGCTAGTGTTAACGCTGTCTAAATTTTCAATAGCATTGTGCAAATTACCTATGCTCAATAAATACCAATTAATGCTGTTTTCATGCATATTACTGATATCTGAGCTCTGAGTATGGTTGATGTCTGAATTACTGTTATCTGAGCATTGATTCTACTTATGTTTATTGATGCAAAGGCTGCCTAAACCAGCGTTAACTAAACCTTGATTCAGCTTCAGGTTATTGAGGCACTCACTGTCTAAATCAGCGTTAACTAAACCTTGATTCAGTGTTTGGTTATGGATGCCAATGTCGCCTTTGTTATGCGTATGATCTTTCTGATTGATGCTGCCAATTATGTCATGATTATCGTTGTTTAAAACATGATATAAGCTGTCCATGTTATGCGTCTTCTTGGCATACGAATCATGCATTTCTTCGTTATGCGTATCAGTCCCCATATTCAACTCCGTTGTTCTAACTTCCGTTGATGAAGGACCGTGACTCAAACCCTTCTCATTTGCGTTTATAGAGCCTGATCCGCTATTTAAAACCTGATTGTCCACATTATGCGTCTTCTTGGCAAACGAATCTTGCGTTTCTTCGTTATGCGTATCAGTCCTCATATTCAAATCTGTTGTTCTAACTTCCGCTCTGTTTGATGATGAAGAACCGCGACTTAGAACATTCTCATTTGCGCTATTTTTATTGGCACTGTTTAGTTTTTCATATTTAAATAAATTGGACAATTTCTTGCGTTGCCTTTTCTTAGCAATGTGTCCTTCATTAATGGCTTTCAGAGCGGACCTGGCATCAATAATAGACCAGAGATCCTTGTTGATGTTGCTGGCTAGTTTTAGGTGTGTTGAGAATGCTGAGCGTCCAAGATTATCCAAAGAAGCCCTAACCCTCTTAATTTCTGCCCGAATTAGAGAAATGCTTAGTTGAAAAAACGCCTTGCTATTATATTTGTTATGAAGTCTATGATTAATTTGTGCAAATGGGGGAATGAGATTATTGTCACGACAGTTCTTAAGAAATTGTAGGTCTGCAGCTCTTCTTGCTATCTTCACTCTAAATTTTTCGAGTAAAATGATTTCACTCCATGTATCCCCTCCGTGTTGGGAAATAATTATGGATTTAAGACATCTGTGGTTTATATCTTTTGACTTAGTTACCGGAGATTCCACAGTAAAAACCATTTTTTCATCAACGTTTCAAATCCCAACCGGGATCCATCATCAGGACTTCTTGAATGCTTGGTAGCAGAAGAGCTAAATTGAGGGATTAAATAGTAATGAGGAGAGTAGATTTTGGGTTTTTGGAATGAGATGAATGTCGGCCTTTTTTTTTCTTTTTTCTTTTTTTTAATTAATTAATTAATTTATTTATTAATGAGATAATTAATTGATTTTAATTTATTATGTTAATTATTATTATTATGATTAATTAATTAATTTTAATATTATTAATAAGTAATTAGTTTTAATATATTAATCTTTATTATAAATATTTAGCGGTTGTTATACTAATACTACATATAGTCAATTAATATTTAATATATGTTAGTATATTATTATTAATTATAAAATAGTATGTGAAATAATCATTATTAGTTTATATTGGTATTTAATGAATAATAATATTTAGTATATTGTATTAATTTTTAATATATATATATATATATATATGTTAGTAAAATATTTATTATAAAGAAGTATGAGAAATATTTATTATTAATATATATTGGTATTTTATGAATGGTAATATTAGTGTATTGTATATTAAAATTACTTAAAATCATAAATATTATATTAGAAGTAATTAATAATAATAATATTAATAATCAATATTAACAATTAATCAATAATTAATAATTAATAATAATAATTGATAAATCATGTCAAGACCTAATAATTAATATTAATAATTAAATTAGTAATCATAATAATTAATTAATAATAAATAATCAGTAATAATTATTGATAATTCATGTCAAAGGTTTTAATTTTAGTAAAAAGTTTAACTAATTAATAGATTTATTTTTATATAAATGGCTGAACTAATTAATAGATTTATTAATAGCTCATTATAATTATTTATAATAATAGCCATTATCATAATTACTAATGTAAATATTGTAAGTAAGTACTAGTTATTATTAATATTATCATAATTAAATACCTACAGCAACGCTACTAACTACAAAATATTAGAAAGGGAGAGGGAGAGAAAGGGGAAATCTACCACTAAATGCTATGCCTAAGATGCATTGTTGACCTTAATTTCTCTGATTAGGGGAAGCCAGCTTCCACTAATCTCCGTACCATTGTCTCTGTTAAGATTATGGGGATGTTTGATAATTTCAAGAGCTTCTCTAATCTTTCGCCTATGATGCTGCTCTTCCCTTGCGATAATTGAGGCGTTTTCCAAGCAGACATGGTGCTTTGCTTTTGAGGAGTGTTCTGCTAAGGCCGAGGTACGAGACCTTTCATTTCTAATATCAGCGCCATGTTCCTTGAGTCTTGTCTGCAGGGAGCGACCTGTTTCACCAATGTAGCTTTTTCCACAAGAACAATCTATTTTATAGACTCCCTTAAGCTGATGTCTATCAATCCTATCCTTGACAGACCTCATACCTTTCCTAATAGTTCCAGGTGCTGAGAATTGCGTGTTAATGTTTTTCTTCCTTAGAATTTTAGCAATATAATCTGCTACTCCATGAATATAAGGTAGAAAAACCCTACCAAACTGAGGTTTGTCTTGAGCCTTAGGTTTATGAGATAGCATCCTTCTTTCAGCCTTCTCTATAGCTCTTCTAACCTCTTTTTCTTTGTAGCCTATACTCTTAAAGGTTGAAACTAAATGTTTCTTTTCTTCATTCAGATGCTCAGCGTCAGAAATTTGAAGGGCCCTGATAGAAAGAGTGTTTAAAACACCAAGTTTCTGGGCTGGGTGATGGTGGGAATCAGCGTGGAGGTAGTTTTCTGTGTGGGTTGACTTCCTGAAAACCTTATGCCCTAAAGAGCCATCCTCTTTCCTGATGATGAGTACGTCTAAAAATGGGGTGCTCATGTTTTCTTCGAGCTCCATGGTAAATTTTATTTTTAATGAGATAGAATTTAGGTGAATAAAAAACTTGTCAAGCTCTCTTTTACCATGTGTCCATTTTATATTGGTATCATCGACGAACCGCTTCCACCAAGATGGATTCAAATGATAAGATTCCAGGGCTTTCTTTTCAAAGTATTCCATGTATAAGTTGGCCACGATTGGCGAAAGGGGCGATCCCATTGCCACACCAGATTTCTGCTCATAATATATTCCTTGGAAGGTGAAGACAGTTGATCGCAAGCAGATTTCGGCCAATTTTGTAGTTCTTGGATCAGTAACATCTTTTATAACTTGAATGGCTTCATCAAGAGGAATCTTGGTGAATAAGGAGACTACGTCAAAGCTAACAAGGATGTCATCACGTTCTATCTTTTCATTTTTAATAAGATTCACAAAATGATGGGAGTCTTTGATGAAAGAATCAGTATTTCCAACAAGGGGTTTAAGGGTTTTCACAACATACTTAGCGAGCTCATAGGTTGGGGATCCAATGGTATTAAATATTGGTCTAAGAGGAACCCCTTCTTTATGGATCTTGGGTAACCCATAAATTCTTGGGATAGTTTCACATGAAGGGATTAATTTCTTCTTTAATTTATCCTCAAGGTTGGAATCCATAATTGTCTTCTTTAACTCCTTCATAATCTTGGGGATGGGATTATTGCTCAGCTTCTTATAACTACCACATTTGAGGTGTTCATTCATTTTGCATACATAGTCTTCTTTATCCAAGATCACTGCTGCTCCTCCCTTATCTGCCTTAAGAACCACAATTTTTCCATTATTCTGCAAGGATTTCAAGGCTCTTTGTTCCTCTTTACTCAAATTGCTTTTGCGAGTTTTGGCCTTTCTCATAATAAGGGAAAACTCTTGTCTTAATGTTTCCTTATCTTCCAGAGGAAGGTTATTAATCCCGTCCTCTATGCTACATATCATATTCTCAATAGGAAGGTTTTTCAGAGAAACTGCAAATCCCAAACCTTTGCTGAGGACACTAATGATTTTGGGATCTAATTCTTGGGAAGACAAATTTACCACTTTCCTTTTTAGTTTGGTCTCAGAGGTGTTTTCTAAACCCTGATTGTTGTTGTTAATTTTGGTTGCGATTGTGTTATGTGTATTACTTTTGTCTAAGTCCTGATTATGGGCATTATCATTAGAGGCGTTTTCTAGACCTTGATTGTTGTTGTTAATTCTGGTTGTGACTGTGTTATGTGTATTACTTTTGTACAAGCCCTGATTATGGGCATTATCATTATCTAACCACTGATTGCTGTTAACTACGGTGCTAGTGTTAACGCTGTCTAAATTGTCAAAAATGTTGTGCGAATTACCTATGCTCAATAAATACCGATTAATGTTGTTACTGATATCTGAGCTCTGAGTATGGTTGTTGTCTGAATTACTGTTATTTGAGCATTGATTCTGCGTATGTTTATTGATGCAAAGGCTGCCTAAATCAGCGTTAACTAAACCTTGATTCAGCTTCAGGTTATTGAGGCACTCACTGTCTAAATCAGCGTTAACTAAACCTTGATTCAGCATTTGGTTATTGATGCCAATGCCGCCTTTGTTATGCATATGATCTTTCTGATTGATGCTGCCAATTATGTCATGATTGCCATTGTTTAAAACATGATATAAGCTTTCCATGTTATGCATCTTCTTGGCATACGAATCATGCATTTCTTCGTTATGCGTATCAGTCCCCATATTCAACTCCGTTGTTCTAACTTCTGCTGATGAAGAACCGTGACTCAGATCCTTCTCATTTGCATTTATAGAGCCTGATCCGCTGTTTAAAACATGATTGTCCACCTTATGCGTTTTCTTGGCAAACGAATCTTGCATTTCTTCGTTATGCGTATCAGTTCTCATATTCAAATCCGCTGTTCTAACTTCCGCTCTGTTTGATGATGAACAACCGCAACTTAGAACATTCTCATTTGCGCTATTTTTATTGGCACTGTTCAGTTTTTCACATTAAAATAAACTGGACAATTTCTTGCGCTGCCTTTTCTGAGCCATGTGTCCTTCATTAATGGCTTTCAGAGCGGACTTTGCATCAATAATAGACCAGAGATCCTTGTTGATGTTGCTGGCTAGTTTAGGTGTCTTGAGAATGATGAGCATCCAAGATTATCCAAAGAAGCCCTAACCCTTTTAATTTCTTCCCGAATTAGAGAAATGCTTAGTTGAAAAAACGCCTTGCTATTATATTTGTTATGAAGTCTATGATTAATTTGTGAAAATGGGGGAATGAGATTATTGTCACGACAACTCTTAAGAAATTTCAGGTCTGCAGCTCTTCTTGCTATCTTCACTCTAAATTTTTCAAGTAAAACGATTTCACTCCATGTATCCCCTCCGTGTTAGGAAATAATTGTGGATTTAAGACATCTATGGTTTATATCTTTTGACTTAGTTACCGGAGATTCCACGACCTCTGGCAGTGCCTCCTAGTCTTCCTCTTCCATGACCTTAGAATCCTCTGCACGCTGCACCCACGCCCTGATCCTGAGGCTGATTTTTTGCCTGCATTGGATAGGTAGGGGTTCACTGCATCATTAGTTCGTAGCTTCGGCAATTTCGCTCATCATGTCCAGCTGATTTATAGAAGGTACAAAACAATTGTTGTGCATCTGAACAAACTTCTGCAAGAGGTGACAATTATCAGTTGCATGCTTCCTAGCTATTTGACAATGGTACTCCCATTCTCGGTCCAATGCTATTTTCTGGCTTTAGGGGGATAGACCCTCCCCAATAAGATAATTCTTATAAACCGACCGTGGCCCTTGCATTTCAAGCACCAAACCTCAGTGCGCACCTTAGGGTGGGCCTCCTTTCTTGTTTCCAAGCTCTACAACTCCATGTGCAGACTTGTCAGCTGCGAGTGAATCTATTGTACTCCAATCTTCGTATCTTGTATTGGCGAGGCTTCCAACCTCATCGTGATTTCCACATCTTCTTCTTGTTTTCCTATCTTCTTTTGTGATAATGGTAATCTTAGGTGAGGAAACAACGAAGTGATATACCAATCTATGTGTTGATCATCTGTGATGTTCATATTAGCCTACAGGATCTTACATTTTAGCCTTTGATAGAAATCCCATGAGGTTTCATTTACCATTTTTTTATGTCCTTAAACTTTGTAACAAACTATGCCTGAGACTTAGGCTTCTTAAACTCAATGTTCAATGCTTGTGGATTCTCTGCCAACGACGCGCCAGGTTTGTCTTGATAGAACTTGATATAGCAAGTCGACGCCATATCCTGCAATGTTGTGACCAGCTACGCTTTCTTTAGATTATCATCAGCGCTCTACACGACATTTGCAACAAAGCAGAATTTCTAGGGGTCTTCACTCCCAACCCCTTTAAAGATCAACATCTTCATTGTGTTTCCCATGTTGAATGGTTGGTGCGGAGGTGGAGTTGGAGGTGAAGGTGTAGGTGTATGCGATGGAGGTGGAGGTGGAGGTGGAGTGGATGGATGAGGTATCCTCAGGATACCTTGACTCACTATCTACAACGCACTCTGGGTGTATTCAGAATAGTTCCTTCGTCGTCACTTGAAGAGGATCCCAATAGCGAACTATATTCAGAGATCGATTCTCCATTCCTTCTTAAGGGTTTTCCGCTTCGCGTAGTCCCAAACATCAAGGTAATGGAATAACCCTTTTTTCACACAACAACATCTTAATCCAAGTTTTTAGATATTTTAAATACTTACCTCGTAGTCCCTTGAAGATCCTACGCTTTTCTTCGCTATAGCTAATGGACGAATTAATCGCAAGTTTAGTGACAAATCCCCTGACTATGTGATCAATCCAGTTTTTGCCTTAGTGGGTCTTGACCGAGGTTCAGAGTTAATTTTTCCAAACAAATTCCTACACTGCTAGTCCTTTCAACATCAATCCGTGGAGCGTGGACTAAAGTATCACTCGAAGCAGTATGGGGGGATGCTAGAACCAAGTTTCTGCACCCAGAGATGGTTTTGATGTTGTTTTTATACCCTTTATCTGACTTCACACAAATCGATAAGCCCTTAAGGCTTATCGGTATAACTCCCTCTTACTAGCCTCTAGACCTTCATGAAGGTCTACGACTGTCTTTTGCGGACCCTAAACAGGTGAATCAACTACTTACGCACTTCTGTAACCGTTCTTATCCTTGTATTTACCCAGATCGGCATAAGTATCAGATATCTTTAACATGCATTAAGATATTCTTCGCATAAACAGATCTTATTACTTACGTTCTTATAATAGTGTAAAACTTGCAGAATTGCGCATCAATACAATATTAAATCATAACCCCATTATTCATCATAACATAAACACATTCATTCATAACATAAGTAAATGGTCAAAACACAGATATTTCCATAATAATATCTTTATTTATACTTCAATTTTTCTTACAGACTCAAGACTTCCCTGTGCACTCAGCTGCAGGGGTTCGCTCACTCAGCTGCAGACTCTACTCTAGGCCTCTGCGCACACAGCTATAGAGTCTCTCTTCTACTTGTTAATGACCCATTACATTTATTGATCAACCTCACTTCACTGCCTTAGAATCTCTAAGACTCTCCTTTTTATACAATCCCATGGTCCTCAAACCATGGGTAGATCTACTAAAGTTGACACAACATACATAAAAGAAGGGTAAAACCCTTTATGACACTTAACAATCTACATGCTCCACGACCACAACCTACATAGACTTTACACTTTACATAACAAAACTTGGGTTTTTTCCCCAAAACTTGGGCTTTTGCCCCAAAATTGACCTTAGGGAACCCTGTTCAAATAGGCCCCCAACACAAATATTGTGACTTGCCTCCAAGTCACTCTTCTGGCGTGTAGATCTTACTACGAAGACCTCCCAGATCAACTTGTACCACTGTTACCTCAGCCACGCTCTGTGTGGATGCGTTCTTGATCTGTGCCATGAGCTGCTCAGTCATTGGTTCTGCATTGTCTTCCTTTACCTTCTTCTGTGTCCTTTCTAGGCTCATGAGCTCCTCCTCAATGGTGGCAGGATGACATAGGCCTCGTCCAGCCAAGCCCCAATCTGGCCTTGAGGATCGCCTCTTTCTATTGCGCTACCTCCAACTATTCGAGCAACTGCTTTGCCTCATACAGCTTAGCCAAGCACTGTGATATAGCGACGGTGTGCATTGTTGCTCTTGGTTAAGACATAGGGCTTGCAAGCAATTTCTCAAGGATCTCATGCAATAGACAACACAACTCAAAAATTCTCAGAGTGAAAAGTGTTTCCCGTTGGATGACCATCTGTAATTTATAGGCAATTTCGAATTCAAATTCGACCATTCCCCACAAAATCCGTCCATAAATGTGAAATTAGCGGCATATTTCCAAATATTTCACACTTGATTTCAGCGTTAAATGCCTGAAATGTCAGCCACCCACTCCTCTTAACCATTTTCTGGCAGTCAAATCATGAACAGTGACAGTAATGCTCACTTTCTGGATGCACTGCATGGTCTCCACCCCTATAGCGCTACTCCTCTCGTGCTTTTGTTGGTACTGTGACATCCTCTCATTCCGTGCAGACCCGTCGTCACACATCTCTACAACTCGAACAGTGTAGTTTATAGCCTCGCACCTCCTTGCAGCTGCCTGGAGCGCTAAGACTATGCTACCGTCATATAGTCGTCTGGCCAGATCCCCAGTGTATGGCTTCAATCAGCTTCCATTTACCTTTCCTGGAAATGGATCTCTGTTCAATTTCACAAGCTAAACTACTCCACCATCGGTAATCTCCTTGATCACATATGGCCCCATCCAATGCATGAAATTTTCCTGGAAACTTATCAAACTTGTTGTCATATAATAAAACTAAATCATTTACCTTGAAGGTGCACAATTTGATGTGTTGATCGTGTCATGCTTTTTCGTGCTCCTTTTGAACTTGTTGAGGGAATCTAGCTAAGAATATATCTTCCTCCAGCCCTATCAGGTACATGAGCCACTGTTCTAAGGCTCTGCGGTCACCATTCCTATGAACGCTGCTATGCGTAGAGTACGAACAATGTATTCCATCGGCATCACAACTTCTACGCCATAGACCACTCTGAAAGGTGTCTATGCAGTCAACTTCTTACAAGTATTTTTGTAGGCCCATATCACCACTGGTACACGCACGTCCCAATCGCTCCTCTGCGCATTGCAAACCTTTGTCAGCGCATTCTCCAATATCTTATTAAACGCTTCCACCATTCCATTGGCCTAAGGATGATATGGTGTGCTCTTTTGATGATAAACTTCGAATTCTTCCATCAGTGCGCTGATCGTTTCATTAACGAAGTGCGTACCACTATCACTCATCAAAATCTTCGGGAAACTGAACATGGTTAGCACATATTCAAATAGGAACTTTGCAGTTGTTTCCCTTGTACAATCCTTCACAGGTTGTGCCTCCACCCACCTGGTCAGATACTCAGTCGCGGTGATGATATACCGTGCACCCATCTTCTTTCCTGGAGGCTGAATCGGTCCTACAAAATCAATCACCCATTTCCCAAATGGCTGCAATGACACTTGCGGATTCATAGGCAGCTCATCCCTCTGCGATGGCCTACCGGTTCTCTGAGATGCATGGCATGCCTTACAATATGCTTTGGAAACCTTATGCAATGTCGGCCAACACAAAACAACGTGCAAAATCTTTTGCGTTATTGCTTTTCCTACATAATGGCCTCCTGCGTCTCCTCCATGAGCTTCAGCTAGGATACTGCTACATTCAAAATTAGGCACATATCGTCGTAATATCTCATTCGATCCAATTTTATACAAGTGACCTACAATCACTGAAAATTCTGTCACGCACACCACTAATTCCTTCTTATGTTGACTAGTGTACCCCTCTGAAGTTGTTCCTGTAGTCAAGAAGTGCATGATGTCTAAAAAATGGTTATCTACCACGCGCACCACAAAGAGTTGCATGTCAGGCAGTCCTTCCTCCAAATTAGTAGGTTCTTCTCCTGTTTAATGCGCAACAAATGATATGGTCCGACATTTAAGTGTCCTAGCTTCACAATTACTTCAAAATCGTACTCCTGAAACAACAATAGCCATATGCATAGTTTCCCCCCAACACAGGTTTTTTCACCAAGTACTTTAATGCAGAATGGTATGTATACATCTTAAAATGACCACCTAGTAAGTAATGTTTGAAATTTTGGAGCACATACACCATAGCCAACCCTTCACACTCTGTCGTTGAGTAATTCTTTTCAGCCTTAGACAACTTCCTACTTGCAAACGCTATAGGGTAATCTAACTCTCCTTCATCGACATGTGTCAGTACTGCTCCTAGCGCAATGTATGACATATCCACATGCACATGAAACTCCTTCTTCCAATCTGAGAAGACTAGGATCGACGCAATGACCATTTTCTCTTTCAATATATCCATACTTTGCTAACATTCCTCATTCCAACAGAATGTAGCGTCCTTCTTCAATATCTTTTCCATTGGTGTGGTAATCTAGGCATAACTCTTGATGAATTTCCGATAGTACCCCGTGTGACCCAGCATCGCATGCAACTGTTTAACACTCCTTGGCGCCTCCAAATTGATTATAACTGCGATCTTAGATGGGTCCACCATCAATCCTTGTCTTCACATTACATGACGCAAAAATATTCCAAAAGGGAACCAAAATAAGCACTTCTTCATGTTTAGCATGATCTGATACCTCCGACACGTATCTAACATCAAGCACAAACTAGCTACATGGCGCTTTACCAGCCCAAACACTGTCCAATCGTCAAGCTATACTTCCAAAAACTTGTGAATGAACTCTTTGAATGTTGTAATGATTACACGAGAGAAGATTTCTGGCTCATTCTTAAGTCCAAACGGCATTACAGTATACTAAAAACATCCCCACTCGGTCACGAAGGTCGTCTTACTCCTATCTTCCGATGCGATATTTATCTGATGGTATCCAGAGAACCCATGAGTAAATGAATATGCTTCATATCCGCAACATTATCTAATACCTCATCTATGAATGGAGTTCGAAAGGGATCATGAACACAAACATCATTCAATTTACTGAGATCTGCGCAAATCCTTATCTCATCCTTCTACTTCTTTTTCTGAACTACCATGGGACTTACCCAATCAGACTCCTCCACTGGTTCAATAATACCCTCTACCAACATCTTGTCCAACTTTAAGTGGACCTTTTCCTTGTGCTTAGGATCAAGGTGATATGGCCTTTGTTTTATAGGCTTCCTATCTAGTTTCAGCATTGTCTTCATCACTCCTAAATCACCTATTATCCCCTTCAATTCTGAAAACTTTGTAGGGAACAAATCCTAGTATTCGCGGAGCAACGCAACAACCTTATCCACTGTAGCATCATCCTAGGAGTCCCCTATCTTCGCAAACATGGGCTCCACCTTTGTTCCAATGTTCACTTGTCTAGTTTTTAGTGGCATGGTGATATCTGGATCTCTATCTGTGGCCCCTCAACTTCTTTGTGACTTTCTGTCTCTGGGATATTAATGTTTCTTGGATCCTAATCTTCTTCTTCAGCAGTCACATTGTAGCACTCTAGTGCATGGCGCACCTGGGAAGTCTAATCTGGTTGAATCAAATCCAAGGGGTCCTGCGGTATTCTGAAGATCGTTGCTTTGACCTCCTGCAATGCTTCATCAATGCACTCAAATCCATCCTCAAAGTTGAAATTCATTAGGAACCCCTACCTTAAAATATCCCATTCATCGGTGTCATGGCAAAGCTCTGTTTCCAGATACCAATTCATTGGTATTACATCCAAAGTGTGATAGAACAGATGCACCCACTCTGGTTGCGGTTCTGCTCCATAAGCATCACTCCATTTTGCTAAGTCATCGCGTGGATCACTTCTCCCATCGTATTTCAATGTCAATCGCACCTTTGGGTGACCAAACTGCACCCTCATCATTCTTTTGTATTCGCACCATCCATCAAAATTGTCTTTATGCGTACCCCACCATCTTGCGGGTGTAGTGCGTAGTGCCAAATATAGTGCTTCGAAGTGATGCTTCTTAGGAACTTCCCTTTCAAATGCATCCAAAAATTTATCAACATCAGTTAAACCATCATAATAAGGCAAACTTCTTACCTCTGATGATACATAGTGCAGGGATTTAGTCATCATGTTACAACGCATCATAGATACTTCGTGCAATCGATTCTGCCAGTGTTCCAATTCCTCATTTGAATATGATGTGCAGGAGCTTTCACGGTCCCATGAAATATGTCCATCAGTTGTAGGATTCACCCAATCTTTATCTTGTGCCATTATCTTATAAATTTGTTCCAAATCATCGTCACTTTCATAATCGCGGATCAATTCAGTATAGCGCAGTCCTTCTACAGGGTCTAGAGGTACTACTATGCAGAGCGATTTCCTCTCAAAGGACATTGTTCACTTCTTCAAATTGATCACCCCATTCATGTCAATAGCCTAGTCAATCCAATGAGTACGGGGTAGGAATTTTTTTCATCGAAAATCTCTATTACTTCAAAGTCATCCAATGCACTTGCGCCTTCCATATCTACTGTCACTCCCTGCAACCTTCCCATGGGGATAATATTTTGTTCATTTTCCATCCTCAATTGAATCGGAGACCACTGCAGCGTAGGTCTCCCCATTCTCTCCCATGTTTGTTTTTGGAAAGCATTCACATCTTACCCTAGATATAGAATAACTTGGTCCATTTCATACTCCCTTATTTGTGCGGTGAGCCTCATCTCATGCCGTGTTCTTGCCTTATGTTTACCAATTTCACGGCCTTGATATCGCGTAGTAGCTTCATACAGGTCTCCAAGAAGGTAGTAAGCATGGATGGGTCCCTTTCTTGAGACTGCTTATCCTGGCTTCCTGAGTTAGAATCCTCGACAAAGCTTTTCTTCACTTCCATGAAGGTTTATTTTGCACGTTCTAAATCAAAGCCAACCTCCTTCTCTAGAGCTTTGCAGACCCATTCACTTTCTTGATCCAGGTCTGGGTGTGACGAAGGACCCTTCCAAGACCTTTTACTTTCATGATGTGTTAAATTTCATTTTTAAAAGAACATAAGTGAAGTACATGTGTATGTTGTAAATAATACGAACATGAAAATCATCAACAACATAAAAACACAAGTCGTTGATAACGTACTTCGTCAAGGAGGGACTACGTCTCCGGGCCCCAGTGTCAAGATGGTGTAGGCCACTGCATTAAGTGCTATCAATAGTGATGATGTACATAGAGGTGATGTCGCTATCATACAAGGAAAATGCCCTCATGCAGGAGTGGCTCTAAGAGATGTTCCGCTACAGGAACTCTCAGTCAAAAAGACTCTTATCAGTATGACACAAACTCATGCATGATGAGCATCCCGCCAACATGGCATAAAAGGGATCTCAATGCAAACATGCATGATGACAACATGAGTATCCCATCAACATACAACAAAGGGATCTAAAACACAACATGATGGATCACGACAACAATTACATCACACAGATGATTCCACATCACATCAAGCAGGAATCATGAAAACAAGGAAAAAGATCCCACATCAGACATCAAAGAGGGATCTGTGAAACACAATGCATGGCAAAAGAAGTACATGAATACACTACATATACCTCATAGCCAGGGGCCATCTGAAGAAGCGGATGTCAAACTGCTGAAGCTGCTCAGACCATCGATCTCATGGCATCGAATCACATGAAAATGGCTGCTCACACATGAATGCTGACACCTGCATTCATATCCCACATAGCAAAAAATATATTAAAAAAATGGGTAGGCAGCCATGACCGTGTCGCCCCCGGAATCGCATAAACAAAAATTAAAGTTTGGCTCAGCTGCCATCACCCTACCAAGCCCTCCAACCACTCTACATATAACAATAACCAAGTATTAAAGGGATGGTCATGCCACCTCCAGTGGACCTAGCCCACACCCCAATGAACCACTCATATGCGATGAGTTAAGGTGGGGATGGCGGGGATTGAACCCCCCCCGGCCCATGTGGGCCAACCCCCACCGGGGAGCCCCATGAACAACATACACAAACCAACATTAATACTTACCATAGTTGCACATACTGTTAAGAAATCTGCGATGTTGAAACAAAAAAGAACGGTTAATCAAATAATGTTGAGTGTTATTTTGGAGTGGGAAGCATTTGAATCCGACCCACCTCCACGTAATCTTCCAATCATACCAATGGCCCACAGTGCTCCTCCTTGAATCCTCCACCAACGAAATCGTACTTAAAGCCCAATTTTTCCAAATGCGTGAGGGGAGTAGGGTACGGGCATGGAAGAGAGCGGACCAACGGTGGAAGAGCAAGCTAACACGGTTCCAAGAGGCAGAAGGTGGGCACGTAGATTGAGATATAATATTTTTTTAATGGTTTTGCAGGTGGAACCATGAGCCGGAGAAAAAACATAGGTGGAACCATGGTTGAGCAAAATTCTCAGGAGCGGGAAATTTTTGCAGTGTCCAAATTGGACAAATTTTATGTCAATCTTACACCTCTCAGCGACACGAAACCGATGGCATAGTCAGTTTCTTGATCTGAGTAGCTGATTTGCAGAGGACTCGGAGGAGGGAATCTTTAAGGAATCTAGGGGAAATCTAAAAGATTCCTTAAGCCCCAGATTTTCATTTTCTCAGAATTCAGAAATTTGACAGTCGATTTTGCACTATTCGATGCCACAAATCTGATGGTGTGTTCATATTTTCTATTTTCTCATTTCATTTTTCGACCACTTTTCTAAGTGGAATGTAGGTGTCATCATTCATGTGCGAGCAACCATTTTCATGTGATTCGATGCCGTGAGAACGATGGTCCAAGCAGCTTCAACAGTTTGACATCCACTTCTTCAGATGGCCCTTGGCTATGAGGTATATGTAGTGTGTTCATGTACTTATTTTTCCATGCATTGTGATGCACAGATCCCTGTTTGATGTCTGATGTGGGATCTTGTTCCTTACTTTTTTTCATGATTCCTACTTGATGTGATGCGGAATCATCTGTGTGATGTACTTGTTGACATGACCCGTCATGTTCTATTTGAGATCCCTCTGTTGTATGTTGATGGGATACTCATGTTTTCGTCATGCATGTTTGCATTGAGATCCCTTTTATGCCATGTTGGCGGGATGCTCATCATGCATGAGTTTGTGTCATACTAATAGGAGTCTTTTTGACTGAGAGTTCCTGTAGCGGAAAATCTCTTAGAGCCACTCCTGCGTGAGGGCATTTTACTTGTATGATAGCAACATCACCTCTATGTACATCATCACTATTGACAGCACTTAATTCAGCGGCCTACACCATATTGACACCAGGGCCCAGAGATGTAGTCCCTCCTGGACAAACTTCGTTATCAACGGCTTATGTTTTTATGTTGTTGATGATTTTCATGTTCCACTTCTTTACAACATGCACATGTATTTCACTTATGTTATTTTAAAAATGCAATTTAACACATCATGAAAGTAAAAGGTCTTGGAAGGGTCCTTCGTCACACCCAAACCTGGATCATTTCTTACAAGCTGCTTCCCCTTATCTTCACCAGTCGTCATTGCGCTCCACAGCATGATATTCACATTAGGATCCTCTTCGCGGGGTTCAACCCTCATCATCTGCAGGTTATGGGTAGGCTGCTGAGGCTGTGTCCCCTTTCTGCACATCTTAGATATTAATACAGGACAACCTTCTGTCACATGGTCAAACTGAGTATAGTATCGACACGACAGGCGCGTCGGGGTCGTACATTCTTGTGCGTAGTGTCCTGGTCCCCACAATTGTGGCAAATAACATTTCCCAAACCTCTCGTAGGTCCCCCTCCACCTTGGCCTCGTCTGCACCCCTAATATCCTCCTCATACTCCCCTAGCGCCTTGATCCGAAGGTTGAGTTTGTGTCTGCATCCGATACGTTGGCGTGCTCTCCATTATTAACTCGTCACTATGGAAATTGCACTCATCATGACCTAATGATTTGCAGAAGTTGCAGAAGATCTATTGCGGTGTCTATACAAATTTCTGCAGCAAGTGGCAATTGTCTGTCACATGTTTTCCAGCTACCTAATAGATAGTAAACCACAGTGCGGGCCTTGTACTTGGCCCTACTTGAGCTTCCGGCCTCAGAGGCATCAACCCTCCTCTTACAACATAATTCGCTAAGACAAGGCAATGATCTTTATCATGCCCTTGACTCTTACATTTCAAACACCAAACTATTTCGCGCACCTCAGGCTGAGCTGCTCTATCTTTCTTCAAACTTTGTAACTCTAGGCAATGATTCTACAAATCCACATGAATCTGTTGAAATCCCAAATCAACATCTTGAATTGGTGTCTCATGAAATCTCATCACAATCTCCAGGGCTTTCGCCTGGTTCCCAATCTTTTGCTGTGATAAAGCAACCCTTAAATGAGGCAAGAGCGAAGCCACAAACCATTTGTGGTGCTGCCCATTTGTAAGATTCATGTTAGCTTCACGGATCTTGCATTTCAATCTCCGATCGATCTCCTAGGGTGTCTCTCCAAGATTCATCATGATTTCCTTGAATCCCACACTTGATTTTGCTTTAGACTTGGGTCTACTGAATTCCTTATTCAGCGCAGTCTGAATGTCTGCCAATGCAACTATCGGGTTATTAGTGCAGTACTTGATGTACCATGTTAGTGCATGCTCCTGTAAAGAAGTAACCAATGTTGCTTTCTTCGTCTGATCATCTGTAATGTTTTGGGTTTGCCATTAGCCTTCACAATGAACCAAAACTAGTCTGGGTCCTCATTTCCCAAGCCCTTAAAAATGGGCAACTTCATTGTATTTTCCATATTGGACGATGGTGGAGGTGGTGGCGGTGTAGGCGAAGGTGTATGTGGTGGAGGTGAAGATGGAGGTGGTCTGGGTGGATGGGGTATTCGCGGGAACCCTTGCATTATTAACTGGACAGTGCTCTGTGGAGAAGCCTGTGTTGCTCCTTCATCATCACTCAGAGGAGGCTCAATCAATGAGTTATATTCAGGTCATGTTTCCCTTTTTTCCCTGAATAACGTTCCACTTTGCGTAGCTCCAAACATCAAGGTAATTGTATAACTTGCTTTTCACACAAGATAATTTTAATCCAAGTATTCAAAGATCTTAAATAATTACTTCGCGGTCCCGTGAAGAAGCATCACTCTACTTTGTTGTAGCTGACCGAGGTATCAACCACAAACTCTGTCACAAATCCTTCAATGACACAATTAAGCCAGTGATTGAAAGCATGCATGATCTTATCTTCAGAGGCTTCAAATCTCTGCACTAGCTTCGGGGTCCACAATATTGGACTGTGAAGCCTCCACCTTCCCTGGCCATCTGCCAATTTAGCGATCCAATAGTATAATTCGACCGTGAAGGAACATAAGAAAATTTTAGGTATCTCTATGTACATATACATGTCCAAACACTGTTCTTTCTTCAATCACGGATTTTTGTTTTTTTGCACCGCGAATTCATGGATCTTTCTAGCAACCACTCCTCAATTTCTTTCTTTATTGGATTCCAACTATGCAACATCATACATCACTTTATGCAGATCTCGGTCCTGTAAATGGAACCATTCATTGGCTTAGTGGGTACTGACCCAGGTTCAGAGTTAAGTTTTCCAAACAAATCCCTACACTACTAGCCCTTTTGGAATCAATTCGTGGAGCGCGGACTGAAATCTCACTTGAAGTACTATGGGGGGATGTTGGAACCAAGTTTCCACACCCAGAGATGGTTGTGATGTTGTTTTTATACCCTTTATCTACCTTCGCACAGATCAATAAGCCCTTAAGTCTTATCTGTATAACTCCCTCTTACCAACCTCTAGACCTTCGCAAAGGTATCCTGTCTTTCACAGACCCTAAACAGGTGAATCAACTACTTACACACTTTTGTAACCATTCCTATCCTTGTATTTACCCAGATTGGATTAATTATCTAATATATTTAACATGCATTAAGATATTCTTCACGTAAACATATATTATTACTTGTGTTCTTATAACAGTGTAAAGCATGTAGAATCGTGCATTAATACAGTATTAAATCATAACCCCATTATTCATAATAACATAAATGAATTCATTCATAACATAAGTAAATGGTCAAAACACAGATATTTCCAGAATAATCTCTTTAATTATACTTTAATTCTACATACAGACTCAAGAATTCCCTGTGCACTCAGCTACAGGGGTCTGCGCACTTAGCTATAAACTCTACTCTAAGCCTCTATGCCCATAGCTACAAAGCCTTTCCTCTACTCTAAGACTCTTCGCTCTTCACTTCTGAATGACCCATTACATTTATTGATCAACTTCACTTCACTGCCTTAGACTCTCTAAGACTCTCCTTTTTATACAATCCCATGGTCTGCGGACCATGGGTAGATCTACTAAAGTCGGCACAACTTACATAAAAGAAGGGTAAAACCCTTTATGACACTTAACTATCTATGTGCTTTGCGACCACAACTTGCAGAGAATTTACACTTTACATAACAAAACTTGGGTTTTCTACCCCGAAACTTGGGCTTTTGCCCCAAAATTGACCCTAGGGGACCCTGTCCCAATACCAGTGATCAATGGCCCGCACGATGTTATTTTCTAACGCTTTGAAGTGCCTCACTAGTTCTCGAGTCAACACAATAGGGCCATCAAGTCTCCATGTACCCTAATTGGCTTCTAATCTATACAGCCACTCATGCAATTCGCAAGGGAAGAAACAAAAAAAAAAATCGATCTCTTCTATGTACAGGTATCTCTTCAACCACTACTCTTTGGATAACCGAGGGTTTCTGTTCTCCTGAGCTGCAAATGTGTGAAACTTTCGATTGATCCACTTCTTGATTTCCTTCTTTGTAGTAAACCACTTATTCGACATCACACATTCCTCAAATCAATCCTGGTCCTAGAAATGGAACCATTTGTTGGCTTGTTGGGGCCTGACCCAGGTTCAACTTTAACTACAACAACCAACAAAAACCTAATTGTTGTCCCTTCTAGCAATGGCCTATGTAGCGTGGGCTACGGTCTCACTCGAAGCAGTATTGGGGGATGCTAGAACTAGGTTTCTGCATCCAGAGGCCTGTGTGATGGTTTCCTAGTTCCCTTGTGGCTTAGATCTGCCTTCGCACAGATCTATTCCTTCTGACAGATAACCATTGTAATTCTATCCAAACTAATTTCAGTTCTTCGCAAAGTACTTAATAATAATTATCATACATAAAGATTCTAGATCTAACAAGTTCACACAGTAGATAAGCATTCATTCATATAAAACACATTACAGAGCGAAGATACATAAAATTTGCAGAAGTAAATAAAAGGACATAGATGCATCAATTTAGGCCAAAAACAATCTTTATTATATGCATGGGCCCGCACACTCAGCCTATGGACTTACCAAGGTCTTCGCGCACTCAACTGCAAGGGCCCACACACTCATCCTACGAACTTACCAAGGTCTTCGCGCACTCAACTACAAGAGCCTTCCCCTTTCACCTAAGTCCAGGAAACATATATTTCTTGTCTTAGGACCTTTCCCTTACAATGATTCTTCTGCCAAAGTTATCTTCTAGACTTTCTATGATTCAACTACTTATAGCATTTTCTTTATAATGCCATGGTCCGCGGGTATCAAAACAACTCTATCACCTACCCATGTAAGGGACTAAATCCCCTTTGACTCTTCTTAGCTTTGCGCTACGATTTCCACATTTCGTGGAGACTTTACCTTCACTACAAAAATATATTGCAAAAATGACTCAAAATTCAACAAAATTGACCCCAGGTACCCCATCCTGACACACATTATGAGGATACAAAGAGAAACACCTTCTTTAGCCAATTGATAAATCTTAAACAAAAGGGTTCAATGGTGGAGCACATTGAAGACTTCCAAAAATTGAATATAAGGGTAAATGATATTTCAGAGGAGCATAGGATTGATATCTTCGTAGGGACTTTAAAGGATAAAATCCAACATGAGGTTTGCCTTTGGGAAATTGATTCGTTGGAGAAGGCATTCAGGTTGGCAAGAAAAATTGAAAGAAAAATTATGGCAACAAGGAAGCCTACCACTCACAACTATAAAGATGGAATTTTTTTTTATCCAAGCCTTCCACAACCTACAAGGTTGACACCACAACAATTGGAAGAAAAAAAATAAAAGGGGATTTGTTATAGTTGTGATATAAAATACACTAAAGGTCATAAGTGTGCTGAGAATAAATTATTTTACATAGATTGTGAAGAGGAGGAAGAAAAGGAACAAGAACTTCAAAAGAAGAAGATATACACCAGGAAACAACTGTAGAGAAAGAAGAAATGAATGTGACCATATCTTGTAATGCATTGGCAGGAATTACTACTCCTCAAACTCTCAAGATAGAATGACATATCAATAATATACAGGTAATAATGTTGATTTATTCGGGTAGTACCCATAATTTTATTCATTGTAAGATAGCCAAGGAATTGGATTGTTTCATATATCTAGCACTAGAGTGTCAAGTGATGGTTGCAAATGGAGGAAACATAAATTACTCTAGAAATTGCCATAATATCAAGCTATACATGGGATAATATGTATTGAATAGTCCTATGCTTTCCATTCTAATGAGTGGTGTTGATGTTGTACTAGGAGTCCAATGGTTACAATCTTTGGGTACAATAGCTTTTAATTTTCAAGAACTTTTCTTGAAATTTTTTTGGGAAGGAAAGAAAGTTGAATTCAGGGGTATGGCAAGGAAACCAGGAAAGATAATCATCTCTAATGGCATGAAAAATCTTCTAATGAAATAAAAATGAGGCATAATTGCACAATTATGTTCACTAGAGGTTCAAACATCGAAATCGTCTATTTCTCTAGATCTCCAAAAAGCCTTGGACAATCATTCCAAGGTATTTGAGACTCCCAAATTCCTCCCACCTATTCGTGATCATGATCATGCTATTCATTTGATTCCAGGAAGTGTTCCTCCAAACATCAGGCCATACAGATATCCCTATGATCAAAAGAGTGAAATTGTACGTATGTTTGCAGAAATGCTAGAGGATGGTATAACTAAACCTAGTCAAAGTTCTTTCTTTGCTCCAGTAGTATTGGTGCACAAGAAGGATGGATCATGGAACATGTTTCCGGATTATAGGGAGCTCAACAAGCTCACTGTTAAAGGTAAATTTCCCATTCCTGTCACTGATGAATTATTGGATGAATTACATGGAGCAGTTTACTTCACCAAGTTGGATCTTCATTCAGGATATCATCAAATAAGAACGAAGACTGAAGACATTTTGAAAACAACATTTAGAACCCATGGGGGTCATTATGAATTTTTGTTCATGTATTTCGGCCTTACCAGTGCACCTTCTACATTTCAGGGTTTGATGAATTCCATTTTCAAACCCTTCCTTAGAAAATTTGTGTTAGTATTTTTTGATGATATACTAATCTACAACAAGTCTTGGAAGGATCATGTTCAACAAGTTGACAGGGTGCTCAAACTATTGAAGGAGAAACAATTATATGCAAACACCTCCAAATATTTCTTTGGAGTACAAGAGGTGGAATATATGGGTCATATTGTATCTCATGAGGGTGTTAAGGTAGACCCTAAAAAAATTAAACACAATAAGGAATGGAAAATCCCCACGTCCATAAAGCATCTATGAGGATTTGTCGAGTTGACAGGGTATGATTGCAAGTTTGTTAATAATTATGGGATAATAGAAACACCTTTAACAACATTACTGAAGAAAGATGCATTTTCTTGGACTCTAGAGGCAACTAAGGCCTTTGAAATTATTAAAGAGGCAATGTGCCAAGAACCGGTCTTAGCTACGCCATACTTCACAAAAACCTTTATTGTGGAATGTGATGCCTCAGGAAATGGAACTAGTGATGTTTTAATGCAAGAAGGAAGACCCATTGATTTTGAAAGTCATCCAATCAAAGGAAAGTATTTACACAAAGATTTTATGACAAGGAAATGTTGGAAATACTACATGCACTTAAGAAATGGTGACCTTACCTAATGAGAAGACACTTCAAGGTAAAAACGGATCATGATAGTCTTAAATACTTTTCAGAACACATATTATATTCATAAAAGCAACAAAAATGGGTCATAAAGATGTCGGGTTATGACTTTGAAATAATCTACAAAAAAGGGAAGAAAAATGTTGTTGTAGATGCACTCTCAAGAAAGGATGAGGATGTGGAATAATTTCTTGTGTCATTTCTATTACCCAACCAGATTGGATAACTGAAGCAAACGATGAATGGAAGAATGACAAGGAAGTGTGGGGACTCATTCAAATGTTGCAGCAAGATACTAGTACATATGATACATTTAGTTTGAAAAATGATTCATTATGGTAAAAAAATCCCTTATACCTTTGTAAGAATTCCCAACTCAAACAAAATATTATTCTGGAATTGCATACCTCTCCCTTAGGAGGACACTCGGGATTTTTGAAAACTTACCACAAGGTTAAGAAGGAAATTTTTTGGGATGGCCTTAAATATGATATTCAAACATTTGTGGCAGAAAGTTTGGTTTGCCGACAAAATAAAGTTGAGACAATTAAGACCCTAGGTCTATTACAACCTTTATCCATTCCAATTCAACATTGGGAGGAGGTCTCAATGGATTTTATCAGAAATTTACCCAAGTCCAAATGAAAGAGTGCCATCATGGTGATAGTTGATAGACTTAGTAGGTATGCACACTTTTTGTGCATTGTCTAATCCATTTAAATCCAATACAATTTCTACTGCATTTATGGAAACAATTCAAATGCTACATGGAAACCCAAAGATTGTTCTAAGCGATAGAGATCCCATTTTGACTAGGAATTTTTGGAAGGAATTTTTTTCTTGTCTGGGTACTCAATTAGCTCATAACTCATCTTATCATCCTCAATGTGATGGGAAAACTGAGATAGTGAACAAATTTTTGGAAGGATATCTTTGTTGCTTTGTATCTGATAAACAAACACAATGGGTCAAGTGGCTACCTCTGGCTAAATGGTGGTATAACACTTCCTTCCATATTGCAGTAAAAATGACCCCATTTACAACACTTTATGGATGTCATACACCATCCATCACATCATCTTTAATAGAAAATTCTAAGGTTCAAGCAGTGGAAGATCACATCGAGCATCAACAACAAGCTCTCCAACTCTTAAAGGATAACCTCACTTTGGCGCAGAATCAAATGAAACAACATGAAGATCAACACCGCAGTGAAAGAAGTTTTGATGTAGGCGATTATATTTTTATGGCTACAACCATACAAAAAAATCTCCCTCAAGCAAGACAATAAGGATAATGAATTATCACCAATTATTATGGTCCTTAAAAGGTGTTGGAAAATATTGGTATTACGGCATACACATTCGAGGTTCCTGCATCTTCCCAAGTGCACTCAGTTTTCCATGTTTCATACTTAAAGAAGGTTATAGGTGACAAGCTCCCTGTTCAAACAATATTTCCAGAACTTAAAGAAGAAAGAAAAATCCTATTGGAACTTGGAGTCACAGAAACAAGAACTCGACAGCTAAGAAATTGATCAATTTCAGAGTATCTGATCAAGTGGAAGAACTTACCTACTGAAGATTCCACATGGGAGGATGAGAATTTTATACAGAAGCATCCATAACTACTCAAGCATTGAGAACAACACTTTTTTGAAGGAGAGGGGCATGTTAGGTCCTTATAATACTAGTGTATTCCCTCATTTTTATTGTCAGTGTACCCCCCTTATTGTTATTGTTGTGCCCATGTAGTCCCCATATTGTTATTATTGTGCCCTGTAGAAGCCCACTATTATTATTGGTGTGCCCTTACATTATTATTGTCATGTCAACTCTCACTATATTGTGACCCCTTAGACTCCTATATATAGAAAGGAGGTTTTTTCATTTGAAACATCTAATAATTGTTCATTTGTGTAATGTAAAGGAGGTTTCCCCCTTGAAGAGGCTAATTTTGAAGGCGATGATCTACTATTGTGTGAGTTGTTTGCATAACACTTGCATATTTACCATGCCAACACTATTTACAAGAACATGCCTATATGGTTTTTCCCACACTTAGGAGTCCATACTTGAATTCATTACTTGCACCAGCAATGTCAGAAATTCTTCAAGAAGATGGGTGGTGAAATAAATGCAGTTGCTTGGGTTTACAAGAATCCCCTCCTCCTTAGGCTCTCAGAATCTATGTCCACTTCTCTCAACTAGCTAATATTTACATTTTCACACTACTTACATGAATTACAATTCATAGCAATATTTAAAACAAGGACAATAGAAAGGGTTGTCCTATTGGGAAAATGGTTAGATGTTTGAATTTAATCATATTCATCAAGGAAGGGACTAACCCATTAATATAACACACTAAAATTACTATGAAACCTAATTTGTAGTCTACTACAAGTTTTAATTTTGATCCAACATAGATGCATACAATTTGATCCACATGCCCAATACTGTTCATTATGAAATGTATATAAGAGAAAAACAAAACAACAATTTTTTTTTTAACCCTTTCACTTCTCACTAATCTTGATAAATGGAAATTTGCAAGTTGCATAGTAAATTTATAATCTTATTTGGTAAATTTGAAGAATTTAAACATGGTTTAGATATGGATTTTGAGGTGCAATGAAGTTATTCATGAAAAGTCCATCGATTGATCTAAAGGACACAATGAGAATATACTAGCATCCTTAATTCTATACCATATGACCAAATTTTTAATTAACAAAGGGATTATTGTGCAAACATTCAATGAGGGAATGCTTATATGTGTAACCAACAAACAAGTGAGGTTTTAATACCATGATTACAATTAGAGATACCATACAAACAACAAATGTGTGAGAGTATAATACCACCATTATTTTCAAAGATACAACAATTTCTCTGTGTAAAAATAGAAAATGGATCACGGAAAGAGAGAATGGAAACAACGTCAATGGCGAGAAAGGGTTGATGTCGCATATCATCCTCTCAAAAATTAATAAAACTAAAGTGAAAAAGAACCAATGCTCGTTATCTTATTCAGTTAAATGAAAAAAGTGTTAGAAATTGGTAAAATACTGAGAAGGGGGGCTAGGGGGGCATATGGTTAATGAGTATTTTAACAATTCTTGTAATTTCTTTCTCTAAGTAACAACACTTAACATAATAATAATGAATCAACACATGAGAATCATAAAATATGGACAAAAGATATTAACATGTAAACCAAATTGGGAAAACCCAAAATTATTTTTGATTATGACGAAAATAAAGCTCCAACTTGAAATTACATCAATTTTTGTGTGGGATAATAGGTGAATAAGGCTTCAACCTTCTTTCTCTCTATAAGCACCAACTTGTTTATTTTTTAGGAACCAACTTGAAGGAAGCACAAACTCCATTTTTATCAACACCAATTGAAAGGAAGCTCCAACTCCCTGTTATAAAAGCACCTACCAACACAAGCCTTCAAATCCTTCTTTCATAATGTTTAAAATCCAATGAAAATACTTGAACTCTATTATACATTCATAGATAAATTCCACTCTCTCAATCACCCATTCACTACTCTCTCAAGGCCCAAACTTCTCAAATACCTAAAATTCCTCTTTTCAAATATATTATTTGTGATGTTGTTTCTATTAATATATATTTAGATTTACCTTGATCCTCAATTGATTTGTTTATATCAGGTTTATAAATTAATTTCACTTCAACTTTGTTCTTGATTTAAGTGTTGTCCACATTGTTGTTCTATTTCTTTTTCTTTTCTTCATCTTGAACTATTTGTTCACTTCTTTTTCAATGTCGTGCTCTTTGTTGAACTGATTTTTCATTCTAAACTGGCCTCTTGTCTCTACACTACATGGTTATCTATTTTATCTTGGGTTTAGTTTTGGAACTAGAACACCAATTTTATAGCATAGAAAACCAAGTTTCAATTAACATAGAGAACAAAAAATTTGTAATAACTTTTCTGACCTAATCATTCATCTCATGATGCATAATAATATGTGTCAATATCCTTAGTTAAATCATGGAGAGCACTTAAATTTAAACATATTTAAAACTACTATTCCCTTAACTTTATTTATTGGGTGCTATATACCCAAAAGTTAGAACCTTTCCTTTCAACCAAAAGCACTTGTGCACTAAGCATGGAGGACCCTTAGGCCTTTTCTGAAACAAGCACTAAAATTCAATAACACAAGAAAGATCTTACAAACACAACCCTTTGGCACATATCCAAAGATTGTTCCATATCATGCAATTTCCATTTGGCTTCCCCTTATTGGCCCATAATGTCAATTGGCCACAACAATTGCCACATGTAACCTTTGCGATGAAACTTATTCTAATGGTAAACGTTTTGTCTAACAATTTCTGTCTCTATGCCACCATTGTGCCATGTCCTTCATCCAAAACCTTTATGGAAGGACATGAATGTTCTCATCTACTAATGGAGTTATTTATGTCACATGCTTGCATCAACTATGCCACTATAGAATTCTCTGCAACAGGTTGTGAATTTTCCAATAAATTAATAGACATATCTTTGTCTCTTAGAGTCCTTCAACTATCATAGCATGTTAGCAACATGCCACATGTCACCTTGTGAGTGGTGCCACATGTCACTTGGAAAAGGGTAACTTAGGCACCTAAAATTGCCAAATAAGCATGCCATGTGTCACCTATCATCTCATGCCATGTCATCGTATGATGACATCAATTCCAATCGGTTGCCACATCATCCTTTTCTTCCAATAGTATTCTTCCATTTGTTAGTGTACCACATCATCTAGTACAAAAGGAAAGCTAGTGACTCGAGGTTGAACTCCCATCATTTAAGTTCTAAAAAATTATTTGTCTCCTACGAACTCTATTAAACGCACCAACATACCTGCCATTAAGTGCTCCACCGAAAAATCTTCCATGAAAGAAATGAAAATTTGCACTTCAATTTCCATGAATGTTCCCATTTGCAGACTCTATCAATAGTTGGACCACGACATCACCAAGAACTCAAAACAAAATTTTCATGTTGTGCTATGAAATTCCATCTTAGATAATGGGAAAAATCTTGTTTCATGCATTTTATCAGCCTCTCTGGAAGCATATGCCTACAAAACCTTTCCCAACATAAAACCATCATTACTTATGATTCCTTGCCGTTTTTCAGACTGGAATACACCATTGGAAAGGTTTCTTACAGGGCTATCCAATTGATGAATTTGAATTTATTTTGAACAATTTAATTTATGGTAAAATTCCTTCAAGTATAGGCTACATATCAATAATAGCCATCAAAAAAATCTCAACAAACTCCCCCTAAAATTATATTTACTTGTTAACTTGACATCAATGACTAGACTTTGTCATCAATGACAACACTTTTCTCAACAATATCCCCCTTTGGAATTGATGGAAACATTATTAAGCATTGTTGCCAAACATTTAGGTCATTTATGGAAACTCCATCACTTGGTCAAAATATTGTTGTTGCTTTTCTCACATTCCTTGTTTATTATTTTGTTGATTCACCCACTTTTCTTTTGGGAAGTTGTTGTAGCGGCTACAACCACCCTCCAAAATTTTTCCTTAACTTCTTTTTGGAGCCTCCCTACCAACCATCCTTAGCATCATGTCTTGCACTATCCAATTACATAGGCTTCAGCTAAGTTTCAGTGGCTTATCAGCCTGTGTTGGCCAACTTGTTTTCCTCCCACCTGCAATTTGACATTCCCGACTTAACCATTTTCTGGCTAAGGTTCTCACCTAGAAAATTGCACAATTATGGAGGGGAACCATCCTTCCCTCCAGAAATTGTGTAATCCATCTAGGCTACCTACTCGCATCTAGAAATGCGGAATCCAGCCAGACAGCCTTCCCCCTGGAAAATGCGTAATTCATCCCAACACTGAGCTTCAGCTTAGAAAATGTGAAATTCTGACTGATAGCCATGGCTTTAGTCTAGAAATTGTGCAATGCATGAGGGAAAACCAGTTTTTCTCAGCCTAGAAACTGTGCAATTGCCATTCTTAGGCTTGCAGGCCATTGCATGTGCTCCCAGGTTGACTGGTCCCCTCCAAGATTGAGAAATCTGAGTTGCATGCATGGGTTGCTTCTTTCGAGAAAGTAAAAAATAAAAAAGTATCCCTAGATTTTAGGGATCTATTTTTAGCAGTTGGAGGTTACATGCAAAGACCATTTTAGAAACTTCCCACCAAGTGTCACTTTTTCCTAGATTTGTGGCATGCACGTCATAAGCCTCATCCTTATCAAACTTGTTTATTCGACACTGCAGATCTCATTCCTCAAATCGATCTTGGATCTCTGACATCCCACATCGCATCCAGGAGCATTCGACACATCCATCTCAACTTTTTTCCAGGTAACTCCGCTTTTCATGTCTTTTGTTGCTTTTCTGTCACTTTTTGTATTTTTCTTTGTGTGAATGATGTTTTCCTAGGTTTTTTGAACACCTCCTATCGTTTTAATGCATGCTAGCTTGTAGAAGCACTGTTTCAATTTTTTCATTGCATCTCATGGTTGTCGCATGCATGACATTGTTTATGCGCTAACGGTCACCGTTGCGATGACTCACTCCACACACATTCTTGTTTTCTCGTTTTTTGAATCTTGCACTCACTATTTGCATGCATGATCATTCACTCTTATTTACACTTAGCTTCACCATGCATTCATAAATTTTCATGTTTTCAGTTGCCTGTCGGCGGGTCTGGGCTGCCTTGGCCCGGACCTTGCCTTGCCCAGCTAGCAATGCGCATTTCTGAGAGTGAAAGCTCTTCCATCCCTCCAGAAACTACACAAAGCTGGCACAACACTGACCTCTAGGATTTCTTTGTAAAATTCTAGGAGGTAATTCCCTTCTGGCCCCAAAAATTGTACAATGTAGTTTGCTTGGTTCGCATGTCATTGCTGACTGAAACTACGCCTTGCACAGTTTCAGTTCTCAGCAGGACAAGTTGGACTATGCATTGTGCAGTTTCATTCCTCAGCAAACCATGCTGGACTGTGCATTGCGTAGTTCCAGCAATCAGCTAGCCTCTTGACAACCTGGATTATGCCTTATGCAATTTTGGCAGTCAATCTCCTAGCCTCCCGGTGAAAAATGCGCAATCTTCCCAATCAGTCACCCAGGTATGTTGCATGTCAGTCCTCAAAGTTGTTTTGGTTTTCAATTGACAGATTTCTTTCATAAGTGTTTCTATATCTCTAGGTATCATAGGTGTTTGCCCATCTCTTAGCAGCACATGTATAATGGTCTTCGAGAGAGTAGGGTCAAAGGACATATCGAGAGTGCAACTGGAGATGCAGTTGAGAAAGTGTCTATGAGATTGCCTATCTATGAAGACAATAAGTTGTTCGTAGACAAAGATATCAATATGAAATGGAAGGACATCAATGATACATTCTCAGGCACATTTGAGGGAAATTTGGAAGACCTAAGGGTCTATGTCAACAATCACAAGTCTGGCTTATACCGCATTGCATGCAGGTATCCCGCATTTCCATGCACAGACATGATCCATTAGATTGTCTCGCATAATGATCCTGAGACAATGGTGTTGAGAAGTAACAGTGGAACATCTTGCTACCTTCAGGGCGAAGTAATTTCAGGAAATGTATCTCTTTCCACAGCTGGTGATCACAATGGAGAAACCCTTCAACAGACCTAGCAGCAGTGCAAACTCAAGAGATATCTTAAAGAGCTGGGCGAAAGAGCCAGCCAAGTTCAGGAAAATGCCCATCTAGGTTTAGAAGATGAAGATAGAGTGGAATGAATATCAATACTTGGTCATCTTTGCATGTTTCTTATACCGCCAAGAGAGCACAGAGACCTTCCCGTACAGTTGGGTGATCGCATTGGACCAACTGGCTAGCGAATGAAGACCTTGCAACTGGTCTGACATGTTGGCTCTCAGGTTGAAGGAATAGGTGACAGAAGCTTGACATCCTCCCAAGGGTCGGCAAGCGGAGATATACATTTCTTCTTACATATTGGATACAGTCTGTTCTTGTCAACAGTTCCCAGGCTTGGGTTGGGCATGGATACCTTTAAAAACCTCTATGCACACTTATTGCAAATTGTTCACTGAATGCAACTTCCGTGGAGTTATCATACATTTTTCAGACCACTTTTTCACCTCAGTGTACAAAATGATATTTGAGCAAGATCCACCTTAAATGTCACAGGCAGCGACGGAGCCATTGGTCAACATAGCATATTGGTAATCCTCACCCCTTGGCACCTTCATATGGATGTACAGTGCAGAGAAGGCTCTGCATGTTTTACCGAAGTTTTCCATGGACAAGCTCATCAGGCAAGAGGTGTCATATCATACCTCGACAGGGTTGTCAATGAGACTCCAAATGAAGAAGAAGGCACCTTGGCTTGCTCTTCCTTTGCAGATCGGGTTGTATGAGATACGAAATCTAAAGCATGCTGAGGCCGAGACAGAGGAGTTCAAGAGATTCACCTTCGCCACCATAAGTTTCAATCCATATGACCCGCATTTCTTGGTGAAGGACCACTGTAAGAGAGTGCAATTTCCTTGGATCCATGGGACGTGTCATTGACCCGAGGAAGACATATGGAGACACTGTTATCACTTCTCCAAGCTCAATGAACTAGTTGGCATAGTTGTAGAGTGGTTGGCAAAGTAGAGGGAAGAAACATCTCAAAGAGAAGCATCATCAGAAACAACAGAGGGTAGCATACCTACACGTGACAAAGGTAATAGAAAGGTTGTCGACAACACAGAGGCAAAACAAAGCTACAAGTTCAAAGCAGATCCACTTGTGTTGAAATCAGCTTTCGAGATTAAGGCTAAGAGGCAAAAACACAACAAGAGGATCGTGCAAAGGCTAAGAGAGAAACAGGGGATGGAGGAAACAAAAAAGGAGTTGCAGGAGTTGAAATGGAAATTGCAGGAAGAACAGGAGTTGTGCAAAAGAGAGAAGGAAGCGCAGCAGGAAAAAGTACAGCAGGAGGTACAACATGCACAGATTGATGAAACTGCACCCATACAGGTTATAGACTCATCCAAGTAGCTGGCACAGAGCAGACAGGGTGAGTAATCGTAGGAGCAGGAATTAGCTCAAGAGATTGAATAGATGATAGATCATATGGACACAAATATGGTTCAGGCAGATTCAGATCAGGATATTGACCTCATGCCTCAGAACCAAGAGGTCACACCATTGGCTTCACCAGATTTGGAAGCAAAGCAAGTCCCAAGTGATCAAGGAGACACAGAGATCCTTGAAGGTAATCTGGAAGTAGAGATGCACAACATATCTTTCGATGAGTCACAACACAGAGTTGTAAAATTGCACAAAGTGCCTACTCCATATGTCCACATATCTCCTATGCATTTTGAAGAACGAGTGATCATATCCAATGTGCGCAAGTATCCAGCAGCATTGGACGATGGTACCAAAGCATATGCCGAAGCCACCAGTTTGAGTGTTCAATTCTTGATAGCAGAGAATGAGCGCATGGCTAAGGAGTTAGAAGAGGCCAAGTAGGGAGGAGAACATGTTACAACATCCACTAGAGCAGAGTTGAGGAGAGCGATACTGGATGAACTATTGTCTCTTGAAGCAGTTATACAGACGTTGTATTCCAAATTCATCACCATGCATAAGTTAGTTGTCCATCTCGATAGTTGGCAGCATTGTTGTGCTAGGAGAGCACCCATCTTGTCAAATCTGCATATTGTTGTCGATTGCATGCAAACATTGACAATGAGGTACAAGGGAGCCCAATTGCACTTTCCAAATATGATGAAGTCAAAGGCAGTAGAGTTGAAGGCACACATCTAGAGACAGATCTAGAACTATGAGGAACTCCCAAAGCTCATCACCAGTTTGAACAATTCACATGCACGGGTGTTTAGAAGCATGGATGTCATTGTGCTCATGTGCACGATCCCATCCATTGGCACACTTACTAAGGAAAATTCAAAGAACCAAGTCTGGCTGGAGTTGGACATGTAGTTTGATGAGTTGACTCGCATAGCCACCAGCGCAGAATTGGAGATCAACACAAACACTATGCATTAGTATGTTGTTGGTCCGGCTGCACTCAATACTATGATCAACATGTTATCAAACGAGTTGGACATAGCTGCAAAATTAGTGTAACTGTATGCAATAGATGCAAGAGTGCGCTTTTAGTAGGATTTCATAATTGAGCACGCAGAAACCATAACTGACTACCAAGCTTGCCATCAGTTTGCCACCATCTATCATCACGAGGATGTTGAAGATTTGGTCTTCCTGCAACTGTCTGAGCCTTAGTAATGTCTTTCATGGCTTACTCAAGCCTATTTTATCTCACATGGGTACATGTGTAGATTGTAATGTAACATCTTGTAAAAGTGAAAGACCAAGTGCCAATAGTAGAGTGTAACAGTCATGTAGTAGTTGAAGAGTCATGAGGGTAGGTGAAGAGTCACAAAGGGTAATGTCAAGGGTCACCCCACCCTTTGATATTTATAGAACCTCATAACTCATTATACAAGCTTTTGAGAGCTAAGCTTCCTATGGCTATATCTTAGAGGAAGCTTGGAGTGTATTATAACAAGCCTTGGCTTCTCCACAGTGCAAAAATAGTATATCTCTTTGGAGGAGCTGGTGGCAATGACTGTAACGTTTTACTGTCAGGACTAGTGGTTGGTCATAGTTGTCTGTATGGTTGGATATTTCACTTTCTTACTATAACAGAGCCATCACATTTCATGCATATGTTTTTATTGTATTTCAGCTATCTTGGTTACTCTAATGATATATGTAGTAGTTGTTTATGCATGCATGTATGGACTTTTCTATATATGTTTGTATGAATCTTATCGAGATGTGTTTTTGGTTTAACCATCACTTTGGATCATTGGCTAACCTTCTTTCCATACTGTGATGTATCTCTACTCGTGTGTTCCCTTCCAAGTTGTGTGCTGTCATAGGTTTCCAAGGGGCGCACTCATTTCCCCGTTCCATGTGTTAGAGCCATTCATGAACCCTCCTTGACTTGTTGCACATGTCACACCCTTGCTACCAACAAGGAAATCTTACTCACCTTTGCGCACAACCATGGTCAAGGTGATATCATACTACCCACTGTTGGGACTCCTACACCAAATGGTCTGAGGTCTAGTTGGGACTTCTTACTGGGGAGATCCCCTGACATGTTTGTGGGTCCAACACCGTCAACAAAAGCCAATTCATCTCCCCCTACCAATAACCATTATTATTCAATGCTTTCTCATTCTCACCCTTTGACATCAATAACAAAGATTTTGTATAATCCCCCTACAACTAATCTCTCATGTCATTATGTTGTTCCTATGGACGTGTCATCTCCCCATTAACTAATCTCTCTTATTTAGATATAGTTGTACTAATTTAAACAACTACATTCTTTATTTGTAAATAAGATATAGTTACGAGGAGAGAGAGACTACTCCTATATTCTACCTTAAATGCTCAAAAGTTTCTCATGCTAGGGGTTTACTGAAGATAGCAACATCCTCCTCTTTTGTGGGGAATTAATCTAGTTTTACAACCTTATTCGCAACATGTTCTCTAAGAAAGTGGTACTTTATGGGAATATGATTTTTCTTTGAATGCATAGGATTCTAAGATATGTTTATAGCACTTGTGTTATGACAAATAATGGGAATAAGATCTTATAAGTTATATTCATATCTTATAAGGTTTGATTTATCAACAAAATATAAGTGTAGCTAGACGTTGCTATAATGTAGTCTTCCTTAGCAATAGAAAGAGAGATTAATTCATACTTCTTATTCAACCAATCCACTAGGAAATCTTCAAGAAAGAAATCACCTCCACCTATGTTTTTATTATCATCTACATTTCTTGCCTAATCAAAATATGTATATGTAACTAGTAGGAAGTTTTTACTTCATGGATGCAATATCCCATAATCCATTGTAGCTCTCAAATATTTGAGTATTTTTTTCGCTATTAGGCAATGACTTTTTTTGGGGATTGATTAATATTTACCAACAACACCAAAATCTTGCATAATATATAGTCTTGAAGTTGTTAGATATAAGAGGCTACCTATTATAAACCTGTATATTATCTGATCTACCTTAGATGACTCATCATATTTGCTGAGCTTGCATCGAGTGACTAGTGGAATACTCACTAGTAAGAATTATTCTATTCCAACTTTCTTCAGCACTTCTTTGAGGTACTTTCCTTAAGAGATGAATATTCCTTTTATTTATTATGTAATGTATGAATTAATGAAGAATTAAAGTTCTACAGGAATAGATATTTCAAATTTATCTTTCATATTAGGCACAAACTTTCGATATAGTTCATCTATATCACTACCAAGAATAGTATCATGAACACAAACCACAACAATCAAAAGATTACCATTTCTTGATATTCTATATAAGTTGTTTCTTATTCCTCCTCTTTTGAGCCCATGTTATAATATATATTTATCTAATCTGGAATATTATGCCATAGGTGCATGTTTAAGATCATATAGTTCCTTTTTCAACCTACATACATCACCAAGAAAATTTGATAGTTGAAAACCTTCAAGTTGTGCAACATAAACCTCTTCTTCAAGATAACCATTCAAATAAAGTTGATTTTACATCAATAAGATATATCTCAAAAATTTTGTCACTAGAAAATACTAAAAACATTCTTATATCCTCTAATCTAGATATAGGAAAAAAAATTGGCATCAAAATCTAATCCTTCAACTTGAGCATAACCTTGGGATACTGATATGGCCATATTCCTCACTAAATTTCCATATTCCTTTAGTTTATTCCTTAAGACCCATTTTGTGCCAATGACACTTTTGTTTGCTAGTATTGGAACCAATCCCCAAGTCTAATTCTTCTCAATTTGATCTTGCTCTTCATTCATAACCTTTATCTAATTTTCATCTTGGATAGCCTAAGAAAAACATTTTGGTTCAATCATGGACAACATAGCAATATGTCCTTGATTAGGAGGATTCATCACTCTTGTTATAATTTGGACTCCAACATCAAAATCACCTATAATATAGTTAGAAGGATGATGCTTTTGAAAATACCTTGAGGGATTTTTGCATCTTCATTGACTTCTTCCTCAAACTGTTCATCATCATCTTCATGGTTGGCCTTTCCATTTGAGCTAATACATGTTGGTTATTTGTCTTTTATAGGAATGGACTCATCCACTCTTACATCAATGTTTTCTACTATTTTTCTTAAGTTCTTATCATAACAAATATAACATTATTGTTATGTGAATACCCAAGAAATATACCTTCATTTTCTATGGAATCAAACTTTCCAATCTTCTCATCATTACTTTTAATATAGCATTTATTGCCAAAGACTTTAAAGTTCTTGTTTGTTGCTAACTTTCCATACTATAGTTCATAGCAGGTTTTGTCATTAGTTTTCCTAAAGTGACCTTTATTCCAAAAACTACTGTTGTATGAATAGCTTCATCCCAAAACCTTTATGGTATATTTCTCTCATCCATCATTTCTCTTACTAATTGTTGTATTAACTTATTTCCCCTTTAATTACATCATTCTATCGTGGAGTATCTAGAATGGAGAATTTAATTTTTATGCCATGTTCCTTACAATATTCATCAAATTCTTTAGAGATGAAATCTCCACCATTGTCAGATCTTATACACTTTATTTTGTAGCCATAGCTTTAAAGACTTTAAACTCTTCAAAGGTTTCTAACTTTTCTCTTGAGAATACTACCCAAATAAGACTTTTGTAATGAACAATAATTAGCATAAAATATTGCTTACCAGTTGTTTCAGGACCACATAAGACCATATGTACTAGTTGTAAAGGCTTGGTGGATGAGTTTTCTTTACTTTTAAAGGGAACTGTAATTTTCTTACCAATCTAGCATGACTTGAAAATTTTGTTTTATGGTTTAGAGATCCTCAAAAAATCCCTTATAGATTTCTTTCTTCTCAACTTCATGCAACAATCTGATTGAAGTTGAGATGTCATAGCCTTTCTTTCCATAACCTATTTTCATCATATTTCCCAGAAAAAACATTTTTCATTATTTTTATTTAAAACATAAACATTATTGTTTGTCCTAACAACTGTAACTGCCACTTCACCTGAATCAACTTATTTAATTTCACAACCTTTGAAACAAAAATGAATATTTTTTCCCTAATCACACATCTGAGAAGCACTCAACAAACTATGTTTCAAACCTTCAACAAATAAAACATTTTTCTCTTTGCCTCCTCCATTTACCAAACTAATAATGCCTTTTCCCATGATTTTACCTAGAGCATCATTTCCAAAACTGACATTACCTTTTCTATCTTATTTTAGTGATATAAATGTATGCGTATCATCCTTCATATGCTTTGAACACCCACTATCTACATACTAATCGTTTCCTTGATTTTGTGTGTACAACACAATGCCACAAATTTCACTTATTTCTTCCTTTTTCTACTATCATACTTTGGGATTTCCTTTTTCATGTTTATTCTTAATATATTTTCTAATGCATTTACCTACCTTATGCCCATAATTATGACAACCATAGCATTTCCACATGTTAGCTAAAGGAGAAAACGAATTGTTGTTCCGAGGTATATTTCTCTTTATCCTGGAAAATCTACTATTTGATAGATATAATATCCTCCTTTGACTTATAATTTTCCTATATATTAAATATACTCTACAACTTTCATATTTATGTCCATATTTCATGAATGTAAATGAACAACTGGATATATATTTTCAAACTTGGGAACAATTATTCTACTGAATTTTTGTCATATTCTCCTTGGAGGCACAATAGTTCTTTGTTGAACTCTATGGCTGATTCATGCATTTAATATTTCCTTCTAATTTTTACTTTCACTCATTTTTATCTAGATTCTCTTCTTTTTCCTTTGTTGATGTTTTCATTTGCAGTCAGATCCTTTATTTGTACCATAGTGTAGTAGCTTAACTGCTTCAACAATGGTGGTGGGTTCCTTACAGTTAAATTTTATTGAACTTGAATCTCCATAACCCAAGCTAGTCATGATATGAGGGTATCTTTGAACATTTCGAATTTCATCCACTTTACCAATCTCTTTGATAAAATTCTTGTTGAATTAATTGTTCCTTATTCTTGTCTAACTCCTTTTTATAGGTGACAACCTCCCCATCAATATTTTCAAATGAATTTTCTTTTTCTTTTAGCTACTCCAACAAAGTATCTTCAATTTTCTTTGTTTCTTCAATTTTCAGAAAAAGAGGTTCCAACATTTTAGTGATAATTTTTTATTTTTCTAACTTTTATAACATCTCCTTTTACATCTTATTCTTTTTCCATAGCCTCTAAATTTCTTCTAAAGAACTAATCAATTTTCCTTCCAAGCCTACTTCAACCACTTTTTCATCACACTCTACATATTCTTCTTCTAGAGTGTCTAAAGCCATTATCATGAACTCATTTATACCCCCTTTATCTCTGTCCTCATTAGAGGACTGAGAATATTCATATTTTGAGGAACTGTTATCATCCTAAGTATAGAAACTTTTCTTTTTTATCTTCTTATCCTTTTGTATTTTTCTATACTTATCCTTTTGTTCATGTTCATTCTTGATTTTTTTTTGTGGACACTTAGAAGAAAAATGACCTACTTTACCACAATTGAAACACTTGAAAGGAAACTTACCTTTGTATTTACATGATCCTCTTTTCAATTTTCTAAAAAAAAATTCCTCCTCTTCATTTGATTCATAGCATCATTCATCTTTATGTTCTTTGGACTTTTTCTCTACCTTGGAGGTTCCCTCCCTTATTGTAGTTCTTCATTTTTCAATTATTATTTCATAGGCAGTCATTGTTCCATCTATTGATCCAATGCTAGAGTGTTGAGAATTGATACCTAAGTCTTGAGCATTTCATTGAGTGACCTCAACACTTTTTAAAATACAATCCACTCTTCTATTTTTTCATCAAGTACTCTTATTTTATTCACTACTTCATTTGCTTCAAGAAATAATTTGGTTATTTCCTCATCCTCATGCATCTTCAATGATTCGAATTGCATTATTCAACCTTGAATTTTAGCATTCTTTACATAACTATTCATTTCATGACAACAACTCATTTTGTCCCATAATTCCTTGGCAGTGATGCAATCCATGACTTTCACCAATTCAGATTCAGGTTTTTTAGCAAGGAGTGCATTCATTTCCTTAGCATTATAGGTGAATTCGAGCATATAATCTCTAGTAATTTTAACTTGTGGATTTTCATAACCATCTTGCATAGTGTCCCAGAAATTTGCACTAAGAGAATGTAAGTAAGTCTTCTTTCTTATGTTTGAGAATGTATAGTTTGTTCTAGTGAACATTAGATCCGTATTGGTGGTCCTCCATCCTAGTTAGACATTGTCCTTGTTCTTCCTTCCAGTTATTAGACTGATCTTGAAGGAACATGGCTCTGATACCAATTGTTAGAGACTAGGAAAATATTGAGATGAGGGTGGTGAATCCCCCATACTTAAATTCAAAAAGAGTCAAGGGATCTCTACTTGAATGGTTCATGAGGCACAATACTTGCTAAGGTTTTGCAAATGGGGTAGCAAGCTAAGTGGGCTTGATTGTGGGAAAAACTCCACAGTTAAGCGCGCTTGAGCCAGAGGAGTTCTGGGATGGGTGACCTCCTGGGAAGTCCTGGTTACCGGGTGCAAGCCCCGGAAGTGATGATTGATGCTATGTGATTCGTTCTCCACATTTCACTAGTTTCAATCCCACTTCTTCACCCCTGTGAGCATCACCCGATGCAATGAGTGCTAAGTGAACTATTCAAAAATCATGAGAAATTAGTCAGTTACGACTACCTCTCATGGAAATGGTCATACGTTTGAATGACTTACTTAACGCAGTTGAATCCCAAAAATGATATCTAATATAATGCACTGCGTAAATCCCCCATACTTAAATTCAAAAAGAGTCAAGGGATCTCTACTTGAATGGTTCATGAGGCACAATACTTGCTAAGGTTTTGCAAATGGGGTAGCAAGCTAAGTAGGCTTGATTGTGGGAAAAACTCCACAGTTAAGCGCGCTTGATCCAGAGGAGTTCTGGGATGGGTGACCTCTTGGGAAGTCCTGGTTACCGGGTGCAAGCCCCGGAAGTGATGATTGATGCTATGTGATTCGTTCTCCACATTTCACTAGTTTCAATCCCACTTCTTCACCCCTGTGAGCATCACCCGATGCAATGAGTGCTAAGTGAACTATTCAAAAATCATGAGAAATTAGTCAGTTACGACTACCTCTCATGGAAATGGTCATACGTTTGAATGACTTACTTAACGCAGTTGAATCCCAAAAATGATATCTAATATAATGCACTGCGTAAATCCCCCATACTTAAAAAGTATTTTAATAATTTTCAGAATTCGTTACTCAAAGTAACAATACTTAGAAACACAATAATGAATCATACACCAAACTCATAAAATTTGGACAAAATATATTAACGTGGAAACCCAATTGCGAAAACCACAAATTTATTTTTATTATGATGAAAAATAAATCTCTAACTTCAAATTACATCATTTTTTGGGCAGGATAGAACCTACATAAGGTTCCAAACTTCTTTCTCTTTGAAAGCACCAACTTGTTAATTTTTTAGGCACCAACCTGTGGGAAGCAACAACTCCTTATTTATCAACACCAACTGAAAGGAAGCTCAAATTCCCTATTTTGGAAGCACATACGTGCACATGAGTTCATATCCCTCTTATATAAATATTCAAACTCAGATAAAAAAGGCATCTCTATCATATATTCATAGATAAATTCTCTATTATTCTCTCTCAATCACCCATTTGATCCTCTCTCAAGATACAAGCTTCTCAAATACCTTAAATACCTATTTTCAAATAAATTATTTGTAATGTTGCTGATGTTTATATAGACTTAGAGCTAATTCTCTTCTCATCTGATTTGTTAATATTGTGTTTTTCAATTAGTTTCACTTTAGCTCTATTATTGATTTAACAATTTTCCACATTGTTGTTCTAGTTCTTTTTTTTAATTTAACTTGACCTAATTGTTCACCTATTTTTCAATCAAGATCTCTCCTAAATGGGTTTTGCATTGCAATTTGAAATTTTTTCTTTGCGTTGCATGTCATTTTATTTTTTTCTATATTAATTTTGGCACTAGAACACTAAGGTTATGTTGACGGCCCCGAAATCGGGTCAACAACAAGGGGGATACCCACCCGGTCCGGAACTTGGTTGGCAGCTCCTTGTCCGTTTGGTATAGCGGGTCCGACTAGGGATAATGGGACCAGTTTCCCAATGTAAGGGGTGTGTGTGTGTGTAGAGTTTGATGATGCTGATCTAGAAGTAATTTTAGAGCTAATTCAATTCTAACTCCTAAACTGACTCTATGCTATTGTAATCTAATGAAAACAACACATCTAATCTACGCTAACTCGGGGGTATATTTCTTCTATCATGCGATCTAAAAAGATTTCGAACAATAACTAGTAATAAAGATCATTCAGCTATCATAAGAATATAAATCAATTAAGATAAACCATTCTGCATAAAAAGTTAGGCAAAACAGTTGTGAACAACATATCGCATAATAAGTTATTCATATGTCAAGCACAAATAAATGACTCCACCGTACAAAAGTGCCAAATGGTAACCCACACATTCATACATTAACATATAAACAACTAAAACTGCATATCACTCTAAGAATATAAGCAGAAATTGGTCAAGAGATAAAAGTACCATTTATGACTGATTTCACTTGTAAACTTCAAGCAATAACGATTTATCTCTACTTGTTCTAACATCTACTAAGAGTACAGAAGTGCAACATCAGTAGCAGACATTAAAAATACCAACATAAATAAATCTCGATCCATCCATTTATCAAAACCTCCTCTGAGGGTGCAGAAGTGCATGTTTCGAGGACAAGTTTTTTGACAAATTTCTGGACCCTTCTCCAATGCAATGAGAAGGGTTAAAATACTACTTCCTAATTCTAAGAATAGTATTATTACAAAATTTAGGATGCGGTTCTCAAACGACCGTCCTTTTTCTAATCTAGTTGAAGGAAAAAACAACATTCTAAATGAAGTCACTTATGAACCTGGTCCTTAAAGTTGCAAGTGTTCAACATAGGCTTGAGAAGAGTCGGTTGACTGATTTCTGCGCTGAGCTGGGCTGCGAAAACGGCATCTACGAGAGCTGGCGCTACCTTTTCGGCTGCGTTTGTAATGCATTTCACCATCTTCCATTGGCTGTGCGGTTTAACCAAGTACGTCCAGTAACATTCCCAATTCAACCTGGCCAATGCTTGGATTGCTTTCCCATTTGCCTGCGCTTTCTGCCTCCATTCTGTTTCCAGTTGCAACTTGTTTGGTAGGTACCCCGGGGTGGTCTCTGCAATTATATTGGCCCTGTGTAAAGTCTCATTTACACAGTCGATAAGAATGTTTGCCTGTGTTGCCGTTGTCTCTGTTGCTCGCTCCACCTGCCTGATTTGATCGTCCCATCTATTAAAGAGCAACTCCTTATGATTTTTATTTATCCTGGGTGCACCTGCCATTTTGCCTTCATCATCATCTTGCCAAGTCAAATATTCTGTCACCTTCTTGTCATTCTGATCATAGTCACTCCGCAAGTCCACCACTTGACTGGTGATTTTGTCGCTCAGCTCACAATAGTGACTCCACTATGATATTTTACGTCCAAACTCTTCCTGTTGCTGCAGTAGTTGCTCGTTCAAGCCAATAGATTCTGAAATGAATTCTACCAGCTTGGGCTCATCTTTATGCATTTCTTGTAAAGTCTGCAATTGTTTTTCTTTCTCTTCGAGACTCCTTTGATAGCCTATCTGCATTTGTTGAAAGTCTTCCTTTAGTTTCTCGAGCTGTCTGGAAGCTTCAGTGTTAGCGTTGGCTTGTTGCAACTGTTGTTGTAGTAGTTGTATATGATTTTCTTGTTCCTTTAATAGTTGTTGAACTTCTGAGCCCTTTTCAATGGTTGCAGAAGCGTATGCTCCTGCAATCTGAGACAACTTCGTGAGATTTTCAGTCGGATTATTATTGGGGTCTTTCCATAAGACGTCCAAATGTTCAGCATCTTGCGATAGTGTATTCTCTAGTTTTCTTTTCTTTCTCTGTCTCCTTACAACTGCTTTGTGTTGGGGACTATAGAATACATCCAGTGGGGGAATTTCTTCTACGTTAAGTAGAAGCTCTGAAGGTGGAGTGATAGGAAGGTGTTCTGCTTCTACGACACTAATGACTATGGTTGAAACCACTTCTTGCACCACCTGTGTATTATTCAAAGGTGTTTTCGGGGCTTGCCCTTCAATATTGATCAATTCATTGAAGGTTTCCCACTCTTTATCTAGCTTTGTTGTGACAAGTGGTGCTTCGATGACAGGAGGGGGGAGATTTCTTGGTGGGGAGGCGATAACTTGTTGTTGAGACATTGCACTTGACTGAGCTGTATCTTCGGTTGTTTCTTCGTTTTTTCCTTGGTCGTAAACAAAATCTTCAGGATGCTCAGATACTTCTTGCACGGCGCTGGACTTAGATCTGGAAGTGCTAGAGTTTTCACTGAGGCTGATGCTTGGAGTTGGTTCTCTAGCAGGCAGTCGCAGCTTCTCTAGCGGAATACTGGCCAGCCTTCTTTCTCTGTATAACATGAATTTTTGGAGGTCACCTGGAGACAACCTCGACTGAGCTTCCCGCAAAATTTCTTGGAGCAAACTCTTATTCTGAAACAGATCATCAAACAAATCTTTCTTTCCAAAGAACACTCTTATCTTGACATTCGTTGTGAATTCTTGGGCCACATCATTTGGGTCGAATGGCCTCGCTGGGAATTTAAATAATTGAAGACACGTCACATTCTCCACTTCGCCAAAAGCATGTCCTACATCGAACAAAGAGAAGGCCCCACAAGTTACAGGAAATTGAGGCCATATGGCCTTCTTCTTGTCCTTTAGGTCTTTGGTCAGGCCGCCTTCAGAACAGGTTTGATAAGCGATTTCCCGAGCCAAAAGTTTATCAGGGACATATAGGGGTAGGACATGTGGAGGTACAGTGCTTCCAAAAACTCTAATGTAAGTAAACCATTCTTCCCCGAACCATCTCGCGATGGGGATGATGTCAATTTGGGCCTCGGGAGAGCACCTTGGGGGGTCTTTATCATACACCATTCTATATAGGGGTAAAATAAGCCCATGGCAAATCTGGTAAAAGTGAGGGGCAAACTGGGAATCCCATAATACCTTATGATAAACATGGATGGGCAATGGGTCTTGGGTAGTCCATTTCCAACCCATAGTAGGAAATTTAGATACAAGACAAACAGAATCCATAACATATGCAGCCAGATAAAAAGGAGGATAGACCCTTTGAGACAAGGATCTTTTAGACCGGTAATTGACAACAGCCGTGTATAGAGTATCAGAAAGGATTTTGGCCCAATCTATGATGTCGGCGTTTGTGGCAGCATCAATTAATGGTAGCCATTCAGATGAAAACTTGTTGATATCCGGCATCCCAAATAACCTACAGAGCATGGCCGCAGCAAAACAATATGGAGAGGTGAGGGAACCAGTGCTGTACATACCGTTTTTATCCTTTTTTAGCAGCTCGTCTCTTCTAGACCATTCTTTAGTGGTGTCTGATAGATCTGGATTCTCCGCCGCGAACTTCTTAACAAATTGTGCGTTATAGGTCGCTTGCGGTTCTGGAAGATGATACATAAGCTTCAAATCTTGCGCAGCAAATGATCTGATGAGCCCATGTCCATGAACTTTGAATTGTCTGTTGTTCAAGTCTGCATCATCCAGTATCCACTTGATCATGTCTGTATATGGTAGAATTTTGGGTCTTGCCGCTATTCTGTGAAGGAACGAACATGCTAGGTCTTCTAAGGACACCTCAGAAGAGCGTGGTGCACCCGCGACAGCAGCAACCTTCTTTATTCTAGGTTTTTCCTCTTCTAGCAGCTTGTACATGCCTTCCCATGTTGATATCCCTGTGTCTTTGTTACAGGCTGTGTCTGTGTACAGAGGCGCCATCTCCTTAGTCTTCTCCCTCGCTTCGAAGCCTTGAGCTTTATTTTTCTTTCCCATTTCTCTTTGCGCTTCTGTCTGAGTCGTCGTAGCTCTTTGTTCCTGCAGATTACGAGTGAAATGGAAATGATTGTTCCAGAAAGGTGACGGGAGAGTTTAAATGCAACAGATCAATCAAATATGCCACCTTACGTGAAGTAAATCTCTACCAAGGCACGCGTCTTTAACCCATTTAATAACTGACAACTAATTCATTTACTATCATTAAAAGCACATGATTTCGAGTCAGATTATGGTAAGTGGCTTTTCTTTGAATGGCGTGCCCGAAGGATTTGTACTGGAGTGATTTATAATTTGCTGACGCAACCTCGCATGTCGCGCGATCGCTAATCGCATCATCGCAAATCGCAAGGATGTAGCATCGCAGCGATCGCTAATCGCATCATCGCAAGGATGTAGCATCGCAGCGATCGCTAATCGCATCATCGCAAATCGCAGAATTTTGATGTTTGTCAAATCTTGCCGGCTCATTTCTGCGATATGCGATCTAGCGATCGGCGTTATCGCAGATCGGTGAATCTTTAAGTTTTTCTTTATGGGCACTACTTTGTTGCGATGCGATTTTATTGTTAACACGAGGGTCGTGCGCATATCGATTTTTAAAGAGAAATGAAGATATTTCCTATCCTTTTGCAACGCGACTTTAAAGATTTTCTTCTCATCATAAACTTAGGCTTAAAATATCCAAGAGGCTTTTCCTAAGCATATGATTGTAACCTCAAAAAGAAACTCTTGCTTTTTCTAAAAATTAACTAAGGGTCCCCATTCATTTAAGTATCTTGGTTGATACTTAAATGAACTAGGGGGGGTGTTGCTGGCCACAACAATTGGCGATTCACTTGGGAGAACCAGTTATCTCTTATTTTCTATTGACGCTTTCAAACTCCTGGAAAAAAAAAAAAATTTAGAAAACTTGAACTTTATTATAAAAAGATAAAGTAAATGGTACTTCAAACTGTCAATGATGTTTTGTTTCAACCCCTTTCTATTTCAATTACTTGCATCCTCAGTTTTTCCTTGCATTTAAATCAGTGATTACTTGGTTTTGTAAAACATAAAATAAAGTCTTCCCTATGTAACAGCCTCTTTTAAATATGCTCCTTTGTCGCAGGTAGAGCCTCTGCTGCCAGCAGGCATCCATAGCCTCGACAGGGTTACCTATTACCCAGCAATGATCCTTTATCTTGCTTAAGGTTATTTACAACTCTTTCAGAGAAAAAACCCTTTTTGACACTTTTTCCTTTTTTATTCTCTAAAGAACAATGTCTTGGTTTGGTGGCCAAATTATGACACAGTCATTCACTTGATTTACACTTTTGCTGAACAAGCTAGCTCATGATGAGACCCCTTGTCTTTTGATTGCAACAATCTTGAGTCATTGCCCTGTTTTGATAGACAGTTTTGGCAAAGTCAGCAAGTTATAATATCTGTGATCATGATAAGCCGGCTCGTGATGAGACCTCTTATTCTTTGAGATATAGTGTCTTTTTGGATTGTTCCTCTGAATGCTGTGATTTCCTTTAGCAGGGAGGAAGTCATTGTTTTTCCTTAAGAAAGCTCTGGACGACAATAGTAGAGTTTGAAAACAGCAGCTTTACAGAGAATATTTATTTTATTATTGATGATACCTTTCTTTGTGCTGACCTAAAACAAATTCTTCACTGAGATAGCTTTCTTCAATTTTCTTGGAGTTGAAACTATCGTCATATCTGGGTTAAAGTTCTATTGATAATAAAGATCAAGTTTCCAAAAGATTTGTTGTTCATAGAAGTAGAAGTTCAAAATCTTTGACAGAGAAAAGGTGTCTTTAGTAAATGTCAAATGCCGTTAACCAAAGCAAATGTCATTATGGAGAAAAATATTTAACGCAATGAGAGGTAGACATTCCCTAGGGTTATGTACAGAATAGGTATAATTTTGCCTATCAATTATCAAAAGCAAACCTAATAACTTAGCTAAATTACTCCTACTCCTATTCTAGCTATATATAGAAAATAAACTATGTGAAATGATATTTCCAATGGAACCATCTATTCATTTTTATTCCTAGCCGTATGAAACTTCCAAACATCAGTGTAAAGAACCAAATTTTCCTTGGACTGTAAATGTTGGCCGTGGAATAAGAATATATAAACTCAGCTGGAATTATGTCTGATTTTCCTTTCTCATGAGAACTTCTTTCCAACTGGATACCTATTGGATCATAAAAATTAGGATGAATTTCGGTTATGAATTGATGATCTCGTAATAGGAAGGATAACAAGCCAGGTTGTGAAGATGATTTTTTAGTTTCAATGGCTTGTAACCTAATGTTTGTTAACGCTGAGCTTTTAGCGATTTCGTTTGAAATGAAAGTTCCCATATATAAATCGTTAAAACATAGTCTATCAAAAGATTGAAGATTTAAAACGAAATCCGATTTTGTACAAAATGAGTGCAAGTGAGAAAGAAAGGAATGACTGTTTGTACAGATAGTGTTACAGCACAACTGGGATTTACTTGTAACATCTTGCTCCTCACAAGAACTGGCCAGGTCTTGTGAATCAGGAGATGAGTTATGATTGCGAACAGGTATGGAGCTTTCCTCATGATATGAATCATAGATCGGGGTATTGTCTTGGATAGTAAAGTCATGCAAATGATCTTTTACTTTGAAAAGAGGGTCGACTGATATGATTTCTGATTTAGGATGTTTCTCATTATCTGAACCTAGTTGAGTTACTTTGGATAACTCAACAACATCATCGTTGTCAAAGTAACTATCACAAATGATTTTATAGATTTCCCTAGGCTTCTCTTTTTTATTACATATTTTCAAACAAGGAAGGTCAAGCGGCTCTTGTTTGACATTGGTCAAAGGATGTGCTAAAGCTGTCTCTTTATCTTGAAAACCTAATGATGAATCGTTTGAATAACCCTCTGTGTTTTTTGAGACATCTTTAATATTGAGAGGGGAAAAATTGTCATCATTGAAAACATCGGGATAAAGAGAAAAGTGCAAATCTGGAATAATGCCTTTGAAAACATCATAAAAAAAACTTTGTTCATCAGATTCATCATAAACATCGGGCTTTAGATCATACCTTTGTGCGCTGATACTTTTTGAAAGAGAAATAGTTCGTTGTTCTAACCTTGGCATCTGCATTCGTTGATTCGTAATGATGTTGTCTAACTTTGTATCTGAGTCATCTCCTGGTTCCAAGGTAGTTTCTCTTTCAGCATTCTCATTTTTGTCTTCTGGTATTAGAGCATGCATGACTCCTAGGCTTTGCAGATTTTCTTCATTATGGATGATTTTTGTATTCAACTTGGAATCCTCATTCATATTAGAAGAAAATGAAACAAAGGTTGAACTAATTTCTGCTTGATCAGACATAGGAGGTAGGGAATACTCATCATAATCTGAAGATTCTTCATCCGTGAGCTCACTCTCAAGATCATACTTTAGACATTTAAGATGAAATCGCATATTAAAATCCCTTACGGGTTCATCTTGCTTTCGTAGATAATCAATTTCATCATATACCCGGTCGTAATCATAACAATCAAATTCCAAAATGAAAGTCTTGACGAATTGGTCCCAACTGTGAATTGATGCAACTGGGAGGGTTCCGCACCATTTTCTAGCTTCCGCTGTGAATGTAAGAGTAAAAATCCTGCACAAAACGCCTTCATCAATTCTCTGAATATCAGAACCTGAAACATTTTGAATAAATTGAAGGGCATGATTAAAGGCAAAAGAATTATTCTTACCGTTGAATTTTACCTGAGACAAGAGTCTTACCACATCTGGTGGAGTGTTGGAAGAGGTAGGAACCTGGATGCAACTCCAAATAGGAATTTTATGAGCAGCCATCCTGGTTCAAATTTTACAATTTGGAAATCATTCCAACAGACACTATGTTCAGGCCCTCCTTCTAGCGCCAAATATGTTGAGGGCCCCGAAATCGGGTCAACAACAAGGGGGATACCCACCCAGTCCGGAACTTGGTTGGCAGCTCCTTGTCCGTTTGGTATAGCGGGTCCGACTGGGGATAATGGGACCAGTTTCCCAATGTAAGGGGTGTGTGTGTGTAGAGTTTGATGATGCTGATCTAGAAGTAATTTTAGAGCTAATTCAATTCTAACTCCTAAACTGACTCTATGCTATTGTAATCTAATGAAAACAACAATCTAATCTACGCTAACCCGGGGGTATATTTCTTCTATCATGCGATCTAAAAATATTTCGAACAATAACTAGTAATAAAGATCATTCAGCTATCATAAGAATATAAATCAATTAAGATAAACCATTTTGCATAAAAAGTTAGGCAAAACAGTTGTGAACAGCATATCGCATAATAAGTTATTCATATGTCAAGCACAAATAAATGACTCCACCGTACAGAAGTGCCAAATGGTAACCCACACATTCATACATTAACATATAAACAACTAAAACTGCATATCACTCTAAGAATATAAGCAGAAATTGGTCAAGAGATAAAAGTACCATTTATGACTGATTTCACTCGTAAACTTCAAGCAATAACGATTTATCTCTACTTGTTCTAACATCTACTAAGAGTACAGAAGTGCAACATCAGTAGCAGACATTAAAAATACCAACATAAATAAATCTCGATCCATCCATTTATCAAAACCTCCTCTGAGGGTGTAGAAGTGCATGTTCTGAGGACAAGTTTTTTGACAAATTTCTGGACCCTTCTCCAATGCAATGAGAAGGGTTAAAATACTACTTCCTAATTCTAATAATAGTATTATTACAAAATTTAGGATGCGGTTCTCAAACGACCGTCCTTTTTCTAATCTAGTTGAAGGAAAAAACAACATTCTAAATGAAGTCACTTATGAACTTGGTCCTTAAAGTTGCAAGTGTTCAGCATAGGCTTGAGAAGAGTCGGCTGACTGATTTCTGCACTGAGCTGGGCTGTGAAAACGGCATCTACAAGAGTTGGCGCTACCTTTTCGGCTGCGTTTGTAATGCATTTCACCGTCATCCATTGGCTGTGCGGTTTAACCAAGTACGTCCAGTAACATTCCCAATTCAACCTGGCCAATGCTTGGATTGCTTTCCCTTTTGCCTGCACTTTCTGCCTCCATTCTGTTTCCAGTTGCAACTTGTTTGGTAGGTACCCCGGGGTGGTCTCTGCAATTAAATTGGCCCTGTGTAAATTCTCATTTACACAGTCGATAAGAATGTTTGCCTGTGTTGCCGCTGTCTCTGCTACTCGCTCCGCCTGCCTGATTTTATCGTCCCATCTATTAAAGAGCAACTCCTTATGATTTTCATTTATCCTGGGTGCACCTACCCTTTTGCCTTCATCATCATCTTGCCAAGTCAAATATTCTGTCACCTTCTTGTCATTCTGATCATAGTCACTCCGCAAGTCCACCACTTGACTGGTGATTTTGTCGCTCAGCTCACAATAGTGACTCCACTGTGATATTTTACGTCCCAACTCTTCATGTTGTTGCAGTAGTTTCTCGTTCAAGACAATAGATTCTGAAATGAATTCTGCCAGCTTGGGCTCATCTTTATGCATTTCTTGTAAAGTCTGCAATTGTTTTTCTTTCTCTTCGAGACTCCTTTGATAGCCTATCTGCATTTGTTGAAAGTCTTCCTGTAGTTTCTCGAGCTGTCTGGAAGCTTCAGTGTTAGCGTTGGCTTGTTGCAACTGTTGTTGTAGTAGCTGTATATGATTTTCTTGTTCCTTTAATAGTTGCTAAACTTCCGAGGCCTTTTCAATGGTTGCAGAAGCGTATGCTCCTGCAATCTGAGACAGCTTCGTGAGATTTTCAGTCGGATTATTATTGGGGTCTTTCCATAAGACGTCCAAATGTTCAGCATCTTGCGACAGTGTATTCTCTAGTTTTCTTTTCTTTCTCTGTCTCCTTACAACTGCTTTGTGTTGGGGACTATAGAATACATCCAGTGGGGGAATTTCTTCTACGTTAAGTAGAAGCTCTGAAGGTGGAGCGATAGGAAGGTGTTCTGCTTCTGCGGCACTAATGACTATGGTCGAAACCACTTCTTGCACCACCTGTGTATTATTCACAGGTGTTTTCGGGGCTTGCCCTTCAATATTGATCAATTCATTGAAGGTTTCCCACTCTTTATCTAGCGCTGTTGTGACAAGTGGTGCTTCGATGACAGGAGGGGGGAGATTTCTTGGTGGGGAGGCGATAACTTGCTGTTGAGACATTGCACTTGACTGAGCTGTATCTTTGGTTGTTTCTTCGTTTTTTCCTTGGTCGTAAACAGACTCTTCAGGATGCTCAGATACTTCCTGCACGGCGCTGGACTTAGATCTGGAAGTGTTAGAGTTTTCACTGAGGCTGATGCTTGGAGTTGGTTCTCTAGCAGGCAGTCGCAGCTTCTCTAGCGGAATACTGGCCAACCTTCTTTCTCTGTATAATGTGAATTTTTGGAGGTCACCTGGAGACAACCTCGACTGAGCTTCCCGCAAAATTTCTTGGAGCGAACTCTTATTCTGAAACAGATCATCAAACAAATCTTTCTTTCCAGAGAACACTCTTATCTTGACATTCGTTGTGAATTCTTGGGCCACATCATTTGGGTCGAATGGCCTCGCTGGGAATTTAAATAATTGAAGACACGTCACATTCTCCACTTCGCCAAAAGTGTGTCCTACATCGAACAAAGAGAAGGCCCCACAAGTTACGGGAAATTGAGGCCATATGGCCTTCTTCTTGTCCTTTAGGTCTTTGGTCAGGCCGCCTTCAGAACAGGTTTGATAAGCGATTTCCCGAGCCAAAAGTTTATTAGGGACATATAGGGGTAGGACATGTGGAGTTACAGTGCTTCCAAAAACTCTAATGTAAGTAAACCATTCTTCCCCGAACCATCTCGCGATGGGGATGATGTCAATTTGGGCCTCGGGAGAGCACCTTGGGGGGTCTTTATCATACACCATTCTATATAGGGGCAAAATAAGCCCATGGAAAATCTGGTAAAAGCGAGGGGCAAACTAGGAATCCCATAATACCTTATGATAAACATGGATGGGGAATGGGTCTTGGGTAGTCCATTTCCATCCCATAGTAGCAAATTTAGATACAAGACAAACAGAATCCATAACATATGCAGCCAGATAAAAAGGAGGATAGACCCTTTGGGACAAGGATCTTTTAGACCGGTAATTGACAACAGCCGTGTATAGAGTATCAGAAAGGATTTTGGCCCAATCTATGATGTCGGCGTTTGTGGCAGCATCAATTAATGGTAGCCATTCAGATGAAAATTTGTTGATATCCGGCATCCCAAATAACCTACAGAGCATGGCCGCAGCAAAACAATATGGAGAGGTGAGGGAACCAGTGCTGTACATACCGTTTTTATCCTTTTTTAGCGGCTCGTCTCTTCTAGACCATTCTTTAGTGGTGTCTGATAGATCTGGATTCTCCGCCGCGAACTTCTTAACAAATTGTGCGTTATAGGTCGCCTGCGGTTCTGGAAGATGATACATAAGCTTCAAATCTTGCGCAGCAAATGATCCGATGAGCCCATGTCCATGAACTTTGAATTGTCTGTTGTTCAAGTCTGCATCATCCAGTATCCACTTGATCATGTCTGTATATGGTAGAATTTTGGGTCTTGCCGCTATTCTGTGAAGGAACGAACATGCTAGGTCTTCTAAGGACGCCTCAGAAGAGCGTGGTGCACCCGCGACAACAGCAACCTTCATTATTCTAGGTTTTTCCTCTTCTAGCAGCCTGTACATGCCTTCCCATGTTGATATCCCTGCGTCTTTGTTACAGGCTGTGTCTATGTACAGAGGCGCCATCTCCTTAGTCTTCTCCCTCGCTTCGAAGCCTTGAGCTTTATTTTTCTTTCCCATTTCTCTTTGCGCTTCTGTCTGAGTCGTCGTAGCTCTTTGTTCCTGCAGATTACGAGTGAAATAGAAATGACTGTTCCAGAAAGGTGATGGGAGAGTTTTAAATGCAACAGATCAATCAAATATGCCACCTTACGTGAAGTAAATCTCTACCAAGGCACGCGTCTTTAACCCATTTAATAACTGACAACTAATTCATTTACTATCATTAAAAGCGCATGATTTTGGGTCAGATTATGGTAAGTGGCTTTTCTTTGAATGGCGTGCCCGAAGGATTCGTACTGGAGTGATTTATAATTTGCTGACGCAACCTCGCATGTCGCGCGATCGCTAATCGCATCATCGCAAATCGCAAGGATGTAGCATCGCAGCGATCGCTAATCGCATCATCTCAAGGATGTAGCATCGCAGCGATCGCTAATCACATCATCACAAATCGCAGAATTTTGATGTTTGTCAAATCTTGTCGGCTCATTTCTGCGATATGCGATCTAGCGATCGGCGTTATCGCAGATCGGTGAATCTTTAAGTTTTTCTTTATGGGCACTACTTTGTTGCGATGCGATTTTATTGTTAACACGAGGGTCGTGCACATATCGATTTTTAAAGAGAAATGAAGATATTTCCTATCCTTTTGCAACGCGACTTTAAAGATTTTCTTCTCATCATAAACTTAGGCTTAAAATATCCAAGAGGCTTTTCCTAAGCATATGATTGTAACCTCAAAAAGAAACTCTTGCTTTTTCTAAAAATTAACTTAGGGTCCCCATTCATTTAAGTATCTTGGTTGATACTTAAATGAACTAGGGGGGGTGTTGCTGGCCACAATAGGTTATAATGTAGAACACCAAGTTTCAATCAGTGGGAAAAACAAAAAATTCAGAATAATGTCGCTCCCTAATATTATAGCTCATGGCACATAAGAATAGGTGTCGATATCCTTAGCTAAAGAGAGAGTACTTAACATCACACACATTTGAAATTTTTTCACCCTTAATTTTATTTCTAGGGTGATATATGCCTAAAATCTAGAACCTTGCATTTCCACCAAAAGTGCTTTTATAATAAGCTTGGGGGACCCTTAAGAAATTTTTGACTCAAGCACAACAAATTAATAATAGAAGAAAGAGCTTACAAACACAACCATATAGCACATATCCCAAGACTATGCCATGTCATCAGCCTACCATTTGTCTTCCTATTATTGGCCCACAATGTCAGCTAGCAACAGTCATCACCATGTATAACCTTTGCAAAGGAATGTTTTCTAAGATTAAACTTCCCATCTATCACTTTTGGTCTCTGCATCATCATTTGCCTGAGTTCTTCATCCTAAACCTTTGTGTCAAGATGTGAATTTTCACATATGTTGATAGAATTATTTCTATCACGCACCTCTGTTAACCATGCCACCATAGAATCCCCTATTACACACTATGAATTTTCATGTCTAGTCATAGACTTACCTCCATATCATAGGGTTTGTCAACTATCATACAACATCAAAAACATGTCATGTGTCACCTAATAAAGGGCCATTTCTTCACTCAAAAATTCCAAATCAACATGCCACGTGTCATCTATCACATCATCATATGCTAACATTGTTGCCAACTTGTTTCCACATCATCATTGTCATATAATGGAATTATGACATTTGTCATTGTGCAACATTCCTTCATTAAATTTCCAATGGGTCAAACGTTGAATTCCCATTGTTTTCTAGTGCTCGACAATTCACCATCTCTCATGGACTCTATTAAGTTTCCCAAAACGTTCACCATAATATATCCACTAAAAAAATTTCACGATGTGAATGCAAATTTGTGCATTAGTTGCGAGGGAAGTTCCCATTCACAAACTATGTCAACCATGAGTCCATGGCATCACTAGGATGTCAAAACAAAATTTCCACACCATGTAGTGAAATTTTAGGTTAAAGAATGTGTGAAAGCCTATCTCACACCTTCTCTTAGCTTGTGTGGAACCATGTGCCTATGAAACCTTGCCAAACTTCAAAATATCATAAGTTTTGATTCCTTAAGAGTTTTTTAGAGTGTAATATGCCACTAGAAACGTATCTCAAAGGGCTATCCAACTAACCAATTTTCATATTATTTTTAACACTTTATCTATAGGAAAAATGCCTTCAATTATAGTATATATCTCAATAGTAATCATCAACAAATACTCAACAAAATTTCCCTAAACTTGTATTTACGTTTTCACTTTACAACAATTACTTGACTTTGTCATCAATGGCAACACTTTTCTCAATGAAAAGTGTGAGAAAAATATGATATCCCTTCTTGTCCTTTCTTGAATGGTATAAATTTGGAAAACGAATAATTCTTTGTCTCCTCATCCTCTAACTAGAAAAGTGTCTCTGCTCCTTCGACTAAAAAAAATTGTTAGAGTGTGAGAAAGGGATTATGCTTATTTTTTTCCCTCCAAATATTAATAAAGTGTGAGAAATGTTAGTTGAACTTCTCCTCACTCAGATTACAAAAGTGTGATTAAGGGCCCAAGCACCATCTTCTTCTCACTTGAAGGGCATAATTGTGGAAAGGGTAAATTCTCTTTCTGCTCCTCCCAAAAATTAATAAACTAAGATAAATGTCTAGTGCTCCTTCTCTTCCTCCAAAAATTACTACAATGTGAGGAATAGTTAGTTATCCATATCTTTCTTAATAAAATAATGAAAGTGTGAGAAAGGTCCTATGCTCCTTCTAATTGTCATTCGAATATAATTTTTTTGAAAAAGGGCCAATGCTTTTTATCTTTTTCCTGATACTCATACTGCAAAAGTTAGAGAAAGGGCCAATTTTATTTCTCCTCTTACAAGAAAAAAGTGACAAAATTACAAGAAAGGACCATTTTTCCTTCTCTTTCTCCTAAAAATTACTAAATTGTGAGAAAGTGCTACTACTTCTTCTATTTCCTGAAATTACTAACCTATGATATAATGAAACCACCACCCCCCCCCCAAATCACTATAAATATAAAAGTGTGATAAAAGGCTAGTGCTTCTTCTGCCAAAAATTATTAAGGTTTGAGAAAGCATTTTTGCTTCTTTTCTTCCTCACAAACATTAGTAAAGTGTGAGAAAGGGATCATTAGAGAACTTTTGAGGTCTAAAATGGGCCTCCTAAGAAAAATGTATAGCCAAAATAAAATTTATAAGAACCAATAGGTTTCAATATGATGATGTCAACCATCGGGGACGATTCACCATTTTTGGGTAAAAGGGTAAAAATATAAAAAAATAAAAAAATAATAAAACTACTTTTTTCAACTTGTACTTTCAACTTATCTCCCTAAGGTTTTACTCAAATTTTGTGTTTGAGTACTCATTGGATGAAAATTTTAATTCCTCATCCAAGGAGTACCCAATGTTGCATACTTTCGATGGACCCTACTACATGAAAAATGAGAAATACATTAAAAAACATGATTGCAATCACATTTTCCATGTTTTTCTCATTTTTCATGTAGCAGAGTCCATCAAAAGTATGCAACATGGGTACTCCTTGGATGAAGAATAAAATTATGCATCCAACAAGTTTTATCACTCGAAATTTAAGTAAACCCATAGGGAGATAAGTTGAAAATACGAGTTGAAAAAGTAGTTTTTTCTTTTTTCCCTCTAAAATTTGACAATGTAATCTAATCTTATTTTATTATTTCAACTATTATTTTATAATTCCTTAGGAGGCTCATTTTAGACCTCAAAATTCCCCTAATGAGAGATCATTCTCTTTGTCACTCAAATTACACAAGTGTGAGAAAGCATTAGTTCCATCGAAGTGAGAGAAACTTGGTGCACAAGAATATTTGTGTGTAAATTGTATATGTAAGTGAAATAAGTAAGTAATTATATAAATATCAACTGAATGGTGATTACAATCCTTCGTGGAGGTGTTCCTATATAGGCATTGAATGGCCACAAAGGTGAGTGGTCACACCTTTTGACCTTTTCCCTTTCATAATTAATGGGTCATTAATTAATTAAATTATTTAATATTTTATTTTTATTATTATGATTATTATGATTATTATTATTTAATTAATTTTATTTATGAATATTTTATTCATAACATTTCCACCCCCTCTAAATATGCTTTGTCGTCAAATCATAACAAGAAGGGTTTTCTCTAGTTGAACACATTGTTATGGAATGGCATCTTTACTTTGATTTTGTTTGTGCTTGGTGAATTCCTCATGCATACTTATACCTTCCTTGAAACTAGAATCGTTAACACAATATAATTTTTAATGTCATCCTTGCTAGTTAAACTCCATGAACTGTTCTTCAAGATTTGTAGTATAGCTTCCTAGTAGTGTTAACCATTATGTACCTAGAACTACATCCATTTCCTTGAGTGGTAGGGAGAATAGATTTGTTTGTAGCTCTAGTTCTTGTATCTGGATGGAAAAATTATGGCATACTCCTATCTCTTCAAACTTTTTCCTAGTAGAGATGGACATGGTTAGGTCCTTGATTGGGCATATACAAATATCAAGTTGTTTAGCAAGATCAATGTTTATACAATTCTGAGTACTACCAGAATCTACAAGTATATCAACATTTCTTCCTCTTATGATCCCTTTAAGCTTTAGGTTTTTAGGGTGTAATCTCCTTGTCATATTTGTTGCTAGAGTAGTAAGCTTAATGGTCTTTCATCTTGGAGACTAGTTTCTCTGCTTTTGAAGGAGTGGAACGTATTTTGTAGTGACTTGTTGTTTTTTACTTTTTGAAGAATTTCTTTCTTCACCCTGATTTTGTTGGACACATGAGATTGTGGCTAATAATGGTTCCTCAAAATGTAAATCTTCATTGTGTGTGACAACAATTTATTCATCATATTTTTTTTACTTTAACTTTCATTCCATTTGCTATTCTATAGTAGCATAAGGACATGTATTTACATTTATGTAATGACATCCAATTTTCTCCACGCTTGTGACAATTATTTTTCTTTTTTATCCTTTTTCTGACTCATTACTAGAAGTGTCTGATTCCTTCTCAACTTAATAAGTATATAATTTCTTGTGTAGTAATATGTGTCCTAATGTCCATTTGTCTCCACAATATCTAAATTTGTTTGCATCTTTTTTACCTGAGTATTGTTTTTGGTCTTCTTCTTCCTTGAATGATGACATTTTGTACTTATGTTTTTGTTCAATAAGCCTTGCTTCATGTGTAGCTTCTTTGATAGTTTTAGGTCTGTACAATTTCAATTATGCATAGATATACTCCTTAAGTCCACATTTATACATTTTAATTTTTAAGTAGTCATTCATCAGTAAGTCCTCTTTGTCTTATAGCTAATACTTCTCATTCATGGGTGTATTCACTAACATACCCGTTTTTATTAAAATGAACAAATATTTCGTAGACATCATAGTCTTATTCTTCATAAAACTTTCTTAGCAAAGCATCCAAAAAGTTCTTCCAAAGAAAGGAATGAGTGCCATATTTTCCACACCACCATAGGAACTAATCATATGCCTCTACTTCCAGATTGTTAGATGTGATCATGATTTTCTCTTGTTCGCCTATTAGTGGGTTTGATTCAAAAATGGCTTCAATTTTATTAATCCAAGCAATAGTGCATTTATGGTCTTTACCATCATATTTTGGGAGCTCCTTTCAATCCGTTGATAGTTTCTTTCTGGAAATTTGGTGTAATATTGGGTACCTGAGAAGCATATCTCAGGAGGACCAGCAGGTTCAAGCAAATTTCTATTTTGTGGGTTGGATTCTTGTCCTTGCAAGGTTTGAATTGCAAGCATGTCCACTTTTTCCATTAATTGGTTAAGTTGTTCGCTATGGTCATCAAGTCTTTTAGTGGTTTCATTAATTTTGAAGTATTTTTGCAGTATTTGCTTCATCATTGATGTCAGCCTTTTTGGTTCTTCTCTAAACTCTGCTTGTGATTTTTCTATGTTACTGAAGCGACAACATACATTGTTGACTTTGTCTCGGTAACGATTAACATTGGCTTGTAATTCTTCATTTCTCACCATCTTACTCTTTTTGTTGGTGGACCCCACCTTCACTCTTTTTTTATAATTATCTTATAATATAATAATAATTTCCTTTTTAAACAATTATTATATAAATAATTAATTCTTTTAATTAACTATTTATAATATTTATTAATTAATTTATACTATTTTAAGATATATATATATATATATATATATATATATTATGACTTGAGCGATGGTTAAGTGATGCGAGTGGCATATATAATTGTTAAGTGTTATGCAACAATGCACAAAGTTGCGACATTCAGAAGGGAGAAAGCATGTCCAACTAGAAGGGGACGTTTCATTGATCATCGTGAAGTGCTAAGAGAACCAGTTGGGGGAGCAAGGGTTGTGACAATTGATTGTCGAACCGATGGCTTGAGGTTGAAGGAATATGGATCGGGTGTCGAAGAAAAAACGCGAACATGACTTGGTCGAAAGCAATGTCTGGTGGCAGAAATGAGGATGCTTGGAACAAGCCAATGGATGGATGGTGGACAAAATGTGAGCTCGAGTGTGGATTTAACCGACAGAGAAAAAAATGGCAGAGCACAAGTTTTCGAGGCAAACTGTGTTGATACACGGTGTTTTATGGCAATAGTAGGAAATGCGGCGGTTGGTAGAATATAAAATGACAAGCGGATGTCGGGGAATCAATAGAATGACGAAATTTGAAGGTCAGCGACAAGGACAGGTATTGGGGAGAAAGGTGGAGAATAAGATGGTAGTGGACAATTTCGACTGTGGATTGAACAATGATGGAAACACAAGCGACAGAAAATTGGGATGTAACAGAGAGATTAAAACAATGAGTATAGGCAGCACAAAGATACACATGTGCGATGAACGTTTCTCTAATACCACAATGAGCGAGAGAAACGTGGTGCACAAGAATATTTGTGTGTAAAATGTATATGTAACTGTAATAAGTAAATTATTGTATTAATATCAACTGAATGGTGATTACAATCCTTCATGGCGGTGTGCCTATATAGGAATTATCTAGCCACGAAGGTGAGTGGTCATACATTTTGACATTTTCCCTTTCATAATTAATGGTCATTAATTAATTAAATTATTTAATTTATTATCAATATTATTATTTTATTAATGTTATTTATGAATATTTTATTCATAACATTCCACTTCTCCTTCCAAAAACTACCAAAGTATGAGAAAGGAGGAGGTGACCTTATTGAGATTGTTACTTTAATTGCCAAAGGTTTTGAGGTGCATGTGAGGGACTCTTATGATGGTAGTTTGATGATTTCCCTTTATGGTTTGTTGTTACTCTTATCATGAGCTTATATTTTAGGATTGATGAGTCGAAAATCATGCACAATTTATCTTATAGTTTTGATATATTTGATCTACTTGTACTGGTCTTATTGGAGGCATGGCTATTTTGTAGAACTTGAAGGAAACATTATGCATTCCCTTTTAGCGAATAATACAATTTTATAAGTTGATGCTATTTCAGGAATATAAGATAAAACTATGATTTAATCAATTGTTTGAATTGCTTCTAGTTAGTAATCATTAACAACATATCTACATAACTCCCCGAGCATAACAAAGCATCATTGTGCATATTTAAAAGTAAAAAATAAATAGGTTGTTAATGTCTTAGTATTTGCATGCTAAAATGTACTTCTAGCTAAACAATTATTGGGTTTTCCAAAATCTCTTTTTCCACCCTAAGAGGGTATCTTGAGTTTTATGTGCAACTTGAATAGAACATTAAAGTATGGAATAAAAGCATTCTTAATAGCATGTATTTTTACTTTTAGGGTCCTCATAAATAGCATCCTCCTCTTCACACTCATATTATGTTCAAGTGTGTTTTTCATTTTATTACTTTTCTTTCTTGAGATGAAAACATCACAATTGATAATGTAATGTTATACTCCTATTAAATAATTGTATCTTTTCAATATTTTAAACATCATTTTACTACAAAAATCGTTGTTTGCTCCACTCTATTCTTAGAAGCAATAATTTACTACTTCATTAATATGCACTACAAATCCTCATTATATAAGTTTACAAAACGAAATATCTTGATACAAATATGATCCAATAAAGATATTGAAAATTATGCATCTAAACATTATATCATAACAACACTTAATCTATATAATTTTCTTCACTACTTGAATTATTATTGCAATTTACTTGAATGCACATAAACATGAAAACTTTGTCACTTTCACTATTAATAAACTTCAATGATGGATTTTGTGCACTATGAAATTAAATAAAAGAACAACAACCAAATTATAAAATGAAATAGAAGAATAACAATCAAATGCGCCATTGCACATAAATTACCCTCTAAAGAAAACTCAATAATTGATGGGAAAATTCTACATTAAAGCTCTTTTTTATTCAATTATCTTAAAGATATTATAGTAAAAACATTGAAATTCCTTTCTCCTAAAATTATTGTCGAAGGATATTATAATATTTGGATATTATAATATTTTTGAACACAACCTATAAGGAAAAATTCTCAACTCTAAATGGGCTAAATACATACATCCATGTTCACCTCGAACTTATGAAGTATATAAATAGTTTACTATTATTATGGTTGGTTATTATAATTTATATCATTGATATTATAATAGTTAGTTTTTGTAGTTTCGTTTTAAAAGATTTAATAGAATTTAATGCTTTTTCAAAGTTGATTTATTAATAAAACATCTACATCTCATTACTTTTGAAATAGTTATCAAATCTTTTGAGCTACTCACCTTTAGAATCCCTTCACCTTTCATTTCGATTATAAAGCATACATTTTAAATAATTGTTTTCCTTTAATTTTTTAAATTTATCCAAATTTGGTATGAATGAGGGCCATATTTGTTTTCCTTTAATTTTTTAAATTTATCCAAATTTGGTATGAATGAGGGCCATAGGGACACTGCAACTTGTTGGCACTTAGCTCTGTGCTCATGTGACATTGTCACGATTTATCGATTGATAGGATTGATAGAAGGAGATAATAGCTTGCCGGCTGGGATGATCAGATAGAGACAAGTGTGGCCTCGGGGCTGCCACATTCTCACACGCGACAACCATGAGTAAACAAATGTGTGAGTCCAACTGGCCACAAGGTTGGACAATGAAGAGTCTAAAGAGAATGATCATATTTATATGCAAATTATGATAAGCGGAGGCGGAAAGTTTAGTTGGGAAATGAACAGAGGAATTTTGGGTGATAGCTCATGCTTGGTATGCCAGGAAGGTTCTACCAGTGAGTCTAACGAGAACCATGCAACAGAGGTAGGCAGATGCATTTGAGCAACAGCTGGAGTGAGGAGAACTTAGGTGTTCATTTGGGATCCTGGGGCAGGAGGGAACCAAACTCAATGCCACCTTCAGAGCTAGGAAGTGGCAAATGACTCATCTAGCCTAACCATTCATTGTTGATCCTTCGTCATGTGTGAATTAGTCAGTTAATAGGTATCTCTGCTTTCTTGGTTCCTGGCTACTGTTAGAGTCTCATTGTTCCTTGTAATGTGGTGGAAGAACACCAACATTGTGACCTTGATTTGTGGGTATCAATATAACATAATTGGTGTTGGGTTTCGTTTGTTTCTTGCTTTTGTGTTTAAATTGGATGAGGAATGGGTCTCCTTTTTCGTAAAGGGTTCGTTCCTTTGAGTTGTGAATGGGAAGGTCGCGCTTAGAGTTGCACCGAGTATGACTATTCCTTGTCCATAATGTAGTTAGGTCTCTCTTTCGTAAGGTGGAAGAATTCCACAATTTCAATTTCATCAAGTTTTGGTTGTAGGTGCAAGCAGACCAGGACTGGGGTGTATCTTGATTCAGAATTTCTTAGACTTGGTAACAAGGTTTTCTTCTTCTATTGTTTTATTAGTGGGGCATAGTCATGTGGGAGTTGGGGTCTCCTGGGATTGTTGCAAGAGCTCGGGTTTTTTTTTGTATTATCGGTTTTTTAGGGAATTTGTTGTTTTGGTAGGTCTCTCTTGTGCCAATTGTTAAAATAAGCTAATTACTCTTCATGTAAGAGTTGGCTAAACATAGAGAGTCAACTAATTAAGTGATTGAGTGATTGAGTATTTGAGTATTGAGTCAAGTCGAATTAAGTGATAGACGACTTTTAGTGTGTGGTTGTATGTCAAGATATTTTAGGAAAGTCACTAGTTGAAAAATGATATTGTAAGCATCATGTTTTATGTGATCAATAGAAGAGTAACAACTGGTATTTTATGTGTGAATTCATGTTTTATCTCCTCCGCCTTTCCAACAAATTAGTAATTAATATCAGAGCTAGGAAAAAAAAATTAGCAACAATTCCTACGAGAAAAGAAATATAATTTTTCTAGTAAAAACCTTATAACACACCAAGGCTTAGTGAAAAATTCGCGTTAACAAGCCTTGGCTTAAGCGCTTTTCAGAACACCCAGTTCAAGCTCGTTTCCGTGGCGTTAAAGGACTAACGCCGTCGCTGATCATCGTGTAGTGGTTAATCGCATGAGAAGTTCACGAGAAACGCGTTAAAAAGTTAGAAGTATTTTCCGTGGTAATTTTTGGTTTGGAGCGGAAAAAACTCACGTGGGAGTAATGAGATCTACTATTATTGTTTTTTCCAATAATTATATGAGGTTCACGTGAAGGCTTAAACGTAACGTTGTTTTAAAAATAAAAATTGTTATATAATGGTTTCTATTTTTTATATAAAAAGATTTTTCTTCTATATAAAAATAATTAAGTGTTTTATAAAAAGGGTTTTTGAACCAGGTTTTAAAAGTTCTTTTAATATAAAATAAAAAATTTGGGGTTTTTATTGAAAGGGTATTTTTTTCAAAAAGAAGTCTTGCAAAAGATTTATTAAAGGAAAATTTTAAAGTTTTTTTTTAAAAGAATTTTTTTTGAAAAAAAGATGGCTTTCTCAAATTTACAGTCCTATTTTTCACTGTTTACAGGGAATGATTATGATGTGTGGACCATTAAGATGACAACTATGATGTCTGGGATTATGTCTAGTTTGGGTTTTCAGAACCTAAGGATGAAGCAGAAGCACAGGCTCTCAGTAATGCAAAGAGAGAACAATGGAAGACAAACAAGAAGAAGAATGCAGAAATGTTGCAGCTTATTCAGCAGGGAGTGGAGCAATAGTGTTCCAAAAGATTATGATCACGTCTTCAACAAAAGTAGCATGGGATACTTTAGCAACAAACTATACTGGTATGTCCAAAGTCAATATTGTTAAATTGTAGAATACTAGGAGAGATTTTGAAATTCTGCAGATGAATGAGACAAAGGACATCGATTCTTTCATGAATCGGGTCATAACTGTCATAAATCAGTTAAAGATTTATGGTGAAGAAATTAAAGATCAAACAGTGTTTGAGAAGATCCTCAGATCTTTATCTACCAAATTTGATGTTGTGGTAGCAGCCATAAAAGAAGCCAAGGATTTGGCATCATTGACAATTAATGAGCTAATGGGATCACTTCTATCGCATGAGACAAGAATAGATAGAAATAAGGATTCCACTTTAGAGACCGCTTTCAAAAGCTAGGTTTCTATTTCAAGAGACAGAGGTCAAGGCAGAAGTAGATCGAGAGGCAGAGGATGAAGTGGAAGATATGGTGGTCAAAGAGATGGCCGAGAAGAGCATGAACATGAAAGTGGAAGCAACTGTAGAAGCTTCAACAATAATCAAAGAATTGACAAATCAAAGGTGAGATGTTATTATTGCAATAAATTTGGTCACTATGCTCATGATTGCAGGAAGAAGATAGTTGATCAAGGGAACCAGAGAGCTAATGTCACTACAGAGAGTACTAAATCCATATTCCTAGCTTGTCATACCATGCATGAACCTTCTGCTAGTGTGTCGTTGTTAGAAAATGGTTGCAGTAACCACATGACAGGAAACAAGGATTTGGTTGCAAATTTCGATCAATCTATGAAAACAAAGGTAAAGCTAGGGACTGACAAGACTGTGGAAGTAAATGGCAAAGGAGTGATCAACATTTTGACCAAGCAGGGGGAGACGAAGACAATCTTAGAGGTATATTATGTTCCTAGTCTCAAACATAATTTGTTAAGTGTTGGTCAATTAACACAAAAAGGATACTGAGTTATCTTCCAAAGTCAAGAATGTGTTATATATGACAAGCCCCGAGAAAGCAGTTTATAGCAAAGGTGCAGATGACGAGGAACATACCCTTTCCTCTAGTTATGAATTACAATGGTCAGGTGAGTTAGTTTACAATTGCATGTTTTGATTATTATTGGTTATGGCACTTTCGATTTGGACACTTGCACTTTTTTGGTTTAAGATTGTTGCAGCAGAAATAGATGGTCAGAGGATTACCTCCCATCAAAGAACTTGCTAGTACTTGTGAGTGTTGCATCTTGGGAAAGAAACACCATGAAAGTTTTCCAAAGGGAGTTGCATACAGAGCAAAGCAACCTCTTGAGCTAGTGCATATCAACTTGTGTGGACCTATGAGGACACAGTAGATTGGTGAAAGTTGTTACTTACTCACTTTCATTGATGACTGCAATAGAAATACTTGGGTTTACTTCTTGAAGAAGAATTTTGAAACTTTTTCAAAGTTCAAGGAATTCAAAGCCTTAGTAGAGAGCCAAAGTGATTGAAAAATCAAGGTATTGAGATCAGATCGTGGTGGAGAATATGATTTAAAGGCATTCCATGATTGCTGCAAACAACATGGGATCAGAAGACAGTTTACAACCAGGTACACACCGTATCAAAATGGTGCAGCAGAGAGAAAGAACAAGACAATTATGAACATTGTAAGAAGCATGTTGAAAGGCAGAAACTTGTCTAATGAGTATTGGGCAGAAGCAATTGCATGTGCTATTTATGTGATCAACATATCTCCTACAAAGAGTGTGATGACCAAAATACCAAAACAAGCATGGTGAGGCATGTCTTCCAGCGTATCTGATCTCAGAGTATTTGGATGTGTAGCTTATGCACATGTGCCTAAGGAGTGAAGAGGCAAATTGGATGATAAAAATGAAAAATGCATATTCACTGGTTATAGTGAGCAATCAAAAGCTTATAAATTGTATAACCCTGTCACAATGAAGACCATAATTAGTAGAGATGTTTTGTTCAAAGAACAAGAGTCATGGAATGGAACTGTAGACAAAACAGTTGATGCACAAGTGCCACTGATGGAAGAAGATGATGTAGCAGAAAAGGAGCAGCAAGAATCACAAGTGAAGACACCAAACAGAGACACACCAACAAGGACTCCAAGATTTTCAGAGCAACATGGATCTTCAAGCAGATCAACAGATCGAGATTCTCCTAGCAATCAATCAGGTGATGAATCAAGCAATGGTAAGAGAAAGATGAGAAGTTTGAAATATATTTATGATGATTTGGATGTTAGTTCAAATTTTTCATTATTGTCATTCCAACCTTCTTTGTTTGAAGAAGCAATCAGAGATGAAAATTGGGTGCAAGCCATGGATGAAGAAATTGAAGCTATTGAAAAGAATGATACATGGGATTTGGTTGATTTACCAAAGGAAAAAAAAATCCCATTGGTGTAAAGTGGGTGTACAAGACAAAGTTGAATGAGAACGGTGAAATTGACATATTCAAAGCTAGACTTGTAGCAAAAGGATTCTCGTAGCAACCAGGAATCGACTTTGAAGAAACGTTTGCTCTGGTAGCCGATACCATAAGAGAAATTCTAGCCACAACAGCCCAAAACAAGTGGAAAGTATATCAGATTGATGTGAAATCAACCTTCTTGAATGAAATTCTAGAAGAAGAAATTTATGTGCAACAACCTTGAGGATATGAAGTTGAGAGTAATGAAGAGAAAGTTTACAGGTTGAGGAAAGCGCTCTATGGACTGAAGCAAGTGCCTAGAGCTTGGTATAGCACAATTGATAGTTACATGACCAATAATGGATTTTCCAGAAGAAACATTGAATCTACCTTGTACACAAAGGTAAATGAGCATGGAAAGATTTTTTATTGTTTGCTTGTATGTTGATGACATGATTTTTATAGGTGATTTTGAGATAGATGAATTTAAAGCAATCATGATGAAATAATTTGAGATGACAGATCTTGGTCTCATGAAATATTTTCTTGGCATAGAAGTTGAGCAATCTGAAGAAAGGAATTTGTATTTTTCAAAATAAATATGCCGAAGATTTGTTGAAAAGATTTACGATGGAGAATTGCAAACCTGTCCCTACACCAGTTGCAACAGGTACAAAGTTAAGCAATGATGATGAAGGATCAGATGTCAATCCAACTCTATTCAAAATATTGGTTGGAAGCCTCATGTATCTCACAGCTACAAGACCAGATATCATGCAAGGAGTGAGTTTGATTTCTAGATTTATGGAGACTCCAAAAGACACACATTGGAGTGCAGGAAAAAGAATTATGAGATACATAATAGGAACTAGAGATTGTGGCATAATGTATGCAAGCACAAAAAAGAAGGATTTGATTGGATACACAAATAGTGATTTTGCAGGTAGTTTGGATGATAGGAAGAGCACTTCTGGTTATGTGTTCCATCTTGGTTCAGGTGTGATTTCATGGGCATCTAAGAAGCAACCTATTGTGACACTTTCATCAGTAGAAGAAGAATATGTAGCAGCAACATCAACAACATGTCAAGCAATGTGGTTAAGAAGAGTATTTGATGGACTCAAGCAGAAACAACAAGGATCAACAACAATATATTGTGACAACACCTCAACGATTGCACTATCCAAGAATAGTGTGTTTCATCAGAAGAGAAAGCATATTAATACTAGATATCACTTTATTAGAGAACTTGTGAGCAATGTATAAGTTCAATTAAAGCCTTGTAAATCTAGTGATCAATTGGCTGATATATTTACTAAGTCATTAGCACAAGATGTGTTTGAGTTTCATAGAAGAAACTTGGGTGTTGTAAACCTAGCTGAGACATAGACCAACAAGAATGTTTGAGTTGTCATGAGTCATGTTTTAGTTTAGCGATTGTAATTAAGGGGGAGTGTTAAAATAAGCTAATTACTCCTGCATGAGGAGTTGGCTAAACATAGAGTGTTAGTTAACTGAGTGATTGAGTATTTGAGTGTTGAATCAAGTCGAGTTAAGCGATAGACGACTTTTAGTGTGTGGTTGCATGTCAAGATATTTTAGGAAAGTCGCTAGTTGGAAAAGGATAAATACCCTTCACCAGGTTCATTATAAGCATCATGTTTTGTGTGATCAATAGAAGAGTAGCAACTCGTGTTTTATGTGTGAATTCATGCTTTGTCTCCTCCGCCTTTCCAACACCAATGGTGAGTCTCCTTCTAGTGTGCTTTCCTTGGATAGTAAGGGTGTGTTACTTTCACTTTCACAAGCCCTAACCATCTCTAAAACCAGAGCCTTGTATTCCAGGGGAATTGGTGCAAAAGAGTCTTGCTGGAAGAGGTGGAAGCCTCGAGGTGCAGGTTCGTTGTGCATTGTTTCTTACATGGACGCCTCACTAGCGAGGAAGACCTTGAAGAGGTGGGGACCATCGAGGGTAGTGAGGAGCGAGGGGGGACAAAGTGAAAGACCAAAATGATGAGGAGTATGGGGGTATGGCGTTGGAAGGCGAGATTACCATGGAACCACCCTGTTCTTGAGGCCTCGTTGCTTAGCCTCCCTCTTTGGATACAATTGTTGATCAATTGTGAGGAATCCAAGCCAATCTGGACCTTAAGGAACATAGATATGAAGACAAGAATGAGCTAGTGGTTTCTATCAACGACATATAACATAGCCAAAATGCGCTGGTGGCTTATATCAACGACATACAATATAGCTAGAATGAGACCTTGGAGCAATTAACCAATGTGCAACAAAGCCAATGTTGGACCAACGACCATCTAAGTGAGATCGAAGCAAGACTAGAGCATATAGATTTCCATATCCATGAAGGAAATGGTCCAATGGTTGATTTTCATGTCCAACCTTTCCATCTGCCACCTTGATATGTGATTTACTGGTTGCTTGTTGATTTTGTATCTATTTTGGCATGTATGGCTTTTTTATCCCAAGAAGTGGGATTCAAATGGAAAAAACTTTTGCACCATGATCTAACTCTCCTAGCAAACCAATCTGATCAAAGTAAGCTTGAGAAAGTCATTGACAACTACTATGTTATCTTCATATTTTTGATAATATTGATAATATAATAGAAATTGTTTGACGAAATATATATATATATATATATATATATATATATATATATATATATATATATATATATAATAAAAACCCAAATCTATAATTATTTATTCAATTATTTATAATTATTTTTTAAAATATTTATAATAATATTGTATTTTTTAATTATTTATAATAATATTGGATCTTTTTAAAATTATTTAAAAAAATAATTAAATATGAAAATACTTTAATCACTTACAGTGTTTAAACTTCAAAATTTTAGTTTTGATGGTGCTGAATCCATTTCCACCATCAAAAACACGATTCAAACACTGCCTCTACAAGATTTTTTGAATTTTTTTTGCCTGGATTCTGACCACTTTTGACCATTTGGGCAATTCCTCGAATTCAAGCCACTTTTGGCCATTCAGGCAATGCCACTTTTAACAATCCAGAAAATTCCTCCGCCTCCGTAAATAACTCACTTAATAACCATGGGCTTCGATTTTAATATCCACGAGGCTTCCTTATGAGCTACCTTTTGTATGGTGGTCCAAGTACAAACCTCACTTACGCATCAACCTAGGTTGTAAATTGCATCGATGCATATGAGATTACGATGACTGTTTTATCCGTTGAGACTTTTTTCCAGGTTATAGGGTCTTGTCGACCTACTACTATCCATGACATTTCCGTATATACGTCACACATTTGTTGCGTTTTAAAAAATCTCCATATTCTTCTAATTACATAAACACATCAACGTAGTAGTTCTTTATCTTTATTATTATTAATATAATAATAGTTTATTTTCGAGATTCATTTTAAAAGTTTTGAAGGATTTTAATGTTTTTTTAATTTGTATTTTTAATGAAACATCTACACTATTGCGAATACATCGCATTATTTTTAATACAATTACCAAAGCTTTTGAGTCATTAACCTTTATAATCCTTTTATCCTAAATTATTATAAAACTCAGGTTGCCGATTAAAACAACAATCCTTTTGCTTATTAAATTTATCTAAAATTTAAAATTATTTATACTAATATTATATTTTTAAACCATTTTTCAAAAATTATTTAAAAACTTAAATACATTAACTTTCTTTTTAAAATGATTTATAATAATATAATATTTCCAAACTGTTTTAAAAATTATTTAAAAACTAATTCAACATATTAAATTTCTGAAAGTCAACTTTAATCACTTAATACCCGTGGGCTTCATTGTAGAGACGAGGCTTCCTTATGAACTACGTTTTGGGTATGGTGGTGCAAGTACAAACCTCACTCACAGATCCACTTGAAAGATGCACCCATCCTTATGGAATTACGATGACCGTTTGATCCATTCAAGCTTATTTCCACGTTATGGTGTTCCTCTCGTCCCACTACCCATGATATTTCCCTATACACGTTACACATTTACTTGTTTCAAAAAAAACTCCATACATATATATAATATAACATATTATATTATCCTAGTAAGTTAATTTATTTTTTTTACTTAAAAAAATGTACTAATTATATTAATATTTTTAAATTTTTGTTTATATTGTTTTGGATAGACAGATAGATAGTGATGGGGTGCTCTGTTAAGGCACTCAAGAAAGAAATTATTTTAACCTTGGCACTCAAGAAAGAAATTATTTTAACGTCCACGAGGTTAAAGATAACCTATGAGATAGATTGCTTCTTCATCTACTTGATGTATTAGGCCATTTTTCTGTGAAGCTTCAAAATAAATGCTCCCATCTTCTCAACAGACCACTCGCTAAATAGATTATCCCAAGAGCTAGTTGTCAACATATCTGCATAACTTTCTCTGTTGTCTTTGAAGGCGTCACATTCTAAAATGAAATATTTTTCTGTTTCCACTTCTCCAAAAGAACAAAAAATGTGTGCTCTTTCCTCCCACACTTCTTTTGGCCTTTTCCAGTGCCTTGTTTCACAACGGAGTTGATGAGAATTAGTCCTTAACTGAGCAATGAGAATTTTGGCTCTCCAAGAGATATTGGCCTTTATGTATGCTTTTGGTTGATGACTATGAGTGGTATTAAACACTTCAATATAATATTTTTTCTTTCTTCCTAGCTTCTTATCCCAAGTAGCTTGTGGAACTTTTCCATAACAAAAGATTTTATCTCTTTGTTGTTTATGAGACATGCTTTCAAGAAAATACCCCATTTACTAAACCATTTGTTATTTTGTTGCATCCAAGTTTTTTGCTCTTGCACAAAAAGACAACCTTAGTCCATCTAACATCTTCCATTTGCTCAATTTTTTTAAATAGCTTATGACTCCCACCATAACAATTGTTTCAATAGGAACAATCCCTGTTTCACTTAACAAGATAGTGTAATCAAATGCTTCTGAATTTGTTTGTATCAAACTCTTATGAATTTTCTCAATTTGTCTCCACTGCATGCTCAATTTATCTCCACTGTATGTGGGATGTACTGTTGGCCCATAGTTCACAACCATAGAGAATTGATATATTGGACATGTTGAAGATATAGTCAGGAGAAAGTTACAAAAAAAAAAATAGTTTTAAATTTTAGATTTTGGACTATTAATATAGTTTTTTATTATGTTATAGTAAACAAATTCTCAAGTTGATCAAAATAATTTGAAATCAAACTCAAAAAATTATTTATTTAATTTTATTTCTTTATCGAGTGACCATGAGAGAAATATTGTTCTATAACATTACATTTAAAAATAATAACATAACATTTATATTAACAAATTATTAAAAAACAATAGTAATGAAAAAATTAACGTTGATAATAAATAAGATACTTCAACATTTTATAGAGATAAAGTAAAGTAGTTAAAAGTAAAAAAATATTAATTTATTTTTTGGATGAGAAAAATATGTAATTTCTTCACTGTTTAATATAAAATTAAAAGATATATAAAAAGAATATTATTGATATTATATGACCTATAATTCATTCTATATTCAAATTTACATCACCTTTATATAGAAAAAAGAAATATCATATAATTATTTTATTTTTAGATATGTTTTCACTTTTAGAAGATATGCAACTTATTTCATTTTTAATATGGAGTTGATATATAACATTTAAAAAATATCAACAATAATAACATTTAATGTAAATTATAAATCAAATATTTTAATATGCATGATGACTATAAGAATTATATATATTTGTGTGTGACAAAGATAATCTAGAGACATGTAATATTTTAGAAAATATTAAAATAATAATAATAATTAATGTGTATATCTACATTTTATACAGAGAGAGAAATAGATATATTTTCTTTTATGTACATATGTTCTTTATTTTTGAAGATAAGAGAGCATGTATTCACATTTTAATATGGAGAATGTGAATAAGAAATAAAATATTTCAGTGTATATTATATCAAATAAGTGAAAATAATAAAGAAATATAAAATAAGTGAAAATAAAAAAATTATTTATTATTATGTTTTTGAAAATTAGGCAAGATTTTAGGATTTACTAAAAACTTGTAGGAACGGAATCTCTTTGGATGCAAACCCAAATTTACATCTTAATATATTTGTTCCATAACTCTCACCACTTCATTAATAAAAAAATTAAAATAAATTTATAGTGATTTCTGTTCAAATTCTGAAACATCTATACACAAACAACCATTGCAATCAACATTTCATTTAAAAAAAAAATTAAAAGAAATTTATAGTGATTTCTATTCAAATTCAAAAACATCTCTGCACAAACAACAATTGCAATCGGTAGCAAGATAGGAAGAAAAAAAATCAAGAGAATTAAATAGCTGTTAAATTAGGCGTTGTTGGGAACTTCCACGGACACAACCAACTTCACCTAATTATCAATTTTAAAGTTAAAAGGCGGCATTATTCTATCTCAAAAAAATAAATATAAAAGATACCAAACAAGTCACTTAAAATTAAAGGCATAGAAATGGTAATAATAACCTTATCCAAAGATGAAACATTGCTCTTTGTTTCGTACATTCTCATTTGAATTTGCAGACAATTTCGAAATTAAAAGGTGACATTATTCTATCTCAAATATAAAAGATACCAAATAAGTAACTGAAAATTAAAGGCATAGCAATGATAATAATAACCTTATCCAAAGCTGAAACATTGCTCTATGTTTCGTAGCTTTTCATTTTAATTTGGAGATGTCTTTAGGTTAGACTGTGCTACATAATTCTAAAATTTATATTTAAAATTCTAAAATTTATATTTAAAATTATATGTATAGTTGACCATAAAACAAAATTAGCAATTTTAATAGGAAAATATATATTAATAACTGTTTTTTAAAGGTAGATGCAGCTTCAATATTCTTGAATATGAAAGTAATCTGCCCACTAACAATCCCTGCCATGATTGAACCAATAACCTAATGATAATTAAACCAAACACAACCATATTCAACTGATTTACACTTATGTTACTCTACACCATAAAGTCGATCATGATAATAACGATCACTCTACCATTTCTTCAATGTCAACGCTCGCATGAGGGTGAACGTTTCCTTGCACATCATCCTTCATTTCGTTTTCAATTCCATCATTAATTGCATGGGCAGCTTCAACTTGACCACTCCCTGCACCGTTGCCTTCCCCATCCACTTGGACAGCCACTCCTCCACTTATGGCATTGACTTCGCCTGCCCCAAATTCAGTTTGATAGCATACTGCATGCTTACCTTCCATCTGCGAAATAAAAAAAATCACAGGTTAAATAGTGTGGAGGGTTTATTTCCAGAACCATTGCATTGTTTTTAGTTATTTTTATTGATGTTTCGAACTATCACATATGCGTCATGTGGATTGATGATGCGCCACATGTGCTCCATGAGCGGATGTGATGATTCGAATCGTGCATAAAATAAGTAACTATAAACAATGCCATGGATGTGGAAAGAAAATCTCCAGATAATCCAGAGTACAAATAACAGAAGTATCATATTTGATAAGTTAAATATTTTATCATGTCCAAGTTATCCCAACAATACTTATAAATATTTAAGTAGGTAGGAAACTTATAAATTTAAATATTTATGCTAGAACACTATAAATTTGTACCTGCTTCCAAACTCCTTTGGCTTTCCCAAATGTATAAGTTGCACTGAATATTTCTTTTTCATTTCCGTTCTCTGCCCATTTAAGACAATTTTCTATCAATGCTCTGTCCAGTTCCTTTCCTATGCAATGAACAAAAATGTTTGCCAACAAGCATCTAAGATCATGGATTGCATTAACAGAACTAGAATGATGCTCCATGGTTTTCCACGTTCTATATAAGCTACTGTTTAAAGCTATTGGCATCCAGTCCTGGGAGTCATGTGCCCACGGAGCTTTCTCGCCTTCTATTTCTCTCTCAAACCATTCCATACGCTGTTGCAGTGGCATCTTGATCTTCTCTTCCAATAGTTTGATGCTCTCTTCTAGGAGTTCATCAGAATTTTTAATAGTTTTGAGATGCTTCTTACAAATATTTTTAATTGTACCAATTTCTCTGTATGCTGCCCGATCTATTAATTGGACTTCAGAATCTAAATTATCAACAATATCCATGAAACACGATGCTTCAGAGTACGCTTGGATAGCATCTTTAACTACACTTAAATGAGTGCCATCATAAAAATAGATCATAAGATGTATCAAAGAGATAACTCTCATCTTCCAAGACTTCTTTCCAAAATCTTTGAAATGCTTTTTATATTCTAAAGATGTGGGAACCTCCTCGTCCACCATCCCTGATGCGTGTCCCATTAAATTGATCAATTCTTCACAATTATTCTTACCACATTCAAAACCTTTTAACATGTTTTCCTCTGCTTTCCTAAAGGCCGATAGATTTGCTATCCACAGGCTCCTGGTGATTTCTCCTGGCATTCGAATGATCTCCAAAGCTTCTTTATATCTATGAAATTGATCAGTCTCCGATGCTGAGACATTCAAGCCACACAAGAAAGCATTTTCTTTTTGGCTCATTACGAAACTTCTAATCCTTGAGAGTGCAAGGTCAGATAAAAGCCAACAAGCTTTGCTAAGTAAAACCATGAGCCTTTGCAGCCAAAGCCCCTTGATCAACAATATAGAAGGTAGCTTAAATACTGTGCTTATTGAAATTCTCGTCCAGAAATCTTCGAAGTTAAACAAGCATTCCACATCCCTTGGAAAATACATAACAGCTGTGAACCATCTTAACAGGACCACTATCCACAGTATAAAGACAAATGCAAACTCAATAAAAAAATCAATATGCTCACCAACCCTAAGTCCTTCATCGATCTCCAATACCATATGGTTTTAACTACTAATAACACGAAGCAAACTGTGTTTAGTAGTCCCGCAAAAGAAGTGAGAACTGATCTAGCCATTATATAGTCAGGTTGGGATGCACGACTCACGATCCAACATTTGAGAATGTGATTCTTAATGTTCTCACACACTTGTGTTTCCGGGCAATTGGAACAACAAGAGAGTGCTGATCGAACCTTTTGAGAAAAGATCTTACAAATGCTTTTCCCTGCTATGACCGCGGAGGTGAAGAGCACAACCAACAACAGAAGGGCTGTGAAGAAGGTGATGTAGGAAACATTGAACCATATTCTATTACTCTTATCCTTTAACCAGATTAATTCAGAAGACATACCCCAAAGAGACGAAGGGGCTGGAGATAGCATCTCTGATTTTTGTTCAATTTAGAAGACATACCCCAAAGAGATGAAGGGGGTGGAGATAGCATCTCTGATTGTTGTTCCTCCTTTACGTTCACAAGGAAGTAAACTTCATTGCTCATATGCCATATTACACTTAATGCTAATGCTCCAGTATTGCTCCAGACAGCTCGCAAACCAGAACGGACCATCCCAGGAAGCAAATAACCAATCAAAAGACATATCATTACTCTCCTAACATCATATATCAGCGAAAGTTCAATCAAAAGACGCAGTTGAATGTCTTTTAGATTTTTGTCATCAGAATTTACATTTAGATTCCAATTGTCAATAAATGTGAGCAACTGGATAATGAGAGCGCTGAGAACCAGAGCTTCAGCTGGGATCCAATGAGCTCTCCTCTTGAAAGCCTTGTACAAATCCAAAGAAAGCAACACAATAAATATAAATGTAGAAAAACAGGATGCGTAGAAATTTACCTCGTAATCCTGGAAGTAATCTGTATATTCATCCGCCATTCTCGGATAGCCAATATTCCAGACTTATGCTGCTATAGATCCGCTGTTTTCACCGATTGAGGTTTTTTGAGATTGTTCCGTCCAACGTTGAGGCTAGCTCCCGCATAGAATTGGGTTATATATATATATATATATATATATATATATTAAAAAAAATTCTTTTGATGGTGTTATGCATCATAATTTACATGTTCAGTGATTAGTGATTATTGGGTTTATAATTTTTATGGAAAAAAAAATTGTAAGTGATTATTGGGTTTATAATTTTTATGGAAAAGATTTTTGGAAGTTATATTTTTTTAAATATTTCTGTGAAGTGTTTTTTTAATGCAAATTTTGTTATTGGAATTTTTAAATAGTTCTCTTTAGAATGCATGATATTCATAAAATAATATCCTATTTTCTTTTGTTTTAATTATATAAGTAATTTTTTTTATGTTTTTGATAATTGGATATTTATGATGTAAGAATGAAAACTAATTTTACTATATTTGAAGAATGATGTTTATGAGATGAAAAAGTAATTGGTCTATTAAATTTTCCAATTGAATTTCCTCAATATGATTCATATATAAAATATAAGTGATACAATTAAATTTACTACATATCATATAGATTGTAATAATGGAGAATTAGTCCCATCTATATGTACATAAGATGTTAGCCTCACTCTCTTAAAAACAATTATAAATTCAAATAAAATAATTAATTAAATTAAAATCAAGAAAGTTGCATTTAATCTTATTTTCTAGATTGACTTAGTTCCTCATTGTTAGGAGTCAATTAACGCTTAGTTGGTTGAGAGATTTTCTCCAACTAATTAGGCTCTTAGATTAGTGTGTGGTTGAGATATTTGCTCCAAGATACATAGTGTTCCTCATGTATTTATATGTATCATAAATATTATTTTAATAATATAAAAATGAAAATTACATGAGCATGAGAGACCATATGATAGCTCTCTGCCTTTTCCGTCAGTTTGTTTTTTGTGTGTTGCTAGTTTGATATTATTGTGTGTTAATTTGCTGCATATATGTTTAATATAGCTCCTTTATTGTGAGATCAGAGCCCTGTTAAGGGGAGAATGGGACACAGTCCACTGTCCCGCTTGTTTGCCCATAGAACGCCCACTACACGGTTCTCCTTGACAAAATCAAATTCATAAACAGTGCTGCGTGTAAAGGAGCTTTGTCCCCGTTGGAAAAGTTTGACTACATACAATTTTCTATTGATATTTAAGTGCGGTCGTTGGCTCACTTACGGACCAGAGAGAGAGAGCCGCTATGGCCATGGCGGGTCAGATCTGATTCGCAATAGTGTTATATCTTTGAATCGGAATTCGATACGTTTACTGGAGTTTTCCAAGGAAGCGATAAGCCTGGCTATTGCTCGATTGGAGAGTCACAACATAGTGGTGCAGCTGGACTCAATTTGAGATCTCAGGGAGGCTGAGGCAAGTCGTCGCAAGACAGTCAAATGGGATGTGAGAGGAAAGCGTTTTTGCATTGAGACTATCGCTGCGCAAATCATAGTACTGCAGGGAGACAATGTAAGTGCTGACAAACATCCGAGAATTCAACCCGTGAATTACAGCTACTATTTTTGGCAATAGCGTGGGCTTCTGTTCCTGGGGTACGTGGCATTTGAGAACGTATTGGAGAATGCAAGCTTTACAAAGAAAGGTGTTTTTTTTCGGCTTGGCCCCTCATATGGAGCTGTGTGTCCCAACCCCAGATGGGGATCAACGTGTCCACTTGAATGTGTTGGACCAGAATCAGTAGACTGTCGTCTCTCCAACTGCAACGACTTTTTTTAAATGCAGTGCCGGCTTCAGAAATGGATCCATGTAATTGTATAATGACAATAATGTTTATAATACGCTGTGTATGATCAATTTTTTTAATGGTAGGTACCCAACAGCGAGTTGCTGTGTATGTAGATTGTAATACTGGAGAATTAGTCCCATTTATATGTACTTAAAACTCTGGTCTATCATAAAATTCCCTTTTTAATATTTACATAACTTTATAAAATTCCCTCTTTAATATTTACATAACTTGACACAACTTAATACAGTGAAAAAAAATGATATGTGAAACATATATAAAATTTAAAAATATTTTTCATAATACAAAAATAACCACTTATTTTAATTTATCAATATTGAAAAATCAAATTAAAAATTAAATGTAAACCTTAATTTAAACTATAATTCTTCCATTCAAATATGATTTCTGTTAGGAAATATAAGGTTAATTTCAAATTAAACTATAAATCTTCCATTCAAATTCCATTCCCGTTGGTAAACCTTACATTCAAATTTGATTCCTTTGGGAAATAATAATGTGATGAAAGAAAGATAAGACCACTTGAAATTGGGGTATCAAGTGCGGTAATGATTACATGTGAAATAATGGAAAGAATACAGAGAATGGAGAATCAGGCACAGATCATATGAAGAAAGTGTGTATAAATTATCATTAGTCAAGTGGGGATAAATCGGAAATTGCCGTATAAGTGGGGCCCATGATAAATGATGAAAGCGTACTTCAAACATCTTTTCTTTACCCGTGAATGTCTCTAGTCAGTAAAAGACATGAATCACTGACTTCAATTACTTTTCGGCGTTGCTGTTCTCCATAACTTTCATGGTTTTTCTGCTTCAACAGTCAACACGAATTTCTCGCTTCCACATCATTCCATAGTGGGATCTTCCAAAGTTATAAGTGAGCTCCTAATTTTATTAGGATTCCTCAAGAATGAACTTTTGTTCTGATAGTTTGCTGTAGATTTATATTTTAAGCTATAGAGTACAATGTTGTATTTTCATGTTTGTGAGAGTCTCGACCACAATTTACTTAAATTTTTACTACCTTAAAGTCACACCGGTTAGTAGATAGTTTGTTGTAGATTTATATTTTAACTCATAGAGATATATTTTTATGTGTGAGAGTAAAAATTCACTACCATAAATTCAGAAGTGCTCTGTTATGAACGGTGCGATGTGGATGAAATGTAAATTGGTTATTTAGAATTTGTATTAATTTAGTTAAAATTGAATAGCATTTTTAATATTCTTAAAAAAAATTATTAAATTATTTTTCAATTAAATATGGGTTATTAATTTGATTTATTTATATTTTGATGGAGTAAAATATTATTAATAAAACATAAAAAAAATATTTAATATGGATTTTTTAAAAATATTTTATGTGATTATGGATTTTTATTTGTCTGAAACATATTTAAAAAAAAAGAAAGAGATTATCATCGTATATTTAATGAGATATTTTGACTTTAATTTTTTTTTTAACGCACAATATATATATATATATATATATTTCAAGTTTGGGTTAATTTATTTTTAAAGTTTTAAAAATCTGGGAAAAATCAATACAAATTCAAAGTTTCTATAGTTTGATAAAATTACTAGTTTGTAATAGGTTCACTTATATTTGATTTTTTTTAAATATAAATATTTACAAATAAGTGAAATCAAAATGTTATTAAATATCAATTAATTAAATAATATTGCGTTTTTTATTTTATTTTTCAAAATTAAATTTTGATAATAACAATGTTTGACACAAACCATTTTTAACATTGTAAATTTTAATAATATATATTTTAAAATGATTAAAATTAATATGACAACCACTAACTTGCCAAAGTGCACTGGAATATTCTCGTTAAATTAATCCTTTTGAACATGCTAAGAAGGAAGAGGTTCATGATCTGTCAAATTGCTCCTTCTCTCGAGCATGCTAAGGAGGAAGAGGTTGATGACCTTGTCCCCTTTTGCTCTAGCTCTCTCTCGCCATGATTATCATAATGATGCAATACTCTCTCCCACTATGACTATCAAATGTTAGTGCCAACGGTGCGCAGCTAAAACAAAAGACAACAACATCATATAAAATCATACACAAAAGACACAGAGGTTTAACGTGGTTCACCCAACCAATCTGGGCTACGTCCACCAAACATAGGCATTGACAATCTTTATTATCAAACAGGAGATTACAAAATAATCAATTTCCTCACAAACTCTCTCACACATCCCAATCCGTATGGACACTTGTTTTATAGCTAAGAGAATCTAGCTGACTCATAAATCCTCTTACAACAAATATAGGATGCATTAACTCTCTCCCAACAAAATAGAGCTAATATAGCAACACAATCTTATTGTTGTCACCTACTGAGATTTTTGCCCATTTTATTAAAACCGAAAATCTCAACAATCTCCACCTTGACAACAATTAGCCTAATACCCTGTTTCTTTATTATTTATTTTTTCTGCAAGCCAAGAGAAGCCAAACACCAACACAGCTTCTCTAACAAAACTGGTTTCGTGAACATGTCTGCATAGTTTTCCTTTGTATGCACCTTTTCAAGAGAGACTCCCCTTTCAGTGATAACCTGTCTTACAAAATGGTACTTTATTGGTATATGCTTTGATTTACTATGATAGGCCGGATTCTTTGCCAAATGTATTGCACTTTGACTATCACAAAGTAACTTGATGTTGTCCTGTAACCTACCAAACTCACCAAGCAAACCTTTCAGCCAAATCGCTTCTTTGCAAGCATGAGAAGCAACAATGTATTCTGCTTCAGTAGTGGATAAAGCAACAGTGTTCTGTAGCTTTGACATCCAACTAATAGCTCCACTTGCAAGAGTAAAGACATACCCTGAAGTTGACCTTCTCTTATCCAAATCACCTGCAAAATCGGAATCAACATACCCGCAAACAAATTCACTACTCTTATTGTAAGTGATGCAATAACTACTTGTGCCTCTCAAATACCGAAGCACCCATTTCACTGCTGACCAGTGTTATTTACCTGGATTTGCCATATACCCGCTGACAACCCCAACTGCATGTGAAATATCTGGTCGAGTACAAACCATCGCATACATCAAACATCCTACTACATTGGCATATGGAATTCGAGACATATAATCCTTTTCTTCATCTGTATTAGGACATAAACTGGAAGAAAGCTTAAAATGGGAAGCTAAAGGGACTGACACAGGCTTCACATTGTTCATACCAAACCTCAACAATATTTTCTCAATATACTTCTGTTGTGATAGCCACAACTTACCATTGCTTCTGTCTCTGAAAATCTCCATGCCCAAAATCTGTCTTGCTGCTCCTAGATCTTTCATATCAAATGTCCTTGCCATCTGAGTCTTTAACCTGTTGATTTCTTCAATTCTTTTGCTTGCTAAAAGCATATCGTCAACATACAACACTAAGATAATGAACATGCCATTACTTAATTGCTTAAAGTAAACACAATGATCATATTCACTTCTTATATATTTTTGACTCAACATGAAAGAATCAAATTTCTTCTACCACTGTCGAGGCAACTGCTTCAGACCATACAATGATTTCTTGAGCCTGTAGACAAATTTCTTATTGCGATGCTGAACAAACCCTTCCGGTTGTTCCATATAAATTTCCTCATCTAAATCTCCATGTAAAAATGCAGTCTTAACATCTAGTTGCTGTAATTCTAAATCAAGCAAAGCGACTAATGCTAACACAATGCGAATTGAAACTATTTTAACAACTGGTGAAAATATCTCATGAAAGTCAATGCCTGCTTTCTGAGAAAACCCTTTTGCGACCAGCCTCGCTTTGTATCTGTCCTCTGTATCATTCACACCCTGTTTCACCTTGAAAACCCATTTACATCCCACAGTTTTCCTATCTTTCGGAAGTTCAACCAGATCCCATGTGCCATTCTTACCTAAGGCCATCATTTTGTCCTTCATAGCTGCTTTCCATTTGTCACTTTTCCAACCTTCTATAGCTTCCTGATAGCACAGAGGTTCATCGTCATTAGCGGTAAATGAAACTGAGGTAACATAATCATCATACCTTTTCGGAGGGCGTTTGATCCTTGTAGACCTCCTTAAGGATGTTTCTGGTGCTTCCACAATTGGCTGACTACCATCTGTAGGAACTTCTTCATGATCACCATCTGAGACCTGTTCATGACCTACATCTGAACCCTGTTCATAATCTGATTCTGAAACCTGTTCATGACTAGAATATGAACTATGGTCATCATGACTATCATTAGAAGTGCTGTCAAACTGAATGTGCTGAAAATCAGATACATCATCATGTTTCAATTTATTATCTACATCTAACTGTACAAGAGAGGATTCATCAAACTTTACATCTCTGTTGATGATGATTTTGCGGGTAGTAGGATCCCACAATCTAAATCCCTTTGTTCCATCACCATACCCAACAAAGATATCCCTTTTTGATTTCAGATCTAATTTAGTTCGCCGATGTTTAGGCACTAGAGCATATGCATCACAACCAAACACTCTGAGTTTAGAATAATCACAAGGGTGACCTTTCCATACCTCTTGAGGAATCTTACAACCTATTGCTGTCGATGGTGACCGATTTATCACATAACAAGCTGTAGCCACCGCTTCTATCCACAACTCCTTCTGCAAACCAGCGTTACTCAGCATACTCCTTGCTCTCTCCAAAAGAGTCCTATTCATGCGTTTAGCAACTCAATTTTGCTGAGGAGTATAAACAGTAGTCTTATGTCTCTCGATCCCTGCATCCTTGCAATAATTTTCAAACTCCTTGGAGGTAAATTCACCACCATTGTCACTTCTTAAACATTTTATAGTTCTACCAGCGATGTTTTCTACCAATGCTCTAAACTGCTTGAAAACTGTAAAAACATCAGACTTCCTTTTCAACATGTAGACCCACACTTTCCTAGAAAAGTCATCAATAAACGATACAAAATATGACGAGCCACCATATGAGGTTGTAGGTGCTAGACCCCAAACATCTGAATGGATATAATCAAGTATTCCTTTACTAGTATGTTTGCCTATTTTAAACTTTTGTTTACTTTGTTTGCCAAACAGACAACGTTTACAGAAATCTAACTTTCTAGACCTTAGATTAGGAAGTAACTTGCAATCAGCCAAAATCTTTAACCCTCTTTCACTCATATGGCCCAACCTTTGATGCCATAGGCGAATGGAACTACTGTCATGTTCAGACACCGTAGACACATGAACTGACCCTGTTCTTCCTTCTAACTGAAATAGATTTCCTACCTTCTTAGCTTTCATTACTAGTAAAATACCTTTATAGATTTTCATTACTCCACCTTGAATTACAATTTTATATCCATTTGTGTCAAGTGCTCCTAGTGAAATTAGATTTTTCCTTAAATCTGGTACATGTCTTACATCAGTTAACATTTTAGTTGTCCCATCAAACATTTGCAGCTGTATACTCCCTATTCCCACAATATTAGATGTGACATTATTACCCATGTACACGACTCCATCATTAACTGATCTATACGTCTTAAACCAGTCTCTATGAATACACATGTGGTTTGATGCACCGGAATCTAACAACCAATGTTGATCATGATTTGACAAATTAACTGATAACACTTCGTCGCTCATACCTGAACCAGATGTCGAACCTGTATCTATCGTGTTTGCTTTCTTCTTTTCTGTCGATGAAGCTTCTTTAGAAGTTTGTTGTCGCTTCCGGCAATCCTTCTTCAAGTGCCCCGATTTGCCACAAAACCAACACTTTACTTTACTCTTCTTCCCTTTCGATTTTGAACGTGAGTCACTGTGATTACCAGAGTGTCTTTCTCTAGAACGACCTCTAGCCATCATTGCCTCTGATGTAGAGGTGTCAGCATTCGACTGCTTCCTGGTCTCCTCGGACAACAAAGCTCCGACGACATCATCAAATTCATTGGTTTCTGATGAATTAAGACTTATAGAAGTAACAAAATGATCCCATGACTCAGGCAACGAGCACAATAAAGTTATGGCTTTATCCTCAGATTCAAATTTTACTTCTATGCTTTCTATTTGCACCAGTAGAGTATTAAAAACATTCAAATGATTAGTAATCGATGTACCTTCCTTCATTCGCAGACTGTATAGTTGCCGCTTCAGGAGAATTCAATTTGTCAAGGATTTCGTCATATAGAGCTTCTCAAGCTTCGACCACAGGCCTGCAGTTGTTTTCTCCGACATGATGTTAAACAACACATCATCCGCCAAACACAGCCGCAAGCACTCACTGCTCTTTCATCCATCTCGGCCCATTCATTATATGTGATGTTGTATGGCTGTTTGGATTTGCCCAACAACGCCTTAGCCACACCTTGTTGTACCAGCAGATCATGCATCTTTACCTTCCAGATCTCAAAATTGTTTTTGCCGTTAAACTTCTCGATTTCAAACCGGGCACTCTGAGTTTTTTCCATCTTGTATCAACCAAAAAAAATCTCCAATTCCAACTAGTTAATCAATTAAATAAAGATTTAATACACAATGCCTTCGCCTTCTATCAAAAAAATAATGCTTTGCCGTACCAAACTACAATTAAGAAATCAAAAACAAACAAATAATTGCAGTTTTATCAACGCAGTTGGCGCGTTGGCGCTCTTCTACCAGCAGACAATCCGCGCCAGAGAGAAAACGCGTAGAGTGCCGAAATTGGCGCGTCTTTCCCCTTTGGATCCGCACTGATCAGAATCTTGGTGCACTGGCGCTACTAATAAAATCAGTTCTGCGCCATTATGATTTTATTGGCGCGACTGTTTCATCATAGCCCGCGCCGATCGCAAAACCTCAAGAAAAAAGAAAATACTCCACCTCCACGCAGTCGTTTTCTGAGATTTCAGTTCATGGATCATGCCAGCGTTGCACGCACCAGTTCGTGGATCATGCCAGCGTTGCGTTCACTCTAACACCAGCACCACCGCTCGGCCAGCACAATTCCAAACAGCGCAATGTCAAACAGCGCAATTCCAAAAAGGTGTAAACCGTGCTTGGAGTCTGTCCCACGGTTTCATATACACGTAAATGCTTTAGGCACCGTGCAGGTAGTTTCAAACGATCTGCGATGTGGCATACGCAATGGTTGTTTGGCGTTCATCAACGTTCTCGGCATGCGCAGAATGCTGGGACCTTTCTACGTACAACCAATTCAACGCGCTGGTAAATTGGCATATGCCATTTCCACTGCCATGGTCCAACGCAGCACCAGTCAATGCTCAAACAGTTTACGCCAGACTTGGGCCCGCCACTCCTCCGCTGCGCCACGCCTCCAACTTGCTCTGATACCACTTGTTAGAGCCAATGGTGCGCAGCTAAAACAAAAGACAACAACAGCATATAAAATCATACACAAAAGACATAGAGGTTTAACGTGGTTCAACCAACCAATCTGGGCTACGTCCATCAAACATAAGCATCGGCAATCTTTATTATCAAACAGGAGATTACAAAATAATCAATTTCCTCACAAACTCTCTCACACATCCCAATCCGTATGGACACCTGTTTTATAGCTAAGAGAATCTAACTGACTCATAAATCCTCTTACAACAATTATAGGATGCATTAACTCTCTCCCAACAAAATAGAGCTAATATAGCAACACAATCTTATTGTTGTCACCTACTGAGATTTTTTCCCATTTTATTAAAACCGAAAATCTCAACATAAAAATGATGCAATGCCCAATAATTTTTTGAAGTTATTATCAAAATGACGCAATGCCCAATGATTCTTTGAAGTTGTATGTGTTTCGCAACAGCTACCACTAACAACCCAATTTTGTCAACACCTCTCAATTATGTCTAATTCCATGTTGTGCATTGGGCATAAATTCAATGTCCTCGAGAGAGCGCTCATGGTATTACTACATTAAATGTGGCTTGAGGTGGGGTCCATTCCCACCAAGTTGTAATGCAACGGGAACATGTGTAAGATGCCTTGCATGATGATTGTTGTATACACCTGCATTTAGGAAGCTTTCTTTTTTTTATTAATTTAAAGGCAATAATCTTTTAGAATATATATATATATATATGTGTGTGTGTGTGTGTGTGTGTGTGTGTGTGTGTGTGTGTGTGTGTGTGTGTGTGTGATGATTGTTGTATACCCTTGCATTTAGGAAGCTTGCTTGTGATTTTAATTTTAATTTTAAAAAGTATATGAAATTTTTATGTTAGAATACAAAACAATTCTATAAAAATTTAAATAAACATTAATTTTTATGTCAAAAAAATAATAAAAGTTTATATATATTATATAAAATTTAAGAAATTAGTTTAATTTATTATTTTTATTAATGTATGGTTGTAAGTTTCATGTTTGTGATGGTTTGATTCATTTTTTTTGGATAAGTTGTATTAGTTTACATTTTTTACTTTATTAGAAATCTTATTTATAAATGTAGGGAACCATTCTTTAAGTTTCTCAATAAAGTTGTCCTTAAAGATATATTATCATTACTTGGATAGCAAAGATAAAGAAATTGAAATTATCAAAACATATACAACGGTAGACATAACTTATTAAACTAAAAGGCGTAATGCTTAGTTTATGAAAGAATCCTATGTATAAATGATTACTCCGGACTCAAGAAAAGAACGCATAATAAAAGAGAATGGTAACTTAAAAAATGACTTTAATAATAGGAAAGTAGGTATGGAACTTTGTGTGAGGTGTTGGAGTAAGACGGGAGAAGAAGAGGTGGAAATATAAATAATTTTTCCTTCATGAAAATTGATGAACAGGGAAAATTTTAAGGATGGAAATTTATCTTAAAGTTTAGAAACCTTGGCGAATCCCACTAGTCCATAATATGAAATCTATAAAATGCCTGAAGATATTTTTGTAAAAATATTCAAACTACTAATATTTTTATATAGTCTATATATAATTTTTTAGTTACTTTTAGGGTAAAATAATTTCATTCTATAAAATTTGGGTGAATCATTTTTACAAAAAAATGGAAATGAGCGAATCTTTTTTGGAAAAAGTATAGAAAATTAGCCCATGGGCGAATATTAGCCCCTAAAATTTTCTGTGTTGATGATGCATGAATCAATATCTTCGCTTTGAAGGAATGAATCCATGAACGAATGGATTCCCCACTTTATTTAGAATTTTTTCTTTGCAACCTCCCATATTACAGTTGCAACCGTATACCAGTTGTGTGGATGTACACCTGACTAGTACAACTACCTTGTCAGTGTAGTCCACCATACTTAACTTTTGTCCTCTTTCTTTGGTATATTTTTCCAAACAAGTATGGTTGTAATATTTTCTTTCTCTAGCTAAAGTCAAGATATATTCATCTCATTTAGGGCACATCAGCCAACTTCCCATGATTAGCATTAATAACGAACCTCCTCCAACTTCCGAGGAAATCCTCCTCCTCAAGTTTTGGAATTTGTGTCCCAATATCTCAGCCAAATTGAATTTAACAAAAATAGATACATTATTTACAACATGGGAATTTTCCAAGGGATGTCACACATTCAAAGTATTATTTGATAATTTTATAGGATTGTAACAAATATTTCATTCAGGTATCTTGTTCAAGTAACTATAAACCACTTTCATCAACATGAAGGCATTTCAGAGTTCTTCATCGCACAATGTCCAATCTAGGTAGGGGTGATAGACATGTATTCTAGAACTCTTGATCTCTCTATTATGTATTTGCATTCTTAAAATGGGAGTCAACATGCTCAGGAGTAGCTTCTAAATTGTCACATTGTTTAACAAGAGGTTGAACCACAAGAACGTCTTCATCAAGAAGTTGTTCACCAATCATCTTTCTAATTTCATCTACACAATAATCAACTCCAAGCAATTTCATCATCATCTGATAATCCTAAAAAATTCATTCTAATGGAATATTCATTAAAGGTTCATCTATTGTGTTATAAGTTGGATTCTCCTTTCCTAAAAGTTTGCATATTGCTATTGTAGAAAATCTTGTAGATTCATAAGCTCATGCAATGTACTAAATCACTGGACAAGAATCTACTTCTACTTTTAACCAGCAGAAGCCAATAGATCGATGAAAACAATATGAACAAGAAGAATATAAATTAATGGCACATAACACAAGATGTATCCAGGGAAAACCTCTGCTCAAAACCCCACTATCTATATTGCATATATCATAAATATGAGTGAAGATACAAAGCTTGTTCTTATTAGAAAAATTCCGCACAAGTATGCTCAACTCTCTCAGCTCACAAACAAGCTCTTGGCCAACACTTAGCCAATTATGCAACTCTCCAAGCCCCTAATCTCTTGCTTAATTCCTAGGATGAATAACCCGTATTTAAAGGGAATTCATTATTCCAAAACTGCGCAATCCAAACATAGGATCAATCTCTGATGCATGCATAATATTTACACTCCAGTAAATAATACAACTAATAGTACACTGCCGCTGCACTTTAGTCTCAACTGGGTCTTTCTCAGAATCAACATGCATGGGTTTCTGATGAGGGAATCTTTAGTTAACTAGAGTTACACTTATGGGTGCACTAGTGCACCAACTGACTATTAACTCTCTATTAGTTCCTCAAATAGTTTGGAACTAGTTTAACTGAACTTAACTCAATAAATTGAGTGATCTAATTTTCAACTCAATTTAAACTCATACTGGACCCCTAAAACTTAGGGAGAACATATGCGTGACACATAAAGACTTCCAACTCTAAATTCCTAAATTGATTGAGTTAATTAAGCTTAATTAACTATTTACGAGTTGCTATGATAATAGAATTCGATTTTAATTCTTAGTTTAACTCAAGGGAAAATTAAACAAAAATTTGTTGTTGTCGTTTCTCAACAGCTATACTTACTGTGGAATTTCCTCCTGGTTCAATGATATTTTCTATGGGTTAGTTTTTCCTTGATGAATTTATTTTCTAACAATAATGGTTCCCCGTGTTTGAATGGATTGTAATTACAATGAGACAACAAATTTATTCCAATCACAAATAAATATATAAATTATCTTCCAGTTACAAAAAAAATTATCCTACAATTACACAAGAAGATGTATTGTCTTCCAATCTTAGGAAAAAGGACAAAAAATGTTTCCCAACTTAACAAGATAAAAGTTTCCTTCCAGTTATGCCAGAAGACAAAAATTCATTTTTCATTCCTCAACAAGACAATATTTGTCTTCAAATTACTCAAATTTCCTTATAATTACATAAAATTTGTCTTCTAGTTACACAATAAGACAAAAAATTGATTACTAATAACACAAGTGAATAGAAATATTCTTTCCAATTACACAAAAACTCATACAATTTTTTAACATAGTCTCTCCTCTTCTATGCTTGTTCACTAATTTTTGTTTTGAAGTCATGTGAGTATCAAACACATGGGGAGAAATACTAGCAAAATAAGCATATATCCTTTCTTAGGAATGAACATGCATTCTAAATAATGTGCACATGTTTTCAATACTATGCATACCTCCTTGGTTCTAACATCCAAAACATTAAATTCCCTATATACCTTCCTCTCTCAACTTTTCACGGTTGGTTGTTCATGGCATGACCATGCACACATAATAGAACATGTGTGCTTTCATGGCATTAGTTTTCTCCCTTCTCTCCCATTGTTCCTCCTTCCTTCTCTCTCTCTCACCTCCATCTTTTTCTCTATCTCCATCCCTCTATCTTTTTTCTCTCCCTCTCTCTCTCTCTTCTCCCCCATCACTTTCTATGATTCTATCTCTCTTCTTCCATACTTTATCTCTATCTAGATCTTCCTCTCCTCTCTCAATCTCCCTCCACGTCGGGCATGATGAACTTCCATGGCCTTTTACTCTTAGAGGCTTTCATTCACATGTGTTACAATTCCATTTGCGCACATCAACCCCAAATTATAGATCGATATTATTAGGGCCCATCAACCCCTAGTGCAATTGTTACATGCCCTAAAGAAGTTAGTAATCAGAATGCCTCACTGCCAAAGAAGTTCCATCACTGAAAACATCCAAAAACTACCTATAAGAAGATCAACACAGGTAGGCCTTCATTAGGGTACGCTGCAATGCAAACCATACATTGACTGGGTACTATGTAGTGCACTTGGTCCCTCTTTGGCCTGCACTGAGCGAATTTGAGCAAATTTCCATGAGGGTTTGAAGATTCCTTATCCATTGGAAGCTTCTAGGAGTTTCTCAATTCCACCTGCTCCTTTGAGTTCGCCTTTGTATGAGAAAGGGAATTAGGAAACATCAATCCCCTATCCCTTCTTCCATGGAATTGATTTATAAATTTAGAAAGGAATTCATTATCTCCATTCATGGCATAACCTCCTATCACTAACCTATAAATAGATCACTCATCTAAGGTATCAGGGGCTGAAAAAGATTGAGTTGTAAGGAGATGCTGGTGATATGAGATTAGAATTGAGTGCAAGTATTGTTATAGTGTTGGAGTGTCTTGCTTGTCATGAGGTTGAAGAGGATTTGAATTGGAAGAGTGTTGCTGGATCGAGCTCATATGGGTTGTAATCTTTCCTCTTATCAATAAAGTTTTCAAGACTTTTTCCTTATGCTTGTGTTACATGTTAATGCTTTCATATGTATATCATGTTCTCGATTCCATGTTATTTATAAGCAATAGATCATTATCATTTTGCCTTGATGGGTCTTTGTTTCTGTAGTTGTGCAGGTACTTTCCAAGCGATTTAAGTACGGAAAGGAGCAACAAGATTGGTCAAGGGAGACAAGGAGCTAGCAAAAACTACAAGTAGGTTTCTCTCCTCTCTTGTTTTATCTGTTGATTATAGAAAAAGATTAAGATTACTTTGTCTGTTGTTTCTAGACCTGCTACTAGATCTAGAGGGTTAGGCATTTGTCCAAGAACACTAAATATTCCTGAAACAAATTGGCGACTCCACTGGGGATCATTTATCCTTCTTAGTAGCTTATCAGCCTCTTAAGACATTTCTACATACTGTACTTGTGGTCGTTTATTGATTTCAGTCCTCTTTCATTGAAAATTGAGTCGAAACTGTGACAAAATTGCCTTTAGAATTGCTTACTGTCATCAGCGTAGTCTGATGAAGGACATAGTGCACTGCAATGCACTTCCCACATAGGTTCATTGCAATTCATCACATTGTCTCTCACTGCTACCTATGCTGATCCCTTTAGGGTCAGTTTCCCATATAGGAACTGAAAGTTTTTGCCAATTTTCTCTGGTTTGAATGAGTTGTTGAATGTCAATGATGTTCTGTCTCTGAAAAAAAATTTCATCTCCTTAATGTGGCCCTACTTAGACTGGATTTTTGGATGTTTTTTATGTATTTGTTTTATCATTTGAAATCCACAGTCGAAAGGTAGTTTTGATCGATTGTTTTGTCGATAGAAAAGTGTCGTAAAATCATCATTTTCTTCGAAAAATGAAGTGTGGTAAAGTCTTCCTTCATAAATAATCGATTGATTTATTTGTGCATTTGATTTGTATTTTCATTTAAAGTGTCGAAAATATTCATTTATTTAAAATCGAAAGTGTCGTACAGTCTTCCTTTCCCTTTTAAAAGAAATTGTCACAAATCGTCATTTTTTATGAAAAGATTTCTGAATCGTTTGTGCATTAGTTTTTCTTATTGCATCATTCACATTAAGAGAAACTAAAAAGAAATACATGCAATTTGCATTTTAGAGCTTGAGTTTGTGTGTTCAAAAGGAATGGTTTAGGGAATTGCATTAGTTTGTGCTCTTTGTTGCTTGTTCAAAAAGTACTTGTATGCTCTATCCCTTATAGCTAGGATTTTCATTGTTGAAATTAAATGAAAAGAGTGCTTCTCATTCTAGTTGCATTCTTAGGAATTTGAGAACACATCACACAGTGTGTTAGCACTCGAATTTTGCCTCAGGATGAGGAAGGCAAAAACTCAAGGCAACATCAAACCAAGCTCAGCCTCGTAGCTAGCCCTACGAGGACAGGAGAGGGCTCTCTCCGGGTCTATCTCGGCAAAAGGTCTTCAAAGGGGCTGAGATGACCAATAAAGAATACTGATTTTAGGCTAGTAAATTGATAGGGAAAGTTTGATTTCAAATTTTTAGGGTTTTGTTGGACAACAGGGCAAGGCAATTTTGGGTGCGGGGATGAGACACAGTTTTTGCAGAGGTCTTTTTGGGGCAAGGTAGGTGATTGTTTTGATGCCTTTAAAGGAATTTAATGGAAAGGTATGATTGGTGAGGAGCTAAGGAGAACAAGAAAATTTCAGGAGTTCTCCTTAAACGGATGAAAACATAGATATTAAGCAAACTTAAAGGCAGAGCATAGAAAACCATGAATTCTACCTTAACACTTCATTTGCTTAATTTGCAAAAGAGAATAGTAGGAAAATGATACACATAAAAAACTTAAAAGTACATGAGAGTAACACACCATCAACACAAATAACCACACGAATCCCAAATAGTGCTGCAAAACCCTGGTCTTTCCTTTGCCAAAATTGCAGAGATACAAAGTGTAATACAGTCTAAGCTTATCCCTCCAGAGTCCAACCATGAAAATGACTAAGAAGATACATAATATAGGCAAGCTAACACATTTCCTTGCCTTTATGGGTCGAGCTCATCATCCTAGGAGCTGTTTCAACCAATTCTATACAAAGCACTACAATCTAGGCAATCAAAACAACTTGCCTCTATAAGCTAGGAAACCAATTCATTCATTAATTTTTTGCTATTTTATGAATGAATCTTCTAGAATAGGTAAAAAAAAGTGTCATGTCAACATGAAAATACATTAATTACATCAAAGAGGGTGAAAAATCCCATGAAAAGTCAAAACTGGTCAAATAGTTGCGTTGTCCTGTACTGTAGATGAAAAACTGGAACATTTCCTTGATGCGTAGTGCGCCAAATCTCTACGCGTAGCGCGCCTTTCAGCCCACTTTTGGGGCACTTCCCGGAATCCAAATGAGGCTCAGATGGGCCTGTTGGAAAGGTCTGGATGTCTACTTTCCAACCCAAGTGGAATTTCTCAATTTGGTGCCCATTTTCCCCTCCAAAAATGAATTCTCCCAAGACGGCTTCTTGTGTGTCCAAAAAGGGGCAGAAGGTCATTTTTTGCATTTTTTTGACCTTTTGGGGGCCCAAAAGTTGATGAGATGTCTTGGCAGTGGCTGAGAAGGTGTATTTTATCATGAAAAATCCAAAAATGCAAACCTTTCTTGAATTGGGCCTCCCCATCTTCAGGGTAGCGCGCGGCGCGCTACGCGTTGAGGGCAAAAACCTGTTTTCAAAACAAAAATTTCAAAATTGACCAAAACTTCTCCAAATTTTTTGAGATTTGAGCTGGGGGTGTATCATCAAGTACCATGCTCCTTCAAGGAGACTTCAGCCAAAATTTGGAGTGGATCGGCCTTTTTCGCCGTTTTAATGCCTTGCTCAATCGCCTCTTAAGGATCTTCATTTTTGCTTTGCAAACATGCATGCGGGCCCAGTAATGATTCTTCATATGGCGGAGCATATCTTTGTCTCTATTTGCCTTGGCTAACGATTTCTCTAAATGAGTGTTCACCCGGATGAGCATAGACCCTTGCTCAATAGGTGTCAAATCACCGGGTCTCTTGCGGGCCAAGTTTCGGTCTTCTCGGATTCGTCGCAACTCATCAAGAGTGTGTTCATCTTCTAGCTGCTTGTTACGCTGCTCCAAGTAGTTGATTGTCCAATTGGCCGTTTCCAATTTCTGTTGCAACAAGCGATTTTCAGCCTTCTGTTGCTGAATGATCTCCTTTAGCTCCGCGCTAGGAGAGCTGATATCAAGGTCGATAATATCTATGTCCGGATCTCCTGATGGTCCCTCATCAAACATGGGTTGCTTGCCTCTGTCCTGTACCTGTGTTGCTGTCGAAAGTGAGGCCCCTTCTACACGAAGTGGAGATAACACTCGCTGTGCTGATGAAGAAGGCGAGACCCCTTCCACCTGATGTGGAGATAATACTCGCCGTGCAGATGCAAATAAGGCCCTGTGGCCTCTCTGATATGTAATACATGCTGGAGTGCTGACATGCTCGGGCTCTGGAATGTCAAACTGATGTGAAAGCCCTCCCTCATCATGGACAATCTCAGGAGGTGGCCTTGGCACCATGAAAAAGTCGCGAGAAATGAAATCCTCCCAAGCAATACCCTGCTGTGCCAACTGATGCATCACTATGATTTTAATCAGTGCATAATGATAAATACTCTTGTGCTGCTGTGCTGGGCTCTTCCTTTGTACCAAGGGCACCATCCTTTCTATATTGTGACACATGAAAAAAGGAATGTTCATCATTCGTACCCTTGTGAAATGCATCAACAAACGAATATGGTACGAATAGAGACATGAAAATCTGCCCTCACAAGTGAAATAGCGAATAATGAGTCTCATCAACGGTGCATACTCATCCCTTAGGAATCTGAAAGGAAAAACAGCAGTTAAGTGTCTCATACACCCGGGTTTGATATATGGCTCATAGTGAAATCTGTCTAACTGCTGGCGCTTATTCCATTCCTCCCCTACATTTGGTATCCCGGTGGCTTGAGCAACAATCTCGGGTGATAGGGTGAAGTCCACTCCTGCAAGGATCACATGACCATTCTGCAAATGTAGGACAAACAAGCGAGCTAGTTCTCTGTGATGTTGAATTTGTGAGATCCGCTCACAATATCCAAAACATGATTGGTACTGAAAACAGTTCATTGCAAGTGGACAAGCTTGCAAATGAGCCAAAGAAGTGGGCTCCTCCCTGACATGCCGACCACCTTTACCGCCCTTGTGATGCCTCCTTGGCACTTCTATCTCTGGTGTTGAATCACTGTCATAACTCTGCTCATAATCTGATTCCGTTTCTGACATAGTTTTGAAGACAGGATGGCTAAAATGTATATGCTGACTGTGCACACAATTGATTGCTGTTTGACTTTTTCAAATGTTGTATTTTTCTTGAGTTAAGAGAGAATTTGAGAGCTTGCTGGCAAGTCACTGGGCGAAAAACCCAACGCGTAGCGCACCTTGCCCAACGTGTAGCGCCCCTCTGGTGCGTAGCGCCTGAACAAAATTACACTGAGAAAATCGCGCTGATGCGTAGCGCGCCCTTGGAACTGCCCGATTCACTCACTGATTTGTGAAATCGCCTTTGCAAGGATCCACTTTGCTTGTAAGAGATGAATGAGGTGTAAAATGACTCATTAGACACTGACATGATAATGACAACCTATGAATGATGATAGACTCAGCAGAATGATGACATGGACCGACATTTGGACAACTTTAGAAGGAGTGAAAGCAAACCCTAGACCTAATGTCTAGTGACCAAATTTTGCTTGAAGACTCACTGAAATGACAAAATTTGACCTTGAGACTCTGAGACCACTTTGTAAGAGCATATTTGATCACTGGAGGAAGGCTGGAAAGACTGAAACTAACACAGTGAACCTTCAAAGGCAAATTTTAATCAAGATCAACTTAAAATAAACATCAATTAATCTAATAACACATTGGAACTTAATGAAAAACATCTAGAGGTCTAGGCTAGAGATGTGTTATGGCGTCTTTAAACCTAGTGGCTGTCGTTTTCACTGAAGGTTGGGTGATTCCTCCTCTTTGATTCGATAAGTTCTAGTACGGACTTGTGCTCCCTGTACTGTCGCGTATATAGTGGGAGACCCCAATAGTTTGAAATCCTTTATCCCTAGGAAGCCGAGTCTGTCGCCTTACCGATCGCAACGCACCGAACACAGCATTCAGGAAGATTGACTACCGTACGTAAAGTCCTTGGTAATTTCTCTTTCATTTATCACCAAGGTGTATATTGCAATTTTGTGATTTGTCTGGTAAACCCTCTTTTCTAGAATCTCCAAAGTAGTCACTTTCATTCCTTTTCGACTCTTTAAAAGTAAAAGGATCATTTGAGCACTTGTCCTTTCAGGCTCATTAAAAATCGAAGGCGACTAGAGTCATCTTTTGTTTTTTCTCGACTCTTTAAAAATGAAAAAGCAAAGTTGTGTTTCAGTGTCATAAAAATTAATTGACCACGAATAACATCCTCATTCCTTAGTTGATTTTAAGTTGATAAAATTAATCAGCAATCGTGGAGGAACATCAACCCAAACCCCGTCGTTCGCGGAGAATAGCGAGCCAACCACCTTTGCCTCCCGAAGCGACACCAATTTGGATAAAGCGGTCTCGTTTAGTTAAGTCTAGTACATAAAGAACTCCTAGTTCTTCATCTGGGTTACCTGAAACATTTGTTTTAGTAGCTACAAGGACTCCAGTTACTCTGACTGATCCTAGTGTAATAGTAACCGAGGCTGTCCAACAAGAAGTTGATACTCAACTTGAAACTGTTCAACTAGAAAGTGCTTCTGAACTTGAAACAGCATAACCAAGAGTTGGTCCAGAATCTATCCTAGTTAAAATAGAAGTTACATCTGAACCTGAAGTTGTTCAAGAACATCCCTTTGAAACTATTGTTCATTTACCTGAACATCTAGACTTCGAATTTCAACATTCAGAAGTTGTTACCCCTCAGACATCAATTATTGTTGAAACTACACTTTCATCAACACTAGAAATCTTTTACGGACCTGATGATCAACCTCTTCCACCAGATTTGATTGCCATGGAGGAGGAATTAGTACAATATTCCACACCTGGAACCTCGTTTCACTTTGGAACTGGGCTTAATCTTTACCCTACTATGCCTGATTACTTTTCTTCATCTGATCCTGCTTCCTTCCAAGTTCCCGTTGAATCTTTAGGACAACTTTTGGGCCAGCTAACTATGGCTGAAAAAACGTTAACATCCAAGACTTTGTCATTTGATGCAGCTGTAGCAGAAGCTTCTGTTGTAACTCCTTCGAAGTTTACTACCACACCTGAGTCGCACCTATATGGTGAATCATCCATCCTGATTGGTTAGCAATCATTGTCTGGAACCCACTCAGGGGTTGCTTCTGCTCCATGGTCATCACCAATGTCCTCATCTGGAATTCTACCTGGTTCTTCTTTAATGGGAAGTCAATATTTTGATCCTACACATTAGTATCATGCTGGGCAATTTGGTCAACAAAGACCTGTGTATCCATTAAATATTGGATTGCCACCATATGGAGAGAAATATGCTTATTCATCATATCCTTCTTATTCCAGAGGACAACCATATGGTAATTTACCACAATATTCAAGTCAAACTGGAATTAGAGTTTGTCAATGGTAGCCAGTAATACCAACTCATCCAAGGCTTGTGTATCCAATAAAACCAATGTAAATTGTGTCAAATATTCCTACTACACCTGTTGTCACTACTGTGCCACAGTCACAAGCTCAAACTGTTGTATCTCAACCAGTACAAACTGATCCTTCTCCCTTGCAACCACAAGTTTCAAGTCAAGAGGTTCAAGTTTCTCAAGTTGTTATACAACAGCCACTTGTTTCTAGAGCTCAGCAACAACCTCAGGTTAGTATACCTTTATTTGGACTGACCCATTCTTACACTGGTATAGTTGATCCACAACTTGGTCAACCTTTCATTACTGGGCAGCAACAATTGTCTCAATAATCATGGCTGCCACAATTCCAACAACCCCAATTCCAACAGTTCCAACCTCAGTTTGGACTTGGTTCACAAGCTCAACCTGGTTTTGGTCAATATCAAGCTTACCAAGGTCCTGGACAACAAGGCTTTGTAAGTTATGGACAACCAAAATTTCAATCTGGTTATTAACAACCACCTTATACTGGTTTTATTCAACAACCATACCAAGGTTACCAAATGTAGATTCCCTATGATGGTCTGCAAAGACCTATTGCACAGGAAATTCCATCATATCCTGGGTATTCTCAACCTAGCTTGAATCAACAGTTGACATTCATAGCAACTTTAGAATTACCATATTTAAATCAGCTCACTAACGATCCAATCGCATATGTACCTTGGTGGCCGGTAATTCCACACAAGTTACCATATGATATTCCGAAGTTTAACGGAAATCCTGGAGAAGACCCATTGAATCATGTTATGGCCTTTCATTTATGGTGTTCATCCAACACTTTGAATGATGATTCGATCAAACTTTGTCTTTTCCAAAGAATGCTTACTGGTCCAGCGGCTAAATGGTACATTGAATTACCAAGAGCTTCTTTCGGTAACTTCACCACTTTAGCCACAACAATTTTGACCCACTTCCAGTTACCTATCATATATGAGACTGGAACGGAACTCTTGGCCAACTTTAAACAGACTACCTCTACCCATATATCAGATCATATTCATGAGTGGTGGCGTTGTCGTCGAATGGTTAAGACATATGTTCCCTATCAGCTTTTAGCTGAGTGGTTCATAAAGTCCTTGTTGCCATCAATCACCGAGGATGTGGCAAAAGGTGGAGTTGTTACAGAAGAAAAAGTAATCGCTCATTCCCAATACTTGGATTTGATTTACACATAATCCGTCACGCTCTATGATAAAATCCCTAATGCACCTAGACCAGCTTACACTATTCCACCACCCCCACAATCGAGTAAGGACTCTCATGCCGGTGACGGTGTGATCGGTTCTTCAAGCACACAGGCAACAGGAAGACCATCTGGTCAAACTCTTGCTATTTCCAATCAAGCTACAAATGCATCAGAAAACACTCATGCCTATGAGATTAATGCCGTGTCATCGGAAAAGGGAAAAAATACAAAGCAACCAGGAGGTAAGAAGAAGGGCAAGAATAAAAAAAAGAAACAGAAAAATTCCACTCCAGAGAAATCATATAATTCCCCTACCGCGGTTAGGAAACCTCATTATCCATGTCTGATATGTAATGACGAGCATTATACAAGAGATTGTCCACATCGCTTTGAGGTCTCTAAACTTTTAAAGACTTCAACCACATCAGCAGTGTTGACAGATCCGTTTCCAACCCCGGAGACACATTTGGTTGCAACTGATCATGCTTCCACATCCCAAGTACTCATGTTATCCATCACAAATCCAAAAAACGATGTTTTGGTGTCGACAAGGAACAAAGATTATGGAAATCCATCATCATCGAATAACCAAGCCACTGATCAACCTAGTACTTCGACCTCGACTTCATCAGAAGTTGTTCCACCAATTGTACTTGAATTGACGATAAAGCCACCAAAGGGAGTTGTGCACAAATCAACATTCAATCCTCATGCTCGAGCAGCTCAAAACTATAATATAGTGGAAGATCTGGCTCAATCACCTTCCGCTATGTCGACACTCGAGGTGTTGCAAAACTGTCCCTCCCAGAAACAAGCTTTATTGTCAACAATAGGTGGAATAGATCCTATGGATTCAAATCTTGTGGTTTTTAACCATGCGGGATATTCACCATAGTTACCGGCGCAATTAGCTTTCCTAATACAAGTAAAAGCTCTCAATAAGAACGTTCACCGAACTATTATTAATGAGGGGGCATCTACTTGCATTATGTCCATGAGCTGCTGGAAAACACTTGGTTCACCGCCATTGTCACGATCACCAACTACGTTAAAAGCCTTTGATGGAAGAACATATACTCCATATGGGATTTTGCATAACCTGCAAACCGAACTAGGGGGCAGGACAGTTACTGTTGATGTCAAGTTAGTTGACAAACTCCTCGATTACAACATTTTACTGGGAAGGCCTTGGGTATATGCTATGGCTGTTGTTGTTGTCACGTACTTTCGTACAATTTCATTCCCTTTCAAGGGTGGAATCATAGTCATCGATCAGCTAGCCTTCTTCGTCATTAGTTCACAGGCTACGGGAAGCATTTTGTTGATACACAGAAACCCACTATTACTTCAAAGTGTTGGAGTAGGTCTCCTTAAAGATCCTTCTCTGATGGGCACTTTTACACTCCCGCCACCATCTAGTTTGGTGGAAGTGGTAAGAGTATAGACTTGCAACATGATTTCTTCTACATCATCTGATTTCACGAAGATTTCCAACTACTTTGAAACTGATGGTCATAGCGAGGTGTTTCTGTTAAGTCCCATTGAATCATCATTGCAATCAATTTTTCGGGCTTGTGCGGAAAACCTTAATCCACACTCAACAATTGTATGGGTAGATAGATAGTTAGACTATGGTACCTCTTCGGATCCTTTTTCACGTATACATTCTATAGATGAAGGAAACATCCAATCAATGATGATAGGAGAGATGCCATGGGAATATTATCATCATCATTCCCACCTTCTAGATAACAATGAAGATTATTCAAATGAACTAAATCACTCATTGATCGTTGATTTCTTGTCAAATTATGTAAATACTGTAGATTCTGAGCGTAATTTGTCCAATATAGAAGAAATGATTTCTATAAACATTTCAACCAAGCCTAACATTGTAGAAAAAATTCATGTCGGCAAATCCTATTCTCCATTGGAACTTGATAATTATTATGCTCTTTTTCACGAATTTCGAGATATCTTTGCATGGTCTTATGAGGAGATGCCAGGAATTGACTCAAGTATTGTTGAACATGAGATTAAAATGTACCCTGATGTCAAACCAGTACGATAGTGGCTTCGACCTGTTCATCCTAAGAAAGTTGTTTCCATTAAAGCAAAGGTTGAAAAACTTTTGCGTGCTGGCTTCATTTTCCCTGTACCTCTTACTGATTGGGTATCTAATATTGTTCTAGTGATGAAAAAACAAGGGATAATTCAAGTGTGCATCGATTATAGGGATGTAAATCAAGCATGTCCAAAGGACAATTATCCTACACCTTTTATCGACCAAATTATTGATGAATGTGCTAGATGTGAAATATTTTCATTCATGGATGGATTTTCTAGCTACAATCAAATCAATATCTGCCCACAAGACTAATAAAAAACTGCTTTTATATGTCCGTGGGGCACATTCGCTTATTGAAAGCTACCTTTTGGTTTGAATAATGCAGGGGCTACATTTCAGAGGGCGATGAATTATGCCTTCCATGACATCAAGCACATTGTTCAACCTTATCTTGATGATTTTCCTACTCATTCACAAAAATAGACTGATCACCCGCAACATTTGAGAGCAATATTCTTATGATGTCGACACTACAAGATAAGACTCAATCCACACAAATGTGTGTTTTGTGTTGGCTCTGGTCGATTGCTTGGATTCGTAGTTTCAAAAGATGGAATTCAACTTGATCCAATTAAGGTTCAGGCAATCCTTGACTTGCCTCCACCTTCAAACTTGTTACAGATACAGAGACTTCAAGGGAAGGCAAACTTTCTGAGGAGGTTCATTCCAAACTATGCTAAATTAGCTAAAGGTTATACACGTCTATTGAAGAAAGGGGTACCCTTCCATTGGGACCAAGTTGCGCAAGCTTCTTTTGATGCTCTCAAAGATTCCCTGATTAGAGCATCATTAATGTATGCCCCAAACTATCAAAAAGACTTTTACCTGTATCTCGCCACTACAGATACAACCATTGGTATGGTTTTAGTTCAAGAAGAAAGTGGAATTGAACATCCTATTTACTATTTGAGTCGTAATCTCAATGATACAGAAAGTAAGTATTCATATGTCAAAAAGTTAGCCTTGGCAGCCGTTCAAGCTGTGCAGAGATTTCGTCATTACATCCTCCTTTGAAAAACTACCATTGTATCAGATTGCAACCCTATGACATACATTTTGTCACGTCAGTTGCTGGAGGGCAAGTATTCTAAATGGATAGTTATCTTGCAAGAGTTTGATTTGGAATTCATCAAATCTAAATCAAAGAAATCTCTTGTCTTTATTGAGTTACTTTGCGATCTTCCATCATCCTCCAATGATTTAACATTAGAATCATCAATCTTGGATGAGTCTCTGTTTCTTATCTTGTCAAGTGATCCATGGTATGGAGATATACTAGTCTATCTCCAGACCCAAGCTTTTCGGCCTAATACCTCTCGCTCTGAACAACGACGTACTCGATACCAAGCCAAAGATTATTTGATCATTGGTGATACACTTTATCGTCGTGGTGTCGATACGATCTTATGTAGGTTCCTTACTCATGAGGAGGCCAAAAAAGCTTTGAATGAATGTCATTCAAGTGCTTGTGGGGGACATTTATCTGGTTACGCAACTGCACAGAAAATTATACTTGCTGGTTACTTCTGGCCATCCATATTCAAAGATTGCATTCTTGCTGTTAGAAGTTTCCATGCTTGCCAAATATTTGAATGTAAAACCAGATTACCACCTGCATCACTGCATCCAGTCGTTGATGTTGGCCCATTCACAAAATGGGGCATTGACTTTATGACACCTAACCCCACCTCGGCCGGGGGGCATGGGTATGTTATAGTCGCTGTTGACTATTTTACCAAATGGGCTGAGGCGATGCCAACATTGAACAATAGTGGCAAAACAATTGCTCTACTTTTTTCAACCATGTGGTTGCCAGGTTTGGTGTACCACAAGCTATAGTTACAGATCATGGGTCGCATTTTCACAATCACATGATGCTTGAATTAACTGCCAAATTAGGACTGTCACATGATAGTTCTACTCCATACTACCTGCAAGCTAACGGACAAGTTGAGGCTATCAACAAAGTCCTTAAGCGCATGTTGCAAAGAATGATTGGAGTTCATAAAAGGAATTGGCATTTAATCATGTACTCGGCTTTGTGGGCATATCGAACCTCAGTGAGGAATGCGACCGGATTTACGCCTTTTCAGTTGGTGTATGGTTTGGAAGCAGTCTTACCAATCCAATGTGAAATCTCGTCTCTCAAACTTGCGATTGACCTGCTACCTGACACTTCTGAAGAAGAAGCGCGTTTCTTGGAGTTAATCCATTTGGATGAAACCTGTCGTGATGCCGCACTAGCTAATGAGGTGCATAAGAAACACATTAAGGCGCAATATGATAAAAATGTTAAGCCTCGTGTCTTCTCAAAAGGTGACTTGGTCTTGCTTTACGATCAAGATTTTGATAAACTTGGAGCAGGAAAATTTGAACCATTATGTATGGGCCCTTATATTGTTAAATATGTGTTGATGAAAGGTGCCTACAAGTTAGTGGACTATGATGGGATTCCATTGTTGCAGCCCCCAAATGGGTTGTACCTTAAACGTTACTATGCTTAGTTGAGTGTAGTAAAACTCACTGTGTATATGCTTTGATTGCATTTGTGTGTGTTAGCTTCTTTTAGAGTTTTTATTTGGTTAGGTGATCCACTTTGTATTTGTTGCAGATGTTGAACATTTTGGAACCATTTGTTGGGTATGCCGATGGAGCTAGTCGTAGTACGCAAAATCTATCTTCTGCAGCATGGGCCATTTTCGCTCCAAGCGGCGAGTTAGTGAGTTTCAAAGGGATATGCATTGTACGATCGACAAACAATATTGCTGAGTATAGTGTGTTGATTGAACTCCTCTCTGATGCCATTTCACTTGGCATACGCTGAATCATCATTAGGCTAGACTCACAACTTGTTGTACTACAACTTACTAGCATCTATACTGTCCGAAACCCAGCAATTCATCGCATGTTCCTTAGAGTTCGTATGTTGGAAAGGTATTTTGAGTTTATTCAATATCAACACATTTCTAGAAATCTAAACACATTAACTGACTTTCTAGCGAACTATGTGTTAAATTGACATTTGCGACATATGTAAAGTAAATATTTTCAACATCATTTGAATAGGATTGCATCACTTAACCATAATAAAACTCTGAAAGTCAAAGAGATAGTTGTATATAAGTTTTTACAAATAGTTTGTGTCCAAGATAAAAATCGGTCATCTGACCCAAAAAACTCAAAAATGTATGCATAAAATATCCAAATAGACTAGTGCTACTCATGATAACATGTCACAGCCTATGCTATCATGCGTAAGAGTCTCATCTAACGACTCGGCACACCAATGGTATGGCGCTGCAATCACATAGGTAACTCCTCAATCCGGACATCAGGGATACCCAGGGTTAAACCCTTTATGTGATCTTGTAGCTTGGCCAATGTCTTTGCTAAATCCAAGTCTCGGAGAACTACTCTCCCAATAGCTCTCTGTACTAGCGCACCTACCTCTCGTTGGCGTCCTACAGGTCGAACAAATCCAACATCTGCATACATATAAAAAATGTTTGTTTAGTCTTGGCAATAATAAAAAAACAAAAAAAGTAGAAACTTTAAAAAGAAAAACACTGTGGTCAAACAATTTACCAATTGCATTTCACTGCGCTCCAACCGGTAACACTAGATTTGGATCACCACGGAAATCCATCCTTGAATATGGATATTCTACGAAGGCCATCTCCTGACAGTCGAACCACTCAAAGAAAGTAGAGGTAAACGAGATCGATGATTGGCCAACATGCCTAGCCATAAGATCTACCCACCTCTGCATCCGTGGGTGTTTAGATCTAGGTACTCCCAGTGAGATGTGTTGTGGTTGCATGAGTGGGATTCTCTCCAAGGCAAAAGAAATCAAGATAGACCCATAACAAAAAAAAAATTGTCTTTCCATTCTTTACCTTGGTCAGTTGTTCTTTCATTAATGAAAGCACTGCCTCACACCAGTTGAACACCTTTGGCTCTATGCACTCTAAAGCACACTGCATATATGACCTGTTTTCCAAGTGTAAAGTTGTGTTGCGAGCCAGTTTGGCGAGGGTAAAAAGGATTGTTCTCAACAGTAAATCACTAACATCCCTGATATTGATCTTTCTGTCTCTGCTAGGTTGATCTCCTTCCCAACAGAATTTTCGTATATAATCTCTCACTGATTCAACTCGTCTGGTAAATCCTAATAATGAGATGGGGGTGCCCCGCCTCGACAGTCTAGTCAGAAAGTAAATATCATCGATGATAAAGGGGATCACTTTGCCCCTAATGTGAAAAACCTGATTGGTTGGATCCCAAGAACGAACAAGATACTGTAATAGTTCAATTTGTTGCCGCATGTTGGATAATCGAAAATACTTCAACAACCCACAATTCCTTAGGGCATCAACTATTCCCTGATCATTTAGGAAAATCATGTCTTGTTCTTCATGTTCTTGTTCTCTCCATATAATCACCATTTTGATCTGATGAATGTCTGAAATGAAACCATTAGACAAATTAGGATCCATTTTTTGCAAAAAATAGTTGAAAATTTGGGAGAAAACAGTTGTCAAAATTTTGTTTTTGCACCCATCACACCCCTCCATTAGAGACTGTTCTTTGCAATGCATACTGCCTTCTAGGTGTATGCAATGCAGTGCACCTTTCGATATTGAAAGGGTGCATTGATCCAAAGTGCGCAAAATGAAACCCTAGGGGCCTCAAAAACCAATTTTTTTTTCTCAAAACTAAAAATAAATGGAATTAGATGGAAGATAATAGGGATAGCCCCTACGTGGTCCAGACGGCACGAGAAATGGTCCACTGAATCCTCCGCAATCAACTAGTGAACTTTGAGGTAAAAAACTACTCCAGAGCTCCAAAGTCAAATGGTAAAAGTGAAATGGTGAAAATGAATAATAAAACTTGTTTTTATGTTTATTTCTTGCATATTAATCAAGTAAATGTTAGTTTTTTATTGATTTTATCCATGAAAATGTATATTTAATCCTCTTTGATGAAGTTTTGAGCAGGTTTAACAACTAAAAGCAGAATTTGATGTGAGTGTAAATTGAACATCTTTCACCACAAAGCAAACTTTTGTTTCTTTTTCGATCTTTGTTAAAAATGAAAAGAAACCCTCTTAGAGTCCTCTTTAAACTCTTTTCAGACTCTTTAAATATGAAAATATTGTCGAGCGCTTGTCTATTCCAGCTCATTAAAGGATTGGAAACGACATCTCTCTTGTATTATTTTACAGTTTTTCGAACTTGAGAGATTATTTTACGAAAAAGAACTTATGGAGTTTCCTTTTCGTCCCTTTTCAAACTCTCTAAACATGAAAAGGACCGAGTTGTCTTTGTTGTTAAACATGTTAAAAACATCAAATAGCGACAAACTTGTCCATCTAGACAAGGCCGAGTTTCACCTTCGCTAGACCTGTTAAAGCAGCAAATAGCCATGGATTCACAGGAATGGTGAAATTATACAACAAGCATATGCTATCCTCCTCAAGCTTGATAAAAAATAAAGAGGTACTGGTCAGCAATGACTGGGGAAAATGGGAAAAAGTCGAGAAAACTTTATGGTAGCAAGTCGCTCTTGAACATGACACTTTCACTTCATCTCCGTGACTATTTGGGTTAGGTTATCTGCTTGACGATTATCATACTCATGGTCTATCATATCATTCATCACTTTTGTTTTGGGTCAATGCTGCTTATTCATTTAGTGTCGCTGATATGTTCAAGAGATGTCATTCAGTTCAAACTTCATCCTTTGCAATACCGTAAACCTTCATTTTCATGACCGCCATTCCTGAACCTTGTGTCTTCAATCGATTCTCATCTCCAAAAATCACTTACCTTGTTTCATGTCGTAGATGTGGGATACATCAAGGCCCTCCTGTGATGAGTTGCTTCTTGTCGACATGAACACATCATCCAAGAAGTTAACATTGAAACACCCCTTCAGTACCTTGAAACTTGCATACATCAATGGTAGGTTTCTCGCTTTCGACGATAGGTTGACATCAATGGCCTTCGACCGAAAGACTTTGTATTGTGTTCAAAATCAAATCATTTTTTCACACCATGCGAAATGTACTATAGTACCTTGAGGGTCATTATCATTATCGATGATTCCTCTCGCGTCTGTTAACGGCTTACATCATTGGCTGGTAATCATATGATATCTTTCCATGTTCAACTTCAGAACATCTATTCACATGGTTAGACTTGTACTTGAGCAAAATATTGAACGAGATTAAAGACCCCGGATCTAGTTTCATCCATCCGGGTTGCGATATTTTCAGGTGTTAGAGCCTAGATTTGTCTCAGGCTGAAAAGACAAGGTTCTAGGTCCACATCAAACCACGCTCAGCCTCGTAGCTAGCCCTACGAGGACAGGAGAGGGCTCTCTCCGGGTCAATCTCAGCGAAAGATACTCAATGGGGCTGGAGATGACTAATTTAGCAACTGATTTTAGGCTAGGTATTAAGTGCAAAGGTTTTGATTTGAGTTTTTTAGGGTTTTGTTGAAAAAATGGGAAAGGCAAATTTGGGCTCGGGGATGAGGCACAGTTTCTGCAGAGTTCCGATTGGGGCAAGGAAGGCAATCGTTTTGATGCTTTAAAGTGAGTGAGATGGATAGATCAGACTGGTGAGGAGCTAAGGAGAGCAAGAGAGTCTCAAGAATTCTCCTTAAACAGATGAAAACATGAAAATTTAAACAAATTCAAAGGCAGAGCATAACAGTTATGGATTCTACCTTAATCACTCATTTGTTCAAATTCAGAAGAAGAAGCTTGAAAATGATACACATAACACTAGATAAACTTACAATTACTCAGAGAAGCACACCATCAAAACATAAAGCCACATGGATCCCAAACAGTGCTGCAAAACCCTGGTCTTTCCTTAGCCAAAAATGCAGAGATAGAATGTACAATAGAGTGCCAAGCTTTTCCCAAGAGTCCAACCCTGACAATGACTTAGAAAATACATGATATAGACTAGCCCAACCCATTCCCTTGCCTCTAGGGGTCGAGCTCATCATTCTAGGAGCTGTTTCAACCAATTCTAAACAAAGCACTAAAATCTAGGCAATCAAAACAACTTGCCTCTATAAGGTAGGAAACTGATTCATTCATTAAATTTTCACTCTTTGGTGAATGAATCCTCTAGAACAAGTAACTAAGTGCCAAAATTACATCATGTTCACCCAATTACATCACAAAGAAAAACTAGTCAAACTGGCCGAATTTCTGAGCTGGAAGGTGGAAAATTGGTCAAAAAACCTCTGTGCGCCGCGCCAATTTCTGTATGCGTTGCACTACTTTACTGCTGATTTTGAGGCACTTTCTGAAGTCCAAAATGAGCGCAAGTGTGCTTGTTGGAAATCCCTACCTGTCTACTTTCCAACCCAAGTGGAATTTTTTAATTTGGTGCCCATTTTCCCCTCCAAAACCTCAATCTCTCAAGATTGCTTCCTGTGTGTGAAATTAGGGGCAAAGAGGTCATTTTTAGGGTGTTTTGACCTCCTGGGGACTCAAAACTTGTCCAAAATTCTTGGCCATGCACCAAAAGTCATGATGTTTCATGAAAAATCCAAAACTATAAATTTTCTTTCATTTGGAGCTCCCAATCATAAGCGCGCGCCACGTGGCGCGGCGCACAGGGAGAAAAACCCTATTTTTTGCACAAAAATGTACAAAAATACCAAAACTGCCCCAAATTTCTTGAAATTTGGGCTGGAGCTTCTTCATCAAATGTTATGTTGGGCTAAAGAGGCCTTGGTCAATATCTGAAGATTATCGAGCTCCCTTTTCCTCTTTTGCTTCTTGATTGCCTTCCTTAATTTCGCCTTCAAAATCCTGATTCGGGCCTTGCACACTTTGTTTCGTGCCATGTAGTGAAAAGCCATGTGTCTTAGCAGTGCATGGTCTTTGTTGGCCTTGTACAATAGCCTCTCTAGGTGCATGTTAACCCTCTCGAGATTGGCCTCCTGATCCTCATTAATCTCTTGCTCCTATGACGTGAGCTCGACTCTTCTGCTTTGTGCAGCTTGGCGATTCTCGCGGATGTTCTATAGCTCCATGATTGCCTGCTGATCTTCAAGCTGTTTGTTCCTCTGCTCCAAGTATTTCATGGTCCACTTAGCCCTCTCCAAGTCAAGGGACAAGGCTTCGATCTCTGTTTGCTGCTCCTGGATGATCTCTCTAAGTTTGGCGCTTTGTGGACCTGTATCTGTATCTGTATCATGAAGGAGAATGAAGTCGGTCTCTCGTTCACCTGATGGCTCACCTGAAGGCCCCTCATCCTGCATTGGCCCCTTGCCTTTGTCCTGTACCTGTGGTGCTGATGGAGGAAGCGAGGCCCCTTCCACCCCGGGTGGAGATAACACTCGCTTTGCCGCTGCAAACAAACGTCTGGTGCCTTTCTGATATGTGATGAAAACTGGCACACTAGTAGTCTCATGGCACTCATACTGATGAGAAGGTTCACCCTCATGCTTAACCTCTGATAATCCTTGTGAAGCTCTGAAGAAGTCACGAGAGATGAAATCATCCCAAGTGATGCCCTGCAATCCAAGCTGATGAACCACCAAAATCTTAATAAGAGCAAAATGATATACACTGTTAAGTTGTTGCTGAGGGGTTTTACGCTGTATAAAGGTGGTCATCCTCTCTATGTTCCGGCAAATGAAATACGGAATGTTCATCATCCGTACCCTGGTGAAATGCATGAGCAACCTGATGTGATAAACATAAAGACGAGAGAACCGTCCCTCATAGCTGAAATATTTTATGATCAATCTCATTAGTGGAGCATATTCATCTTTCAGATACCGAAACAGGAACACTCTCTTGCACTGCCTCAAGAAACTGGTTTTGATGTATGGATCATAATGCTACCAGTCAATCTTTTGCTTCTTGTGCCATGGTTCACCAATGTTTGGTATACCGGTTGCTAATGAGACAGATTCTGGTGTAAGTGTGAAGGTGACACCAGCCAAGATAGCTTGATCTCCGTAAAGTGCAGCACAAAAGGATGAGCCAACTCATGATGAAATTGGACACTAGCCACCTTTTGACAAAAATCATAGCATGACTGATGCTGAAAACACTGTATAGCAAGAGAGCAGGCCTGCAATTCTGTAAGGGTGGTCGGTTCTTCCCGAACATGTCTGCCACTTTTATGAGGCCTCCGGGGTACCTGTTCTTCCAAGGGAGAGTCACTTTGAGTTTCCACCTCATAGTCTGATGAATGCTCAGATGCCATGACTGCTGGACAAAATACCTCAAAGACAAAGCTACTCTTGTATATAAACTATACTTGAACTGCTCTTTTTGGTGTTGTATTCAAATTCTGCCACCAAGGGAAAAAAAAATGAAACTGGGACTGTTAGGGATTGTTAGGAAGGGGAAACAATATTGAGGAATGGGAATTATTGGGAGAAATTTAATAGGGAAATATGGGATAGGGTTTGAGGGATTGATGTATGGGAATATGGTTTAGGGTTTGGGATTTATTGTATAGGTTTTGAGGTGTGAGGTTGAAGGATTTGGGGATAAAATATGTAGAGAAGGAGTAATGAATTTAGGTGATAGGGAATTAGGGATTGGTGAAGATGAAGGAACAAGGGGAAGGAGAAATGATTTTGGTGGCAAAATTATGAATTCTGAAACCTTGGTAGCAAATTTGGTTGTGTTGGGTTTGAATTTTTGTTTCAACCTTTATCACCCTTACACCACCATCTCTTATCATAAAATTTGAAGCAATGTCAAAATAGAAAGCCCTACCTGACAACTCCACGCAAGGGATGAGCAATTTGAAGAGATTTGACACAATTTTGGGCTCCGAACTGTGTGCGCCGCGCCAAGAACCCAGTGCGCCGCACTCTCTATGTGTGTCGCGCCCGTTCAATTAACATTGGGCAAAAACTCCCAGTGCGTCGCGTGCTTCCAGTGCGTCGCGCCACCTGTTATATGCGCCGCGCTACCTTAAACTCACACAATCGGCCTCTTTCAAACCAGTTTTGCTCTTACACTTTCAAAACATGATTTCTCTCTTGGATTCTGAAGGACACTTGTTGCAAAGGAATAAATAGCTTTGAGAAATAACTTGACAAGAGATGGTTTTGATTTTTACTTCTTCAAAACCCATTTTGTAATGTTTTGAATCTGGCACTTTTTGACAATTAATAGAACTCTGACCTTTTTTGTTTCCTCCTTGATTTTTGGTTGAAATGATGAATTTTTTGGCAATTTTTTGCAGGAATAGCTGACATGAGATTTGGATAAGGAGAATAGGGTTGCGCTTGAAGATTTCAAGAACTGAAAATTTTTGAAAATTATTACAAAAAACAAAATGTCGACTTGTCTTCAAAACAGAGTTTTGAAGAAAAGTCATTATCCATCCATATGACGATAAAAATATTTAAAATAATGACTTATCAAGAACTTCATCAAGAACCTCCCTCTGGCCTGCTGGCTTTATTAGACTTTTTCGAAGACCAAATTGACTAACCCTAGACCTAATGACTAAAATGGCTGTTATGACCTAGAAACTGCAACAAAACTGCAAATGACTTTTAAGATTTGATTTTGATGGAAAGACTTGAGCCAACATTGCAAAGCATGAGGGGTATGAATGAAAAAATCCCTTCCGTCAGATTTATGGCATGCCCCTAACGAAATGAAATTGATCGAGAGCGATGGGACACCTAAACATGAAATGAAAAAAGAGTTTTGATCTCTGACGAAGGGATGACCAAGCCGACTCTAACATCAGGAGTACTAAATCAAATGTACAATGGCCTTACATTCACGGTGAACCATTCATGGGTCTATATCTGTAGAAAAATATATTTGTACATGTAATGAAAGTTTATAAGTTGAGCATGGGTATGCCTCCCTTAGCTAGTTCATGAGAAAAATCAAATTATCATGATATATGTATTGTAATTGATTCAAGTCACCTTCTGTTAGAAACCTCCTCTCCTCATGATAAATCATTTCACTCGACATATATATTTACGATTTCATGCTTTAGGGGGAAACTATTACAAATCCATTTGGGCACATCAACCCCAAATTACAGATCAATATTATTAGGGCCCATCAACCTCTAGTGCAGTTGTTACATGCCCTAAAGAAGTTAGTCATCAGAATGCCTCACTTCCAAAGAAGTTCCATCACTGAAAACATCCAAAAACTACCTCTAAGAAAATCAGCACAGGTAGGCCTTCATTAGGGTGTGCAACAATGCAATCCATACATTGACAGGGTACTATGCAGTGCACTTGGTCCCTCTTTGGCCTACACTGAGCGAATTTGAGCAAATTTCCATGAGGGTTTGAAGATTCCTTATCCATTGGAGGCCTCTAGAAGTTTCTCAAAGCCACCTGCTCCTTTGAGTTCACCTTTGGATGAGAAGGATAATTAGGAAACATAAATCCCCTATCCCTTCTTCCATGGAACTGATTTCTAAATTTAGAAAGGCGTTCATTATCTCCATTCATGGCATAACCTCCTTCACTCACCTATAAACAGATCAGTCATCTAAGGGATTAGGGGCTGAAAAATATTGAGTTGTAAGGAGATGTTGGTGATATGAGATTAGAATTGAGTGCAAGTATTGTTATAGTGTTGGAGTGTCTTACTTGTCATGAGGTTCAAGAGGATTTGAATTGGAAGAGTGCTGCTGGATCGAGCTCATATGGGTTGTAATATTTCCTCTTATCAATAAAGTTTTCAAGACATTTTCCTTATGCTTGTGTTACATGTTAATGCTTTCATATGTATATCATGTTCTCGATTCCATGTTATTTATAAGCAATAGATCGTTATCATTTTTCCTTGATGGGTCTTTGTTTCTATAGTTGTGCAGGTACTTTCCAAGCGATTTAAGTATGGAAAGGAGTAGCAAGATCAGTCAAGGGAGACAAGGAGCTAGCAAAAACTACAAGTAGGTTTCTCTCCTCTCTTGTTTTATCTGTTGATTATAGAAAAAGATTAAGATTACTTTGTCTGTTGTTTCTAGACCTACTACTAGATCTAGAGGGTTAGGCGTTTGTCCAAGAACACTAAATATTCCTGTAACAACATGTCATTTTTCTCCTCTAAACTTTATAATTTCTACCATGTTCTTTTTGGTTTTGCTATCATATGGTCAATGTCTTGCACATGAACTCACTGTGAGATCATTTGGTTTCCTTGTCATGGGAACATGGCTATCTCCTTAGAATTCCTCTATTTTGTTGTGCTAATGTTTACACTAAGGCTCAAAACTCTAGGGGATGTTCAATTTTGTAGCTATGGGTGGTCTTCATAATATTCTATTGTCCTTATAATATTCAAATATGAATTGTATTTGCAAAAGAAAAAATTTATAAAGCATGTTCTTCATTTTTGCAAGAAAAAATAAATGATTTATTTGTATGTTCTTTAAGAGCAGGTAAATGAACTTTTTTATTTTTAATTTTTGCATCTACAAAGACCAAGTCAACCCTTTAAGGATCAAGTTGGCTTGCCCAAGGGTCATGCCCTTCACATGGATGAACAACTATAAATAGAACCTATTTTCTCTCCAAAATAAACAACTTCAGGTCACATATACCTTTAAGGCTTATGCGAAGATATGAGGCTAATACGAAGAATTTGGGGAATATATATGTCTCTGTGGAATGTGAGTTTCGAGGTGTGAATTGTTTTTGTGCAGTGCGAGGTTTGAGGTTGTAACAGTGTGAGTTTTGAGGTTGTAAGAATATGATTTCTAAGGCTATGATAGAGTGCAAGTATCAGCCTGTGATAGAGCACAAGTCTAAGACAAATGTATGATGCGTGCTAAGCTACATATACCCACATTATGCAAAAAAAAATGCATGTCACTGATCCCAGGAAATTCAAATTTTCCTTACTTAGTGAAACCTTCACAAGTCAAGGTTAAAGCCCATTCAATAACTCTATGTGGAACCATTATATTAACTATCCAAAGTCTTAAACTTTAATAGACCTCTAATTAATTCTTAATCCTTATAACTTAACCCTTCGATAATCACCTGCGCATATTAACCATACCACGGTCTTTAGACTTTGCTTAAACTCAACTTAACCCATAATACATTATTCTGCTCATTTATATCATAACTCTCATAGAATAGAAATATTCCATAAACCAACTTAAACCTTACCTTTCCACCATTCCACAGACATTTGCACATATACCGATGCTCCCTTTATCACGTTCAATCCGCACTATTGATCTGTCTCCTCGATCTGACGGTTATCGCGTTGTTCGCTCACTTCTTTAGACTGACTCCTTAGCGCATTAAATCTCCACCGTTTATTCCTCCTACCTCAATCCAATGGTGATCGTGTAATCTCGTGCTATAACTAGCACGACCCTTAATTTTCCAAACTCACACGAGAAAAGTTGTTTTGTTGTGCTACGTGTCACCACCACGGCTCATCATGTGAAATTTTGGAATACTTCTTACCACCTTTAGGGCGCGTGAGATACCACTTTCCGCCTTTGGAAACTGCTCACGTGCTCAATATGGATCTTAAAGAAACTTGGCTTAATAAAGGGTTAGCGCTTAACCAAAGGTTTAGTGCTTAATCTCTGCCATTCATCTTCAGTCAATATCATACGTCGATCTAGTTGATCCGATGGTTCCCGTGCACTGTTGCATTCTTTTGATTCTTAATGTGTAATAGCTCATTCGGCTTCCTGCCTGTGTATTTGTTCTGATCTCGATCTTGATTGTTCTTCCACTTGACTCCTTCCTAAACTTGATTATGGTATTATTTAAACGCTACCACTCCTGAGCTCTAATTTGGTTATTCAATCATACTCCAACATTGTCTAATCATCGCAATACACCTCTATGCACTATCCTCTCTCTCTCAGATTCTCTTTGGATTCTCTGCACACTTATGTTATGCATAATTACTCTAATTCACACAAAATATATCATTCGATTACTCAATACAATCCACACAAACTTAGAAATTGAGTTATCTGTATTAATAAGCAAACATTTACAAAAGAATTCTCTTCTGGCCTGATCTTCGCTATCAGTGGCCTTTTCTTTTCCTTCCCATAGGCTTACAATCAAACCCTATCTAACTCTCAAACTAACTCCTAGCTAGCTAACCCTCTTCTATGTCTTTTAGGCTTACATTAACCAATTCTTGGTTTAGATCGATAACCTTCTCCACAAAATCCTAAAATCTCTTCTTTATCTCTAAGGATCCTTTCTAATCCAAAAAATCATCAACTAATTCCTAATATAAGCTTTTACAATTAATTTCCAAATCTATCAATCCCCACTAATCACTCATCAATCACTCATGTTCTCATATATTCAAGAACATTTACAAATATGCCTCACAATACTTAATTAATCCCTATTCTAGCTTCTCTCATTAAAATCACTCAAAACATTAATAATTACATTGATTTGACACATAGGAATCCAACTTCCTTGAAAACACAAGACCACTTAAGTTAACTAGAATACAATGAAATTGCTGAGCTGGATGCTCCTGCATCAGACTCCCAAGGTTAAAATAATCATGATCTCCTAATCATGTGCTCCCGACCTTTGTCCTCCTGGATCCCATACTTTGTTCTGTAATCTGTTTTTGGTTTTCTCTCTTCCTTTATGATGTTCTGTTGTTTCTGTTGTTGTTCTCCAGGTCTCCATACTTTATGTTGCATTGCCCTACTAGCTATGCCCTCACAGTCTGCTGCTTTCTTTTTCTTGCTGCTGATTTGCTTTCTTGTTGTTGTCTTCTCCCTTTGAGACACTTTTCTCATCAATTCCAACATCAATTCAATTTATATGTCCAACTCATTTCTTTGCTAGACTTTTTTCTCTTCCTCTCTTACATATCCTTTTCAATCTTCATCAGGCTCTTTCTTCCCTACTGGTGCTTTTAGCCATTTCTCCAGTAGCTCCAATTCTTTCTCCCATTTACTGATCCTTTGATGAGAGTTTAGTCCTTCTTCTTTATTGACTACCTCAACAGCTTCCATGGTTATCTCCACGATTCCTATCATCATGATGGAATGATGATCCTTTACTATGTTTTCAGCTAACATGGTCTCTTCTTCAGGTTTGCCTTTTTTCTTCTGCTGGTTACCTTCACTTTGGAGTTGTTGGATCCTTACTGCCACCCTTACATCCTTACCATCTTATTTCTTCTAAACTTCCATCTCATCTCCGAATAACCTCTGTTCAATTTCTTCAATCACAGCATCACACTCATTCATTATATTCACTGTTCATGCAAACAAACTGTTGGTTTGTAAATTAAAACACTCTTCTGTCTCCAAAACTTTTAGAGACTCTCTTCTGTTGTCAAATACTGTTGTAACCATTTCTTTTCTATTGCCACATTCTCCTAGCAAATTATCTAGCAATTCAATTTCCTCTTTACATTTAGTAAGTGTTTTATCACAATGCTCTTCATTTCTAGCTTCATCCTTTACATGGTCACTATTGCTCAATGATTCAATCGGATTGTCTTCCATAGACAATTCTGTCTCATTCATCTTCACAAAAATAAGTTCCTATTCTTTCCTTATGTTTTCAAAAGTCAATACTTCATCAACTCTATGTTGTGTAACAGTATTTAAGAACTATCCTCCTTCAACACTTATTATCCCTGTATTCATACAACAATTGCCAGTTTGAAAAATGTAAGGCTCAACAGCCTCGACTAATGTTTCACATATCAGCTCTTTAGGTTGAAATTCATCTCCTTCTTCCATAAGGAATTGTCCTTGTTTTGTAATAGCTCCAAATATCAATTCATCAATAATTTTTTTTCTGCTGCAACAATTCAGTATTTTCCTCATTCAAGAGGCATTCTCCATCATACTCTGCTCTAGAATACTTATCTTCTGAGAAGTACTCTTCATCCTTTGTCAGCACATCAGTACACTGATCCAAGATCTCCTCTGAACTCTGGTGACTTTTATCAATTTTTATGACAGCTTCATAAGACTACCAATCCTCTGCAAAACCTATAATCACATCAAAATTATTAGATTCAAATATACAAGGTTTCATATCCTCCTGCTGGTTTGAATTTGTCCAACAGCTTAAAAAATCATCAATAATTCCTTCCTCAACAAAGTAAACTTCTTGTTGTCTTGAATTCTCACAATGGTTCCTAATATCTTTCACATATCTCCATTCTTCATCTTCACCCAGAAATTCACCTGTTTTGCTTCACAAATGGAAATTTCCATTTTTAACTTAGCTTCTCTGAGTTTTTCCACCAGCCACTTCACTTGCCTCTGTTGTAGCCTTCTCTGTAACTTAGACCACTTCACTGCCCTTTTCCTAGTATCATCCTTAAGACATTGAGTTGTTCTTTTACCTCAACAATCTCCTTGTCAAGCTCCTCTTGACTCATCTGTTTCCTGCAGATTTGTTAAGCACCCTTCTTCTTCATCTTGTATCCTTCTTTTGAGCCTTCCACACGAATCTCCATAGTGATCTTTTCTTTTGTGCAAACTTTTTCTTGTTCACTTTTCTTCTGTTGTGGTCTTCCTCAGAACCTCTGTTATCTCTGTTATGACCATCAGTAGTCATATCCTTCTCTATCTTTATGAGTTCCTCACTCACTTACTATGAGTTGTATTAAAGCCTCTGCAACATCAAGTCCTCCCTGCTGCCACTTACCTCACAAAGCTTTCCTTTGTACTTTGTCTTTTGGCAAGCACTTGGTTCTCTATTTTCTGGAACCTTTTTGAGCACTTCTCTCTACTCCTTCTAGGCTTCAACTCATCTGCACCTTTTAAGAACACAACTGTCCTCTTTATCCAACCTCTGTTGGAATTCTTCAAGGTTCTGCCACATTCTGCTTTCATTCAGAAACTCTTACCAGCTTCCTTCATCCCTTAGCAATTCTACCCACATCCTCTATGGAATTGCCTTTATGATCTTTCCGTGAGTTGCAAAAAAACCTCTGCAGTAACAAGTCTCCTTCTTGCTACACATGCCTCACTAAGCTTCTCTCCTCTGAGCTCAGTCTTTTGGCATCTCTCTAGTTCTCTCCTCTGGAACCAATTGAGCACTCCTTGCTCTAGGTTGTTGCAATATTCTCACCTTCTTATGCCACTACCTTCAAGACCTCTGCATGATCTTGTTCTACCATTCACCTACACTTTGAATGGATTGTTCTTTGTTTCCTTTGCATCTGCAAATTCTCCCACACTTTATCTTTGTGTGCCTACTGTTTGTCAAATTTAAAATCTGATCTCCTCTTGCCTGCATACATACCTTCAAAACATAACTCTGTTCGAAGTTTCTCAAAGATTTTTTTTACACAAAGAATTTCCTTGTTCTGCTTTGATACCAAATTATGCGGGCTAAGTCGCATATACCCACATTATGCAAATAAAATTTGCGTGTCACTAGTCCCAAGAAATTCAAATTTTCCTTAGTTAAACCTTCACAAGTCCAGGTTAAATCCCCTTCAATAACTCTATGTGGAAACATTGTATTAACTATCCAAAGTCGTAAACTTTAATAGACCTCTAATTAATTCTTAATCCTTATAACGTAACCCTTCGGTAAGCACCCGTGCATATTAACCATAACACGGTCTTTAGACTTTGGTTAAACTCAACTTAACCCATAATACATTATTCCGCTCATTTATATTATAACTCTCCTATAATAGAAATATTCCATAAACCAACTTAAACCTTACCATTCCACGGCCCTTTTCACGTATACCGATGCTCCCTTTATCGCATTCAATCCGCACCGTTTATCTGTCTCCTCGATCCAACAGTTATCATGTCGTTCGCTCACTTCTTCAGACTGAATCTTTAGCGCATTAAATCTCCATTGTTTATTCCTCCTACCTCAATCCAACGGTGATTGCGTAATCTCACGCTATAACTAGCACGGCGCTTAATTTTCCAAACTCATGTGAGACAAGTTGTTTTGTTGTGCTACGTGTCACCACCATGGTTCATCCTGTGAAATTTTGGAATACTTCTTACCACCTTTAGTGGGCGCGAGATACCACTTTCCCCCTTTAGAATCTACCCACGTGCTCAATATGAATCTTAAAGAAACTTGGCTTAATAAAGGGTTAGCGCTTAACCAAAGGTTTAGTGCTTAATCTCTGCCATTCATCTTCAATCAATATCATCCGTCGATGTGGCCGATCCGACAATTCCCGTGCACTGTTGCGTTCTTTTGATTCTTACTATGTAATAGCTCATTCGACTTCCTCACTATGTATTTGTTCTGACCTTGATCTTGATTTTTCTTCCTCTTGACTCCTTCTTGAACTTGATTCTACGTATTATTTAAACGCTACCATTCCTGAGCTCTGATTTGGTTATTCAATCAGACTCCAATATTGTCTGATCATCGCAATACACCTCTGTACACTGTCCTCTCTCTCTCTCAGATTATCTTTAGATTCTCTGCACACCTATGTTATGCAGAATTACTCTAATTCACACATAATCTATCATTTGATTACTCAATCCAATCCACACAAACTTAAAAATCGAGTTATTTGTATTAATAAAAAAACATTTACAAAATAATTCTTTTCTGGCCTGATCTTCGCTATCAGTGATCTTTTCCTTTCCTGACCATAGGCTTACAATCAAACCCTATCTAACTCTCGAACTAACTCCTAGCTAGCTAACCCTCTTCTATGCCTTTTTGGCTTACATTTATACAAAAGTATTCTATAACCAATTCCTGTTTTAGATCCATAACCTTCTCAACAAAATTCTAAAATCTCTTCTTTATCTCTAAGGATCCTTTCTTATCCACAAAATCATCAACTAATTCCTAATCTAAGCTTTTACAATTAATTTCCAAACCTATCAATCCCCACTAATCACTCATTATCACTCATCAATCGCTCATGTTCTCCTATATTCGAGAACATTTACAAATATGCCTCACAATACTTAATTAATCCCTATTCTAGCTTCTCTCATTAAAATCACTCAAAACCTTAATAATTACATTAATTTGACACATAGGAATCCAACTTCCTTGAAATCACAAGACCCCTTAAGTTAACTAGAATACAATGAAATTGCTGAGCTGGATGCTCCTGCATCAATGTATCTCTGTAACAGTGCATGTCTGAGGCACATAAACCTTTGTGGAATGGTGCAGATCTGTGACACACTCTTTGTGGCATCATCTGAACTTAGAGGCAGATATAGAGGTATTGTTTAAGCCCCATTTGGATGTCTCATATCTGTGGCATATCTCTATTTGAGTGCACATTCTAAGGCAAAGTTACAGGACCTCTTTGAGACCTTATTTATGTAATATATCTTTGAGATATAGTACACATTTTGAGGTTGATCTTTGAGACATAATGTGAGTTCTAAAGAAGACTTGGAGAATGTTTTCTTGACCTTGTGGTAGAGCTTCTTTCGACATAATAGTGGAGGGTTGACTTAGTTTTTGGAGTTTAGTTGACTTTGACGTATCTCTTGTTACATTAATTCTCTAAGGAAAAGGTTGTGTGGGTTTTCCCAGGGTAAAACTTTGTGTTCTTTGTGTAGTTGTCTCTTTAAGATTTTTCTTGCTATATGGTTGCTTTCTTCTGTGTAATTATTGAATGATGGAATTAATGTATAAGAATGTGAAAAAATTATAAACATCAAAGATAATTGCTAGTAGGGAAGACTCATAGAAAAATAACATGAGAGACCATTTGGTTTCCCTTTCATGGGAAGGCAGTCTCCACATGGTTTCGTTGTCCAAAATTTTATCCATAACACAGACATTTCAATTTCTTCAAGTTTGTATTTTATGTACATTTATGATAATATACAAAAATTTGATTTGCCTAAAAAAATAATTATAAAAAGGAAAACTTTCTTAGAAAAAATTCCTTCTCATATTTGTCTATGGTAGTCTTAATAAATTTGTCAATATAAATTCGTGTATTTAAGGAATAAGTGAACATTATAGTAAATAATTTTTTAACAATAAATTTGTCAATATAAATTAGTGTATTTAAGGAATAAATGAACATTATAGTAAATATTTTTTTAACAATAAATTTAATAAATATATAATAATTTTTAAATAAAAAATAATTTATCATTATGTAAAGTATTTATATACAATGAAATAATATTTTTAGAGTTTCATTTAATCTTAACAAAAATAAATTTGTTACAGTATTAAATAAATCTATATATTTAATTCAAGAAGATCCCAATGGAATACATATTAATATAAAAATAATAAAATATCCAACAATATTAATAATAATCAATTAATTAACATCTTAAAATTTTATATTTTATAATTATATGTTTTTTCAACTTATTCAACATGAACCTCACTGTGATAACTTTCTAGTAATAACTAGCTCTCATTTTTCAATATGCATTCTAAATGTTCTTAAATTATAGCTCTCATTTTTCAATATGCATTCTAAATGTTCTTAAATTATATGAATTCAATAGTGGAGTTATATATAATATATAGTAACTCAATTATTATTAAAAAAATATCATATTTTGATTATAAATTTAATATGAAAATTTAATTTAATTAGGTAATAAATAAAGTTAAATATTTTATAAATTTGAATTTTTGTAATTTTGTCATCATTTTAATTTGGTCATATTATTTATATCAAAATTATAACTTCAAATTTAATTAAAAAAATATTTTAATATAGAAGTAGATTTCCCTATACCATGTTAATTTTTGATATATTTAATTCTATCAATTTAAAATGATTAATGTTGGATTTCATTTTACAATAACTAATATCTCTTCACATTATTTTGAGAGACCATAAAAGAGAAAAAATTTAGTTTACAATATTTATAAGAGCTTCTCAAGCAACATTGTTTATAAAGGAATTTAACGCTAAAATGAAAGCTTAAGGATCAAGACTTAGCATAAAGCAAGCAACATTAAATATTGAAAGCATCCCAACATACTCTCATGCTTACATCATTTAACAATCTTTACATATCACAGTGATATTATGATTTTCAACAACATGATAATCATAATAATCATGTAATCATATAATAAGGTAGTAGGTTAGAATGACACAAAAAAACAACCCAAAAATCCCATAAAAGTAACAAAAAGATAAGGTTGAAGATTATAGATGGAGATGTGCAATTAAGACACATTGTTCCAACATCTATCAAGGTGCCATGTGGTATAATGATATTTCGATCATTGAGGGGAAGTCACATGGCCAACACATGGGATATATATTTTTCATTCAATTCCTTTCACTTCTCCACATCATAGCATTGTATTGCTTGGAACAATTTGTTTTAAGGTATATCTTATAGTAAAATATTTTCTAAGTTTACACCACAATAACATCATCACTAGTAAGCTAAATGGGAGTGATAATATCTTATATCTTATTGTTGGAGTAATAAACAACTAGCTATGTTAAATAGTTTTTCTTCAATAGTAGCATTTAGCATTCAAGCTAGACTTTAGTTCTTATGCATATCTTTTTAAAACTTGGAAACTTATTTTCATAATTACATGTTTTTAAATTAATTGGATTGTCTTTAAATTTGAATGTTTGCTACTCTTTCACTTTTGATATGAAGTTGAAGGGGAGAAAATTTAATTGAACAATTGAGCAGTTGCAAGATCTTGAGTATACTCTTTACAATCAATTCATAACATTCAAATGCATAATTAGTTGGGATAATAAAGTTGTTTTGTTGGTAACATTTAAATACAAAATAAATAGGTAAAGTAATATATTTGCCGATAACTTACATAACTTACGATCCTATTCTATCACAAAGTGTAATTAATAAACATTAAGTAGAATGTAATATCCATTTAAAATTTATATACTCACAATACAAATAGAATAAGATATTCTTACCTTTCTTATTTTGAAAAAACTTAAAATTATGTTTAAACATATTAATGTTAGTCACTTTCAAATAGAAGATGAGATTCAAGATTTCCAAAATAATCTAGACACTATGCCTAATTTTGAGCCATTAAGCCAGATTTTTAGCCTTGCTTTTCAAGAGAATCATGATTCTCATTCTTCTATACCCCTGCCTTTGACCACCCCCTTGAGTGTCCTTGAGCCTGATACCACTGTTGTTGAGACTAGCCCTAGTAAACCCTTGCATATTAGTTCAGATCTAGACTCATCTCAGCAAGAGCAGCTTGTAAACTTGTTGCAGAACCATCTTGGTGCCTTTGCATGGGGTTATGAGGATATGAAAGGCATTCCTCCTGAAACATGTACACATTGTATTTACATTCAGGAAGGAGCCCGACTTGTATGACAACCCCAAAGGCATATGAATCCAGCTCTGAAAGATGTTGTGAAGGAAGAATTACAAAAACTTTTAGATGCTGGTTTCATCTATCCTATTTTTGACAGTCAATGGGTCTCTCCATTAGTGTTGGTTCCTAAGAAAGATGGGAGATGGCGTATTTGTATTGACTATCGAGAACTAAACAAAGCCACTCTCAAAGATTACTTTCCTCTTCCTTGTATTGACCAGGTGCTTGATACCCTTGTAGGAAAGAAATACTTTTCATTTTTGGATGGCTTCAGTGGTTACAACCAGATACAGATTGAACCTGAAGATCATGACAAAATTACTTTTACATTTCCTTGTAGAACATTTGCTTATAGAGTGCCCCCTTTTGGTTTATGTAATGCCCTAGCTACCTTTTAAAGGGCAGTCCTGGCTATTTTTGATGATCTAGAATGTGTAGAAATTTATATGGATGACTTTTCTGTGTTTGGTGACTCTTTTCAGGAGGCTCTCAAAAATCTATAAATAGTACTTCTTCGCTGCCAAGAAGCCCATCTTGCCTTGAGTGACAGCAAATGCAGGTTAATGTGCAAGGCATGAGTGGTGCTTGGCCATCTTATTTCTGATAAAGGTATCCAAGTTGACCCAGCTAAGATTGAGATCATTCTGCGTCTCCCTGCACCCAAGACTCAAATAGAAGTAAGAGGTTTTTTAGGACATGCTGCTTACTATAGGAGATTCATTGAAAAATTTTCTAGGATAGCTACCCCTCTTTTTCGACTTCTAGCTAAGGATAGTGAGTTTTCTTGGTGCACAGCTTGCCAACAATCCTTTGAAACATTGAAGGAAAAGTTAGCACAGGAACTAGTTTTGAGAGGTCCAAAATGGTCCCTACCTTTTCACATTTCCTCTGATGCTTCAGATTTGGTTATTGGCGTAGCTTTAGGACAAGAGGAAAACAAGCAATCCTATGCCATCTATTTTATTAGTAAGAATTTGTCTCCCACTGAATTAAATTATACAGTTACAGAGAAAGAGTTTTTAGCTGTGATTTTTGCAATTAACAAGTTCAGGCACTATATTATAGGGTATGAAGTCTTTGTACATACTGACCATTCTGCAATTAAATATTTGATGAATAAACCATTGACTAGTGGTAGAGTGACTAGGTGGTTGTTATTGTTGCAGGAATTTAATATTACTATTGTTGATAGACTAGGAAAATCTAATGTGGTAGCAGATTTTCTTTCAAGATTGAATAATCCTGGTGAAGTAACTCCTGTTAATGATGATTTTCCTGACGAACATCTTTTTGCTATGTCAACAGACTCCCCATGGTTTGCTGACATTGCTAACTATTTAGTCACTGGAAAGACACCACCCCACTTGTCCGCTCGTGAAAAGTGGAATATTATTCAGAAAAGTGTTGCATACTCTTGGATTCAAGGAGATCTCTTTTACACTGGTCCAGATTTGATTATCCGTAGATGTGTAAGAGAGGAAGAAGTGTTTGACATTTTAAAATCTACCCATGATGAACCTTGTGGAGGCCACTTCACTGATAAGTAGACTGCATATAAGGTATTGCGCGCTGGTTACTTCTGACCTTCCTTGTTTAAGGATGCCAAAAACAATGTAAACTTTGAAACGGGAACTATAAACTCAAAACGGGAACTTTGGCCAAAAAACCCCAAAAAAACATCAAAAACAGTGCTAAAAACGAAAAGTGTGTATACAGGAACGATGTTTTTTTTTTAAGGTGTCAATTTTGAACGTGTTTTAAAAATGGCGGTGACTACGAAATTTTCGTGCAAAATATAGCTTCAAAACGAAAGTGATGCTACTGGAATAACGTTTTTTTTTAGGGTCAATTTTCAAACTTTTTAAAAAATGCTAATAAAACCAAATTTTTATGTCTCAAACAAAGTTAATTTTTAAGGAAAAAACACATTAATGTTTCTGGTAGAATATCATTTTTCTTTCCTAAGTATAAATTTAACATGTTTTCAACCACACCATGTTAGATACAAAAGAAATTGAAATTTTTTCAACTATAAAATTAAAAAACCATGACATTATGAACAAAGTATATCACTGAATGAAATCAAAAGTATTTATTTGTATATTGAATAAAACAGACATTATATCTCTAATTTGATATTGCATTGTAGATATTTAAACAATAAAATTTATCATACTTAAGACATAATCCAACAACATAAAAATGCTTCATAACTTCTCATTTAACAACATATGGAAAACATTAATTTTATTTGAAGATATGATGCATACATCAGTTATATAATCTGTCTTAAACAATTATTCAAAATCACTCATATTTTCTTGCACACCATCACAATTCACATCTTCAGATGAGTGACTGGATGCTGACGAAGATGTTCCATATTCTTCTCTTTCATCAACTAGTGCCCCATCTGAGTCCACATGCATGCCCAACATTCCAGGTTTCAAAAGTCTTCTAGATCTACGACTGGTTTCAGCAGACTCCCATGTCAACGCTATTCCTTCTGGTAACAACCTTTTCAGAATCTCTATCGTCTTGAAGCGAAGAGTTCCTCTCTTTGTTAAATTGAAGTCATAAACAAGTATGTCAACATCCTCCAATTGTAATATGTCTGTGCGGCGGCGATTTATATTTGTACCCTTTCTTTTTCCTTTTCCACCATTTTTTTTGTCAACTACCATCTCTGGCTTATACACACCATTGAATGGGTGTGTATTTGTGGCATACCAATGTACTTCAACACTTGTAACATCCTCATTTTCTGTAAATACCTTTATAACTTTAGCAACCCAAAATGGATAGCCTTTGGGATCTCCATCTGCTAGCACTGCAATCATGCAACCCTCCTTAATATCATGTACTGAACCCCTATAAAGGTCTTCCATGGCTTCACGTTGTGCACGAGATCTTCTGGAACCAATATACATCTCTCTTTCCATTGCCTGTGAAGAATTAATAATACCTTGAGTTTGTTGCTGTTCAACAATGTTTACTTCCTCTTGTTCATTCGACACATTTTGTGGCCAAATAAATGGATTTTTCAAAGGTATATCTTCATTGGTTGTTGTTGAAATGATATCACTTTGATTATTGAAAAATGACTCCCACCAAACTGAATCAGCAATGTCAAAGTACTCATATGTATATCTAATACATTTTTTAATTTCTTCTAGGCAATCAGAATAATTTATATGTCTATTCTGTCTGTGTGCATTCTGAACTTCACCAACTGATTGTAATAACAATATTTTTGATGCAAATATTGGACGATCTGGAATGAACTTCAAAAATTGCAAACTTGATGACGGTGCCCATTCTGTAGTAGTTGAAAACTTCTTGCCCCATATTAGTGTTTTCCCATCAATTTTTTTTATATGAAATTGATGTTGGAAGCTAATATCATTAAGTTGTTCAATGCATTTCCCCTCACCATATGATCCTAGAATAAACCTTCGCATGTCAACAGTTTCTTCCAACACTTCAAAAGCATGCTCTGGCATGTATGATTTCTTAATACATTCAATTAGTGATGGCAAGCTCCCAACTTCTTTCCTCCTCAATGCGACTGAAAAACGACTGAACATCTGATCAATATGGTCATGAGTGTGCCCAACAAGAAGGAAACCAACCTTTACCTTTTGAAAAATTCTCAATTCAACAAGCATGTTCAGATACCCAAAAACAACCTGACTTTTGTTTTCACAGCAAGTGTTGTCCAATTGTAGATACAAAACTTCAGGAAGATTACTAGACCAATGAGAAATCACATCATGAATTATGGTTATGGTCAGATTTGCATCATTATGAATATTTGGAGCTGTGAAGTACACCCTTGGCAACATTTTCCCATTGAAGACCATACAACCGACCAAGTGAAACTGAATAAAATTTTCCTCTTGTAGATTTTTGGGTGTGCGAACAAAATGTGGTAAAAGTGTTTTCTTCTGGTCCATACCATCAATTATCAAACCCAAATATTTATTTGGATTATCATAACACTTCTTTCGATGCTTGTACAACTTCTTCCTTTCATTTGTTTGTTGTTCGCGATGCTCCTGAAGTTCTTTGACAATTAAATCTACACAACATAAAAGAAATTCATTAAGAAATATGTTTTCATAGTTGATGACTATACAATTTTGAAAGTAAAAGTTATGAACACTTACCTCTTTCTGAGCCTTCACATTTGTCCCTTTTTGATTTAAGAGAAGCACATGTACTGCAAATCCCCATCCTTGTCTTCTTAGGAATACGAACATTATTGAATTCTTTCTTCCATATCTTCACAAAATATTGATATGTAATAAATTGGCCCTGTCCCTCAGCACTTTCTGCATATTCTTTGTATAAGTTGTAGATTTCTCGTCTTGAAAAATTATCTGGAATATGTATTGTCTCTCTATTTGGCATACACTCTCCATGCTTTGAAAAGAAATCTTTCATCCATGACATTGCAGTATTTGATAATGGCCCAAACTGCCTTTTATAACGTACTTCTGAATAAAATGTGGGATCCTTTTCCAAATTTTCTTGAATTTTCGAGAGACGAAAATTCCCAATTGAATGAAACATTTTGAAAGCTTTTCTACACAATAATAAATTCCTAATATGATAATCATAACCTGACAATGTAGATTGCATGCAGCCAACTAAATATGAGTTTTGCATGCTTTTATTCATTGACAAATATCTCTTCCTGCTTTCTAATGCAAATGTGAAATCCATACGTTTCAAGCAATTTTTTTGGCAACATTCACTAGAAATGAGAGCGCTGATAGAACTTCTTCTCGTCAGATATTCTGCTCTACCCCTTGTATAACTAGAATAGTTTGCATTGATACGAAAAGGTCTGCTCCTACTCCTCGATACAATATTTCTTGGCAACATCTCCATCATTGGATCATCACTGCTGCTCTCATCCCGTTCTTCATCACTGCTGCTCTCATAGTCCTTAGAATCAGGACTAAGAGTACATTGTGATACTCCAATATTTTGAAAATCATCATCCCGCGCTTCATCACTGCTGCTCTCATAGTCCTTAGAATCAAGACTAAGAGGACATTGTGATACTCCAATCTTTTGAAAATCATCATCCCGCGCTTCATCACTGCTGCTCTCATAGTCCTTAGAATCAGGACTAAGAGGACATTGTGATACTCCAATCTTTTGAAAATCATCATCCCGCGCTTTATCACTACTGCTCTCATAGTCCTTAGAATCAGGACTAAGAGGACATTGTGATACTCCAATCTTTTGAAAATCATCATCCCGCGCTTCATCACTGCTGCTCTCATAGTCCTTAGAATCAGGACTAAGAGGACATTGTGATACTCCAATCTTTTGAAAATCATCATCCCGCGCTTCATCACTGCTACTCTCATAGTCCTTAGAATCAGGACTAAGAGGACATTGTGATACTCCAATCTTTTGAAAATCATCATCCCGCGCTTCATCACTGTTGCTCTCATAGTCCTTAGAATCAGGACTAAGAGGACATTGTGATACTCCAATATTTTGAAAATCATCATCCCGCGCTTCATCACCGCTGCTCTCATAGTCCTTAGAATTAGGACTAACTGGACACTTTGACACTCCATTCTTTTGAAATTCATTATCACACTCATCATCACTGCTGCTCTCATAGTCCTTAGAATTAGGACTAAGTGGACACTTTGACACTCCATTTTTTTGAAATTCATTATCACACTTTTCATCACTACTGCTCTCATAGTCCTTAGAATTAGGACTAAGTGGACACCGTGACACTCCATTATTTTTAAATTCGCCATCATGCACGTCAAAACTGCTGCTCTCATAGTCTTCAGAATTAGGACTGAGTGGACACCGTGACCCTCCATTCTTTTGAACTTCACCATCACACTCTTCAAAACTGCTACTCTCATAGTCCTCAGAATTAGGACTAAGTGGACATCGTGACACTCCATTCTTTTGAACTTCACCATCATGCTCTTCATCACCGCTGCTTTCATAGTCCTTAGAATCGGGACTAAGTGGAAGAATTGACTTTCTATTCATAGTGGAAGAATTCCCACTATATTCATTAATATGAATAGAGTTGTTACGCGATGAAGATGTTGATGGTGTATAAATCGAAACCTCACCATCAGAACAATCCATCCCTTTCAAATAGAAGATGTTGAATGATACAAATGGAGTCTCCTAAGAATATTATATAGCTTAAAGAATGAAATATTCCCTCCAAAATTATTCCCTCCAAAAATTTTCGCGAAAATATTTCCCTCCAAAAATTTTTGCGAAAATATTTCCCTCCAAAAGTTTGTTAGATTTATTTACCTTTATTATTTTATTCTACAATTCATTGAAAAACATAAACTAAATTTTTTTATGAAATCAATCACTGAAATTCAAATTGTAAACTACAACTTCTATATTAATTATTCTAATAGTTAAAGTATATAATATTTACTAAACAACTAATTTTTTTTTTAAATTTTTATAATATATTCTAAAACAAATTAATCCCACATTCAATCCATTGTAATAAAACAAATTATCCCACATTAATCGTACAGAAAAACATCTTCGTAATTTCACTTATATATTAAATTTCGTTATCACTATTACTTACCTCACATCCAGGTTTTCTGAAGTTCGTTGAAAGACGTGAATTTGTGGAGCAGCTATATTGCTATCAACAACATATTCAATGAAGAATTATCGCAATTGAAAGGTAAGTTCAATTTTTTTTTCAAAATTTTCATATTAAATTAATTTAACGTCGAAAAAGATTTTTTTTTTTAAATTAATAATTTTTCCAAGCCAAAATAACAATTATGTCAATCGTGAGCATGGTGGGCCCAATCAAACTCAATCACCCAATAACCGTGGGTAGGTCATCATCGTGCCCCCTTCCCCCAACCCATTACCGATCTTTCCCATTCACCCATGCCCTCTTCCCCCTTCTACCCTACCCATGCGCCAGCCCTTGCCACCCCTAACGCACCCACCCATGCACCCTTTCCCCAACTTTTCCTTCCCTACCCCACAACTCTCCTCCCCATAAGCCCACCCCCTGACTCCCATTCCCCTCCAATCTCAACTCCTCCCCCCCTTCCTTAACGCCGGCCCCATGGGCCCCACCCCCTAACTCCTTCCCCGTGCCCCCTCTCCCTCCACCCCCTTCTGCCCCTACCCCTACCCCCCACCTACCCCCTAACCCCTACCCTTACCCCCCCCCCCCCCCCCCCCCTACCCTTACTCCCCCCCCCCGCCCCCTACCCTACTCCACCCTAACCCCCCTACCCTAACCCCCCAACCCCCCCCGCCCTACCCTGCCCTAACCCCCCACCCTACCCTACCCTACCCCAACCCCCCCCGCCCTACCCTGCCCTAACCCCCCACCCTACCCTACCCTACCCAATCCCCCTAACCCCACACCCTACCCTACCCTACCCCATCCCCCTACCCCCCCATTTCCCCCCCCCGCCCCCTACCCTACCCCCCCCCGCCCCTTACCCTACCCCCCCATTTCCCCCCCCCGCCCTACCCTACCCACCCCGCCCACCCCTCCCCGGCCGGCCCCTCCCCCTCCCCCGCCCCCTACCCTACCCCCCCCCCCCCCCCCCCCCCGCCCCTTACCCTACCCCCCCATTTCCCCCCCCGCCCTACCCTACCCACCCCGCCCACCCCTCCCCGGCCGGCCCCTCCCCCTCCCCCGCCCCCTCCCCAGCCCCTTCGCCCACCCCTCCCCCTCCCCCGCCCCTCCCCGCCCCCCTCCGCCCACCCCTCCGCCGCCACCTCCCCTGCCCCTCCCCGGCCCCCTCCGCCCACCCCGCCCTCCCCTCCCCCTCCGCCGCCCCCTCCTCGGCCCCTCCGCCCACCCCACCCTCCCTTCCCCTCCCCCTCCCCTGCCCCCTCCCCGGCCCCTCCGCCCACCCCGCTCCCTCCCCGGCCCCCTCCGCCCGCGCAGGGCCACCCCCGGGCCGCCCTGCCCCGCCCGACCGGCGGCGGGTCGATTCCCGGAATCGACCCGCCGCCGGTCGGGCGGGGTGGGGCGGCCCGGGGGTGGCGCTGCGCGCGCGGAGGGGGCAGAGGAGTGGGAGGTGTGGGCGGAGGGGCCCGGGGAGGGGGAGGGGCGGGGAGGGGGAGGCGGAGGAGTGGGAGGTGTGGGCGGAGGGGGCCGGGGAGGGGGAGGGGGAGGGGCGGTGGAGGGGGCCGAGGAGGGGTGGCGGAGGGGGAGCGGCGGGGCGGGGTGGGCCGGGTAGGGCGAGTGGGCCGGGTAGGGGCGGGGGGCCGGGTGGGCTGGGTAGGGGCGGGGCGCCGAGTGGGCCGGGTGGGCGGGGTGGGCCGGGTATTGCGGGTGGGCCGGGTAGGGGCGCGGCGCCGGGTGGGCCGGGTAGGGGCGGGGCGCCGGGTGGGCCGGGTGGGCGGGGTTGGCCGGGTGGGCCGGGTGGGGATGGGGTGGGCCAGGTGGGGATGGGGTAGGATAGGGGGCGGGGGGTGGGGGAATGGGGTAGGGTAGGGGGCGGGGGCGGGGTAGGGTAGGGGGCGGGGGGGGGGGGGGGAATAGGGGGGGTAGGGGTAGGGCAGGGGGATGGGGATGGGGATGGGGTGGAGCAGGTGGGGTGATGGGGATGGGGGGGTAGGATAGGGGGGGGTGGGGGGGGAATGGGGTAGGGTAGGGGGCGGCGGGGGGTAGGGGTAGGGCAAGGGGGGGGTAGGGTGGGGTAGGGGCGGGAATGGGGTAGGGCGCGGGTGGGGAATAGGGGGGGTAGGGGGAGGGTAAGGGTAGGGCGCGGGTAGGGTGTAGGGGGGGGGATAAGGGATGGGGGGGGTAGGGGTGGTAAGGGGTAGGGTGCGGGGAGGGGGGGGGATGGGGTAGGGGGGTGCGCGTGGTGGTGGGAGTGGTGGGCGCAGTGGGGAGGGGTGGCCGCGGGGAGGTGTTGGGGGGTGTAGGGGGTTTGGGGGCGGGGGATGGGGGGGAGGGGGTTTTGGGGGCGGGGTTGTGAGGGACGGTAGGGAGTAGGGTGAGGGGGGGGAGGGGGAAAGCTTAGGGGTTTGTGGGGGGCGCGTGGGTAGGGGCTCGCCCATACTTGCCTAAATGTCTACTTAGCCTCATTATCCCTCACCTGACCTCCCGCTCGCCCATTGACCCACCTGCCCGTTAGAGGTGGCTGGGCAATTCTGATTATACAAATAAAAAATTTATGGTATATTTTTGTTATTAATTTAAGTTAATATGTTTTTTTATTTACTAATTTATGTGTTTTTTTTTAGGAAAATGGCATCAAGGAAAATTTCTGTGAATCTTTCTGGACCAAAGAGTTTTAAAGGTGTATCTTCAAAAAACATTGGTGAACGAACTCCACCTGAGCTCATGCCTACAAATATTTCAAGTGCTTCAAGTGATAAGAAGCTAATCTCAGATTGGAAAAGTTCAAAAGAGGTGAAATTTCCATCAAGAGTCTGGTATGTGAAAGAAAGAGAGAGCACAACTGTGAATATATATCTATACATTGATATACCCCAAAATAATGAAAATTTGGAGGTGATGGGAAGAGTCGTAGATATGTGTTCGGTACCAAACACTGAAGTTGTTTACGTACTTACAAAATCTCCCAAGTCACATGAAAGGATTAAATACCGACAATCATATTCATTATATGACACGAGAGAGGTATCTACAAAGTTGTGTAAACAAATCGTAAATGAGATGACACAAAACATCGTAAGTATTGTTATTTGTATTTTTATTTTGCGTTTTGAAAGTGTCTCGCTATATTTTTTTAACTTTGTTTATATTAACATATGATATTTTGTTTGGCAGAATTTTGTTGAAAGTTGTTCAATTAGGTTGGGAGGCATTCATTTCATAGAGCATGATATCATGAAAGTTGTCAGCCATTTTTGCTCAGTGTCAGAAGAAGATATGGAAAACATGAAAAATGTAGTAATTGATGATGCTACAAAACTACATCCAAAGAATCAGAAAAAAAGGCCTCTGGTGGATAAATCTAGGAAGGGTAAACAAGTTACTTTTGAGGATGATGAAGTTGAAATTGACAATGAAGCATATGTTGCCATTACTGAAGATGACATTGGAACTGAAGAAGGTCGTAAAAGACCAAAAGTAACAATGCCCAAGAATAGATCTCTTGAGAATGTTATGACGAAAAAAAGTAGAGTTGAAGATCTTGAAGTAGTCATTACCAGCAGTCAAGAACCTAGTGAAACTTCAAAAGAAAGTAGAGAAATCATTACACCAGGAGCTGATTTAGATGATGGCATAATCAAAACAAAACAAAATGCCATTCGACAGAATTTGACAAAGAGAAGCTTAATTGATGGTGGTCGTACATTTCAGTTAAATGTCAGACAAACCTATAAGGCAAGTGAAGGACAATGCCAATATCAAATCAGAAAGCCACATCATCTGCATGTTCACAACTTGAAGACATTGATGAGGTACAATCCATATGCTCATGTGGTTAGTTATGTGCTTCTTGTTGATCCACTTCAAGTTCCCAACAAAGAAGTATTTGATAAGTCAAAATGTTTTGAATACAATTATTATGTGCTTGGGGGGAACCATTCTGTTGAAGCTCAAAGACAATTGATGGAGGAATATCCTAATAACCCACGTTTTGAAAGAATGAAATGTATCATTTATGCTGGTTTAAATGAAACAGAAGCAAAGTTAGTGGCATTGGATCATAATTCAGATAATGAATATAGGATGTCTATGACTTTGATCCAAAAGGTTAGATTTATTCATAGTGAATTCGTAGAAAAATGTGGTGGGGATAAGATAAATATTACTGCAGATTTCCGAAAGGAATGTTGTATGGAAATAGGCTATCAAATTGAAGAGAAAACCAATTCAAAAGGTGGAAAAGACAGCAGATATAGCGATTTATTCAGAGGTATTGATAACATTTTCCAATTGGCATTTAGAACTAGAGATATTTGGAATTTGATTGATGACATTTTTAGCATGTGGGAAGACATTGGCATTAAAAACCAGAGGGTCAAAAAGTCTAAGCCATTGATATGTAGCAACAATAAATCAGCTCCTGAACTGAAGCAACTTCCAGACGATATGACCATCACGCCTTGGAGGACGATGCAAGGAGTGAAAGATGAAAAAATTGTCAAAACAATATTATCTCGTGTGAGGTCAGGGGAATTATCATTGGAAGAAATGTCTGAAGAATTTCAAAAGTAAGTTTTCTGAATTATTTTTACTTATTTCCAGGATTATAGTTATATTTTAAATAAAACATCTTGTTATTGGTAGTATTTGTTATACATATCATTATATTAACTTTTTCTTACTTTATCTATGCAGTCACAAAGTTTACATGAAAATTCAGGAACAAATGGTTAAACTGTTGAATGAAGATAGTTGGGATGATGTTGTACGCAACTATCCAGATTCAAGTTCTACATCAACATTAAAAGCTTTTTATCTTGCATTTAAAAAGGTAACTTGATTTATACATTCAGTTTTAATCATCTGTGTACTATTTTTAATTTAAAACTTACACATACATTTGTTTGTTTGGTAAAAACTGAGGAAAGAAGATAATGGAGCACCAGACAGTTTCAAGACTTTTATTGAAAAAATAAAGATTGAAAGACTGAGAAAGCAACGTATTAAGAATGTTGTACTTGATCCAACTCTTAATCATTTCATTTGGAATGGGCTAGACACTATTCAATATCAAGTAATACAAGGAGACTGTGAAGACATTGCTAAACTCGTACCAAAAAGGGATTATGCCCTGGTTATTGCAGATATTCCCCATGGTTTCAATATTCCAAACAGTTACTATGATAGTGACCCTTATACTTATCAAGATTTTAATAAAGTGGTGGCGGGATTTATGGAAGTGACGTCATCACCATTATGGAGATTTGTGACATTTCATTCAGACACACAATTGGCAATGGTATTGTCAAGCTTCAAGGGGAAAATAAATTCAAGGATGCAGCTTACATGGTAAGATGTTTAAAGGTATATTTGATTAATGTTGAAAAATTCATTTATGTACAAGTTAATTGAACTTTTACTATTTTATGTTACAGGCAAAAGTCAAATCTTCTTAACAATGAAGATCAACAATTTATAAATGACTGTGAGTTCATTCATATTGATAGTTGGGCAAAAGATGATAGCCATATGTCTATGATTTTTAATCGGGTGGAGAGAAAGAGTCATAGCCAAATACTGACTTATGATGCTGTTGTGAGAAAACTAACATATGAAGACAAAGAAACGAAAGGAGAGATAGTTAACATTTATCAGAAACCACAATTATTGATTAACTATCTTATAGACATATGTTCAAATGAAGGAGATTGGGTTCTGGATTTATTTTCTGGCTCAGGTAGGTTTTGCCACATGGAATTGAATTTCAATATGTTCTTTTTTTTAATTAATATGTCATTGTACTAATTTACTTCATTATTTTTTTGTGCTTGATAATTAGGTACAACACTAGCATGTTGCTTTCAAAAAGGAAGAAATTGCATTGCAATTGAGAAAGATCCATTACAATGAAATTTCATTCAGCAAAGAATTAATGCTCTTCAATTTCTTCCAGATGAAATGCAAGAAATTGGGTTGAGGAAAGGGGACTTTAGTGAATCACGTGTGGCAAAAAAGGCAAAGGAACCCCAACCACCATTACATGGAATGTTTGGAATGACATATATTGGGAGATTTGCAGACATCAAAGACCCATTAGAAGAGGAAATTGCGCAAAAGGAAGCAGAAAATATTGTGGAAGATGACAATGATGAAACTCTAGAGGACGAAGAGTTTGGATTACGTGACATTGTTGATTAAATTTAAGTTATACCTGGAAATCAAGCTTTGCAATGTTTTGACTCTGACATTTCATGAAAAGAATAATCAATGAATTAAAGTTGTTATGTGTTCAATATTTGTAATTTGTGATTTTCGCATTGATTTTTAAGTTAATTATTATTTTTTGAAAAAAAAGTTGTTATTATTATTTTTTTGACATGAAATTCATAAAAAAAACTATTATTTGACCATTTTTAGTTAATATTTTTGTATAAAAATTGTGATTTTGACATGTTAATTCTAGCAAAAAATTATCAAAACGTTTAGTTTTTTTGTTATATTTATGTCCATTGTTAAAAAATGTTGTTTTTTAGAAACAATTATTTCATGTGGATTGAAAAATTAATTAAGGATGTATAAATATGTAGATTATCTAAAATTCAAACTATCGACTTTCTAATTTAAAAACGCAAAACAATAAAAACCCCCCTAAAAAAAAAAAAAAAATTAAGATAGAGAACAAGAAAATATGAATAAAATGACGACTTCAAAAACTATCAAATTTAGAAAATATTTTTTTACATTTCACACACTAGAAAATTAAAAGTCAAAAAATAGGTCTTTTAAAAAAAGGGTGATGCAGAATACTCACTTTTTAAAATCAGCATGAAAATCACTACCATTCTAAAACTTGATTTCATCCTTGAACATGAAAAAAAATTAAAGTTCCAAAAACCATGTTCTAAAAAAAACATGTGTATTCTGCATCACCACTTTTGAAAATCGGGTCATTTTTTTGCTATCTCTACGAAACGGGTAACAGTATCAATTCCCGTTTCAAAGTTTACATTGTTCAAATAGTATGTCAGGCGGTGTGATAGTTTTCAACAAATGGGCCAGCCCAATCAAACCAATGAGATGCCTTTATGTCCCCAAGTTATGATTGAGCCTTTTGAAAAATGGGCTATTGATTTTATAGGGCCAACAAATCCAACTTCATTAAGTAAAAAGTATATTATGGTCTCTACAGATTTTGTTACAAAATGGGTAGAAGCTAAAGCTATTTCCTTTGCTACAGAAAGGGTTGTTGCTGATTTCCTTTTTACTGAAATTTTTACTAGATTTGGTGCGCCTAGAGAGATTGTTTCTGACAATGGTCCGTAGTTTATTTCTAATCTGGTGCAGGGTGTGATGGAGCAATATAAGATCCGGCATAGGAAATGTACACCATATCACCCACAAGCAAATGGCTAGGTGGAATCCACAAACAAAGTCATCGAGTCCATCCTCACAAAAATAGTAAATATGTATCTGAATGATTGGACTGAAAGATTACCAGAAACTTTGTGGGCATACTGAACCACTTGGAGAAATAGCATGGGACATACACCATATGAGTTGGTATATGGCAAACAAGTCTTGTTGCCAATCAAATTCCAAATCAAAACCTTCAAAACTATAGTTCAGTTTGGGCTAGATCTCTCCGAAGCACAACAACAACGTCCTTCAATTGAGTGAGCTGGATGAATTTCGAAGAAATTCTAATCAGGAGAACATATTAATTTAGTAGCAACACAAAAGGTGGCATGAAAAGTCTATTCAGAAAAAGCAGTTTGACCCAGGTGATTAGGTACTCCTTTATGATTCTAGATTTAAATATTTCAAAGGAAAATTCCATACACGGTAGATGGGACCTTATGAGGTGGTCTAAGTATTTGAGAATGGAGCAGTAGAGATTAAAACTATTGATGGACAGAGCTTAGTGTCCTTGGTGAATGGACATAGATTAAAGAAATATTTTCAGCCACTTTCCAAGAAGGATTTTACACAACAAGTCCAACAAAAATTTGGGATGGTAGTGGTGGATGGTAATACCAACCTGTTGAAAACATGAACTCTTCTTCTTCTAAAAAGAAAAAAAATGAAAAAAAAAAGGAAAAGAGAAAAAAAAATAAAAAAAAAATATATATATATATATAATAGTAAAAAAAATATTTTCCTGTAATTATGAAAATTAGTTTGCTGACATGATTACAGAAGGATCAACTTGAAAACCATCCTGCTGGCGGGTGTTGGTTAGCAGAGGGCCCGCACAACAGTTTTGGGGTTCAAAGTCTGAAATTTTGGGAAAGATATGGTAAAGACTCCGCAAAGTGTGTAGAGCGCGAATTGTAAATAAGTCGAGTGAAAGGGTTGTCCGCCCAAGAAATAATATAGAATAATAGGAAGTAAGTCGGTCCGCGGACCATAGGAAGGTATAAATAGAGTGACGCTTTATGGGTAGAAGGTAGCCTTTGATATGAAATCTTGGATCTGATATGTAATGGGTTTTTAAGAAAAGTCTTGAAGCGTCTGTAAGTCCGAGTCGAGGGTATTGGGTAGTAGGTAGAGGCTCTGCAGCTGTGTGTGTGTAGGCCTGGAAGAGTCTGAAACTGTGTGCACGGACCCCTACAGCTGAGTGCGCAGGATGAATCTAGATGTATTGGTGAAGAGATTGAATAAAGATAAGTGGATTCTGAAACTCTGTGTTAAATCTGAATTATTGCGGATCTGGCTAATGTATGGTTAGTATAATTGTTTGATCTATGCGCGTATGCTTATGATATGCATATATGTGAATATGTATCTATTCTAAGTGTGTGAACTAGTTAATTCTGATAAATGTTTGCTTAAAGACCATATAAAGTAGATTGAATTTATAAAACTCGTTAATTAGTAGTGAGGAATAACCCTGTCTCAAATCTGCGCTGAAGCAAAGCAGTGCGAGGCTACAAAATGGTGCACGAAACATCCAGACCACATCTAGACATCCCAAGGGTGCGGAAACCTGGTTCCAACACCCTCCTCTGCTACCTCGGGTGAGACCTCAGTTCGCGCTCCGCAGGCTGTTGCCAAAAGGGCTGGTGGCTGCGGGATTTGTTTGGCTACATAACTCTTCCGAACCTGGGTCAGACCCATATAAGCCAACAAATGGTTCCATTGCCGGTATCGGGATCTGCCTAAGGGGTGTCTGATGTGGGAACACTAGAACCCTACAAGGAAAGAGCTTGAAGAGTGGTGGGAACTGAAGCTCCACGAGTTCGAGGTTCAGGAAAACAGAAACCCACAGGTATCGGAGGAGGATTGGTTGGATCACTATATATACACAAATATCCATGAGATCTTCTTCACAACATTTCCGATAGAGTTGTATGAGTGGATCGCGAGGCTAGCTGACAGCGTGGGAAGGTGCAGATTAGATCAGCCTATTGCGTGGACCCCAGAACCGGTGTACAGGCTAGAAGCCACCGAAGATAAAATCGCACGCGCAATAGATCATTGGCTGGATCGGGTAATAGGTGGATTTATCATTGAGTTCACGATAGATACAACCATGAGTTATAGTCAAGCGGAAAGGCGATTTCTCGAAGGACCGCAAGGTAAGTATATCAAATCATTGAATACTTAGATTAAGATGCTATTGTGTGAAAAATAGATTATGCACATATATTGATGTCTACAGTAACGCAGAGTGGAAGGGGTTACCGAGGAACAGGAGGGGTCGAGAACAGTCCACTGATTTTTATCTCACGGGAGAGCGAGGAGGAGCTCACGAGGTTCTCACTAGGAAGTACATTCTAGTTGATTAAGGAGCGCTTCCCACTGATACCACCTCCGTCCACGCCACCACCCGTGTCACCTACATCAAACCCATCCACACCGACACCACCCCCACCCCCACCACCAAAAGTTGGGATGGCTACCGCTGTCAAGCTGCCGATATTTAAGGGTGTAGGAAATGAGGAACTAGGCCGGTTTTGATTTGCGATAAAGTCTGTATGGGTTGCTCAAGGCATAACAAATGAAAACATAAAAAAGGCTACCCTAGTTAGTGCACTGTAGGACCGCACATTGACGTGGTACATAAAATACTCAACCGATCATCTGAATGAGGGAATAGCAACAATCCAGGAGGCGCTAAACAAAGAATTTGGCCGACCAAAATCAGAAACATAGTCGATTATTGGGTTCAAGGAGATCGCAATGTTGCCTGGTGAAACTCTGTGGGATATGGACCAGAGGTTAAAAAGCACCATTCACGAGGCTAACATGACATTGACAGATGCGTAGCACTGTGCATGGTTTGTGGTGTCACTGAAACCACATCTGAGGATGGCTTTGTCACAACAAAAGATCTCAACCCAAGGTGAAGCACTAGAGACGACAATGATGTTGCACGAAACCCCAATACCGGATCCAGGGTTGGGAGTTCAGCAAATCCACGTGCAACTACAAAACCTGAGTTTAGAAATGCAAAGCTTGAAGCAAGAAAGGGTGCCCCGAATGGAGGCGCGTGCTAAGATAGGTTGTGTTAAATGCAAAAGTCAAGGGCATGATAAGGACCACTGCCCCGTCTTCGCGAACTATCTGGCCGGGGGGGGGGCACGTTCAAAGTGGAGGTACAAACAGGACCGAGTGCCACACTTGCGCTTTGGTGTGCGATTTGTCAAGTGGGTGGAAAACACACAACGAATAATTGTCACCTATTGCAGAAGTATACCTAGACCCCCCAACAGCTATATTGCAACTTTTGTCGATCAGTGGGTCATGATGAGTGAACGTGTCGAAGTTATGATTTAATGATGGAAAGAACTTCGAGCTACCGAGTGTAGACTGAAGCGTGAGGTTTTAATCCAGCCATAGGGCCACGCGGAGGATTCCAAGGATATGGCCGAGGAAGAAGAATGGGGCCCGAGTGGGGCCATGGACAACTAATCTGTTATAACTGCGGAGGGCCAGGACACTACACTCGCAACTGTACTAACCCAACAAGGATATCTTGCCCATATTGTGAGCAATTCGACCATGAAATAGTAGATTGCCCGACGTTAATTGCCCAGATGCGGGAAAAGGGAGTATTACAGCCCACCCCAACCCAGAATGTCCAAATGATGAGGATGGAACCGCACGAAGAAGACCCCATCATAAATATGGTATTGAGGAGTGGCGCACCCACGAGAGGAGATGCGCGGAAATAATTTACAGAAGAGGCGAAGGGTCACGATACCCCTGTAGGGGAACCAAAATTTGAAGTGGAACAGAGGACAAAGATTCCTAAGGAAGCTCCGAAGAGCTTCACAGAAGTCTCTACTCTAGGTATGAGGGAGCCAATTGAGCCAGGGATGGATCCCTCCATGCTTACTACCTTTTTAGAGATGTGTATTAAGCTGTTGCGCGACAGTACAACCGTTAAGGGACTGCAAGAGCTGATCACTAAGTGCGCAGGGTCAGGCGAGCCACGCGTGGTCTGTAAACCGGGACGACATGCTCTGCATACTGGATGGGAGATGCGTATGACAACACAAATCAGCAAATACGAGATGGACTAGGTCATTCTGGATTTGGGTTCGGATGGGAGCGTGCTACCTAAGAAAACATGGGAACACATGGGTAAGCTCGCACTACAGTGGTCCTCGATTCAACTAAGGATGGCCAACCAACAAAATATCTTACCAATGGGCCAATTGCAAGGGTTGACAGTGGACATTGAAGGCGTAAGTACGCAGACCGACTTCGAGGTAATAGAAATTGTTGATGATAGTAATCCTTACCCTGCGTTGCTCGGAATTGATTGGGCCACAGACATGAACGGGGTCATCAATTTAAAAAGATGGAAAATGACGTTTGAAAAGAAGTCACTGTGGGTAATAGTTCCATTGGACCCAGCCAAAAGAAAGCGCTACACCGAACCGATCCGCGACAAGGAGAGTGACGATGAACTGGACTGCATCTATCAGATAACAACGCAAGACCAGGATCGGGTGAATCTCACAGACGATGGAAGAATCTCATGGGAGCGTGATAGCTCCTACACATCAGATTCAGATGAGAAGACTGAGCGATGGCGAAACCGATTGCATGAAGTTACGACACTTAATTGTAATATGATGATTGAATTTTTGCGACGCGTGACCACCAAAGAAAGGCAATGGCCAGTGGATAATGGCGCAACGAAGGAAGGGCAGTTCGTTAGCCTTGGAACCTTAATCGTAACACAAGAACAGCCTGGTGCACCAGAAGAAGCACCGCGCACACCCAGGTGGCAGGCGCAGAAGCTGAGATGTAGGAGGCGATTCCAGGTGCGGATTGGAGGATGCGCGCGGTAGCCCCGTGGGTGCAGGGCAGTCATCCATCAATAACAAAGGGCACAGGTGCATGTTGTGTGACCATCAACCCAACTGGATCTGCGTGGAACGAGGGCTCACGGGGCCGAAAAGGGAATTTTCTCCACGACTGGAGGCACCATTACATCTATAGTCCATCTTGCCTACGTAACCTGCGTGAAGGGATTCAACAGCTATGGGAAGCCATTCAGCGTGGTAAAATGAGACTTTGCGAGCTAGCGGAAGCGGGGGCTAGACTCCATGAGAAAAGTGCGAGGCTGGATGAAGAAATTGCTAAACTACAATTAGAAGTCACCCCCACGAGCTACGCAAAAGAGCTAGTGAAGGAATTGCACATGGCTGGCTCTCCTATACTAGTTGGACAACCTGCGACCCTACTAGCATGGTTGCGCCTGCACCCTAGGGCACACAAAGACACAGACCGCGATACACCATCAAAATGCGAATGGTGCTCACAGCCCGGGTTAGTAGGGAAGCGAAAGGCTCACACGAACGGTGCGACCACCTGACTATTTGTAGAAGGCTCAGTCCTAGCTCTCCATGTAATTGGAAGAGGGCGTAGGACTATAAAACAGGTTGCAGAAACGCTGCGCACGATCAATCAACTACACAGGAAGAACCCGCGCACCAGGAGCTGTGATGCCGCGGAGAGGGAATGGAAAGTGACCATTGCAGGTACTTTTCATGATAAGATGTCCCAGTTAAGACACGTTGGAGCGAGCAGCAGGCAATTAAGGCATAAGGGTAACCGCCAAAATCGCATTAATGAGCCACGAGGAGGGCGAACGACTGATTTTAAATTTGAAACTATATATAACACGCAAGAAAAGGGACACAACACTAAGGTTGCTCAGCTGAAGATTAGAACGCCCTGGTTTCTAGCTAAGAAGAACACAAAACAAATGGAGGAAAGCCCATGGTTTCAAGCACTGCCAAAGGAGTACCGAGAGTCATTCCTCAGGACAAGAAACCCTACCGAAGGGAGTCCATAGAATCCCCCACCACAGGCAGCCGAGCTCCCTAAATCACCCCGGACACCGCGGACCAAGAAGGACTCCCAGACTCCAGAACCAGTAAGAAGGTCATCGTGACATCTACACTTTAGTAAGCTCACCATGGAAGAAAAGGGAAAAATGGTCACAATTGAAAGCGACAAGGAGGAAGCGGGCTCTCCAACATATGTCGAAGAAATAAACCCTGATGAGGATACTATCTAGCCAGTACAACGGCCCAAGTATGTGCCTCCAAGCAAAGGGAAGGCTAAGGTACCTACCAATCTGGATGAAGTCGATAATATACTCGTCACCTCATCCCTTCCAAAAGGAGTTCCAGTTGAAAGCTCGGTGGTTGGCCGGATTGCGACAATGAAATTTGAAGACTGGGACCTGGCAGATACAACAAAATTTCCCCATTTGGTGACTGACGCACTGATGGAGCAGAGTGCAGAAGGGATAGTTACAACCCTGTAGCCAAAGGAGTGGTTGCGAAAGGTGGACAAGGCCGGGCTGCTCTGTCTCTTGTCCATCCCCCACTTTCTCCGGCCCCCTATCACCATATTGGTCATTAGGAAGTTGCTCTGTTTGGTCCATGATGGAATATTGTGGATCAGCAAACTCGTCCGCATCACTTCCGAACTCATTCATAGGATCTCGCAGCTTCCCTGCGAAGGGAGAGACCCTAGGGAAATTGTCGATAAGAGTGGCAATGTAGCAATGATAGAATCCCTGAAAAAGAAATATAAGCTCGAGAAGGGGCAGCGCGGGTACGTGATTGATAGTATCTCAAATAAGGCTATTCGCGTTGCTACCCAGTTGTTGGCCGGGAAAGTAATGCGGAAATGCCGCGGCACCGAGGTTCCAGTCATAGTCATTGTGCTTGCAAAGGAATGCGTAGCCAAAGAGCGATTCAGTTGGTCGCAATTCCTTTGTGAAGAGTTCCTGACCAACTATCGAGAGGTCTAAGAGGAGGGAAAAACCTTTCATTATGCATGGCTGCTGCTGTCCATTGTGCTGGCTACCACTTAGTTACCCGGAGATAGTTATTTCCCCACCTTGGACCAGGATTGGCCCGATGCCTCCATATACGCTTCCCTTTGGGCAACAAGGGATGCTGAAAGAATTCTGGGCATTAAGATCTTTTGGATACTGATGGATGCAAGTGTGCGACAATGGATTAACGAGCAACCCTACCTGTCCACTGAAATCTATGAAAGTGTGAAGCATATTGCTAAGTTTAAAGCGGACATGCACTTTGTCTACATACGGGCGCGCAAGGACCCCGACCAAACATGGACCACACTCCCTTTCCTTGCCATTGATGAAGCTATTGACGCTGTATTGGATACTTTTCCACCAGCAAGGCGCAGACTAGAGGCAGTGGGGCGCAATGAGGTCGCTATCCAAAAGCAGAAGGATGCAGCTAAGCACATAGCATAGCAAAAGTGGAACGAACAACACGCTATGGAGGTTCGGGTGGCCCGGGAGGTGGCGTAGACTTCAAAAGCACCAGCTGGAGGGGTTGCATCGACAAAGGGCAACAACAGTTAGAAGGTACCCACGGAGATGGCCACGAAGATAGGGATAGAAGGAACACCGTCAACCACCACGGGTGCACCCCTAAAGCGGTTAATGCCAACAGAACGGACGAAGCCACGGAAGAAGGCCAAGGCATCTAAATGGGACAGCGAACTGACCACCTTGACTGAACGTGACCTAGGGGACATAGGGGACATCGTTCGTAAAGCCACTCAGGATGCAATCGATGATGCCATGTTAGAGCACCATATTGTGTTGGGGGAGCTCTGTGCGCAACTACAAGGACTGAGCACACAGATAGTGCACAAAGGAACCACTGCTACTCATGATGTTATAGGAATGTCAGCCACCGAGCAATTACTAAAGGCCCAACTGACTCATACTATTGCGATTCCAGCAGGAGCCTTGATAATAGAAAATGAGAGGGACCGAGCTGTGGTAGGACGACTTCGAGGGATGAGACTCAATTTAGCTACTCTCCTGCGTGACAGTTTGTACCAGCTCCAGGAAAGTGCCATGATGGAGCTCCGCACCAAAGAGAGGCATACGACACAGGTACTTAGCGAACAGATAATTAATATCGAACAGTTGAGCCTGCAACAGGACCAAGCCGTCGCACAAAGTCAACAAGTGGAGCAACTGGTGGGGGAAGCATGTTCGCGAGCCCCTGAGCTTGAGATTGTGCCCAACTTGCCTGTTGGCATACAAATCGACAAGCTGGCTAGTGGGTTTTGTGCCACAAAGGAGGAGGCCACAAAGATTCAAGTGGAGCTCAGTTTGCAGATTGCTGAGCTGAAACTGCAGGCACAGCCTTCAACACCCCTGGAGGTCATCGAGCAGTGCAAGAGCATCATTAGCTCCGGCCAGGAAAATATCACATGATCCATGAAGGAATGCACTGACTTGTTGACGCAGGCGCTTATCACGCTCACTTCACTCCAAGAAGATCCTACCCTACAATGACTGGAAACCGAGGCAAGAGAGCTCCAGCAAGCATACGATGATATCAAAGGGACTGCACAGATGGTTGTGGTTACGCAACGCTTGGCCAAGATGAAGGAGGCCCAGGCTCTAAAAATCCAAGCTGATGCTGCCTGCCAGAAAGAAGCAGTGATCAAAGAACATCTCCAACCATGGATTGATGAGGCGTTTGTGGTTTCCACCGCCATTGAGCGCAAGGTGGCACACATGTAGGCAGAGTATGCACCTAGTGAAGAAGCTTCGACAGTGACTGATGTGTCGGCGGCCCATGTTGCATGAATACAACGGATTATGGATGAGTTTACTGCAAGTACCAACGAAGCACATAAATTGTTTTCTGACCTTCGCACGAAGATCGTCACACTAGCCGAGTGACTCGGGACGAGTCACGATGATTGTGTTGGGGGACTGTTAGGTAGCAGAGGACCTGTGCAACAGTTTTGGGGTTCGAAGTCTGAAAGTTTGGGAAAGATATGGTAAAGACTCCATGAATTTTGCGAAGCACGAATTGTAAATAAGTTGAGTCAAAGGGTTGTCCGCCCAAGAAATAATATAGAATAATAGGAAGTAAGTCGGTCCATGGACCATAGGAAGGTATAAATAGAGCGAGGCTCTATGGGTAGAAGGCAGCTTTTGACATGAAATCTTGGATCTGATATGTAATGGGTTTTTGAGAAAAGTCTTGAAGCGTCTGTAAGTCCGAGTCGAGGGTATTAGGTAGTAGGTAGAGGCTCTACAGCTGTATGCGCAGAGGCCTGGAAGAGTCCGCAGCTGTGTGTGCGTACCCCTGCAGCTGAGTGTGCAGGACGGATCTGGATGTATTGGTGAAGAGATTGAATAAAGATAAGTGGATTCTGAAAGTCTGTGTTAAATCTGGATTATTGCGGATCTGGCTAATGTATGGTTAGTATAACTGTTGGACCTATGCGCGTATGCTTATGATATGAATATATGTGAATCTATATCTATTCTAAGTGCGCAAACTGGTTAATTCTGATAAATGTTTGCTTAAAGACCATACAAAGTAGATTGAATCTTTAAAACTTCTTAATTAGTAGTGAGGAATAACCCTGTCTCGAATCTGTGTAGAAGAAAGGTAACGCGAGGCTATAGAACGGTGTGTGAAACATTCAGAGCACATCTAGACATCCCAAGGGTGCGGAAACCTAGTTCCAACACCCTCCCCTGCTACCTCGGGTGAGACCTCAGTCCGCGCTCCGCGGGCTGTTGCCTAAAGGGCCAGTAGTTGCAAGATTTGTTTGGCTACATAACTCTTCCGAACCTGGGTCAGGCCCATATAAGCCAACAATGGGAAGATCAAAAATTTCTAATAAAAGGAGAATGTTTCTTGATCTTTAGATGTGCTAGTTGCCACCAAGGAGAAGCAGGTTCAACAGAACCAGCCCTTACACAAGTTTGGGGTAACTAGAATGGATATTTTCATTCAAGTAACATTTAATTCTCGTTGCAGTATTTTTTTCTTGCACCAGTGCAGGCAGATTTTCCAGAAAATTTTATGCCTTTCCTCATATTCCATTTTCGTAATTCCCCATCAGTTTTCTTCTTCAACCCCAGAATGATTACCTTCCCATATTCTTCCGAATTCACCCTATCCGTTTCGTAAATCCAACTTTTATCCCTTGAATTTTTTTCCCTATCCCACTTCCATTTACACCCTCTTAATGGTATTGTTCCTGGAATCCCTGTCATAAACTTCCTTCCCATTGTGTTTTTTTTTTTTTTTTTCCCTTTTCCCACTTCTTTGTTCCCCCGTGATCTTATTGCAGGATCTAGTGTAGAAAGAGCAAAAGGATGTGCATAGAAACATCAAAGAAATGGCAAAGAAAACCTTTCATATGATTGGGAAAATCATGTTAAAGTCCAGCCTATGTTCTGCCAAAATTTCCTGTTTTTTTCTTCAGCAAATTTTCTGCTTGCACTAGTGCAAGTATGTTACAATATACAGTAGTGCAAGCAGAGCAGCACAGTATAGGCGGATTAAGTAGATCAATGCAAGCACGCACCCTGTTAGAGATATAATGCATTTTATTCTTTCCATGCAATATAGCGTGCGTCATAAAGAAGTGGTTATTATGAAAATTTAAGAGAAGTCCTTTCATTTGATCATTAAGTACTTTATGTTATCATGTATTAATTAGGGAGAAAATTATTTAAGTACAAAGTGTTTATGGTTAGAAATCGTGATCATTTTAATGAATGCTAAAGGTATTTTTCTATATGAATTATGAAGATGATGTGGAGTATGTAACCATTGCTTGGTTATGATTACAACCCTTGCGAAATGATCCTTTATGTCCTCCATTTGAAATCATTACCTTGCCCATCCATTAAATCACCACCGCAAAGTACCCCTAATCCATCTGGCACACTTTTCAAAGGATGTTACGCGTCCATGGCGATTTAAGGGATGTATTAAGTGATAATTTAAATGATTGGATGGTGAATTGGAAAAGGGCGGTGGATGGTTGGGCCCCTACCCATAAGAATCCGCCTTCCTCATTGTTTCATGCAGAAGAGAGTGGATTGTTCATAGCTATTAAGAAACGATGTCGCCCATTAGAAGTGAGCCATCGTCCCTCACGAAAGTAGAGCAAACCGTTGAATACCGCAATAGTCTTGCACTATTGTAGGAATCAGGGTTTCTTCAATTTTTACAGAGGTTTGATGGGCACAATAGGGAGGTGGCCCTACAATTTGCCAAGAGTTTTAAGGACGACCGAGTTAAAATTGGCCCCTTAAGGTTCAAGGTCACAAAATAATTCATCGCAGAGGCCACAGGTTTAGAGAACATTAGCAAACAATGGTTCAAAAATCAGAAGTTAGAGAATAAGCGGTGGCGCCGATTTGTCGTTGACAAGAAAATGCAAGTGAATTGGAAGAATGGCATCCCCTGCAGTGCCCTGTTGGATCAATAGCAAGATCTCCTTTATATTTTGCAAAGGTTTTTTACCTGTGAGGGATGTTATTCCTTCACATTTGTTTACCATTTCAGAATATTGCTACATTTCAAAGCGGGCCGACATCTCTGGTGGAAAATCAATTTTCCCCACTTCTTGCTCGGGAGTTTAGAGAGGATGGCCAAGGGCGTGAAAACTGTACGAGAAGACCAGGCTGACCGAAAATTATACCATCACAGGTTAATCAAGATCTTGGTCAAGAGGGAGTTGGAAGCCAAAGGCATGACCTAGGGAGCATTATTAGAGCAGTTACACAAAGAGGCATCTATTGGGAAAAAGATAAAGGACCCTGCTAGTCCAAGTACAAGAAGGAGTCCGATTAAAAACAAAATGGGAGGTTCTTCTCGCACTGGTACAAAAAGAAAGAGACCCATAGAGACAACGGAAGAGGAATCCCCATCTCCAATGGAGAAGGCGACCAATGCCTCCATTGAGACAAACCCCTCCCCTCAGACTACCTCTCTAGTGCATACAAGTGCCTCTAAAGGGCATAATTTGTCAGTCCTTGCGGATGTGGCAGTCCACTCCAAAGAAACAGAAATTGAAGATGATGCCTTGCTGGCTAATTTTATCCAGAAACCTCGGAAGAAGAAAGAAGAATCAAGTGCAAGCAAGGATTTGGTTGAAGGGTTGGATGCTGATATGGCGCAGTCCCCATTTCAACAGGGTACTGAATCCCCTGCCACAACAGTTAAAGAGAAGGAAGCACAAGGTACTGAATCCCCTGCCATAGTAGCTAAAGAGTAGGAAGCACAGGGTACTAAATCCCCCGCCACAACAGTTAAAGAGAAGGAAGCACAGGGTAATGAATCCCCTGCCACAACAGTTAAAGAGAAGGAGGCAGAGGGTACTGAAATGCCTCCACCCGATGATTTAGAGACACAAGTCTCTCATCTTAGTAGTTGTATAGCCAAGCTGGAACACCAAGTTCGGAATTTAGAAGAGCTTATGGTTAAAGAGCAGGATGATAAGCAGCATAGTAAGGAAGAATTGACCGTGGAGGTCAAGAGGCAGAAAAGAGAAGTCAGGGTGTGGAAGTATCAAGCTTCGCAGTGTTTTAAGCATCTCAAGAAGGCGACAAAGAAATTGAAGATCAAAGAGAAGAAGTCCAAGATAGTGCAGGCTGGCATCAATATTACAGTACAGGATTGAAGTGAAGCACCTAAATTTTTGAGGTTTTTGAAGCAGGTAAAAAGTTGTGTGAGGACACACAACAAATTAGGGATGGGAGGATGTTAGTCCCATAAATTGTCCCCATTCTTGTCCTTTTTCCCTTTATAAACCACATCTATTTACCTATGTTTTACCCTTTTCACATACCCTCATCCTGCACTAGTCCAAGCATGGTGATATATTTCACATGTACTTTATTTTTCATATTTTATTTCAATTTAGCATTTAATTAATTATTTAATTCATATTTCTTACTTTTAATGCACTTTTGTGATGTATCCTTATCTCCGGTAAATACTTGGTAATTAAAGCCACTTAATGTGACTGTTGATTTAAGTGCAGGATTGGATCTCGCACTATTGTCAGCGCAACGAATCCGCACAACAAATCTGGACTTCCCTAACCACCACCATGTTTTGTGCATCGTTGGCCACGAAGACCAGATCAGCCAAAGGTAGCCAAAGACAACAATGAAGTTGCAGATTGCTTGAACGAAAGCTGAAGATTTGGCCCACGACCAACAAGTTCAATTGTCTTTATTTAAAAGCCGAGAGGCTAAAATCTACATTTTCTTATGTAAACGGTTGACCGAATGGCCGGTACTAAGTTTAGTAGTTATGGCCTTGGGCCGATGGTCTATAAATCATAGAATGTAAATAGAATTAGGGGATTGGCAGATAGAGGAGATAATAGCACTGTGTTCCAAGTGTATTTTATATTTTTGTTATCGGCCAAATCTAGGCTAGACTCTGTATTCCACGATGTACTTTGCCTTTGCGAACTAAAAGCAAGAAGGAGCTCTATCTCATGCTTTTCAAATCTTATCAGTTCTTTTAAGCCAATGAGTCTAATCTAAATTGTTGAGTATCGTCGTTTCTTAGATGGGAAACGAGCTGGTTGGCTAGGGCCCAGCGAACCCAGCTCGTTTACCCTATTTTCAGTTTCGTATTTATTTATGTGTTCTTATTGTTAAAGTGTGATTTAATTGAATTTTATTTCCATGCACATATATTCCTTCCAAAGTGTGAGCGGATCCATCGTGTGAATTAGTTAGATTTACTTTCCTACAATTTTCCTTCAAGCAATTTATCTTAGTTTATTTTCCCTGCCTGGTCCAAGTAGGAGAAATGAACCTGCACCAGTGCACGTTGGTGTGATTAATCCTTTCCTACAATTTCCTTTCATGCAATTTATTTCAGTTGGTTTTCCTCGCCTGGTCCAAGCAGGAGAAATGAATCTTCACTAGTGCACGTTGGTGTGATTAATCCTTTCCTGCAATTTCCTTTCATGCAATTTATTTCAGTTGGTTTTCCTCGCCTGGTCCAAGCAGGAGAAATGAACCTGCACTAGTGCACGTTGGTGTGTTGCAGCAAGTATTTCTAGTCTCTTTCATGCAACGCTTTTTTTCCCATTCTCCTAAGTAATATATATATATGCAGATGGTAGGTTGATTCTTTAGTGGTCATTTTGAGTTATGGTTATTTACTTTTATTTTACATATAGTTAAGATTGGAAACATCTACATGTGCAAATTATTTCTGCAATTAAGTTTCATTTGAAATAGCTAACGCTTATTTTGAGAACCGATAACAAAGTGCAAGGAACTCTTCTCAGGTGCAAGAACTGGTTTCTTGTCACAGGATTCGAGTGCTCAGAACCCTTGGGGTTCGAGCCCTTGCATGAAGTCAAGAATCTTTGGTAAGACACAGCTTATACCTCTCGCATAAATGTTTTCACCTGCACTAGTGCAAGCAGATTGCCGAAAGTGTAGGACTAACTAGGGCAAGAAGGAAATCTTTAAGAAAGTAGGTTTAAGGGCCCATTTTACAAGAATGCTAAAGTGTTTCTACTAAAGAGAAATATAAGCATATACTTAGTGATTAAACATTGATTAGTTGGAGTGATTGTCTTCTTATTTTGATTCCTTTGCAAATGCATTCTTTCTTGTTCCAACACTAGATTACTTTGATGATTCAGTTGCCTTTTACTCTTTCCAATTCGATTATGCAAGTTTCCATTTAAGAAGGTAGGAATTTACATCAGAAAGGTTCATATCATCTCTGGAATTGCTTGTGCTTCGTCTCTATGTTTACAGATCCCCCGGGTTGATAATTAAGTGTTGAGGAGTTGTTTAAGTGCAATTCCTACACCCAACATTTTGGCGCCGTTGTCGAGGAGGCAATTTGATTTGGTAAGAATTTTTTGTTTGTTGCAATAGGGGTAAGTTTTCTTTTATCTTTTTCTGCAGTGTGCTTCTATTGTTTGGGAAAGTTTTTTGAAAGAATTTCGCTCGTGTTGAGTATTATTGGTAGCATTTTATTAGAAGTTGCTTTGTTATTTTTATTTTGAGATGAATGCCCAGAAGAGGTAGGGGTCCGAAACCCACTAAGGGCCAAGGAAATACTGATAAATCCGAAAAAAAAAATTCATATTGGGTCTTCTCCTGCAGGCAAGATGTCCAAAATTCAAACCCATCACGTAGGAACAATCCACCTGGACTCTGGTGACAGTAGCTCAGGTGTGGTTCAGCCCAAAGAGGGGAAGGAGGAGACTACTAGTAGTCAATCTTCTCAGCCTGTTGAGAGTGGTTCGCGTGAAGGGTAAACAATGGTAGATCGTGAAGATCATGCGGAAGGAACTGGCGAAAACTGGGTAAATGAGGAACAATCCACTTTTGAGTTTCCAATTGTGGATCTTGATACTATTTCACAGATGAATAATATTCCACCATCGGCTCTTCCTCATTTCCATGGTAAATTTCATGAAGATCCTGACTCTTTTTTATTCGAGTTTGACATTTTGTGTAGAAGTTATGACTATTCAACTGAAGCTTAGAAGTTGAGATTGTTTCCTGCGACTCTCAAAGACTCAGCTTTGCATTGGTTTATGGGGCTAGGAGGGAACACCATAACTTCTTTAGATCAGATGAAGAGAGTGTTTTTGTCAAAATATCAAGAATATTGCAAAACTCATGACATGCAAGATGAAATATTTACAATTGTGTGGAATGATGATGAAACTCTTGAGGATTACTTAGAAATATTTCTGTGTATTTTACAAAGGTTGAAGCTTAAGTTTGATTCTAGTACTATTAGAAATTTGTTCTTGCGTGGACTGACTGATGATGCTAGAAATAATTTGAACCTGTTAGGAAAAGGTGATATTTCTCAGAAAACGTTTGATCATATCTATGATTTGTGCAGAAATTTTCAAGGAATCAGTATAGATCCGATAGAGGAATTCAGAGTAGAAACAGAAAAATCGAATCTACTGATGCTATGATTATCAGAGTAGAAAATAAAATGGAAAATATGAAGATTGAAATAATGAATATTGTTAGCAAACAGTTAGACTCTTTGAAATTTAAGCAAAAACTTATAGAAGAACAACAGTCATTATGTATTTTATGTCCTAAATGTAGATATAAGCATCCTCCTAAAGAGTATCCTCTTAATTTGAAGGAAACTAATAAGTGTGTTATTTGTGCAGAAGACCATACCATAGAAAAGTGTCCCTCTATACCAGGACTTAAAGCTATAATCGAAGGGGAACAACTTGAAGCTAAATACTTATATGCCATGGGAGCAAGGAGGAATTGGCCTCAGGTAAGTGCAAGTATGGCTCCTGAATTCTCTCCACACTATTTCGGTTATAATGCACATGCATATTCTTATCCTAACACTAATCATTCTCAGCAGTGGCAGTATGGGAATCAATTTCAGCATGGCCAGCCTTCTCCACTATGGCAACAAGGTTGGAGAGGGCCAAATCATCCTTAGTATTCCTACGAGCCACTTATGCAGTCATATCCACCTACATATGCACCTTATCCAATGCCTCGACCACCTTTACCTCAGATTTAGTCTACTCCACCTTTTCCTTTACCCCCACCATTTCGACCTCCTTAGTTGCCTGCTCAACCTATACCCAATCCTGATAATAATAAAGTGGTGTAAATGATTTATGTAACAAACCTGCCTTTACCATTTGGGTACCAGTCTATTCTAGTTGGGGTTCATGATATCCAATTGAGATCAGGGAGGACTGTAACTTCGGAAAATCAAAAGCACCCTATGGTGATTATTGAAGAGAAAGGAGAGGATGAGACTCCTAACCATTCTACGGAAGTTGTCATCAAGTAGCCCATTCCCTTACCTTCTGAATCCTTACCATCCTCTTCCAACCAGCCTCCCTTTCCGAAAAGGGTAGTTGTGGAAAGAAGTGAGCTTATTTTTGAGACTAGCTTGGTTTCTGAACTTAGGAACCTTTTTATTAAGGTACCTTTGTTTTAGGCCATTAAAGAGATCCCCATTTGTACTAAGATCATTAAGGAACTTTGTCTCAAGAAACCAGGGAGGAAGAGATTAGAACCCAAAACCATTCAATTCATTGGTAGGGCAGCAGAGTTGATGATGGGATGTGTGTCTATGGAGAAACATATTGATCCCAGATACCCTGTTGTCTTAGTTCAGATTGGTGATGTCCTTGTCTCTAATGTTATTATAGATCTGGGGGCAGCCATTAATGTCATGACTAAACAAACCATGGATCAACTTCGGTTATCTCATCTTCATCCTACTCCCACTGTGCTTGAATTGGCGGATAGATCTAAAATCAAGCTAGAAGGAGTATTGGATGATGTGATCATTGCATTAGATTCTTGGGAATATCCCACTGATTTCATTATGCTTCAGCCAAAGAATCTAGTAGGAGGACATCCCTTGATCCTGGGTCGACCATGGCTTGCTACAGCCGATTAATTTATTGGATGTCGTTCTGGTGACATGTATATTTCTCATGGAGATTCTAGGAAGAAAGTTACCTTGTATCCTCCTGCTAGATCCATTCAGGACCTCCGAGATACCTTATGGTTGGATCAAAGCAGTGATGAGGAGACTCAGTCCATTTCTCTTATACATCATTATACTGGGTCTTCACAAGAATATGAGATTCAAGATTTCCTGAATAATCTAGACACTATGCCTAATTTTGAGCCATTAAGCCAGATTTTCAGCCTCGATTTTCAAGAGAATCATGATTCTCATTCTTCTTTGCCGTTGCCTTTCACCACCCCCTTGAGTGTTCTCGAGCCTGATATTACTATTGTTGAGATTAGCCCTAGTAAAACCTTGCATATTAGTTCAGATCTAGACTCATCTCAGCAAGAGCAACTTGTAAACTTGTTGTGGAACCATCTTGGTGCCTTTGCATGGGGTTATGAGGATATGAAAGGCATTCCTCCTGAAACCTGTACACATTGTATTTACGTTCGGGAAGGAGCCTGACCTATATGATAGCCCCAAAGGCGTATGAATCTAGCTCTGAAAGATGTTTTGAAGGAAGAATTACAAAAACTTTTAGATGCTGGTTTCATCTATCCTATTTTTGACAATCAGTGGGTCTCTCCATTAGTGTTAGTTCCTAAGAAAGATGGGAGATGGCGTATTTGTATTGACTATCGAGAATTAAACAAAGCCACTCTCAAATATTACTTTCCTCTTCCTTTTATTGACCAGGTGCTTGATACCCTTGCAAGAAATAAATACTTTTCCTTTGTGGATGGCTTCAGTGGTTACAACCAGATACAGATTGCACCAGAAGATCAGGACAAAACTACTTTTACATGTCCTTGGGGAACATTTGCTTATAGAGTGCCCCCCTTTGGTTTATTTAATGCCCTAGCTAACTTTCAAAGGGCAGTCCTTGCTATTTTTCGCTGATCTAGAAAGTGTAGAAATTTATATGGATGACTTTTATGTGTTTGGTGACTCTTTTCAGGAGGCTCTCAAAAATCTAGAAAAAGTACTTCTTTGATGCCAAGAAGCCCATCTTGCCTTGAGTTACAAGAAATGCAGGTTAATGTGCAAGGCAGGAGTGGTGCTTGGCCATCTTATTTCTAATAAAGGGGTCCAAGTTGACCCAGCTAAGATTGAGATCATTCTGCATCTTCCTACACCCAAGACTCAAAGGGAAGTAAGAGGTGTTTTAAGACATGCTCGTTACTATAGGGCATTGCAAATTTTTCTAGGATAACTACCCCTCTTTTTCGAATTCTAGCTAAGGATAGTGAGTTTTCTTGGTCCACAGCTTGCCAACAGTCCTTTGAAACATTGAAGGAAAAGTTAGTACATGCACTAGTTCTGAGAGGTCCAAAATGGTCCCTACCTTTTCCCATTTCCTCTGATGCTTCAGATTTGGCTATTGGTGTAGCTTTAGGACAGGAGGAAAATAAGCAATCCTATGCCATATATTTTATTAGTAAGAACTTGTCTCCTGTTGAATTAAATTATACAGTTACAGAGAAAGAGTTTTTAGCTATGATTTTTGCAATTAACAAGTTCATGCACTATATTACAGGGTATGAAGTCTTTGTACATAATGACCATTCCGCAATTAATATTTGATGAATAAACCATTTACTAGCAGTAGAGTGACTAGGTGGTCGTTTTTTTTTTTTTTTTGAATAAGACTAATTCTATTAAGAAAAGACATATGGTACAATCAGAGCTTTCAGAGAAGCGAAGCTAAAGAGCAAGAGAGTCGGAAATGATATGATATCAACCTCGGTCCCAAGGAGCAACCACGACATAAGAAAAAGATGACAGAGAGGACAGAAGGAACGAGCTAGTCTAGGGAGTCTACCCAGCATGGGCAGAATCTTCCAATCTAAATTTTTTACCTTTCTTTTTACTGACTTTGACCCAACCATTTTGATCTGGCTGGACCGAAACTACTTGCAGATTGTTCTGTGCTAAAGGAGGAGACTCCTTGTCTAAATCAGAAGGTGAAGACTCATGAGAACGTTTTTGCGAGAACAGAGGCGCAGAAGGATCCTCGGCGCGGGCTGAGGGTGCATCCTTCAGTTGCTCCAAATTCTCCTCTTCCACTTCAATGTCCTCCTCATCAGAGCTAGAGGAATCTATGTCATCCATAGGGGGTATATCACAAGGTTTCCAACTCTTGGATTTGGATTTGCGAGTGATATTCTTCTTTTTGTCAAAGAACGATGCACATGAGTTCTGGAGATGCCCCGTCTGATGGCAATGGCGACACCTGAAAGCTGTGTTCTCATAGTCCAAAGTTTGCGTCCAATGGAAGTCCCCGACTTTGAGGATGATCTGATCTGGCAACCCTTTACTAATGTCTATTTCTGCACAAATTCTGCCAAAGGTATATATTCCTTTCTCCGCCCTTGAGGTATCTGTAGCCAGGAAGCGGCCTAGGGTGTTCCCGATTCCTTGAAAGACAGCAAAATGCCATAGATGTGCAGGGAGGTTTGGAAGCCTGACCCAGATAGGAAGCTTTGTGATGACCGCAGTGGAGGGGTCAAAGTCTGGGAACCAGGGGGAGAGGAAGAGTCCAGCTGATCCCCAGAACCAGGGGCCTCCCGTTAAGGCTTTCTGGTAATCTCCGTTGAAGGCAAAGGCTACAATAAAGAAGCCTTTCGAGCAGAGGAAGACTTTGCAGTTTTCGGTCCAATTGGAATGGATCCACTGGAATAGATCAGCAGTGCGGGGCCATAGGCCATTAAATCTGCAGATGAGGGTTGTTTCTGCAAATGTCTGGTATTGATCATCCAGAGATGGATGAGAGATTTCAATGGCAGGGGTTTCCTCCATTTTTTCCACCAAGAAAGGTTTGGGAGCCTCGGCAGATTGGGCAGACTTCTTGGTAGGCTGTGCATGCACTGCATCTTTGTAGGAAAAACCTTTGGAGGCCGAGGATTGCCCAACTGCACCTCCCCTTAGTCGAAGTGATAGGATCACTGTGGCATTTCTTTCAATATTATAAAAGGAAAGAGACAGATTGTTATCAAGCTGCTTACCTGCAAAGAGGAGCCGCAGAAGGGAGGAAGGGATCCCCAACCTTTGTTCGAGTATCTTTAAGAGATGGCTCACTGTGAAAGACGGCTGGACCCCAAGGAGCAGGGTTTTGCCTGTCAAAAGAATTATTTGAATTTGAAAATTCGCTTGCTGGAGATGAATAGGATCTTGGCTGCCTGAATGAGGAATCGAGGTTGAAACAGTGAGATTGCGGGACTGCAGAACCAGCTCCAGATCATGGCAATACTGCTGCTGCATGTGGAAGAGTGCGGTGGTTGCCAGGGGTATTTCGTCAAACACTTGCCGCGCATCCTCCGTGCTTTGGCTTTTTGCATACATGTTGAAAACAAGGTTACCCAGGGCTTTGAGGGCACCATCAATGTGCTTAAAGGTGACGAAACCGTAGCCTTTGCTCTTCCGATTTCTCTTGTCAAGGATCACAAATCCTTCCTCCAGTTCCCCGAACTGCGAGAAGAGTGCCATAAGCGACTCTGTATTCGTATCCCAGTGAAGGCCTCGCACGAAGAGCTTTCTCTGCTCGGGGTTCTCGTCGGCTATTGATCGCACCAAGTCGAGAACATTGCTGTGCTTCATTGCCACCTCCTGCACAACCTCCATCATTTGCTCGCGGCTGAAGGCTTCCTGATAGTCTCTGCCATCGAGCTTCTTGATGCCGTAACCCAAATACACCTTTCCGAGTGACTTGATATCTGTCACGACTCCGTTCAATGAATAAACACGCCTTCCCAAACGAGAGAGAAGCTCGACAATGGCCGCCCTCTCCACCTGGGGTTTCAGCAGCAGCAGGCAATCGAACAGAGGCATTCTCGCACCTCAAGCTTTCTCTCCCACCAAAATTTTCCCTGCATCCCAGTGACTAGGTGGTTGTTATTATTGTAGGAATTTAATATTACTATTGTTGATAGACTAGGAAAATCTATTGTGGTAGCAGATTTTCTTTCAAGATTGAATAATCCTGGTGAAGTAACTCCTGTTAATGATGATTTTCCTCACGAACATCTTTTTTTTATGTCAACAGACTCCCCATGCTTTGTTGACATTGATAACTATTTAGTCACTGGAAAGACACCACCCCACTTGTCCACTCGCGAAAAGCAGAATATTATTCATAAAAGTGCTACATACTCCTGGATTCAAGGAGATCTCTTTTACACTGGTCCAGATTTGCTTATCCGTAGATGTGTAAGAGAGGAAGAAGTGTTGGACATTTTAAAATCTACCCATGATGAACCTTGTGGAGGCCACTTCGCTGATAATCGAACTGCATATAAGGTATTGCGCGCTGGTTACTTTTGACCTTCCTTGTTTAAGGATGCCAAACAGTATGTCAGGTGGTGTGATAGTTGTCAGTGAATGGGCCAACCTAATCAAACCAATGAGATGCCTTTATGCCCCCAAGTTATGATTGAGCCTTTTGAAAAATGGGCTATTGATTTTATAGGGCCAATAAATCCAACTTCATTAAGTAAAAAGCATATTTTGGTTTGTACAGATTTTGTTACAAAATGGGTAGAAGCTAAAGTTGTTTCCTTTGCTACAGAAAGGGTTGTTGTTGATTTCCTTTTTACTGAAATTTTTACTAGATTTGGTGTGCCTAGAGAGATTGTTTCTGACAATGGTCCGCAGTTTATTTCTAATCTGGTGCAAGGTGTGATGGAGCAATATAAGATCCGGCATAGGAAATCTACACCATATCACCCACAAGCAAATGGCCAGGTGGAATCCATGAACAAAGTCATCGAGTCCATCCTCACAAAAACAATAAATATGTATCGGAAGGATTGGGATGAAAGATTACCGGAAGCTTTGTGGGCATACCAAACCACTTGGAGAAATAGCACGGGACATACACCATATGAGCTGGTATATGGAAAACAAGTCTTGTTGCCAATCAAATTCCAGATCAAAACCTTTAGAACTGCAATTCAGTTGGGGCTAGATCTCTCCGAAGCACAACAACAACATTTCCTTCAATTGAGTGAGCTAGATGAATTTCGAAGGGATGTTGTTCAGCAGAACATATTGATTCAACAGCAACGCAAAAGGTGGCATGACAAGTCTATTCAAAAAAGCAGTTTCACCCAGGTGATTGGGTACTCCTTTATGATTCTAGATTTAAATATTTCAAAGGAAAATTCCATACACGCTGGATGGGACCTTATGAGGTGGTCCGAGTATTTGAGAATGGAGCGGTAGAGATTAAAACTATTGATGGACAGAGCTTAGTGTTCTTGGTGAATGGACATAGATTAAAGAAATATTTTCAGCCACTTGCCAAGAAGGATTTTACACAGCAAGTCCAACAGCAATTTGGGACGGTAGTGATGGATGGTAATACCAACCTATTGAAAACATGAACTCTTCTTCTTCTAAAAAGAAAAAAAATGAAAAATAAAAAAGGAAAAAAAAAAAAAAATATATATATATATATATATATATATATATATATATATATATATATATATATATATATATATATATATATATATATATATATATATATAATAGTAAAAAAAAACTTTTCCTGTAATTATGAAAATCAGTTTGTTGACATGATTGCAGAAGGATCAACCTAAAAACGAGTCTGCTGGTGGGAAGATAAAAAATTTATAATAAAAGGGGAATGTTGCTTGATCTTTAAATGTGCTAGGTGCCATCAAGAAGAAGCAGGTTCAGTAGAATCGGCCCTTACACAAGTTTGGGGAAAGTAGCATGGATATTTTCATTCAAGTAACATTTAATTCTCGCTGCAGTATTTTTTTCTTGCACCAGTGCAGGCAGCCTTTCCAGATATTTTTTTTGCCTTTCTTCATATTCCATTTTCGTAATCCCCCATCAGTTTTATTCTTCAACCCCAGAATGATTACCTTCCCATATTCTTCCGAATTCACCCTATCCATTTCGTAAATCCCACTTTTATCCCTTGAATTTTTTTCCCTATCCCATTTTCGTTTACACCCTCTTAATGGTATTGTTCATGGAATCCCTGTCATAAACTTCCTTCCCATTCTGATTTTTTTTCCCTTTTCCCACTTCTTTGTTCCACCATGAGCTTATTGCAGGATCCAGTGCAGAAGATCAAAAGGATCTGCTCAGAAACATCAAAGAAATGGTGAAGCAAACCTTTCATATGATTGGGAAAATCATGTTAAAGTCCAGCCTATGTTCTACCAAAATTTCCTGTTTTTTTCTTCAGAAAATTTTCTGCTTGCACCAGTGCAAGTACGTTACAATATACAGTAGTGAAAGTACGTTACAATAAATTACACCCGTATTAGTAGTGCTTTAGTTATGCCTTTTGTCTTACAATGTGATTCCTCAAGCACATGTATTGGAGTGGTTCTTATGCAATATTGGTATCCATTAGCATTGAGAAGTAAAACATTGTATGGAACAAAATTGGAAAAGTTCACTTATGATAAATAAATGATGGATGCTCTCATGCAAACGATGCTTCGTTCCCTTGATTTGCAAATTTCCATGGATATTTGAGTGGATAGTTCATTAGAACATATATTTGAAAATGAACCAAAATCCATACTATATTGAAGTGTTAGTTACTTTTAAATTCTAGATTTAATATTATTTTTTAATTTTTCTTCATGCAATAAACAAGATGCAAGAAATAGAGAATATGTATAGAGAGTCACTCACAAACAATAATAAAAAAATGATATGCTCTAGCAAATCCTCATGTGAGAAAAAATAGTTGGAAAGTGAGGCTACTTTGCTCTCCTTTTTCTGGTATGGTGCAAGGAGAAAGAATAAGGCACCCTCTATACAATTTCCTATGACATATGGCCCATGGGCTACTATAGAATGAAAAACCCCTTTTTTATGAACTTTGTCTATCCTCTCTCAATAAATATCTATACTATAGAACAAAATTAAAGAAAATAAAATGGAACCCATTTTCCTCCTCATAGCTTGATTATAAAAAAGTCTAACAACCCACCAAAGGGTTATATTTACCCTTCAACCCTCAACATGAGTTACAAATTGACCCTTCTATCGTACTCTTCATAATTATCACATGGATACCTTCATATACATGAATAATATTGGCCAACACAACATCTAGTCATACCATGGTGTTCAAACACAATAGGTCAACTTGCGACTGAAGTAACTTTTGCATGTGAACATTGGTTGATGTAATTTTTTCCACCACTGGAAAGGTATTTAAGTGTAAAATAATATTACGAGGTTTTATGCAAAAAAAGGAAATGATTAACCCAATAAATTGTCAGTTAACACCTCAAAATGGCTATGGAAGGTTTCAATCTCTAATTCTCTAATGTAGCTCTCGCCAATAAAGAAACTCCTACAAGTTGATTCCTCTAACTTTCCCACTTTAAAATCATTGAGATAGATGAAAAATAATATAATGATCTAATCCACATCATACATATCCATTTGACAATATTTTGATCCCGAAAAGCTTTTACTACTTGAAGTGATGAAAATTTTCCTCTAACTTCTCCCTAGAGTACCAGTTAGCCTTGCTTGCAAGCTGTCCTATATACCCAATATGTCGAAGATCATCTTTCCAGTATCTTATAATTTTATACCCCTTCTACAAAATTGTTTCCTCAGTCAAATCTATTTGAGTATCTAGTGCTAAATCCTATATGGAAGGTAGGAACTTCTCGTTCCTAATTCAACATGTTCATAGAGTTTTAAAGTTTCCGCATTCACCACTGATTGAATGCTCATATATGGGATAGACTAAGCTTGTAGGCATTGTCTCCCACCTTTTCTAGTATCTCAAAAGGACCATATTTTAGAGCCTTTATTTTCTTAAAAGTACCATCTATCCTCGCCTTTTTCAACTATAACCATACTCTATCTTCCACTTTAAATGATCTCTCTATATTGTGTTGATTATCCTTGGCATTTTTTTATTCCTATGACCTGTTCAACAACTCCTGTACTTGCAAATAATTTTTCCTAGTATTATGAAAAAAAAATCTTGTCTTAAATCATACCTTGTTAGATCCTCCCTTACTCCTCCTTTTTTCCACATACTGCATCCAAATATGAATGTGGAAAATATCCCAAAAAGTAGCAAATTGTGGCTTACTACTTCAAATGTTGACTACTCTATCATAGGAGAGTTTTATGTACACCAGATTTTCATCCTAGATTTACGAATGCTTTTAATTATAACACATCAAAATTTGTACAAAGGTGTTGTTGAATACATCTACTTTACCATTCATATATGGGTGGAATTCCATATACCTCTTCAATTTTTTTTTTCCATATTCTTGCACAATGTTTTCCAAATCTACTAATAGAACCTAGGGTCCCTATTTGAAACAATTATACATGTTATCTCGAAGTGCACCTAGGCCTATTCAAAGAAATAAAATGTTTCTTGTTTCCCCCTAATAGACCATGTATAGGATATGATATCATGTTATACTTGTATTCTACCACAAACATGTATTCATGTCCCTTCCTTGTAGTTAGTTAACTTCCCACAAAATCCACATAACTTCTTTCCTAAGGATGAGTGAGAATATGTGGGGGATTACATAGACTATATTTCTTGTTACTAAGTTTTTTGGTACAACAAGTTACACATCCTCCAATGAACATAGTACATATTATTTCATCCTAGGATAGTACACATACTTGTACAAAATGCAAACATTCTTCCAAAAACTAGAATGCCCTATAACCTTGAATATGTGTGCTTCTCTGATCAACTATAGTCACTCACTCTTAGGAACACATCGCTTATCTAGTCCATGGAGTATTTTACTCTGGACATGATAGTCAATCGTGATATCACCATCATATATATGATTCTGGAAATGAATTTGTTGGCAAACCTCCTTGTAGTCCACGTCCCTTGTATTCACAATCATCAACATGAATATAGAAATGTGTTTATTGGCATACCTTCGTATTTATATACTACATTCTCAATTTGTTCAAATGGAAAGAAAGCAACAAAATTTTATATAGAGTGAGAAGGTAAGTTGCTAATTTGAGATGAGTATCCAATTCCATGGGTAATTATGGATGATTCTCAGAGATTGGCACAAGATCTAGGTGATTTTCTAACAGTCAAGCACCACCATTGATATATAGTAACATAATTCCAAGAGGTGACAACGAATCACACCATGGAATCTTTGTTGATCTCTCATGATATCTGGGAGAAATTACCTAATTATTGGAAGAGTATATATCCAATGGGATATCATTTTCTCATTCTAGACTTTAATAGAGTTGCATTATACATAAAAGCGTTTATGAGGTATGGGTCTATATTTATAGTACTAAGATTTTAGTATCCTATCATTTGGTACCCCATTTGGTTTTACATGGAACCCACATTGTGAGATGAAAAAAAGAGAGGACATAATGGATCTAGCTGGATAGATCTCTAGGCTACAATAACCCAAGGGAATTAGGACACATAGATTTTGACTAATGAGTGTTACATGTAGTGGTAACAAAATTGGAATAGCTATGTTTACATGGGACATGTAATCGTAATTTTTGGTAGGAGATGACAAAATACCATTTTTTCATCTTTTTTCTAAAAAAATATTCACTTATTTCCCCAATATGTACTCATTTTTCTACCTCTTTTTGTGCATAGGAATCACTTCCTTACCCTTATTATGATTTTCGAAAAAGGAATATAGTTTCCATTTTATCTCATATTTTCTTTTATGGTTAATGATTAAGGTGTAATTTGAGATTATTGTAATTGTTGTACATAAATTTTATGACTACACATAAGATTTCCTAACTTAATTACTATGTGGATACTCACTTGTAGGTGTATCTCTAGGTTAGAACATAGGTTCAATTCTCCTTAAAAACTGTATGTAGATCTCTAGGTTAGTTTAATGGTTATACCAATGCATGGGATAACCCTTAAACTCTTTCACCATGGAAATGGGATAGTTTTCATTGGCACAATAATCATCACATGCTAGAGAAGGTTCATTCATTAGGAATATCCTTAGATGAATCTATGAGAATATTGTTATATGTCTCAATGGTTATGCATCTTTCAATATTTTTGTATGTTGTGACATGGAATCACAATGCTAAGGAATCACCATATTATTGATTTTGTTTATTAAATGGAGTTGAGCGGTGGAAATCATGGCCATATTTCCAAACAAACTCATCATGTTAGGTGTCATCAACTAGGTTATAAGCTTAGAAAATTGTTGACTCCTTTTTGATACAGTTGTGTGTTTGAAGTTGCTTCTATTTAATTTGTATGCTAGGTAGACTAGTTTATATGGTAGTGAGTTTCATTAAAATAATTTTCCCTCTATGTGTATGAATGCCTCACAAGATCATACATGAATCTTTGTTGATAATTAAATGATTGTATAATATGAGTGAACCCAAAAAATAAGAAAACCCATATAAGCACCATCATCTACTTAGAAAAAAAGAGGGATTATTTTTCTCCAAAACTATTTTGGATATGTTAATTTCCATTTATTTATATTGGATAGAATTCAAGTGAAAGAGATATTTATTTCCAAAACTAGGTGTAAAACACCTTCACATGTTTCCTTCCATAGGGGTCCTATCTAATATTATATGACCATGTAAGTGGAGAAAAGAACATCTAAATCTAGTTATACATTATAAAGACTTTCTTTGGCATGAAAAGTGGTCATGTCCTATTAATATGTGTCATTCTTTTCCTAGTAGTAATATAGACCTACTAATGGGTTAAAATCAAATTTTGAATCCAGAAAGGAGAGATTTAGATATGAATAAATAAAAAGGTGACAGAAAAATATATTTCATTTTGGAAAAAAAGAAGTGATAAGGGAAGGGAACAATATCGACATCTTAAAATAGAGACTCTATATAAATCTTTAAACAATCTCCTTCAATGAATTGAGCACTTAATAACTATTTTTTTCCCATTCACAATGTTGGAAATGAGAAACAATGAGCGTATAAAATCTGTGCATGAAGTTATAGAAGTATACATGACAAACAATATCCCCACAATTGAGGATTGCTATATTGGACTTTCTATAAAAAGCCTAAAGATCTATCCTCTCCAAAGGACAGTGTTATAGAGGGGTAAATGCTCATAGTACAATCACTAGAGAACAATTATGGAATATCACTTGTATAGGGAAAACAAAAGTATTTACTAATATCTAGATGCTACAATTGAGTTAAATAATGTATAGGTTCAATATTGGAAATGTTGATGAATAGGCATGAAAATAAAATTAATTGAGGTAAAAAATCAAGAAGAAGAAATTGAGCAAAATGATGAAAGTGGAAGTGATTGGTTGATAAATAAGAATTTACATGAGTAATATTGGAGCATAATGATGAAAGTGGAAGTGATTGGTTGATAAATAAGAATTTATGTTAGTGATATTGTCTTAATATTAATTAGAAAGTACAATTCTGAGTATAATGATAGGTGTCTTGTTTATTTTTATTTTATTGCATCTCTTCCATTTTAAAGAATTTAACAATGTTGGCCATAATTGTATTACGCATGCACATACAAAAATAATTGTTCACAGGTGAAAATATAAATTAATCTTATACACATTAAGGAAAAAATTCATAATATGAAATATGAATAAACAATTTAGGAATTAAATATTGATACTTTTGAAATCAAAATTCATAGTTTTGGAATTAAAATTGGCACTTTTATATCTAGAAAATTACAATTTTGGAATTGGAAATCATTTTTATAGAATAAAACATTATAGTTATTGAATTGAAAAGTGCACTTTTACAAATGGAAATCGTAGTATTGTAATGGAAAACCACACTTTTTGGGTTTGAAATTATTCGAGACTTACACTTCTACAATCCTACACTGGGTAATATTGAATCTTTTATAATCAAAATCCACAATTTTAATTTAGATTATATGTAATTAACCCAACCTTAATGATATAGGAAATTGCATTGACATTTATTGATATATGCATGTGCAAACCTAAAGTTTGGTTATGAAATGTATTTTCAGATTTCGAATATAAATTTATAGGCTTCCAAAAATTCCATGCATGTAGCAATCTTTGCACTGTTTCTAGCTATATTTTACTTTTTAGACTATGAGTGGAAACGTATTACCTTTACTTTGAGGGATACTTAATTCTTTTGTTTCCCCATTTTTATACCCGTCTTAATAAGGATATTTTTCCTACTTAATTTATTATTTAAGAATGTATAGGTTTCCATAGGTTTTTATTAGTTTACTTATGACGTAGACATCTAATTTACCTCTATACTACCCTCAAATCTCCAGTGAGGTGCCCAACATAGCTCTATTTCTTCTACAATTTCATGGATACTTTGTCCTTGTTATTTCTTAAAATAATAACATCTTATAAGTTAATCCTCTTAATAACATATGAGATAGAATTATGATTTCAGAAACCTCTTAATAACCATAAAACATCTACATAAATCCAAATCATCTATCGTCTTTAGACATGAAATGAAATAAGTTGTTCATATCTGAGTGTGTGCATGCTAATATATACTTTTATCTACTTCAAATTATTGAGCTTTTAAACATTTATTTGTCCATGATAAAAGTACATGTCAATTTTTTTTTATTTTTTATTTTCTCGGTTTGAATAGAAAATTAAGAAATCAAATTAAAAGCACAATTGTTACGATACACTGTAGGATATTTGATGTTTAGTTCTTTTAAAGATCACTTCATTCTCTTGACACTGAGACTTTGTTGAGTGTTTTTCTTCCTTTTATTACTTGGTTGCATGTGTTGGCAGTATGATAATTGGAAATGTAGTATGATACTCTAACTAAATGATTTTAGCTTGTATTTTATAAAATTTTCTTCATGTAAAGACCCCACCATCTTTCATTTCCCACTCCTTTCTATTCCTGGATTTAATGCTTCAATGCTTTCTTAATATGCAGTATAAATCTTCACAATACTAGTTTATCAAAAAAAAATGTTTTGATACCTATCTCACTAATACATTATGAAGCCATATCTTTAAACATTTCATCCTAAGAAAATTTAATTTGCATAATTTTAATGATATAAGTTCCTGTTGTTGTCATAGAATTTGATATCAATAAATACAAAAACTCTGTCATTCTAACTTTGACAAAATTTAAGGATAAATGTTATGAAATGAAAAAATCCACTAAAAAATAATATTTCACAAGAGATTTATTCTAGAATTTCTATTTTATTAATCTCAAGAAATTATAATATTTTAAAACATACTTATCATTCAATTTATGCTAGATATCATTTGTTGGGATTCAACTGCGTTAAGAAAGTCATTCATCTATGGCCATTTCCATGAGAGGTAGTCGTAACTGACTCATTTCTCATGATTTTTGAATAGTTCACTTAGCACTCATTGCATCAGGTGATGCTCACAGGGGTGAAGAAGTGGGACTGGAACTAGTGAAATGAATCACATAGCGTCAATCATCACTTTCGGGGCTTGCACCCGGTAACCAAGACTTCCCGAGAGGTCACCCATCCCAGATCGCTTCTGGCTCAAAGTGCGGTTAACTATGGAGTTTTCCCCACAATAATGCCCACTGAGCTTGCTATCCCATTTGCAAAACCTTAGCAAGTATTGTGCCTCATGAATCTCATACAAATGAATGGCATAAAAAAGTAAATCAAAAGAATGAGGAATAAAACTAAGTGGTAGAAAAATGCAAAAAGCATAAATTTACACGTTTAAGGTTTGAAATTCTCAAACTTGATTTTAATGTTTATATTAAATAAAATGTAATAAAAATAAAACAAAAACCATTAATTTAATATTTTTTAACATAAAATTAAAAGGTAGTAATAGGCATATATTCATTCTTTATTCTTTAAAGAGGTCTATCCACATGAAAGCGGGGCGTTGAAGACTTTATCAATATTATTTATTTAATTAAAAACTAAATTTCTATAACCCCAATTTCAATATAAACCATACCTATCCCCATAATAATAATAAAAACAGTAAAAATATTCATTATTGGTGAGCCTCACTAGGATGCAAGGACAAGACTAGCTCCTCATATATGTTATCTACACAACCTTAATCTTGTAGCTCCCTAATATATGCTATGTAGTCAACCGTTCTGTAATTCACCTTTATGTCAGAAAGAGATGGAATTTGAGGGGCAAAATGCCCGTCATGGGGTATTTTGCACTTTGCACGTGTTTGATGCCTAAAATTTTTTCTCTGATGTGTTTGAAATGGGGAAAACGTTGTTTTAAAGGGCAATAATTATTTGATAATGTTATTAATTTTTATTTCTTTCCATTTTATTTTATTTTATTTTCTACTTGCTATTGACCATTACCTAATGAAGCTAACCATTATCCAACTCAGCGCGACTTGACGAGAGCAGAGTTAATCTGAAGTATATATTCACTCACTTTTAATTTTAGATAATGAGTATTTACTCACTTTAAATTTTAGATAATAAAGCTGTAGTGCCGTTATATGCGTAGACTATGCTCTTTTAATGGCATTATGGCATACTTTTTATCATTGAATGGAAATAAAAAATAAGAAATAAAAAACAAATAATCTGAAATGAAGCATGGAGGTTGGAGTAGTTGAGAGACACACATTTAGAATTACAAAGAGGATGATTCGACTCTGAACTCCACATGTAGCCTATGAATCTGCAATGAATATGGGGTTTTAAAGCCCTCTAGATAGTAGAGGCTCAGAGAATCAACACTGATTTGCCTCTCTTCAACCGTCAATCTATTGTTCGCTAGCAAACTATCAATTTTCATCTACAACATTACTCAATGCTTACAAGCACCTCAAGTTAGTTTTCCCTTTCAATTTCATTGATTGAATTTGAATATATGTTTCTCAAAACAAGACCCTCAAACTCATTAATAAAACACAAATTATAATATTTGTGGATGAGTGGAGATCAGTGGTGACTTTTATATTTATTATTATTTTTCTTATAAAAAACAGAAGTGAACATTCCTAAGGAGAGCCATTTTTATTTTCATTGAGTTAGTTTGAATGTTTTAAGTGAATTTATATTCTTTGAATTATTTATTTATTTATTTTTATTTTATTTTTTTTCAGTTTATTTTGATAAATTATTACCTATAAATTTTGATATTTATATTATTGAGTTTCATTCTTTATCTTTCCGTAAACAACAATTATAGATGGTGTGATTTGATAGGATTTTGTTGTTACCTATTTTTTATATTATTAACCCTTTTAAGAGACCCACAATCTCGTAGCATTGCATTCATTAGTTTTTTTTTTTTTTTCAATGGCCACACTTGGGGAGAAATTGTTGATTAAAATCATATTTGTCTATCCCTTTTAATGGTTAGGTCTATCCGTTTTAATCGTTATGAGCTATTGTCGTAATGAGCTTTATTTTAATGTGTTGAGGTTTGGTGGAGTATGTTTTCCCTTTTCTTGCTAGGCCATTTTGTTTTCATTTGGTGTTTGTTGTGACTTTATCCTTATACAAATTCCATTTGAAATTTAATAGTAATTAATCTTGAAAAGGCACTAAAAACACAAGGCATGGTACCTAAGACAATTCAAAAACATTGAGAGGTTTTGAGCATAAATAGAAGTGTGCATACCAAGATAGTGCAAACAACTTCCCTGAGCTAAATTGAAGTTGCATGAAAAGATTAAGATAACAGAAAAACAACTTTGACGTGTATGTGTGTTGATGCAGGAGTCAATTGTTTTGAGAAATATAAACAATCGACCTCGCCTTTACTATCTCCTTTACAGTCCAACCCTCCATTACGCTACTCTGATTTCCTTAAATACAAGCCGACAATAGATATTTTTCTTTTTTTAATAGAAACGCTCGTGATTCTCCTTAGATCACAACATAAATGATCCAACGGTCCAGATTAAATCGCATAATCACAAACCATAAGGGCTCAAGGATTGGTACTTCCACCTTTGAATTGTTGCGATACGATTTAGTTAGCGATCGCATTGTGCCATTGCATATCGCACTTCCCTAATGCTCAAGGCCTGTTCACATACCATGATATATTTGCGATGTGATGGATTAGCGATCACACATCTCATGGTCTTAAGGCCTATGGTCTATTCAACTGTCGATGGAATGTTGCGATGCGATGCAATGTGGGATAATCCAACGGTCAGCGTGATATCGCACCGTTGTTTGGACTTTATATTAACGGGTGGGATTATAATGCGTCTCCCACAACGTCGCTATATAAGCACACACACGACATCAATTATTCATTAAAAAAATGGTTACAGAGTCTTGCCTTTGGCTCTATTACAATGATTAAAAGATATCTGTTTCAATCTGGAAATCCATGCTCTATTACTTGACTCTCGCTTCACTCAATCCTCTCTCTCTCTGTCATCTAACTACATTACCTTTTTCTTCTTTTTATCAATCACATCCTACCTAACAACTCAATCTCTATTTTTCAGCATTCTAATAGTCAATCTCTATTTTCAAGCTCTATCACACACCTATGCTCACAACTTATGAATCTAAATTAAAACAATTTCCTCACTTATTACAATAAATGAAATACAACTCATTTCTTGAGAGATCCAACCCTCTTAGTAAAAACTGACTTTTGACCACTCAGGTCAGTGAAATTCAACTTGTTTAGCCACAACATGTGAACAGACTTTCCCATTGCTAGCTAAGTCCAGATGCTCCTGCATCAGACTCCCAGGGAAGAAAATAATCATCTTTCAGACTTTCAGGGCTTACTCCACACTTCTGCAACTCCGCTGTAGTCAACCAGCTAGCATTCTCTACTGGTTGTCCTTTCCATTTGACTAGATATTGGAAATAAATATGTCCTCTGGTTCTTTTGGATACTCTTTTCTCCAAACAACTTCAACTTCTTTCTTAATGACCCTTGGAATTTGTTCTTCCCAGTTCAAGGTTTGAACTTCATCTTCTATAGTTTCCTCCTGTAGCTTTGTCTTTGTCCCTTTGTATGGATAAAAATCTGCATATACTGAAAATAGGTGAAATTCCAATCCCTTCTGGAAATTCAATTTCATAGGCATTAGCTGAAAACTTTCTTACAATTCTACATGGTCCTATCTTTTTCATTTTCAGTTTATTGTAAATCTTAGCAGGAAATATTTCTTTTCTCAAATATACCATCACTAAGTCTCCCACTTGGAATTATTTCTCTCTTCTTTTCATATCCACTCTCTATTTTTATTTACCACTGATTTCCTGCAATCTGCCTTTTACATCTTCTTGTAGTCTTTGCATTTGTTTTGCAAACTCTTCAGCTTTTGCACTTCTTGTCTCCTGTTTACCCAAATTTCTAAGCTCATACATACCTCTTGGATTCATTCAAAAAACAATTTGAAATGGACTCATTCTAGTCCTTCGGTTTGGAGTGTCATTATAAGAAAATTCAACCTGAGCTAGTGCTAAATCCCACTACTTAGGATTTTGATACACTAAACTTCTCAATATGTTTCCCAAGCTCTTGTTTACTACTTCGGTCTATCCATCTGTTTGAGGGTGGTATGCTGAACTGAAACTGAGGTTAGCTCCTAGTTTCTTCCAAAGAGTTCTCCAAAAATGTCCTACAAACTTTGTATCTCTATCAGACACAATACTTATAGGCAATCCATGCAATCTTACAATTTCTGAAAAAAAATAGATTAGCTATATGTGTTGCATCACTAGTCTTCTTACAAGCAATGAAATGTGCCATCTTGGAAAATCTATCTACCACAACATAAATGGAATCATTCCCTCTTTGAGTTTTTGGTAATCCCAAAACAAAATCCATGCTAACTACATCCCATGGTCGGTCTAGTATTGGCAATGGCTGATACAATCCTGTGTTCTGACTTCTCCCCTTAGCATGCTGACATATCCTGCACTTCTCAACAAATCTCTTAACATCAGTTTGCATTTTTTGCCAATAATAAAAAGCATTCACCTGAGCAAAGGTTTTATCTTGTCCAAAGTGACCAGATAATCCTCCACTATGTTTCTCCTTTATTATGTTTTCCCTCATAGAACATTTGGGAATACACAACTTGTTGCCTTTAAACAATAAGCCTCCTTGGATGAGATAATCTAACCATTGACTTCTGTTATGCACTATTGGATTTTGAACTGCTATATAGATATCTTTGAAATCTGCATCATCTTTGTACATTTCAATCATTTCTTTAAATCCTACAACACCAACTTTGAATTCTTGCACAATAAGAATTACCCTGCTCAACGCATCAGCGACTTTATTCAACTTACCACTTGTGTGCTTTATCACAAAAGTGAAGCTTTGTAAAAATTCTACCCAATTGGCATGTTTATGGTTCAATTTCAGTTGGTTATTTATGAATTGTAATGCATGATTGTCCAAATACAATATGAATTCCTTTGGTAGCAAATAATGTCTCGATTTTTTCAAGGCTTGCACAATAGCGTAAAACTCTTTATTGTAAGAAGAATACTTCTTCTTCGCTTCATTCAATTTCTCGCTGAAGTACGCTATCGGTCTTTTTTCCTGACTCAGAATTGTGCCAACTGCAACTCCACTAGCATCTGTTTCAACTTGAAATACTTTTTCAAAATTAGGCAAAGATAAAATCAAATCCTCTATGATTTTCCTCTTCAGTAATTTAAAATTCTTGTCTGTTGCTTCTGTCCACTTGAATGCCTAATTAGTCTCCTTAATGGTTTCAAGAATTGGTGCACAAATTTGACTAAAACCTCTGATAAATTTTCTGTAAAAACTTGCAAGACCATGTGTTTCCGGGAAAACTAGTGTCTTTTCGATCTGCTAGTCCCACTAAGATCGGCAACTATCTTAGAAACAAACAATCAAAGAAATTTGTGATTTTCTCTATGTATGATAGATAAGAGAGAAGCAAAGGAACCAACCTCGGTCTTCCGCTTGAATCCTTGCTTGATTTCTCTCCCCCTTGATAGAGCTTGCAACTCCTCTCCCACTTGTCCCACTTAGAGAATACCTATAGAAACAAAGTAACAAAACACCATCAAAGCATCTCGATCTATTATATCATAAACAATGCATAATCAGAAATACATTGAACATACAATGGCATTTACAAATAACAAGATTCACAAGTACACAATTGTATGGAGGAAAACTCAAAGAACTTTATTAAAATAGAAGGGAGAATTACGACCTAGATGTCTGATCCAGCATCATCCTCCCAACATCAAAGCCCTCCTCACCTCATGAAAAGAAAAATCACCCAACAATACAATGCTTCTTCTCAAAGACAAACTATCAGCACTTCCTTACAAATTACAAAATTCAGCCTCCAGATCTCTCAGATGAGGGATCCATTTATAGATGTTTGCAAAGGTGTGGGTCATCTCTGGGTTTTTGATTAGTGTCATTCCACTTGTAGTTCTTGGTTCCACTTGGAGATTTCTTGAATCTCTTACTCATCCTTGGGTGAATTCAGAGAGGCAAGTGTCATAGGAGAAGTTTCTAGAAGATTCCATGAGCATCCACTTAGCAAACTGTCTCAAAAATTTGTCCATTCTCGCTCATCACACCCGACAAAAGGCCTCTTTAGTATGCATCACACCTGGCTAGTGTAGGAGCTAGTATGCATTGCACCCTGACAGTGCAGCAGTCAGTATGGTCCAATTTTGGCCAGTTCTGAGTGGTTTTTCAAGTGGAACTTTTGGGAAATGATGCAATCAGTTGACCATGATCCTTTAGGGTATGAAACAACACTTTTAAGGGTTAAAGAGCCCTTGGTTTATTGATATATAAGATTAGGGTTGCAGTGCCCAAATATGTCTATAACAATTGCACCCTAAAGCATGAAGTCGTAAATTTTTTTATGTCGAGTGAAATGCTTTATCATGAGGATCCGAGGTATTCAAACTGGAAGGTGACCTGTATAAGATACAATACAATACATCATCATCAAATTATTTTCATGATCTAGTTGAGGCGGGCATTCCCATGCTCAAATTTACAAATTCATTTTCATGTACATAGGACATATAATCATCTGCAGTTGTAGACTGGTGATTCTTTATATGTAGAGTCATCATCCCTTAGCTTGGATGATTATCTATGCAGCTTCTATGTACATTTTATGTCTTTATATCCCTGAATATATCGCAGCCCGGATGGATGAAACTAGATCCAGGGTCTTCAAACTCATTCAATCTTCACCCGATGTACAAGTCGATCCATGTGAAAAGATGTCCTGAAGTCGAACATGGAAAGACATCGTCTAATTACTAGCCAATAATGTAAGTTGTTAACAGGCGCAAGAGGAGTCACCAATAATGATAATGACCCTCAAGGTATTACAGTACAATTCACGTGGTGTGAATATATGAGCTGATGTCGAACACCACGTAAAATCTTTCGATCAAAGACCATTGATGTATACCTGTTGCCTGAAGTGAGAAACTTTCCATTGAGGCATGCAAGCTTCAAAGTACTAAAAGAGTTGTTTCTAAGTCAACTTCTTGGATAATGAGCTGATGTCGACAAGAAGTGACCCGTCGTAGGAGGGCCTTAATGTATCCCACACCTACGACACGAAATGAAGAAAATGATTTTCTAGAGGTGAAAACGATCTGATGATACAAGGTTCAGGAATGGCGGTCATGAAAAATGAAGGGTGAAGGTATTGCAATGGATGAGGCGTTAACTGGATGGCAAATTCTCTGAATGACTTCTCTTGAACATATCGGCGACACTGAGATGGATTGGTAGTGTTAACCCCAAAAGATGGATGGTATGGAGGACCAATGGTGATATGACCGGTGAATAGAATAACCCAACCCGACTCAATCATGGTGATGGAGTGAAAGTGTCATGTTCAAGTGTGACCTGCTACCAATAAAGTTCTTCAAGTTTTCTTCCCTTTTTCCCCACTCATTGTTGACGAGTACCTCTTTATTTTTGTCAAGCTTGAGGAGGATAACATATGCTTGTTCTATAATTTTCCCTTCGGGCAAACCTGTCGCTATGTTTTGGCGAGCCTAGCGACAGTGAAACTCGTTCTTGTCTAGGTGGACAAGTTTGTCACTATTGTTTTAATGAGTTTAACGACAAGGATAACTCGGTCCTTTTCATGTTTAGAGAGTTTGAAAAGGGACAAAAAGGAAACTCCAGCAGTCCTTTTTCGTAGCATAATCCCTTAAGTCCAAAAAAGTATAAAATAATATGCAAGGGATGACTTTTCGATCACTTTAGCGAGCCGAAAAAGACAAGCGCTCGGTCTTTTTTGTGGGATAATCCTCAGGTCTGAAAAAGATTAAAATATACAGGAGGGATGGAACTTCCAATCACTTTAGCAAGCTGGAGAGGCTAATTGCTTGACGATATTTTCATATTTAGTGAGTCTGAAAAGAGTTTGAAGTGGACTTGTTTTTTGAGGAACGAGTGGCGTTTAAGGTAGCGAATTGGTTTCAGGTAATCTTGGAACTTCTCAAAACATGGTGATGTTAAGAGGTTGGCTAGCAGGGCCACTCATTGCAGCTGTTCCTCAAAAGGGTAAAAAATCAAGTGGAAGCATTTGATCGGCCAAAAGGATGGAGGTGATGGTAGAACACAACCAAGGCTCAAAAGGCTGATAGCATGGCAATCGCAGACGTCGTTTACAAAAGGTGAGTTTACTTTTTAATGAGCTTGAACCTTGCGTTAACATATGCTCAATGGTGGGTTTATTTTTTAACGAGCTTGAACCTTGTGGAAACATTGCTCATTTGGTAGGTTTATTTTTTAACGAGCTTGAACCTTGCAGAAACATTGCTCATTTAGCAGTCAAAGATGTCCCTCATTGGTAGGTTCATTTTTTAGTGAGCTTGAACTCTACGATAACATATGCTCAGTTTTCTTTTTATGTAAGCTAGAAATGACCAAACTAAAAAGCTAGAAAATCTAGAAAGCTAAGGAACCACTGAGGTTAGGTAGGATGGTTTTGTCTTCCATTTAGACAAAAAAATTCCTTTTCTTTTTCTATGTGCTGCCAACAAAGGTGAATGGTGGATCAGACCAATCACCTAACCTAAGAAGTTGACAAAACTAAAAAGCTAAAAAGCTAGAAAAACTAAAAGCTAAAAGATGAAATTGGTCATTTTTTGCTTTGCATGCCCCCAGGCATCGATAAAAGGAGAGTCTCTTAGTAACCACATGGAAATCACTGCGGTTAAGTAGGATTGTTTTTATCGGCGGTTAGACAAAAACACTTCCTTGGCTTCATCCATAGCATAGAAAAAGGTGAATGGTGTGGGTCGGCACTTCCAATCACATAACCTACAAGGAAACTTATCTTTTCAGATGGGTTCGTCTCAAAATAGACAAGGGTGCATGCCCACTAAGCTTCGTTACATTCACCGAACTACTCGCCGCAATCAGGTGGATGGAATGAAGGTTGAAAAGACATTCTTGATGCAAAGAGACCATTTAGGGATGATTTTTGACTTGAAGTTGTGTTTGAAATGGGAAATGAAAGCTGGTCGATAAACTGGACAATTTTTCCTTCATGCAGGAAACACATCACTCGAAAGAGTGTTGAGACAATAGCTTCCATGTTGTAAACATAGTCGCATCCAAAGAGTAGATTGTAATCTAATGGTCCTTGGACTACCATCATGTTCAAGTGAACAGTTTTCCTTCTCAAAGTTATGGGTAACTTAAGAAGGATCCCTAACGGTCGACTGGTTCCTTTGTTGAAGCTTGACAAATTGTGTATGACAGGCATAAGCAATGGCGAACCAAGCGCTTTCCAAGCAGTTGAGGAAAGGATACTCACTGAAGCCCCTTCATCTATGATAGTGCCAGACACGACCATTTTGTACACTTGTACTATGATTCGGAATGGTACATTAGAAGGAAGGCAGGATCTCGCTAGTCGATTCCAATCGAAGGAAGCGACTAGACTGCTTGGAGGGGGTACCGAATAAACGGTTGAATGAACCCCTTGAGTAGCGGGAATTGGGGGGTTCTCTTCCTGTTGTGAAGGAATGGGCGGATTGCCCCCAAGTTCATCGGACTCTGAAGTGACAAAAAGAATTTGAACAGTATCGTTCTCACTCTCTTTGGGAATGGTATCATCTGAAGGTGGATCTTCTGAAGGTAAAACTGGGTCGACTGCCATCTCGACCTGTTGAATTTTGTCCAATATGGACTCAGAAGATTCACTTTCAACAATAGGTGTTTTGACCGACGGTTGAGTTATGTCAGTCAGGTTTTCAACCAGTAAAGGACTTGAGGTGAGTTTCTTGTATCTCGATGGAAGTCATCCCGGTGAAGCAGGACGGTTATGCAAGACTCTTTTGGCCTCATCCAAAAAAGGGCAACGGGGAAGGTGATGGTCCCCTTCACATAATCCGCATGGAATTTTGACCTTTCATTTCTGTCCATGAACTTCATTTTCACTAGTTAATGGTGTGCTGTCATCATGATCACCAGAGGTTGATGACACTGAACGGTGCAAATGGGGGGACCATTCTCTCAAGATCCAAGGAATGCAAGGACAATCTTGATGAAAGTGGTTTCCTCTGCAAATCACACAAGGATATTAGGGAGATTTAGTGTGCAGATTTTCACCAGATGATTCATGGTTTCCCCCTTGCTTAACTGACTTCTTCTTCTTCTCCTCCTTCCCTTTCTTCTTCTTCTCAGTCACTTGGTTACTAACATCACTATTTTCACCAAGCGAAGAGGAATAAGGAGAGGGAGAAACAAACAAAGAAGAAGGCGAAGGGTCAACTCTAGTATTAACTGATTGGTGATTCGATTGCTGAGGAACTACGGTATTTTGAATGACAGAGGTTGAGAATAGCCATACCGGTAGGCCAATTGTGATTCCTGGAAGGGACAATGTGGCCATATACGGAGAGCCAATATCTATCCAAGAGGAGAAAGGACTAGGATTCCCCTCAAAAGGGATTCCTTGATTGGTAGACTCCATTATCTCAACCTAAGATCAACGAAGGAATAGGGATGTTATTCCGAATTTAATAAATTTTAATGATGCTTTGACACAACTTTGCTTTTTCAATTTTTAAGAGTTGAGAAAAAGCTAAAGATGACTCTAGTCCCCTTCGATTTTTAATGAGCCTGAAGTGACAAGTGCTCAGATGGACCTTTTCTTTTAAGGAGTCGAAAAGGAATGAAAGTGACTACTCTGGAAATCTAGACAGAGGGATTACCAAACCAATCGCAAAACTGCAATATACACCTTGGTGATAAATTAAAGAGAAATTACCAAGGACTTATGTACGACAGTCAATCTTCCCGAATGCTGTGTTCAGTGCATTGTGATCGATAAGGCAGCAAACACGGCTTCCTATGGATAAAGGATATAAGCCTATTGTGGTCTCCCAATATATACTTGACGGTATGGGGAGCACAAGTCCATACTAGCATTTGTCTTATCAAAGAGGAGGAATCACCCAACCTTCGATGAAAATGATAGTTACTAGATTTTATGATGTCGGAACACGTCTCTAGCCTAGACCTCTAGATGTGTTGCGTTAGGTTCCAAAGCGTTGTTAAGTTCATTGAAATTTATTTTAGAGTTGATCTTACTTAGAAGTTTGCCTTTCAAGGTTCACCACGTGATGTAGATGTAAAATTCCTAAATATGGAATCTAAAATGATAAACAGTCGTTGTTTACTTTTTAGCAATGAAAATCCTAGCTAGGAAAGAAGATTGCGATTCTTTCAAACAGAGAGCAAAGAGCACACACTAAATGCACTTTACCTAAATCATTTTTCGCACACAGTCTAAATGCAAATGCAAATGCATGTATTTTTTTTTCGTTCCCTTTAATATGAAGAATGCCAAGAAGGGAAACTGAGTATAGATTTGAAATATTTTCTTCAAAGAAACATTTTGACAATTTATTTTCAAAATGAAAGGAATACTAAAAGACACTTTTTGATTTCGAATAGAAAAACGCTTTCGACACTTCAAATATTAATAATTCAAATCAAATACATGACAAAATGTTCAATCGACTATCTAGAGAAAGAAGACTTTACGACAATTCTCTTTTTTGACACAAAATGACAGTTACGACAATTTTTGCATCAAAACAACAGTTCGATTTATGCAACTTTTTGACGAAGGACTGTAAATGATGGAAAAATACATAAAAAAATTTACTAATCCTAATCAATGGAGGCTGATCTATGTAAAGCAAGGAGGCTTCAGCAATGAGATATTGTTCATAAGCAACAAAAAACAATTAAACAGAGCTGAAAACAAGGATAAAAAACCCAAATTTCAAGGAGAGAAATAGGATTACTCAGTCATCGCACCTGTGCTTCACAGAAACAGGGATGCATCTCACCTGCTACACTTGGGAGGTGTGATGCATACTGGCTTCCAGTGATAGACAGTGCGATGGGCCAGGGAGTAAAACTGAGGTGGGTTTTTGCTCAAATTTGTAGCTGAGTTCAATGATTTAAGCTGAGCTATGATGGACAGTAAAAATAAAAGTACAGAGGAACGATTTAAAGAGGTTATGAAGCTACCACAAGGGCATTTAGAATGCTTGTAAGTCAGATGTTCAGTTCATAAACTAAACCAGAGATTGAGTGAAGCAACGTTCATCTACTATGTACTTGCAGAGCAAGTGCAGTTCGAAGACTAGCTGGCTAACTTTAGGCTCCGTCTATAGTTTATAAAGCAAACAAAAATAACAAACAAACAAACTATTCGTTCCCTAGTGGAGTCGCCATTTTGTTTTCAGGAAAACTAGTGTCTTTTCGATTTGCTAGTCCCACTAAGATTGGCAGCTATCTTAGAAACAAACAATCAAAGAAATTTGTGATTTCCACTATGTATGATAGATAAGGGAGAAGCAAAGAAACCAACCTGGGTCTTCCGCTTGACTCCTTGCTTGATTTCTCTCTCCCTTGATAGAGCTTGAAACTTCTCTCCTACTTGTCCCGCTTAGAGAATACATGTAGAAACAAAGTAACAAAACACCATCAAAGCATCTCGATCTATTATATCATAAACAATGCAGAATCAGAAATACATTGAACATGCAATGGCATTTACAAATAACAAGATTCACAAGTACACGATTATATGGAGGAAAACTCAAAGAAATTTATTAAAATAGAAGGGAGAATTACAACGCAGTTGTCTGATCCAGAATCATCCTCCTAGCATCAAAGCCCTTTTCACCTCATGAAAAGCAAAATCACCCAACAATACAATGCTTCTTCTCAAAGACAAACTACTAGCACTTACTTACAAATTACAAAATTCCAGCCTCCAGTTCTCTTAGATGAGAGATCCATCTATAGATGTTTGAAAAGGTGTGGGTCATCTCTGGGTTTTTTATTAGTGCCATTCCACTTGTAGTTCTTGGTTCCAATTGGAGATTTCTTGGATCTCTTACTCATCCCTGGGCGAATTCAGAGAGGCAAGTGTCATAGGAGAAGTTTCTAGAATATTCCATGAGCATCCACTTAGCAAACTGTCTCAGACATTTGTCCATTCTCACTCATCGCACCCCACAAAAGGCCTCTTCAGTATGCATCACACCTGGCTAGTGTAGGAGCCAGTATGCATCGCACCCTGACAGTGCAGCAGTCAATATGGTCCAATTTTGGCCAGTTCTGAGTGGTTTTTCAAGTGGAACTTTTGGGAAATGATGTAATCAGTTGACCATGATCCTTTAGGGTATGAAACAACACTTTTAGGGGCTAAAGAGCCCTTGGTTTATCGACATATAAGATTGGGGTTGTAGTGCCCAAATATGTCTATAACACCATGGAAGCTTCTTACCTCAAATATATTTCTGGGAATAGGCCAGTTCCAAATTGCTTGGACTTTTCTGGATCCATTTTCAGTCCTTCTTTAGAAACTACAAATCCTACGTAAATTAATTCTTCTTTCATGAAACTACATTTCTTCAGATTTATCAGTAGTTTCTCTTTCTGCAGAGTTCTTAAAACCAATTTAAGATGCTCTAGATGTTCTTCCTTACTTTTACTAAAAACTAGAATAACATCAACATAAACAATAACAAACTTGCCTGCATATTCCTTCAATGCTTCGTTCATCAATCTCATGAACATACTAGGTGCATTAGTGAGTCTAAAAGGCATCACTAACCGCTCATACAACCCACTGTTTGTTTTAAATGCAGTCTTCCACTCATCTCCTTCTCTAATTCTTATTTGATGATATCCACTCTTCAGATCTATTTTAGTAAAGTACTTTGACCCGCTCAAACAATCCATTAAATCATCCATGCGTGGCAAAGGAAATCTATACCTAATTGTGATCTTGTTTATGGCTCTGGAATCTGTGCACATAAGTCATTCACCTCCTTTCTTTGGACTGAGTACTGTTGGTACAACACATGGACTAAAACTTTCTCTGATTAGTCCCTTATCTATCAGTTCTTGCACTTGTCTTCCAACTTCTGCATTGGGAATAAGAAAACTGGAGCATCCACGCTAATTTGATCTTAATAGAAAGCCCCAACATCCATATGAGTGTCGTCATGAATGGTATATTATGGGTTTCGTCATGAATGGTGGGTTGGTTCGTTCATCCTTAAATATTACCTATGTAATTACGCAGTGCAGTTAGGAAACATCAAAGGTATGTAGAAAGAAACGTAGGATAAGAGCTCATATAAGGGAATCGTTGATTGGGAGTAACATGCGATAAAGTGCATTTACCTGTAACAAAGTGGGATTTCTTTTACCTTTACCTTGTACGAGAACTTGTCTAGAGAAGGGGTTAGGATGCGCTAGCAGGCTCGTTCCTTAATAACAGGAGAGGAAGAATTGCTCCCATGACATAAGGGGAAGGCTGAGATGCTTTCTTTGTTCTTCCATTCTTTCTTGTTCCCCCTTGAGGATTTAATCTGTACATTGCTTTATTTGGCAAACTCGCTCCTGGTATTAAATTAATATGATGACTAATACTCCTGATCGGTGGCAATGCATTTGGCAACTCATCCACAATAATATCAACAAAATCATTTAACATAGTTTTGATTTCTTTAGGTAAATCATCTAAGTTTGTGGAAGTTAAAACTACCTTCGGTATCCCTATGATAGCAAAATGCATTTCTTCACCTTTTCCAACCTCTTGCAACAGCTCCTTTCCACTCGTCAGCATAACACCATTTCCAGGTGTTCCTTTGTCAACGTCATCCTTCAATGGCAACAATGTATGTTTACTTCCATCCTTCTCCAGAGTATAAGTGTTTCTCCTCCCATCATGAATAGCTTTCCGATCAAACTGCCACGGTCTTCCCAGCAATACATGGCATACATCCATTGGCATTACATCACATAATATTACATCCTTATACATACCAATTTGTATCTCAACCTTGCATTGTTTTGTCACAATAATCTGATGTCCTTTCTACAACCACGACACTTTGTAAGGAGTAGGGTGCACTGTCTTCACTAATCCGAGCTTATCCACCATCTCTGTAGAAACAAGGTTATTAGTGCTTCCACTATCAATTATTACTTTACAACACTTACCTTTTGATTTACAGGTAATTTTGAATAAATTCTTTGTTTGTGTTGGTTCTTCAATCTATTTCTCTATCTTAAGAAATGTCCTTCTCAACATTAGGGATTCTCCTACTTCAGGGGGTTCTTCCTTTTCCATAAGTCGAGGTGTTTATGGATTTGCCTCAGCCACATTCACATTCCTCTGACTCGCTGGTTTATTATGAGAACAATCCCATGACACATGTCCCCATTCTCCACATGTGTAGCACTGAATATCTCTTCCTTGGCCTCTTCCTCTGGGCGCAAGTCTTCTTCTGTTAAAATCCCCTCTCTGTGGTGGTCTGCTACTTGAACTGCCTACTTCATGCTGATGTTGTTGCCCCCTTGGTTTGGCAGTTCCTCTACCTCTTACTGAGCTCCTTTCTCTATTCCTCTGATTTTGTTTTCTCAACATCTTCTCCTCTGCCTTCAAACTTGCTTTATAGGCATCCTCATGTTGGAAATAATACTGAGAGGGGGGTGAATCAGTATTAGCAGATCAATAATTTAATTTTCAAAGCTGATTTGTATACACTACTTCAACTTAGTGAACTAGCATGTATACGCAATTGTACTTAATAGAACCAGCATATATGCAGAGATCTTTTGATTTACCCAAATTATAATGCATTGAACTTTAACCAATATATTTAGATAGTGCAGTAAAAACAGAATAAAGCATCACACATAAGTAACACACATGAACACTAAGATATAAGGTGGAAACCTAATGTGGGTGAAAACTTCCTGCTGCAATCATCTCTGTCTTCTTTTAATAATAAGAGTATTTTGTTTACAATTTTTGTACTGGTGTAGTCTTATATCATTATGCAGGCTTCTACCTATAGAAGGCAACAACCTTCTCTCATTCTCCAGCTTCTATTGGAAGGGAGTTACAACCCCCTAGCTCTTGTACTAGCTGATATGTTTACTAGTACATAGGTGCCAGCCTACAGAAGGCTACAACCTTCTCTTTTCTTTTAGGGACCACGTTTCATAAATTTTCAGATTAGATCCATCAACAACATCATTCAATCATCAAATATATCTACATCAATCAATCTCTTTTGAACGAACCATAACCGAATCGATCAACCACTTTGACAACCCATTAATTTGATTATTCAGAATGTTGTCCCCAGAATATAGTCACTAGAACCCAAGCCAGAACCCAGAACATTGTAACAGAAAACATAAGCAACTAAAACATATTTTATAAGGTATACACTAATTCCATGTGTCGAACCTGCATGCATACGTGCCTTCCTTGAAGCGAACCAGCGTACAGATTTGCAAATCAAATTTATGATGTATACACTGCTTGGATATGCAGAACCAATGTGTATACACATATTTTCTAAAGTGAACCTGCGTACAGATTTGTAAATGATGATTTAAACATTTCAACTATTCTAAACTTCAGTCATACCCAGATCATCATATTTACAGACTACAACATGCGTCAGTTATTCAGATACTGTTGGGTTGTGTTACATTCTTTCCACGTAGTTAACAGGGGGTTTGAAGGGCACCCGTAACCCCACTTTATGGGGAATTTTGGTTTTGCACCCTATGCTAGGTTGGGCAGACCCACCTATGGTTTTGTGCATGATTTTCGCACATGTTTTCTGGACGCGATAGTTTTCGGTCCATGGTATTGGACGCGATGGTTTTCGGTCCATGGTATTGGATTCTTTAGCATGTATAAATATGTATTGTAACATTGAAAGGAACATAATGAAAAATCAAGCTGGTAGTCCCGGTTTTGGGATCCGGGGGAAAATATCTGTGTATGTGTGTTTTATGTGTTATGCTCTCGCATTGTTTATTTTCTGTGTTTTAGAATTCATATGCAGGTAATTTCTGTACAGGGTTAAAACCTACATTTGGTATCAGAGCAGATTTGGCTTCAAGGGGACGCCTTTGTTGCTGAGGGGTTTCGCTCAGCCCTATGGTAGACCCTGTTCAGTGGGAGATCTGTGAGATCGATTCTGGTGGTGAAAGAAGATGGAGAGTAGTGGAAAGATAGAGATCGATAAATTTAATGGTCAAAGTTTTGAGTTGTGGAAACTCAAGATGGAGGATCTGTTGGTGGATAAAGATTAGTGGATCATGGTAGATCTAGGTAATAAACCAACGGAAGTGTCCGATGAAGAATGGAAGAAGTTGGATCGGAAGGCAAAGAGCACAATACGATTGTGTGTCTCAGATTCAGTATTGCTGAATGTATCAAGGGAAGCTACGGCGAAGGCTTTGTGGGACAAGTTAGGGACTTTGTACCAATCTAAGTCTCTGGTGAATAAACTGTTCTTGCGGAAAAAGATGTATAACCTGAGGATGAAAGATGGAGACTCGGTGACAGAGCATCTGAACGCATTTAATACTATGGTAAGTTAGTTAGCATCTGTTGATATTAAAATTTCAGATGAAGATAAGTGCATCAATTTGTTGTGTTCTTTACTAGATTCGTGGGATAGTCTGGTTATTGCAATAGGTAGCAATGCAACTGCCTTGTAGTTTGATGAAATAGTCTCAGCCTTGCTGACGGAGGAGATGAGACAGAAAAATATGGAGAGCCAGAATGGTGATGCCTTGTCTGTACGAGGACAGTCCCAGAACAGAAACAAAAATAAGTCATCAAGTGGGAGATCTAAATCTCCAGGAAAACCTGTAAAGGTGGTGTGCTGGAAATGCGGAAAGGAAGGCCACTTTAAAAGGGATTGTAAATCTAAAGCTCCTGATAAAGGAAAGGGATGTGATGAGGCTCCTTCTGTAGAGGCGAAATCCACCTCAAATGAAGGTGGTGATGTGTACTTGGCTTCTTCAAGTACACATGTAGATCATGAGGCATGGTTGATTGACTCAGGTGCATCCTTTCACTTCACTCCCCATAGAGAGTGGTTCTGCGAGTATGAGAAATATGATGGTGGTGATGTCTTCTTGGGGGATGATAGGAAGGCTAGAATCATTGGTCGTGGAAAATTAAAGTTGAAGTTGCAAGGTGGAAGGGTTAGAACGCTTCTAGGTGTTCTACATATTCCTGCATTAGCCAGAAATCTGATTTCTGTAAGCAAGCTGGATGATGCAGTTGTAAAAACGGTGTTCGAGAAGGATACCTGCAAAATGGTCCGGGGAGCACTGGTATTGATGCGGGGAGTTTGGATTGGAACTCTGTACAAGCTGCAAGGTAGCACTGTTATTGATGGGTGCAATAGTTCTATGGTTCTTGAAAGTGGAGCAGAAAATCTAGTGGTCTCTAGAGAGAAGACCATGCTGTGGCATTAAATGCTTGGACATATTGGAGAGAAGGGCCTTTGAATACTTCATGGTAAAGGTATGGTAGAAGATATGAGTAATACCTCTCTAGATTTTGATTTCTGTGAAAATTGTGTATATGGGAAGCAGAATCAGGTGAGTTTCCCCTCTGGTGGTAAAAGGGCAAAACAGATATTAGAGCTTGTGCACAGTGATGTGTTTAGACCTGTGAAGGTTCCATTACTGGGTAAGTCTATGTACTATGTATCATTTATCAATGACTTCTCAAGGAATACATGGATATATTTCCTTAAGAAGAAATCTGAAGTCTTTGACAGGTTTAAAGAATTTAAGGCTTTGGTGGAAAACTAGACAGAGAAGAAGATAAAGGTGCTGAGGAAAAATAATGGTGGAGATTTTTGCAGCAAGGAATTTGAATAATTCTGTAAGAAGTGTGGTATATCACGACATAAGAATACTCCATATACACCTCAGCAAAATGGAGTTGCAAAAAGAATGAACAATACATTGATGGAAAGGGCAAGAAGCATGCTCAGTGGTGCCGGGTTAGGACAGGAATTCTGGGCAGAGGCGGTGGATACTGCATGTTACCTGGTCAACAGGTCACCTTCATCAGCGTTGGAGGATAAGACTCCACAAGAGGTATGGATAGGTAAGAAACCCTCTCTTTCGCATCTAAGGGTATTTGGATGTGATGCATATGTACATGTTCCAAAGGAGAAATGAACCAAGTTGGATAGTAAATCTAAAAAGTACATCTTTATTGGGTATAAGGATGGTTTAAAGGGTTATAAGCTTTGGAACCCAGTAACAAGGAAGGTTGTGTACAGCCGAGATGTGGTGTTCAAAGAGGTGAAAGATGTTATTAAACATGAAGTCCAACCAAAGGAACCTGAAAAGATAGAGTTTGAGCTAAAGGAGGAAGAATCAGACTCTACAGTAGAGGAGGAATTAGAAGATGAAGAGCCACAAACTCCGGCTGTGAGAAGATTAGTTCGAGAAAGAAGGCAGCTAGAAAGGTATAGTCCATCTATTTTCTGTTCAAATTTTTCTTTGTCTATTATTGATGATGATCCCAGAACTATGAAGGAAGTAGTGGATTCAGAGGATGGAAAACTCTGGAAAGAGGCCATGGTTGATGAAATGGCATCTTTGCACAAAAATGAGGCTTGGGATCTGGTGGAGTTGCCGGCTGGAGGGAAACCCATTGGCAACAAATGGGTGTTCAAGAAGAAGACAAATGTAGAAGGAAAGGTGGAGAAATACAAAGCTCGGTTGGTAGCAAAAGGTTATTCCCAGGTGCCGGGAATTGATTTTGGTGATATTTTTTCTCCTGTTGCCATGGTAACTTCTATTAGATTACTTTTATCTGTTGATGTTGCTTTTGATTTTGAGGTAGAACAGATGGATGTGAAGACAACATTTCTTCATGGGGATCTGGAAGAGGAAATATACATGAAGCAACCTGAAGGCTTTGCGGTGAAGGGTAAGAAAGAGCTGGTATGCAAGTTAAAGAAGTCTCTGTATGGGTTAAAACAGTCACCAAGGATGTGGTATCAAAAATTTGATACATTTATACGGGGACTTGGCTTCACTAGAAGCAAAGTAGATCACTGTGTGTATTTTAAATTAATTGGTAACCGTGTTATTTATCTAGTCTTGTATGTGGATGATATGTTGCTGGTTGGAAATGACAAAGAAATTATCCAAGATTTGAAGACCCAATTGTCCTCCAAATTTGACATGAAAGATCTTGGTGCTGCAAACTATATTTTGGGCATGGAAATTAAAAGAGATCGTACAAAGAGGAAGCTCTAGTTAAACCAGAGGAAGTATGTCAAGAAAATACTACAGAGGTTTAATATGCAGGATAGTAAACCGGTGAAGGTTCCTATTCCTATAGGTGTGAGGTTATCTGCTGAACAGTGTCCCAAGACACAAGAAGAGGAAGATGACATGTCTCGTGTTCCATATGCAAGTGTAGTTGGTAGCCTGATGTATGTAATGGTTTGTACTAGACCAGACATTGTACATGCAGTGGGAGTATTGAGCAGGTTTATGTCAAAACCAGCGAAGGAGCACTGGACAACAGTGAAGCGGGTTTTCAAGTATTTACGTGGGACTAGTGATTATGGTTTGTGCTACCAAGGAAGACCAGGATTGGATAGAGTGTTGGATATTCATGGCTTTGTTGATGCAGACTGGGCTGGAGATCTCGATTAGAGAAGATCTACAAGTGGGTATGTGTTTAACCTATTTGGAGGTGCAGTCAGTTGGATGAGTTAGAAACAATCTGTAGTGGCACTATCAACTACAAAGGCAGAATACATGGCAGCCACTCATGTAAGCAAGGAAGCAGTTTGGTTGCAGAGATTGTGTTCAAGTATGGGGTTAGTACAGGAAGCTATAAGGATAGACTGTGACAGCCAAAGTGCAATTTTCTTGGCAAAAAACCCTGCATATCATTCAAAGACAAAGCACATTGATGTTCAGTATCACTTTGTGAGGGATATGATAGAGGACAAAAAGGTGTTGCTGGTAAAGGTGGACACTTTGAAGAATACTGTAGATGCATTGACAAAATCTGTGAGCTCTGAGAAGTTCTCTTGGTGTAGACAGACAATGGGCATTTCAGGGTTGGGAAAATGACTAAGCTCTCTTATGGCCCCCTATGGAAAGAAAACAACAAGTGGGAGAATGTTGGGTTGTGTTATATTCTTTCCACGTAGTTAATAGGGGTTTTGAAGGGCACCCGTAACCCCACTTTATGGGGTCCGAGGTAGCGCCCCGGAAAATTTTGGTTTTGGACCCTATGTTAGGTTGGGTGGACCCACCTATGGTTTTGTGCATGAGTTTTGTACATGTTTTTTGGATGCGATGGTTTTCGGTCCATGGTATTAGACACGATGGTTTTCGATCCATGGTATTGGATGCTTCGGCATGTATAAACATGTATTGTAACATTGAAAGGAACATAATGAAAAATCAAGCTGGTAGTCCCGGTTTTGGGATCTAGGGGAAAATCTCTGTGTATATGTGTTATGCTTTCGTAATGTTTATTTTCTGTGTTATAGAATTCGTATGCAAGTAATTTCTGTACAGGGTTAAAACCTACAGATACATGATCAAACCACATAAAGATAATTCACTTCAAGCCTTAAGATCTTGATATATCATTAGATCTTATCCTTCATCAAATGCTAAGGTTCATCCTTGGTTCAGATCAAGTACAACACCATAAGCCAACAACCTGCATATTAGATCTCACACTTGATTTGAAAATGGGGCTCTTAGGATTCTTGTCTAACTTACAAGAACCTCTCCCACTTCCAAAGCTTTAAATTTTCCCAAGTCTTAATGATTAACCAATGCGGAATTAAGAAATGCTTGAAAAAAAGGTGTATGCTTGCATGTGTTTTTAACTGTTTATGTGCTTTTAAAATTTGGTTGTTCATGCTGATATGTAAATACATATGATAATAGACAAATGCAGCAATAAGAAAACACATAAGACAACAATTTAATACGGATTTCACCCGAAACGCTTGGGCTACATCTCCTTGAGCTCTAGTCAACTCGACTAGGCTCTCTGGGATTATGGCAATAGTTCTTTTACAAGTTCCACACTCAACTCCAATGTTTTACATAGGAACATTGGGCTCAGAACACCATCTTATCCCCTGGCTCTTGGAGCTCTTTGGCTTTCTAGCTCTGGCTCTTGGCTCTGGCTCTGGCTCTTGGCTCTTGCTCTAGCTCTAGCTCTAGCTCTTGGCTCTAGCTTTGGCTCTTGCTTTGGCTCTTGCTTTGGCTCTTGCTTTGGCTCTTGGCTCTGACTCTAGATCTGGCTCTTTGGCTCGGGCTCTGGTTCTGGCTCTCAGCTCTCGCTTTTGGCACTCGCTCTGGCTCTTGGTTGTGGCTATCAATCGTGGCTCTCTACTCTAGCTTCTCTAAGCTCTTTCTCTCGGCCTTTGCATGCCTCTGTGAGTCACTCGACCTCCAAGTGACTCCAAAGACTCTCTACGAATTCACCTTTTTCTCATTGTTCTCTCTCCTCTCTTCTTCTGTCCCCCCCCTATCTCTATCAATCTGTGGCTTTAAGCCATCTGCTTCCTTATTGCTTGTTTCCGCTTTTAGCTCTCTCGGTCCCTGCCTCTGTCCGTTCGAATCCCTTCTTTCAGCTGTTACAGTCACGCATCACACCTCACAGGGAAGTGGATACCTATTCCGTAATGGTTAAGTATTAGGTTCACTGAAAACACTCGATCATTTGAAATGGCCATTATTTCTGTTTACTCCAAGAATGCCTGCGAAACACGAATCTCTGCCAACTCATCATCCACGTCGGACTTCAAAATCCCGCACAATCTACTTTATGACTTTGTCAAATCTGGTCATCCATTGGGTCACATCTCTGCCGTTGATCTGGAGCCTCCAGATCCTATGGTCTCCGTCCATATCACGCGGGTAAGTTGCGTGACCTTTACTCGTGCGATGTGAGCAGTTTTCTCTCTCATCTGCTGGACATGTGTCATCCAGTGTATGGAATTGCGTGGGACTTAGTCGAACCCGCTTACCACCTGAAGTTCTCGCAATATCCAGCCGGTTTTGGATGGGACTCGCCTTCTGGTGGAATCGACGATTCCCGTACAGTTTTATGCCTTTTCCTCATGACCGAGTGCTTGGGGCTTTCCTTCACTGAGGGGGATGCCTTGCGAGCGCTAATCACGTATCAGAAACTGCCTTTGTTTTTGAATTTGGCCTCCCGATTGCCAATTTGTGCCAATGCATGGTCACCATGGGCCAACGGTCTGTGCGCTTTGACCGAGGGTCTTCTTTGTTCTGTGCTGACCACAAATTGCCATTGTTCAGAGGTTATTTTTGATAAGCTCGATATCCACAAGACTTTGAACTTCGGCATGAGTTTCTTTACAGAGTTTGGGTAGCTTTAAGAGAGTTTAAGGATCCAATTCGGATCATGCCTTCCCACTAAAAAAACTTTTGGTCCACCAAAAGACTGATATAGTAATCTGAGTAGTAAATGAGAGTAACAACATCCTCTTCTTTCATCCTCCCTACACTTGCCTTTACATAGTGCCTCTAAACCACAATCTCTAACCACTTCCCTTCTTGGATGGGTTGGTCGTCTTGGGAAGAACTGTTTTCCTCCTTGACTTCATGTAGAACTTCTACTGTGAAGTTTACAGAAGGTAGTTTGAACTTCTTTGCCTTGATCCTTGATCCAAGGTGGCTCAAACGAATGTGAAGTACATCTGCTCCACAAAAATTTCATTTGTACCTATTTGAAAAGCTGCCAACAACAACTGTTAACAACAGAAGGTATACAGACAACAACTGGATGGGCTAACTCCTGCTTCAACAAAGAAACATATTTCAAATCTTGTGAACCCTTCCTTGTCTTATATCTACATACAAATGATTGACTATATAACAAGCTAATAAAACATGCCTTTAACACAAAGGACCCTTCAGGTCAAGCATGTAGAAAAAGACATTTAGGACTCTTTTCCAAAAGATGAAACACTTCATCATTATCTCCATTTTGGAGACCAAGTTAACTTCTCCCAAGACAACATTACATGCATCTCATGCTCATGCATGCATTCCATCTATCAACTTTCACTTAAGTACACTATACTTTCGAAGCTGAAATGAACATATTGTTGCAGCAATAAAGTGAGTTTCGTACTCAACTTCTTTCCATTTACCATTTTGGTAAGATCCTGCAACTTGCATTTATTCCAGAAATAAATGCAAACAGATGCATCAAAGGACATGCAGTCTTAATTGGATAAGAATTCTAACCATTTCTTACCAATCCATTTCAAAGATCCCTCCTTGTTCTTCACATTAGCATTAATATGTGAATCATCTTGAAACACATCAATCATGGAATATTTATTTCCATCCCTGCCATTTTCTTTTTCCACCTTCTCCTTTAGCTTTGGTGGAAGCAGTGCTGGATTCAAAGTCCAACACCTTTAAACAAGATGCCCTTTCTTATGGCAGTAAGTGCAACACATGTGCATCCTTTTGACAGCATGATTTGCCTTGTCCTGTGGACCTTTGCCTACTTGCTTCTTTTCCTTCAAAATTTTCCTGTATGTGGCCATCCTCTTCCAACATCTAGAAACATAATGGTTATCCAAACCACAAAAGGAACATGAAATTCTTTTTCCATGCTTTAAAACCAGGTTTATACTTTCCTTTTTCACCTTTATTTCCTTCATGAGTAGGTGAAGCAAATGAAGAAGTGGTCCCTTTGGAACACCATCACTTTCTTCAAGGCTGTCAGAGTTTCCACAACTCTCTAGTTCAAGTGTGTGCTTCTGAACACTTGCATCCTGCAAATGATGTTTCGAGCTATTGCATTCCTCCTGAATACAATGCTCACACTTCTGAGGTAGAGGACCTGCAATGAAACTCCTTTTTGGAAATGTTTCAATGGCCTTCATGGAAGCTTTGGAACTCTCTCCATAAGATTGTCCATAACCAAGACCCAAATACTTAGTCCTTTCCTCAACCATTATTGGCTCAACAATACCTTGTGCATATTTTCCCAATCCTTTTCCTTCATAGCCCATCTTGGACATTAGCTTGGAACCTCTCCCACAAAAATCCCCCCCTTATCTCTGTCAGTTTGTGGCTGTAAGCCATCTACTTCCTAACTGTTCGTTTCTACTTTCAGCTCTCTCGTTCCCTACCTCTGTCCATTCGAATCCCTTCATTCGGCTATTACAGTCACTACATCAAACCTCACAGTGAAGTGGCCACCTATTCCGTAACGGATAAGTGTCAGGTTCACCAGAAACACTCGATCGTTTGAAATGGCTGTTATTTCTGTTTACTCCAAGAATTCCCGTGAAACACGAATCTCTGCCAACTCATCGTCCACGTCGGACTTCAAAATCCCGCACAATATGCTTTATGACTTTGTCAAATCTGATTATCCATCGGGTCGCATCTCCGCCGTTGATATGGAGCCTCCAGATCCTACGGTCTCTGTCCATATCGCGTGGGTAAGTTATGTGACCTTTACTCGCGCAATCTAAGCGGTTTTCTCTCTCATCCACTGGAGTATGGAATTGTGTAGGACTCGGTCGAACCCGCTTACTGCCTGAACTGCTCGCGATATCTTGCTAGTTTTGGCGCGGGACCCGTCTTTTGATGGAATCGACGATTCCCATACAATTTTATGCCTTTTCCTCGTGACCGATAATTTGGGGCTTTTCTTCACTAAGGGGGATGCCTTGCGAGTGCTAATCGCATATCAGAAACTACCTCTGTTTTTGGATTTGACCTCCTGATTTCCAATTGGCGCTAGTGCTTGGTCACCATGGGCCAACAGTCTGTGCGCTTTGACTGAGGGTTCTCATTGTTCCGTGTTGACAACAAATTGCCATTGTTCAGAGGTTATTTATAATAAGCTCTATATCCACAAGACTTTGAACTTCGGCATGAGTTTCTTTATAGAGTTTGGGTAACTTTAAGAGAGTTTAAGGATCCAATTCGGATCAACACTTCATCAGATATTCGATTCTTGCACCCATAGGCCTAATGTTCTTCTCCTCCTTTTATAGTCTTAGGCCTTTCTCAATACCATGGACCAAAACCACTTAGGACCAATACCTTGGACCAAATACCTGGGGTCAATACCTCAGACTAGATACCTTGGACCAATACCATGGATCAAAATACCATGGACCAAATACTTTGGACCAAAAATTTAGTTTTCCAAGCTATACGCACTTTTCCTTCTGTGAAAGTGCGTGTGTATGTATACACGACTTGTATACATTGAACCTGTGTGTATACGCAGCTTGGTCAATGGTGAACCTGCGTATACCTCTCTTTCTTCATTCTATGAAGACTGATATGTAATTATTTGATGTTTACCTGCTATACTTTCATCTGAGTGAGTTGCCTTCTGAATTGATTCCCTGAAGCTGCCCTGCATTTCATCACATCTGTAAAAACTACTGTCATGCATTCTGTCATATCTAATATCTCTTCTGTAGACTCATTTAGTTACCATATACAAATGAGTTGTTCTGCTACAAGTGGGTTTCCATCAAGTACAACACATACATCATAATGTTAACAATCCCCCCCTTTGGACTTCATGGCAACAACCACACCAAGTCACTCTCCCCCATTAACATCAAGGGCAAAGGGTCATGCTCCCCCTGAGTGCATGTTGAATTCTTTGATATGCTGAAGTGTACTGATTGAGATACCATGATCGAGTCCATGCTCCCCCTAAGCATAAGCAAAGTCTGCAAAACGATGTTCTAAAAGAAGAACATGACTCTATACATACATCACAAATGACTGTCCTATCACCAATGACTCATACATACATCCATCTCCCAACCAAGTAGGGATATACCAAATTTGACTCATCCACCCAACCAAGTGGGGATATATCAATTGTTTATACATGGCAAAAACAAGAAACATTACATCATCCATCCCATGCATAGTGGGGTTATAAATTTGGTCTTTTCATGACCATTATATTAAAAGATATACATGACATATATAACAGAGACCAAATATCTTAAACAAGACCATGATAGTCATCAGCAACTATCATATGATCTGCACCATCAGCAACATCTGTCAACAGCATTCAGACCAACAACCTATATATGCCCATCATTAGTTCCCAAAATATCATCAACCATGTTCTCCCCCTAAACCTGTTCCACCTGTTTACTATCAGATCTGATCATTGCATATGTCAATAAGAGATATCAAAGCATCATCATCAATCAGATATACATCAAGTTATCAACAACTTTATGAGGACCAATATATTTCCACATGTTATCAGTAGATTAAAACCATCATCAAACAGAGTAGATAATTGATAGAACCATAGCAGACCCCTTTTTCCTGAGTCTGGCCTACTGCTTTTCTTTAAACCAACATATACGCAATTGTGCCCACAGAAACTCACGTATGTACTTGACTACGCTTCATAAAACTCGCGTATAACCACCTTTCTCTAAAAAACAAGATTTAATAGCAAGATGATGCAGCAACTACTTCTAGCTTTTGTCTGAGATATTCAAATGTTTCTCTGGGAAGTGGTTTAGTGAATATATCAGCAACCTGTTCTTTGGAGGGAACTTATTCCAATTTGACATTTTGTTCAAGCACTTGTTCATGTAGGAAATGATATTTGATGGGTATGTGCTTGGTCTTGGAGTGCATGACTGGATTCTTTGAAATACTGATGGCACTTGTATTATCACATAGAATGGAGATGGGTGGAGTACATGTGATCTAAATGTCTTGTAAGGTTTGCATCATCCAAAGTCGTTGTGTGCAGCAAGATGCAACAGCCATGTATTCTACTTCAGCTGTAGATAATGCAATTGAGCTTTGTTTCTTTCTGAACCAAGACACTAACCTGGAACCGATATAGAATGCACCACCACTAGTGCTTTTTCTATCATCAACACTTCTTGCCCAATCTGCATCTATATATGCATGAAGTGTAAGATTTGTATCTCTAGGATACCATAAGCCAAAGTTCTTTGTTCCTTGAAGATATTTGAAAATCATTTTGACTGCCTGAAGGTGTGATTCCTTTGGATTTTCTTGGAATCTTCCAACTATTCCCACTGCATGCACGATGTCCGGTCGAGTACCTGTTATATAAAGCAGACTGCCAATCATGGATATGTAAGTTGGTTGATGTACTGTTATTGATTCATCATTTGAGCAAAGATTGCATCCTGTTACCATTGGAGTACATACTGGTTTAGAATTTTCCATGCCATACTTTTTCAAGATCCGTTTGAGATATTTGGTTTGTGAGAGAAAAATATCATCTTTATTTTGTTGAACTTGTAGACCAAGAAAATAGGTAAGCTCACCAAGCAAGGACATTTCAAATTCTTGCTGCATTATTGAAGCAAAATTCTGACTCATGGATTCTTCATTACTACCAAAAATGATATCATCAACATACACAAAAATTATTAGCAATTTACCAATGTCCATCTTTGTATATAGATTGCTACCTGCTAACACCTTTGAAAAACCCTGTTGGTGGAGATATTTGTCAAGACGGTAATACCATGCCCTTGGAGACTATTTTAGACCATAGAGAGCTTTTCTGAGTTTTCATACAAGTTTTGCATCATTTCCAAGAATGAATCCTTCTAGTTGTTCAATATAGACTTCTTCTTCTAAGTCTCCATTAAGAAAGACAAATTTTACATCCATTTGGTACACTTTGAACTTCTGAAAACTAGAAAGAGCAAGAAACATTCTTATGGATTCAAGTCTAGCAACAGATGCAAAAGTTTCTTCAAAATCTATACCTTCTTGTTGAGCATATAATTTACAGACAAGTCTAGCCTTGTTTCTAATAACTTCTCCATTTTTGTTCAGCTTGTTTTTGAATATCCATTTAGTTCCTATGATATTCTTATCATGAGATCTAGGAACTAATTCCTATTAGTGCCTAGATTTACCTCAGGCTGAAAAGGTAGGATCCAGGGCCAACATTAAAGCACGCTCAGCCTGGTAGCTAGCCCTACTAGGTCAAGAGAGGGCTCTCTCCGGGTCAATCTCAGCAAATTATGATCAATGAGGGCTTGAGATGATTGAAATATCTTCTGATCCTAGGCTAGGTATATGTGCAAGTGAGTTTGATTTGATAAAATCCTGATTTGTTGGTTTAGATGGAAAGATAGATTTTGGGTGCGGGGATTGAGGCTCAGTCTGCAGAGATCTCAATGGGGCAAGGTAGGCAATTGTTTTTGGCACTTCAAATTGAATGAAACGGAAGGAATAGACAGCTGAAAGCATTAAGAAACTAAAGCAAAATTCAAGTAGAGCACTGCACTTTCAATAGATTCTACTTACACTCTTGTTTGTTTAGTTCAGAAGAAACAAGATAGATAATGGAATACATGACATATAAGCAAATTCACAATTACAGAGGAAAGCATTGTACCAAGACAAATTGCCACATGGATCCCAAAGAGTGCTACAAACCCTAGTCTCAATTCCTTAGCCAAAATGTTGATATGAATGTACAATGAAGCTCAAGACTTTCTCAAAAGTCCAACTATCTACCAAAATCCAACCCCTACACTATGAAATTCATAAAATATATAAATTTTCTCATCCTTGTACTAAGGGATTGAGCTCAACCATTTTCTTCAAAATAGAATTAGTTACATTAAACTTGGGCCGAATTTCTGAAAATAGGTGTTAAAGATGAACTCGTATTGCCTAAAACATAGCACCTGTTACAAAAATGAAAGATTTTTTTGTATATAAGATCACTTTGGAGAAAAACCTCTCTCAAATTTTGGAAATTCGTTTCCAGTAGCTCGCAATCTGTTCCACAAAATCATCTCTAAAACAGGAAATCATTAAAAATTTAAATCTGTGAAAATGAGCTGTACAGATCTAGTCACATATCCCAATCCATGACACCTGTGAATAAAATGAAAGAGGTTTTTTTATATGGCTCGTTCTTAACAAAAACCTGATTGGGCTTTTCAAAATTACTTTCCATCTGTTGTAAAATGGCCTCGCTCTAAAATGACTAAAACAATAAAAAATATGAAAATTTTGCTTTGTTTTAATGTAGGCTCCAAATATCACCGTATATCTCCCACATAGTAGTACTTGTGCATAAACTGAAGGAGGTTTTTGTTATTTGGTATGTTATGAACAAAAACCTCTTTCACTTTTAAAAAATTCCTTACCATTATTTCAGAAACTAATTTTGTACTAAACTTGTCATTGTGTGCAGCAACTGACCTCAAAACATGCATAACCAAGAATCACTCATTCATTTCTTCTAATCCAGGAACCGGTTACGGGAGTGTGATATACCATTGAAATATTTCTCCGAAATGTTTTTTTCTGAACATCATGTGCAAAACATCTAACAAAACCAGACATAGTAAGAGCTCATGTTGATCCCTAGTGATAGGCTGCGAAGACTGGAACTAACAATTCCCAAGTATTATTCTTTTCGATTTGCTCAAGTTATTCATTCATGGCCTTGACCCAACATTCATCTCTGCGTGCTTCATTTAAATTTTTGGGTTCAGTGGAAGATAGTAATGCTAGATAGCTTGAAGTTTCGATAATGGTTCTTCTAGTCTGCACACTTGCCCCTTTTTCCCCTAAAATTTGAGTTTCTGGATGATTTTTCTGAACATACCTAGACGGAGTCTTTTCTTCTATCATTATCTCTTCTTTTGGTGCTTCATTGGTTTCTTCTTTAGAATCAGTGTGATTTGATGTGGGAAAATGATCCTCATCTTCTTCATTGTCATAATCTTCAGTTTTTATCTGTTTTGGATTTTTTCATGCTTCATCAACCACAACATCAATACTTTCAATAATTTTCCCAAGTCTTTTATCGTAACATTTATATCCTTTACTTCGGGAAGAGTAGCCAAGAAGAATACATTCATCTTCTCTGGGTTCAAACTTACCAAGTTTTTCATCAGTCCTTTTTATGTAACATTTACTTCCAAAAAATTTGAAGTATTTTACAGTAGGAGTCTTACCATACCAAAGTTCATGTGGAGTTTGAGTGCTGCTTACCTGAACATTTGCTTGGTTGAGAATAGTGACAGCGGAAAATGCAGCTTCACCCCAGAAGGTTGCAAGAGTTCCAGATTCATCTAGCATAGCACAAGCCATTTGTTGAATAGTTCTGTTCATCCTTTCTACCACTCCATTTTTTTGAGGAGTCCTTGCGGTGGAGAACTGTCTTTTTATTCCATGTTGTTCACAAAAGTCAAATAATTCATCCGAGGTAAATTCCCCTCCTCGATCAAATCTGAGGCATTTGATTTTGCAATCTGATTCATTTTCAACCAAAGCTTTGAAGGCTTTGAACTTTTCAAATGCTTCATCTTTATGCTTTAGAAGACCTATCCAACACATTTTGGAAAAATCATTAATGAATAATATAAAGTATTCTTCAACTTTTTCCTTGATGGTCCACATAAATCAGTATGAACAAGTTCAAGAGGCTTACTAGTTGACCCTTCATTTTCCGTGAAGTGAGATTTGGTTTGCTTATTGAATTGACATAATTTGCATATAGCATTTTCAGGAATGTTTATATCTGGAAGATCACGAATAGCCTGGAATCTGCATGCTTTTCTTATTTGAGAAAAGCTTAGATGTCCCAATCTTCTGTGCCATAGCCAGTTTTCATTAGTTTTGCTTAGATAGCACTGTTGTTGTCCTCCCTTGAGTATGTATAGGTTGTTTGGAGTTCTTGTCCCTTTGATCATGGTTTCTCCTTTATCAAGCTCACGAACAACACATACATTTGATCGAAACACTACTTCATTTCCTTGATCACACATTTGACTCACACTCAACAGGTTATGCTTTAAGCCATCAACATACATAACATTCCTAGCTTTAATTTTTTCTTTCAAGAAAACAAAGCCTTTACCTTTTATGACAGCAGGAGCGTCGTTTCCAAATGAGACACTCTTTTCCTTTTCTAAGGCATTATATGAGTGTAGTTTTTCTTTGTCGCCTGTCATGTGTTTTGAGCATCCACTGTCGATGTACCACTGGTTTTCTTGTCCTTATGCATACAAGGCTATATCAAATATTTCTGTTTGCGGTTCTTTCTTTCTCCATATTTTGGGATTTAATGGAGTTTGCTCCCTTTGAGCTATTTGCCGAAATTTACTCTTGCATTCAGATTCTTCATGGCCAAAGTTGTTACAGATTGAGCATTTTATTTCATTTTCAAGAAGAGAAAAGTTATTATAGGAACTTTTCTTGATCCCTGTCACATTCCTTTGATTTCGTGCTTCTGTAGTCATGATAGTTTTGTAAGAAACACATTGTGGAGCTTTGTGTCCAAAATTATGACATGAGAAACATTGAACATTAAAGAAGTTCCTACGATTATCGAATCCACTGACTTGTTAATTGTAGTTTCTATTGATATTTATCTTTGAAGAAAATTGAGTACAATTTACCTGAGGTTGATGGTGGCTTCTATTCATCCTTGAAGTAAATTGAGCTTGATTCACCTGGTGATTTTTTTTATGCCTTTGCTGACGATTGTCAAACTGTTCACTGCTCTTTGTTGCATTAAGATAGCTTTTAGTCGAGGTTGACAACTTCTGTGATTGAGATGTTTCTTCATTGTATCCAAGACCTATCTTTATCAGAGGAGAGAATTGCACTTTGATAATTTCATTTAAGGTTTCTGATCCTTTAGCAAATCTAATATTGAGAGTTTTTTTTTCTCAAGATCCTTTCTTAGACCCACAATTTCACATTCTAGCTTTTCATTGTGTTTTTCTCTTTCAGCAAGTTGGTATGTCAAGGTATCTATAATCATATTATTTTCTTCTAAACAAATTTTGAGTTTAGAGATTTCTTCATAAAGATCATCTTCATCTAAAGCATCCAAAAAATCATCATCTTCATAAGCCATCAGAAGTCTATAGTCATTACTATTTTCATATTCATCACTATTTGATAAACCATCGCTATCTTCATGAGTATAGTAGCTCTTTTTACTTACACTTTGTTTTCTATTCCATTTTGCAGACTCATTTCCTTTATCATATTTATCTTGATGAGGACATTTGGTAGCATAATGACTGACTCTACCACAGGTAAAACATTTGAAAGGTAGTTTACCTCTGAATCTTCCGGAACCCCATTGAAGCTTCTTGACAAAGTTTGCTTCCTCTTCATCTTCTGAAATATGTCCTGATTCATTGAGTTCTTCTTTTCCTTTTGCTGAAGCTTTAAATGCAGATTCTCTCATATCTAATGGACCTCCTTTTCTCATCTCAAAGGCAGTTAAGATTCTGTGAAGCTGTGTCATAGTAATAGTCCGTAGATCCTGCTTTTCTTCTATGGCAGATACTTTTGATTCGAATTTAGCATATAAGGATCTTAAAACTTTTTCAACTAAGGTAACTTCCTTTATCTCTTCACCCAGATTCTTCATGCAACTAACAATCTCATCTATACGTAAGAAGTAACTAGCTATACTTTCATCATTGTGCATCTTGAGAATTTAATATTGAATTCTAAGAGTTTGCAGTTAAGCACATTTTACCTGAGAGTCTCCTTCGTAGCTTAGAACAATTTTTTCCCATATTTCTTTGGCTGATTTGAGCTGCATAACTTTGACAAACTCTGATTGTGACATAATTCCCAATAATGTATTGATAGCGTTGGCATTGGTTTCATATTGCTTTTTACCTGCTGTATCTGTAGGAATTGTTGATGGAAACATATATCCTCCTTCCACAATTTCCCAGACATTTGTTCCAAGAGATTGAAGATAGGTTGTGGTTCTTACCTTCCAATAAACAAAGTTTCTCCCATCAAAGATTGGCAATCTGATGGATCCCCTACTTTCTTGATTACTCATGATGATGGATCTTCCTTCAAGTGATCAAGCTTCTTCTGAAGGACCTGATTTGATACGAATTGTTGGAAATAATACTTGGGGGGGGGGGGGGGGGGGGGTGAATCAGTATTATCAGATCAATAATTTAATTTTCAAAACTAATTTGTATATGCTACTTCAGCTTAGTGAACTAGCGTGTATACGCAACTCTACTTAATACAACTAGCGTATATACAGAGATCTTTTGATTTACCCAAATTATCATGCATTGAACTTTAACCAGTATATTTAGACAGTGCAGTAAAAATAGAATAAAGCATCACACATAAGTAACACACATGAACACCAAGATATAAGGGGGAAACCCAATGTGGGTGAAAACCACATGCTGCAATCGTCTTTGTCTTCTTTTAATAATAGGAGAATTCTGTTTACAATTTTTGTACTGGTGCAGTCTTATACCAGTACACATGCTTCTACTTGCAGAAGGCTACAACCTTCTCTCATTCTCTAGCTTCTACTGGAAGGGAGATACAACCCCCTATCTCTTGTACTAGCTGATATGTTTACTAATACGTAGGTGTCGGCCTACAAAAGGCTACAACCTTCTCTTTTCTTCCAGGGACCACGTTTCATAAATTTTCAGACTGGATCCATCAACAACATCATTCAATCATCAAATATATCTACATAAATCAATCTCTTTTTAACCAACCATAACCAAATCGATCAACCACTTTGACAACCCATTAATTTGATTATTCAGAATACTGTCACTAGAATATAGTCACCAGAACCCAAGCCAAAACCTAGAACACTGCAACAGCAAATAGAAGCAACTAAAACATATTTTATAAGGTATACGCTACTTCCATGTGTCGAACCTGCATTCATACGTGCCTTCCTCGAAGCAAACCAGTGCACAGATCTGCAAATAAAATTTATGATGTATACGTTGCTTGGATATGTAGAACCAGTGTGTATATGCATCTTTTCTAAAGTGAACCTGCGTACAGATCTTTAAATGATGATTTAAACATTTCAACTATTCTAGACTTCAGTCATACCCAGATCATCATATTTACAGACTACAACATGCGTCAGTTATTCAGATATATGATCAAGCCACATAAAGATAATTCACTTCAAGCCTTAAGATCTTGATACATCATTAGATCTTATCCTTCATCAAATGTTAAGGTTCATCCTTGGTTCAGATCAATCACAGCACCATATGCGAACAACATGCATATTAGATCTCACACTTCATCAGATATTTGATACTTGCACCCATTGGCCTAATGATCTTCTCCTCCTTTTATAGTCTTTGGCCTTTCTCAATACCATGGACCAAAACCACTTAGGACCAATACCTTGGACCAAATACCTGGGGTCAATACCTCGTACCAGATACCTTGGACCAATACCATGGATCAAAATACCATGGACCAGATACTTTGGACCAAAAATTTAGTTTTCCAAGGTATACACGCTTTTCCTTCTATGAAAGTGTATGTGTACGTATACACGACTTGCATACAGTGAACTTGCATGTATACGCAACTTGGTATACCTCTCTTTCTTCATTCTGTGAATACTGATCTCTAATTCTTTGTTGTTTACCTTGAAGCTTCCCTACATTTCATCACATCTGTAAACACTATTGTCATGCATTCTGTCATATCTGATATCTCTTATGTAGATTCATCTAGTTACCATATACAGGCGAGTTGTTCTGCTACAAGTGGGTTGCCATTAAGTACAACACATACATCATAATGCTAACACCTCAATAGTCTTCAGACTTAACAAGATGATCTCATGTTGTATGTCATATTGTAAGCCATTAATATATCTAGCTACCTTCTCCATGTCATCTTCTGCATGTCCTGCTCTAATACTCAATCTATAAAACTCTTCTGTGTATTCTTTAACAAACATTCCTTTTTGCCTTAAATTTTGCAACTGTTTAAAAAGATTCAACTGATAATATTTAGGCATAAATTTGGCTTTCATCTTACTTACCATTTTGTCCCATTGCTTGATCTTGGACTTTCCTTTCCTCATTCTGGATGTCTGTAGCTCATCCCACCAAATAGTTGCATGACCCTTCAATCTGGTAACTGCAAATTTCACCTTCTTCTTATCGTCAGCTTCCTCTTCATAGTCAAAATATTTGTCTAATGACTTGATCCAATCCATTAGCTCTTCTGCATTGAGACTCCCTTCATACGTAGGAATTTCCACCTTTGGTTTTCCTCCTACTTTCGCCAGCATCTTAACAACTCTAATAGTTTCATTTTCCTCCTCTTCTTCTTCCTTAGAAGATTCTTCTTTAGCACTATCATCCCCTTCATCAGGTGTTCTTCTCTAAGCAGTCTCAATTGTTTCCATCCTTGTACGCAGACTTCAGATCTCCTCCAACAGAACTACATTTGCTTCTAGTCTTCCTCGACCAATGCTAGCTCCTCTCCTTAGCGGCATGTTTACTATAATCAACTTTAATCTCTCTGTGCTCTGATACCACAAATGACATAGGAATCAATTGTTTTGAGAAATATCAACAATCAGCCCTATGTTTACTTTCTCCTTTACAGTCCAACCCTCTGTTACGGTACTCTGATTTCCTTAAATACAAGCCGACAATAGATATTTTTCTTTTTCTAATAGAACCACTCGCGATTCTCCTTAGATCACAACATAAATGATCCAACGGTCCAGATTAAATCGCATAATCACAAACTATAAGGGCTCAGGGCTTGGTACTTCCACCTTTGAATTGCTGCAATGTGATTTAATCAATGATCGCATCGCGCCATCGCATATCGCACTTCCCTAATTCTCAAGGCCCATTCACATACCATGAAATATTTGCAATGCGATGGATCAACGATCGCACATCACATGGTCTTAAGGCATATGGTCTATTCAATTGCCGAAGGAATTTTGCGATGCGATGCGATGTGGGATGTTAGGGTCCAACCCTAACCCCCTTATTTCTGTAATAGGATCGAGTCATAGTTATAGTTAAGTAAAGAGTCAATAAAGCCATATTAATAATTGTAAGTGGTTAAACCGCATTTAATGAAGGGACCACAGTTAGTTGCAAATGGGCCATGGTATTAGATATATGGTATTAATAAGAACCATGGTATTGCCCCATGGTATTGCATGTATGAATCCTATATAAAGGATAGAGACTCCCCTGGAGGAGCATTGTGTCTTATTTTGTAATTGAGCTCAACTCTATTGGAGGATGCCCCCTTGAAGAGGCAAGTGAACATTTCTTTCTGAATAATAAAATACTTGCTGTTATTTCTCATTGTTCTATGTTCTGGGTATATTTCTTTGCATATTTGGTATTCTAGTATTGTCTTGTAGGTTAAGAGCATAACAAGTGGTATCAGAGCGCTTTCCCAGGCCGGTGGGATCTCCAATTTTTAGCAATTTTTTTTTTGGCTAGAGACGTGTTCCAGTGTCTTTAAACCACGGGATCTGTTGTTGAGTGCATAAACCTGCGGATTTGGAGAGGCATGCATGCTGGAAATACAAAAGGTGGTCACTCTTGATGGACTCCCTTGTAACCCCTATGGGTACCCCTTTGAGTAGTAGCGCATTAGACATAACCGCGCACAGACTGTCTTCCAAGTATCCTTTGGGTATATCGGAAGCCCCCTAGCTCCCTTGAAACCTCGCCATAGATAAACCGTCGGCCGTCTTGTTGCTACAATACACCAGGAATAGAACTCGGAGATATTACTTGCACGTACGATAGGGTAGTCGGGTTGTACGGCTAAGGGTACGGTTGATCCTCCTTGGTTAGTGCCCTGAAAAATTGGACCGAGTACTACTGTCAGACCCTTATGTATATTGCGATCTGTAGCACCTGACACTCCTGGAGACCATAGTTCCCTTCTCTATCTCAGGATCACGCATAATCTTTGCCAGATCAGATCTCACAGATGGGGTTTTTTCGCAGCAGCAACAATCAGTTCCTTTGTTCAGATCTATCAGATCAACCATTCATATCTATCAGATCCATCAGATTCGCAGCAGCAATCAGTTCCATCGTTCATATCTATCAGATCAGCCATTTAGATCTCTTAGATCCATCAGATCCGCCATCCAGATCTAGCAGTTTGGGCTCTGTAGCCATCGCAACAATCAAATCCGCCATTCAAATATGACTAATTGTGTGGGTTCCTATACTTGGGCATGATTTTCGCAAGACTTTGGGCAGCATTGACATTTCTGGGATTTGGCTACTGCAATATTCCTAAGCAAGGAGTAAAACTCCATTTGTCAGAAAAAAAAAAAAAAAAAGAGGTCTGAGAGCCCCCGGGGCGCTTATTGGTGACTTAGCCCATAAGGATCAGGTCGACGAGCTGAGCAAGGTGGTACCATTCAATTGTTAGTGCCAAAAATTTCAGGCGGTCCCAAATTTCAAGTACATCAGATCAGTGCATGGTACAAACTAGATCTCAAGCTATGGCCAATGAGAGGATTGACAAACTTGAATCACAATTGAATGATGTCATGTTGCAACTAAAGAACTTAAATGAAAAACTCTTTAAGGGCAATGTGGAGGAACGCGCGGAGGCATATATTGGCAATGAAAACATGGAGGGCGAGTCTAGCGAGTCTCTTCACCTCTTTGGCACCCACCAACAATCCCATCTGCGACCACCCAAGCTGGACATGTATAAATTTGATGGCTCTCACCTGACCGCATGGATAACACAAATGGAGCAATATTTCACACTAAATTACATCCTAGATGATGCGACCCAGCTTAGTGTGGATATCATGTACTTGGACAATGAAAGATGGCAATGGGGGCAATGGCATCAACGTTGCTATGGAAGGCCCTTGACTTGGTACATTCAAAAGGGCTCTTACGGATCGCTTTGACCATGAATCTGATTTTTCAGGTCGTCTCACTAAGATCTGATAGACAAGAATAGTGAACGAATATATTATAACCTTTGAAGCCTTAACTTTCTGCACTGGAGGTCTACACGATGAGTTCTACGTGGAATGTTTTGTCAGTGGTCTCAAAGAAGCCATACAAGCCCATGTCCAACTGCACCACCCTAGCTCATGGCTGCATGCTTGCAGGATAGCTCGTGAAGTAGAACGTTCGTTAGCGGCCCAGTCCAATCGCCCAAATTTCATCGCTGAGGGTCGCCCCACATAGGCTCAAAGCACTACCCAAACACTCAAGGTTCAAAATGTGTCACCAGCAGAAATGGCGGAAAGAAGAAAGCAAGGATTGTGTTACTATTGTGATGAGAAATACACCCCCGGGCATAAATGCAAGGAGCCCAAATTCTTTCAAATTGATGCTACTGATCATAGTTCATCGGAGGAAGCCCCACCACTTGAGGAACCAGAGGAGGAAGAAGAGGACAACCAGCAGGACAATGTACTTGAACAACCAGTTATCTCATTGCATGCTTTGGTAGGGATTTCTTCTCCCCAAACTCTCAAAATCAGAGGTTTTATTAAGCATCGCCCTGTAGTAGTCTTGATTGATAGTGGTAGTACACATAATTTTATCCATCAAAGAGTCGCAGAAGCAGTGCATTGTTTTTTCCAAGTAGTTTCTAACTTCCAGGTCCAAATTGTTTATGGGGGGACAATGAAATGTGAAGGCCGCTGTGAAAATGTCAAACTTCAAATGGGGGATTATCAGTTAAAGACCCACATGTTTTCCATACACATGGGAGGGTGCGACATTGTCCTAGGTGCTGAATGGCTTCGCACACTTGGCCCAATCACAATGGATTTTCAGGAGTTATATATGAGCTTTAAGCAAAACAACCACACACATATCCTCCGCGGACTCCAGGCAGGAGCTCCCTCTATCATCATGTTAGGTCCCTTTAATACTAGTGATTACCCCATTACTATTGTAGTTGTATCCCTTATTAATATTGTTGTGCCCCTATTGCCCCCATATTGTTATTACTATGCCCCATAGAATCCCCCTATTGTTATTTTTGTGCCTTTATATTATTATTGTTAGGTCAGCTCGGTTATATTGTGACTCCTTAGACTCCTATATATAGAAAGGAGGTTTTTTCATTTGAATCATCAAGGAATCATTCATTTGTGTAATGTAAAGGAGGTTGCCCCCTCGAAGAGGCTGAATTCTAAGGTGTTGATCTATCTTTTCTATCTTTTTGTGAGCTGGCTTCATAACATTTGGTATCAGAGATTTTGGATTCTAGGGTTTCGCTGCTCCAAATAGGTCATCGTGGTATTTTCATTATAACATTTTCTACAACGTTTCAGAAGTTAAAAAAAAAAAAAAAAAAACCCATTTGAGACAAAATCGCATTGAACCTTGGGTCCAAATTTCAAAGCTTTTCGCACTATATTTGTGGAGATATGATTTGAGGAAGTTTGTCTTTTTGTAGACTCCTAAATTACATTCCAAACAGGTGACTGAGGAAAATCGTCATAACTTTCTCTTTGAGCATCGGATTGAAATTTTGTAAGAAGGTACAGGAAGAGGACAGACTGTAGTTTCTTGTGTATATTTTTAGAGCTAAAGGTCGAAATAGGGACACGTGGTACATTGTACAAGTTCGCTCTACTGAACTAGTCTATAATCAGGTCACTATGGGAGATTTGGCATGACTCTTCCTTCGAGAATCCAATTTGGATCAGACCGGTGGCATTGGAAAGAGGACACAGAGGGCTACTGCAAGTCGCAATTTCAAAACTGGATGATCCGAAATTATAGAGATACATCAGAGGAAATATCGAGCTCCTACAAAGTGAAGAAAGGTGTGTATATTTTTTTAAATTCTTGCTTAAGCTTGGTTTGAAAAATTATTTTGAAGGAATTCAAAGGGCATAGTAGAGATTATTATCGGTAACTAATGCCCTAAGGAAAGAAAATGCAAACACCTAGTAAGAAACCTGAAAGCTCTAGCATGACTCATGAAGAAGAGGAAGAAATGCTACATGATATATCAAAATTACAAGACCAAGTGCAACAAATGTCACTCTCACAAAAGCTAACAGAAGCTACGATAAATGGCGTGGAAGCTAAGATGAATGGCATGGAAGCTAAGATGGACAATTTGAGGATAGATTTGAACACAAATTTGAAGAGAGGCATGGCAGATTTGACAAATTTTCTACAAGAAATACTTACTAATGGTGAAAGGGTAGTAAAGGAAACGCATGATGCAAACAAAAGAAATGTTAATCATGATTTCATAGACTCTAATGTTGGATTGAAGACCCACCATATTCCAAAAATCGATATGAGGAACTTTGATGGCAAGGATCCCGCAACATGGATATTATAGATGGAGCAATTTTTCGATCTCAATAATGTGAAAAGCACACAAAAGGTACATATTGCAACTTCATATTTGGAACCAAATTAGTTTGTATGGTATCAATGGCTTTGCTCTCATAAACAAATTATCACTTGGGCAATTTTTATGGAAGCATTGACAGCACATTATGGGGATACCAAAAGCAACACTTTTTTTTATCCAATTGATAAGTCTTAAACAAAAGGGTTCAATAATGGAGCACATTGAGGAGTTCCAAAGATTGAACATAAGGGTAAAAAATATTCCAGAGGAGCATAGGATTGATGTGTTCATAGGGACTTTAAAGGATAATATCCAACATGATGTTCGCCTTTAGGAACTTGATTCATTAGAGAAGGCATTCAGGTTAGCAAGAAAAATGGAAAGCAAAATTATGGCAACCAGGAAGCATACCACTCACAACTATAAAGATGGAAGTGTTGTTGCCCCTAGTCTTCCACAACCTATAAGGTTGACACCACAACAATTGAAAGAAAAAAGAGCAAAAAGGCTTTGTTACAATTGTGATAGCAAATACACTAAAGGTCATAAGTGTGCTGAGAAGAAATTATTCTACATAGATTGTGAAGAGGAAGAAGAAAAGGAGCAAGAAAGGTCAAAAGAAGAGGATATACTCCAAGAACAAAGCCTAGATAAAGAAGAAATGAATCCAACCATATCTTGTAATGCATTGGCTGGAATTACCACTCCTTAAACCATCAAGATATAAGGACAAATCAAGAAGAAAAAGGTAATAGTGTTGATTGATTCAGGAAGCACACACAATTTTATTCATTGTAAGGTAGCAAAAGAATTGAATTGCTTCCTATATCCAGCACCCGAGTGTCAAGTGATGGTTGCAAATGGAGGAACAATAAATTTCTCTAGAAAGTGCCATAATATCAATCTATCCATGGGAGAATATGTATTGACTAGCCCAATGCTTTCCATTCCAATGGGAGGTGCTGATGTTGTACTAGGAGTCCAATGGCTACAATCCTTGGGTACAATAGCTTTTAATTTTCAAGAAATTTTCATGAAATTTTTTTTGGAAGGAAAGGAATTTGAATTAAGGGATATTGCAGGGAAACCGGGAAAGATAATCGGCTCTAACGGTATGACAAAGCTTCTAAAAAAGGAACAAAGAGGTGTAATTGCACAATTATGTTCACTAGATGTTTCCACAAATCATCTATTTCTCCAGATCTTCAAAAAGTCTTGGACAATCATTCCAAGGTATTTGAGACTGTCAAAGTTCTCCCACCTATTTGTGATCATGATCATGCTATTCATCTGATTCCAGGAAGTGTTCCTCCAAACATCAGGTCGTACAGATATCCCTATGCCCAAAAGAGTGAAATTGAACATATTTTTGCAGAAATTCTAGAGGCTGGTATAATTCAACCTAGTCAAATTTCTTTCTCTACTCCAATAGTATTAGTTCACAAGAAGGATGGATCATGGCGCATGTGTCCGGATTATAGGGAGCTCAACAAGCTCAGTATTAAAGATAAGTTTCCCATTCCTGTCATTGATGAATTACTGGATGAATTGCATGGATCAATTTACTTCACCAAGTTGGATCCTCATTCAGGATATCATCAAATCAGAATGAAGATTGAAGACATTTCGAAAACAGCATTTAGAACTCATGAGGGTCATTATGAATTTTTGGTCATGCCTTTTGGCCTTATCAATGCACCTTCTACATTTCAAGGTTTGATGAATTCCATTTTCAAACCCTTCCTTAGAAAATTTGTGTTAGTATTTTTTGATGATATACTAATCTACACCAAGTCTTGGAAGGATCATGTTGAACATGTTGACAGGGTGCTACAACTATTGGAGGAGAAACAATTATATGCAAAAAGATCCAAATGTTTCTTTGGAGTACAAGAGGTGGAATATCTGGGTCATATTGTATCTCATGAAGGAGTTAAGGTAGACCCTAGCAAAATTAAAGCCATTAAGGAATGGAAAATTCACACATCCATAAAGCATCTGCGAGGATTTCTCGGGTTGATAGGGTATTATCACAAGTTTGTTAAGAATTATGGGAGAATAGCAGCACCTCTAACAACATTATTGAAGAAAGATGCATTTTCATGGACTCCAGAAGCAACAAGGGCCTTCGAACATCTTAAAGAGGCAATGTGCTAAGCACCGGTCTTAGCTACACCGGACTTCACAAAAACATTTATTGTGGAATGTGATGCTTCAGGAAATGGAATTGGTGTTGTTTTAATGCAATATGAAAGACCCATTACTTTTGAAATTTGTCCAATCAAGGAAAAGTTTTTACACAAAGCTATTTATGAGAAGGAAATGTTGGCAATACTACATGCACTTAAGAAATGGCAACCCTACCTAATGGGAAGCCACTTCAAGGTAAAAACGGATCATGATAGCCTTAAATACTTTTTATAACAAAGACTATCCTTTGAAGAGAAGCAAAAGTGGGTCACAAAGATGTTGGGTTATGACTTTGAAATCGTCTACAAAAAAGGGAAGCAAAATGTGGTGGCAGATGCACTCTTAACAAAGGATGAGGATGTGGAAGCATTGTTATGCGCCATTTCTATTATCCAACCATATTGGATAAACGAAGCAAGGGAGGAACGAAAGAATGATGAAGAAGTGTGGGCACTTATTCGAAAGTTACAACAAGATTCCAGTACATCTAATACATTTCGCTGGCAAAATGATTCGTTATGGTACAAAGATCGCTTATACCTCTGTAAGAATTCCCAACTCAAGCAAAATATTCTTATGGAATTGCACACTTCTCCTTTAGGAGGGCACTCAGGATTTTTAAAAACTTACCACAGGGTTAAGAAGGATTTTTTTTGGGATGGCCTTAAATTGGATATTCAAAAGTTTGTGGTGGAATGTTTGGTTTGCCAACAAAATAAAGTTGAAAAAATTAAGACCCCGGGTCTATTACAACCTTTATCCATTCCAAGCCAACGTTGGGAGGAGGTTTCAATGGATTTTATCACAGGTTTACCCAAGTCTGAGGGAAAGAGTGTCATCATGGTGGTAGTTGACAGACTTACCAAGTATGCACACTTTTGGGCATTATCACATCCATTTAAAGCCAACACAGTTTCTACCGCATTTATGGAAACAATTCGAAAGCTACATGGAAACCCAAAGATTATTGTAAGTGACAGAGATCCCATTTCACTAGAAATTTTTGGAGAAAATTATTTTCTTGTCTCGGTACTCAGTTAGCTCATAGCTCATCTTATCATCCTCAATCTGATGGGCAAAATAAGATAGTAAACAAATGTTTGGAAGGATATATTCATTGCTTTGTATCTCATAAACAGACACAATGGGTCAAATGGTTGCCTCTGGCTGAATGGTGGTATAACACGTCCTTCCATACAGAAACAAAAATGACCCCATTTATGGCACTTTATGGATACCAGCCACCATCCATCGCATCATATTTAAAAGAAAATTCTAAGGTTCAAGCAGTGGAACATCACATCGAGCATCAATAACAAGTCCTCCAACTCTTAAAGGATAACCTCATGTTGGCGCAGAATAGAATGAAACAACAGGCAGATCAACATCACAGCGAAAGAAGTTTTGATGTAGGTGATTGGGTATTCCTACAGCTACAACCATATAAAAAAATGTCCCTCAAGCAAGCTAAGAAGGATAATAAATTATCACCAAAGTATTATGGTCCGTACAAGGTGTTGCAAAATATTGGTACTATGGCATACAAATTGGAGCTTCCTGCAGCTTCTCGAATGCACCCAGTTTTCCATGTCTCATGTTTAAAGAAGGTTATAGGTGACAAGCTCCTAGTTCAAACAATATTTCCAGAACTTGACGAGGAAGGAAAAATTATATTGGAACCGGAAGCAGTCACAGAAACAAGAACTCGACAGCTACGAAATCGATCAGTTTCAGAGTATCTCATCAAGTGGAAGAACTTATCCGCTGAAGATTCCACATGGGAGGATGAGAATTTTATACAGAAGCATCCATAACTACTCAAGTGTTGAGGACAACACTTTTTTGAAGGAGAGGAGCATGTTAGGTATCTATAATACTAGTGATTACCCCATTACTATTGTAGTTTTATCCCTTATTAATATTGTTGTGCCCCTATTGTCCCCATATTGTTATTACTGTGCCCCATAGAATCCCTCTATTGTTATTTTTGTGCCTTTATATTATTATTGTTAGGTCGGCTGGGTTATATTGTGACTCCTTAGACTCCTATATATATAAAGGAGGTTTTTTCATTTGAATCATCAATGAATCATTCATTTGTGTAATGTAAAGGAGGTTACCCCCTCGAAGATGCTGAATTCTAAGGTGTTGATCTATCTTTTCTATATTTTTGTGAGCTGGCTTCATAACACATCAGCTCATCAGATGGAAAATTTGTTAAAAAAGGGCCACCATGGAGTTATAGCCCAATTTAATGCCATCCACGCCTTTGAACCCAATTCTCTTCATATTCATCCTGAGATGTAACAGATCTTAAACAACCATCTACCAGTCTTTGACAAGCCTCATGAGCTTCGACCCTCGAGAGGGGAACATGATCATAACATTACTTTGGTCCCAGGGGCCCAACCACCAAATGTGCACCCATATAGATATCTGTTCGCCCAAAAGAACGAAATTGGAAAAATAATCAAGGAACTCTTGGAAGCAGGCGTCATTCGTCCCAGCATTAGTCCTTATTCATCGCCGGTGGTCATGGTGCTCAAGAAAGATGGGGAATGACGTATGTGTCCAGACTTTAGGGCCCTCAATAAGTTGACGGTCAAAGATAAATTTCCCATCCCGGTTGTCGATGATTTGTTGGATGAACTAAATGGGGCTCAATTCTTTACTAAGCTTGACCTTCACTCGGGCTACCACCAAATTCGCATGAAAGAAGTAGACATTCCAAAGACTGCTTTCCGAACTCATGAAGGCCATTATGAGTTCCTGGTCATGCCATTTGGTCTTTGTAATGCCCCATCCACTTTTCAGAGCCTTATGAACCACCTGCTCAAACCATATCTCAGAAAATTTGTCCTTGTTTTCTTTGATGACATCCTCATCTACAGTCGCACCTGGGCCACACATCTTCAGCATGTAGATCTACTCTTGCAACTGCTCCACAAGCATAAATTATTTGTCAAGATGTCCAAGTGCTCTTTTGGCATGGAAGAAGTTGAGTATTTGGGCCACATTGTGGGGCATGAAGGTGTCAGGGTGGACCCCAAAAAGATCCAGGCAATGCAGGATTGGCCTCAACCAAAGACCTTGAAGAGCTTGAGAGGATTTTTGGGTCTCACAGGCTACTATCGCAAATTTGTCTGCAATTATGGTCGCATTGCTAGGCCCCTCACTCAACTCCTCAAGAAAAATTCATTCCTCTGGAATAATGAAGCACAACAGGCCTTTACAGCTCTCAAACATGCCATGTGTTCCACTCCAGTCTTAGCACTACCCGACTTCACCAAATCTTTTGTGATTGAATATGATGCTTCTGGTATGGGTATTAGGGCGGCCTTAATCCAGGAAGGTCGACCCTTGGCCTTCACGAGCCAACAACTAAGTGGGAAGAATATTGGACAATCTACCTATGAGAAGGAGATGATGGCCATCTTACATGCAGTAGATACCTGGCGACCATACTTATTGGGGCGACGTTTCCAAATCTGCACAGACCATCAAAGCCTTAAATATTTTTTGGAGCAATGCCTATCCTCACCACAACAAAATAAATGGCTCACCAAAATGCTGGGATATGATTATGAGATAATTTACAAGAAAGGGCACGAAAATATTGTAGCAGATGCGTTATCCTGCTAATTTGAGGAGGAAAGTACCTTGCTCACATTTTCCCTTCCCATTCCAGAATGGATTGAAGAGGCTCGCAAGGAATGGTTTTCACATCCCTGGATCTCCCAACTCATTAATCATTTGCAGACGGATCCAAATTCCACAGCGGGCTACTCGTGGCAGGATGAGTTTCTTCGCTACAAGGACAAAGTCGTAATATCACCAACATCCACCCTCAAAAGCCGCATTTTGGCGGAGTTGCACTCATCCGCTACTGCAGGACCTTTCAGAAGACGTATGCTCACACTCGAAGATCATTTTTTTGGACAGGCATGAAAAAGGACATTCTTACTTTTGTAGCTGAATGTGACGTCTGTCAGCACCACAAAGGAGAAACAGTCAAATCCCCAGGCACATTACAACCATTGCCCATCCTAACCTCAATTTGGACGGAGGCTTTTATGGATTTCATTATGGGTCTTCCAAAGTCAGGAAATAAGTCAGTCATCATGGTGGTTGTGGACAGACTTTCTAAGTATGCTCATTTTTGCGCCCTACCCCACCCTTTTACACCGACTTTGGTCGCTCAATATTTCATGGATCAGATCTTCAAATTGCATGGCATGCCCACTTCCATTGTGTCTGATCATGACCTGATCTTCACTAGTAACTTTTGGCAGGAACTCTTTCGGCTACAAGGTACCCAACTACAACTCAGTACTTCCTATCATCCACAAATTGTTGGTCAAACTAAAGCAATCAACAAATGTCTGGAGACCTATCTTAGGTGTTTCACTTCAGAAAAGAAACATCTCTGGGTACAGTGGTTACCTCTAGCCAAATGGTGGTATAACACCAACTATCATGCCACCACCAAAATGACTCCATATGAAGCAGTTTATGGCCAACTCCCTCCTTCCCCTACTTCTTATATCAAGGGATGCTCGAAGGTACAAGCAGTGGATCAACTCCTACAGAACTGCACAACCATGCTGGCCCACCTTAGAGAGAATCTTCATCAAGCCCAAAACCACATGAAGCAACAAGCAGATCAACATCGCTCATAACACCAATTTCAAGAAGGGAATCAGGTATTTTTGAGGCTGCAACCATATAAGCAAACATCACTCAAAGACAAGGGTTGTCAAAAATTATCTCCAAAATTCTACGGATTGTATCAAGTACTTAAGTGCATTGGAGAAGTCACCTACAAGCTAGATTTTCCACCCACTGCAAAAATCCATCCAGTCTTCCATGTCTCATGCCTCAAGAAAGTGATTGGGAACCATTGCAGAATTCAAACCAGTCTATCTGAAGTGGATGAAGAAGGGTCAATCTGGCTCCAACCTGAACAGGGTCTTGACACACAAGAACGGCACTTGCGTGGCCGCACAATTAGGAAGTCCTCGTCACATGGAAAGACACCTCTCCGAAAGATGCAACCTGGGAACTAGCCACTATCCTTCATCAGTTTCCGCAGCTTCAGCCTTGAGGACAAGGCTATTCTTATGGGGGAGGGCATGTTAGGGTCCAACCCTAACCCCCTTATTTCTGTAATAGGATCGAGTCATAGTTATAGTTAAGTAAAGAGTCAATAAAGCCCATATTAATAATTGTAAGTGGTTAACCCGCATTTAATGAAGGGACCACAGTTAGTTGCAAATGGGCCATGGTATTAGATAGATGGTATTAATAAGAACCATGGTATTGCCCCATGGTATCGCATGTATGAATCCTATATAAAGGATAGAGACTCCCCTCGAGGAGCATCATGTCTTATTTTGTAATTGAGCTCAGCTCTATTGTAGGTTGCCCCCTCGAAGAGGCAAGTGAACATTTCTTTCTAAATAATAAAATACTTGTTGTTATTTCTCATTGTTCTATGTTCTGGGTATATTTCTTTGCATATTTGGTATTCTGGTATCGTCTTGCAGGTTAAGAGCATAACACGGGATAATCCAACGGTCGGCGTGATATCGCACCGTTGTTTGGACCTTAGATTAATGGGTGGGATTTTAATGCGGCTTCCGTCACTTTTATTAATGCTAAGAATCCCGATTAACCTTTGAACACTAAGTTTTATAACATAAAGCATAAAAACAGAGAAATATTTGACTCTATCTAGGATACAAATAATCAAACGAAAATTTCCACAAAGTCACTATATAAAGACACACACTGCATCAATTATTCATTATAAAAAATGGTTACAAAGTCTTGCCTTTGGCTCTATTACAGTGATTAAAAGACCTCTGTTTCAATATGGAAATCCACGCTCTATTACTTGACTCTCGCTTCACTCAATCCTCTCTCTCTCTGTCATCTGTCTATATTACCTTTTTCTTCTTTTTATCAATCCCATCCTACCTAACAACTCAATCTCTATTTTTCAACATTCTAACAGTGAATCTCTATTTCCAAGCTCTATCACACACCTATGCTAACAACTTATCCCTGAATCTAAATGAAAACAATTTCCTAACTTATTAAATAAATGAAATACAACTCATTTCTTGAGAGATCCAACCTTCTCAGTTAAAACTGACTTTTGACTACTCAGGTCAGTGAAATTCAACTTATTTAGCCACAACATGTGAATAGACTTTCCGATTGTTGGCTAAGTCCAAATGCTCTTGCATCATGTGTGCGCATCTCTTTGCGCAAGCTGAGAAAGACCCACATTTTCCTTTTAGTGTTCTAGATATTCTATTTGCTTTTACATATTGCAAATAAGATTTAAAAATAGCACATGTTTTTAAAGAAAATATGAAGAGACGATCATTCTCTGATCTAATGACAAAAATCTCTGGAAAATTATGCAACATGTAAAATATTTTCAATTCATTTTCTGACTATAAAGTATGAACACTAAATAGAAAGGGTCACATACTAGTTAACAAGAAGAAAACTAATCAGACTAATAAATACCATATTATACAAGACCATGTTTACAAATTTTATTTGAAATTTAATAATATATTTTTATTAATATTCATTAATTTTTTTATTATTAAAATTGTATTTTTTAATATGAAATGAATTTAATGTTTTGGATATTTTTTGTAGTATTTGAATTTTATAAATTTATCAATTATTTTTGTAATTATAGTAAATTTCAATTATATTTTGGAAATTTTAAGTAGAATTTACCTAGAAAAATATCATAACATATAACATTTAGACAATGTTTATTAAATCTAATCTATTATGTCATGTTTAAATTTATTTTTTGAATTATTATTGTAATTTGATAAGGTAGTATCTTTGTGTGAAAAACAATGTGGTTAATCAATACTAACTAATTATAATAATGCCAAAATAATTGCTATTTTATTTTTTTCCGTTATTATAAATATGTGATTCTTTTTAACCTGATTCTTTTTAACATAATTATGTTATTAAAAAATTAATTTTTAATTATTTATTGATGAAAATTATTTTATTATGAAAATTTTTAAACATATCATTTGTTGATAAAAAACTTAAAAACCCGAAACATCAAAAATAAAATTACATTATAAGTAAAATAAAATCCAAATTCCAACCCTAACGACAGGTTGCCAATTTCTATTACTTTACACGCTTTATTCTTATGGATTTTTAATCATTTATCGCTCCAAGTTGAGTTGGTTGATGGGTTTATGTTAAAATGTTGCCCATTAAATAATAAGTTATTTCCTGAATATCTCTTCATTTACGCTGAGTACGCTGAAGTGGTGGGGAGCATGATTTTAAGAATGAAATTATAAATTTATAATTTAAAATTGTTGGAATGTTGATAATCAAAATTTTTTTATGCCCCCTCTTCAAATCGTTTAATAACTTGCAATTGCAAAAAGTGTGGTTAGGCAATGATGTAATTGACTTACTGATTTTTACCTATTAAATTGTAAAGAATGCATACAGCTTAGTCAGAAATGTACATGTAGTTTTGAAACCAATTAAATGAAATATCAAAATTCTAAGATGGAAAATGCTTATCTATTTAGGTTATAATATTAATATTATAATTTTATTTATCAATTTATTATATATATTTTTACAATATTTTCTATGAAATAAATATTAAAATTATAATTAAATTTTAGATGCGGTATATGTATTTAATTATTGTACGATTTTATGAATTTATTAGAAAAATATGTTATAATTAAATTTATTTTTAATCAAATAATTGTATAATACAAATACATTTAATATTTTTTAGCATAGAGAAAGTAGGTTGATGAGACAATCAATTAGTTGTATAAATCTCTCAATCATACATTAATATAGAAATTTAGTTCACGAGGATATCTCTTTATCTAATTGGATATAATAAAGACTAGGAACAAACTTTTTCTTGAACAAATGAGGGCATCAAAGATAATAGGACTTATGTTCTCTAATAAGCCTCCTTAACGACTACTTGTCTTAATATTGATGAGAAATATCTATCTTTGGTCTAACATGGTGTTTAGAACCATTATAAAAAATGTTGATGTCCATATAAAGGAACAACCATCCACCATAATGCATGAGTGCCATACTGCTACAACTATCAGTCTACTAGGATATTATTTGTGTACATGATCTATTCAACCATCATATCTTCATACATGTATCTATACCTTTAACCCCCTCTACATCACCATCATCATCGTCTTGGATTTTTCTCAACTCAACTGTAATCATGCTCTAGGTTTTTCAACCTATTCTCAACCATGCTTTGCATTTTTTTGGCTTACTTTCAATTTTTCTCTCGATGCTCTACATCACACTCGCAAAGAAGTAATGTTCACATCATTTCTGAGATATATTTTCTTGTTGAGATCGTAAGATTTGGTCCCTTAATGTCAACTCCAATGGCAGAAACTTGACAATGCCTGAAAAGGGTATGGCCTATTATTTGAGAACTCTAAGAAAGTATGATCCTACAGGAGAATCTCATCTATAACTATGTATTTCCAAGTAGTCATTGATATGTGCAGAGTAAGAAATTTTCTCAAAGTGAGTGGATCACTAGAAACATGGCTATTTCTGGGACAACTTTGACTTGCAACACATTCTATTACAAGCATGTCTCTTTCTCTAAAGAAAGTCTCAAAAGTAAATTTCACTCGGTTCCAGTTTTCATTCTCACCTAATTCAATGAAGAAAACAATTGTTAATTGTTGTCATGTTTCATTACTATGAAGGCACCAACTACCTTAATAACATCACTTTTAAATTGAGTTTTAGTTCCTCCTAATAAATTTTCTTAATTATTTGATGCATGATGAGTGAACCATTTCTCAATGACCTCTATTTTGTCCCTCATTTTCATTGAATCTATGAAAGCTTGTTATTGGAGTTCTATTAAATACTCCACATGTTATAGCTTTCTGTCCTTGGAGTTTAAAGGTGAAGAGATCACATCACTCTATTGCAAGAGTATTTAGTAAAACAACATGTCATTGTTGCTTAATGTTTCTTAGAACTATCACCCTACAATATTTGTTATCGAAGGCCACCTCAAGGAGTGAACTCTCTTTGCACAAATCTAGGGAGCTCATTGTGTGCATATGCTACATTAAAAATGAATTTTTTCTTGCAAATAGAACGACCAAGAGAATCGTAGTTTTCAAATGGGATAGGTGTTAACTGTTGGCCAATAAAAGGGAGATGAACATACATAACATAGGTGTTTTTAATGTGCTAAGATGAAATCACGATCCAAAAAATTAGGATGTAATGAACGACAAGTGTAGTTAGGTTATGTGAGTCACAATAAGAGAAATAAGAAGTCGCGGGTCACAAATGGGAAATGCACATCACAATGAAGAAATTGGTGGTTATTGGGAATGTGATTCATGTTTTACGATAGGTCTTAATCACAAATTGCAGTAAAAAATATTAGAGGCAGGAAGTGGTGAGTTCTTTTGCAAATTGCACATGCAATTTACAACTAGGGAAATTCACAATTTCAATGTGTGACATCGTAAATCACTCTGATTTAAACACTGAATGCATCCTTTCCACTAAGTTCAGGCGTTGCTAGGTTAATGTAATTGATACTCAATAGTTGTAGTTAACATAGATTCATGAATGATATTTGTTATATGCCATTTTGTCACGTCTAGTAAATATTCCTGCAAATTCGATCAATTAGTATCCATGAGCATGTTTTCATCATCCCTTCATAAAGTCTTAAGCATAACTCCTCCAAAAAGTCTTGAGTTCCTAGAACCAACTGCTCAAAATCGATGTTTTTTAGCTCCAGTGTTTCCTGTCCTCTTGGTCAATTTCATTTAGTGCGTGATGTTCCCTTAGGCACCAATGTTGGTGAGTACTTGTTGCTCCTTTTTGCAGGTGTGGTGATTCTAGAAATTCGGGAAAAATAAAAATAAATTCTGAAGCTTCCTCTTCCAAAAGGTTCCAAGGTGTTTTTAACTATTTACCTTGGATGGAGATCTCGAATTCCTATCTGATCCTACTCCTATGGTCAAATCTCTTATCCCTTGATCTTATCCTCCCATCATAAGTGGATCTCAATCCTAAGATGGTAAATCCTAAACTACCCTTTTCATCCTATATATTTACTACCTTCCATAGCCTCATGGTGGGCTTTTGGAGATTGATTGTGCCCTCATGTTATTGGTTTAAACCTAAAGAGACATCACTTTCATGCATTAGGGTTGATGTTGAGGTGTGCTTTGTGTTGAAGAATCTAGGGAAAATGTCATTAATCAGATTATTCTTAGTATGATAATTATTTGTAAGGTATTTAACTTTTTCTTATTAGCATATTATTTAATATTAGAGTGTGTCTTCTTTAGTTCATCAAATAGCTACCAAAAAAAAGAGACAAGCACACAAGATGTTGGCTTTCTACCTAGGCCAAAACCTCTCCCTCTTAGAGAGGAAAACCTGCACAAAATTATTCTTATAAAGATTTTAATTGATGAATACCAATACCATGATCCTTGACCTATTATGCCACTCCAAGACCAAGACACCAATCCTCTTCTTTGTCACTGTTGAGATCATCATCATTGTTGCACCATTCAGGCCATCACTACTATACCACTAAGATATTTATTCATACTGCACCATGACTGCTTCTTCATCGAGATCTTCATCATTGTTGCATGATGACTTCTCCTTCATAGAGTTCTTCATTCAGAGGTATATATATGACATTTGTACCGAGGTATTCATCATGATCTTGATTCTATGTCTTCATTAATGCACTGAAATCTTCACTATTACCTTGTATTCATTAGGCTTATGACCAATACGATGGTTGTTATTACACTGAGATCTTGATTGCATTTAGTCTGCTGAGAATGTATTACTTGTGAGATCACAATTGTGTCGAGACAGTGAGTGTATCTTCTCCATCCAATATGTCAAGACAGTAATTAGCATTGTGATCTTTATCATCCCATCTATACCGAGACAATGACTGTATTCTTGCATTGAGATCATCATCATAGTTAGGCTACGATTGTCACCACCGAGAAGGATGAGACTGTAATCTAATCACTGAAATTATCCATACGATAGTGTCCTCCTATAATGTGGATTAGATACATGTACCCATTTGAGAGAATCTGAGTTACTTATCCGAAATGTCTACACTCATGTACTTGTCTGAGATTATAGAGTATCCAAGATTCTATCCTTTTTTGTGAAGATCAATAGGGTATATATATTAGTTATGTATCCATAATAGCCGAAATGACAGTGAATCATTGTGTCACTTTATTTGAGCCGACATGACTACTATTTATATCGTTTTGTTGGCTGACTTGTTCAAGAGGATTGTGCTTGTCTTGGAGGGCTGATCTAGACACTAGGTTGACTCAAATACATTTTTCTCATGCTCAAGAAGAGATTCTTCATACATGACATTGACTCTTTGACATATTAATAAATCCTAAGGCTCTCAATGGGAGCCACTAATAAATAAACTTTTTTCTCATGAAACCCATGCAGTAAGGCATAACAATAAATTCATTTTCTTGTTTACAAAAATCATAATTGCAATGTCATGAAGACCGAACCTAGTTACACTTTCTTCAACACTCCCTCTTAACTAGGGAGGCATTCATAATGGTACTTGGTCATTCTCAATCTAAATAATTTCTCATACGAAGAATCATATTGGTAACCCATCTGTATAGCATCATAGTAACCAACATTTTTTCCACAGTAAGGCCTTGACTGATAGCTCTATCTCTCATCATATCAGAGCATAATGTTGGTGAGACCAATGACTATAGACACCTTCATCATTGTCTCTCAAGGTACATACCCTCCTGGGTGTTCACTGAGTATGGCTTTCTAGGACTATTCTTATCTTGGGTTCCCATCCCTCAAAGAATATCAATCCTTTTTCCTACTCTTGTCTTTGATGCCCTACACATCCTCAAAGAGCATCGGATGCCATATGATTACCCAATCCTCCATTCTTTCTTCCAAAGTGAAAACAAGAATGTTGTGTCTATCTCTCCCTCTCAACTGGGGAAGATATGCCCAAGATCCCTCTGACCAGGAACTTGCCCAAGCTCCCTTTTAATTAGGAACTTGTCAGAGCTCCCTCTTAGCTAGGTAATTTTCTATTCATCAACAACTTCTTCTTCATGGGTCCTTTAGTTGCTTAATCAACTTCTCTCCTTGATGTCATGAAATTCAGTTGAGCTTCTTCCTTGTAGGGCAAAAACCATCGATTACTTTCCTCATTATTTTGTCATGTCATTTGTTTCTTCGTGGAAAGTGGCCTTCTTCATATATGGAACCTTTGTCACATGAATACTTATTTCTCATCGCGCTTCTTCCATCCACCACATGAGTGCTAGTTGTACTTGTATTTACAACTCTTGTTCGAGTAGACCTGCATGAACTTATCCAGATATTATTCAAGAAATCAAAACATAATATTAAGTCAAATCATACCTTACGAGATGGCTCTTCATCATGACATCTTTCTGTAGGTTTTAACATCCTACATACATGTTGAAACATCTCCCAAAGATATCGATTGTCAAGGGCCTTCATCTTTTCCATGAGAGTATTTATATTTCTACGGGAGATTTCCTAGTCAAGTCTTCTTGGTCTTTTGGATGTTGATCGCCTTCATCAGGGTTGCATATCTCACGATCTCTTCCTTCCTCACACATTCCATTCCCAGGATAATTCAATCAAAGTTTCTTAATTGTAGTCAACCACCTTATACTTCATATTATGTTGATTTCATTTATGCTTTCCTGCATCCTTTAAGAGGAGATCATTTTTCTCTTGATCATGCTTCTTAAGATAGAAGTAATGATCCAAGTTACTTGCAACCATATGACACGATATTATAATATTAAACACATGAATACATACCTTATTTTACCTTTATGTCATCTAGGCTTATTTTCAACAACTTCCTTGATTGAAGTGTCTTCAACCCCTTGATTTGCTTCTTCTCTTATTTCACCATAACATCATCCATGAACTCCACAAGTTGGAGTTCTTGATGAAACACTTGCTTCCTCTCTAGATTAGTGAACCCTTCGATGAGAATACCATCAGAGAATATCGATGATCTTGTATATCCTCATATGGAAGATGTTTCCTTTTTGGCTTGATGTATGATGAGCCTTGTCCTGGATGACTTCTTCCTTTCCTGCAATTTCCACTGAGGTTCCCAAGAGTTATACACTTCATGTTTTCCTGTCATAGATTTTTTCCTCCATGATTCCCATGGTGATGTCATGAGTTCTTGTTTCTAATGATTTCATGATGCCACAATGCATCTTATTATCTTGGTCATATCTATAACACAAGATTTAGAAGCCTATGATATGACCCTTTTGTGAGGGATGCAACCTTACTCGTAGTAGAGATTTGTTACTCCCTCTTTCCTTGGCCCTTTTCTTTAGCTTCCTCCATCTTTTCGGTGATATGAGATTATTTCCATATTCTTTCCATAGCATTGCATCTTATACTATTATGTCTTGTTTGAGGACCAAATTTTCATTTCATTTCTACACATGATTGTTCCCTTCAACACTTTTTCATTCTATCTAACATAGATACCAAAATTTGTCGAATGAGGTAACCTTCTTTGTTCATGGATATTTGTTACCTTGATGATTATCTTCTTATCATCTTTCCTAGATCTCATAAAGATATTATTTCTTTCTTTGATACCTTCAATTAGGTCTAAGTGATATGACCTTCTTTACTTTATTTCAAAGAGTATATCTTCTAGTATTTCATATATCTCTTTTTATGTCTCCTTTCTTTCTACATAGAGATGAGAGGACCTTTAGAGTTTCCTCCCATGAATTCAAAGGAGATCTTTTTCTTTGGTATGTTCACTCACTTCTATTATCTATGAGGATTATGAAAATCCTCCTTATTCTATGCAAGGACTTTTGATGACCCATCAACCTATAGATCTCCTTGCAATCATAAGTCATTTTACCAAATTGATTAATGAAAAATACTTGATTTGTGAAGACAAAATCTTCACTTGATCATGTTGATGATGGTTGAAGAATATGTACGAGGGATTCTTCTTGGATGATCTTCTTTCAAATGAGAAAGCCTTTCCTCAATAGAAACAGTTGCTCCTTTTGATGAGGATGATTTGTTGCTTCCTCGGATGATCTTCTTCTAGGGAAAGGAGATGGTCCTTTGAAGATGCCCATGCCTTATTACCTTCAATATGTTTTTCCTTCTTTTGTAGTGTAGATCAGGACTGCTTCTAGGGTTCCAATATTTTTCAACATGATGCGATCTTTGATTTTGAGGTCTATTGGGCTTCATTTATTTGTAGACATCTTGATGAGAGTCTTGGTGGCCTTTTGATCATAACTGTGGGGATAAAAGCTCTTGCTGTTGTGGACGATCTCCTTGATTGCATAGACAAAACCCCTTGCTGATGTAGACTATTGTTGTATACTGATCCTTCAATTTTGATAAAGTCCTTCAACTTTCTTTGATTCCATTCTTGAATTTGATCCTTGAATGTATCTTTTTGTTGCCCTTCCTTTGACTTCAGTACCTTAGCTCTGATACCATGTTGAAGAATCTAGGGAAAATGTAGTTAATGAGATTCTTCTTAGCATGATAACTATTTGTGAGGTATTTAAATTTTTCTTATTATCATATTATTTAATATTAGAGTGTGTCTTCTTTAGTTCATCAAATAAATACCAAAACAAAGAGACAAGAACATAATATGTTGGCTTTCTTCCAGGGCCAAAATCTCTCCCTCTTGGAGAGGAAAACCCGCACAAAATTCTTCTTATAGAGATTCCAATTGACGAATACCAATACCATGACCCTTGACCTATTATGCCACTCCATGACCAAGAATCCAATCCTCTTCTTTGCCACTTCTGAGATCATCATCATTGTTTCACCATTGAGGCCATCACTACTACACCATTGAGATATTTATTCCTGCTGCACCATCACTGCTTCTTCATCGAGATATTCGTCATTGCTACACCACAACTTCTCCTTCATCGAGATCTTCATTCAAAGGTTGAGGCCATCACTACTGCACCACTGAGATATTTATTCATGTTGTACCATGACTGCTTCTTCATCGAGATATTCATCAATGTTGCACCACAACTTCTCCTTCATCAAGATCTTCATTCAAAGGTATATATATATGATAGTTGCACCGAGGTCTTCATCATGATCTTGATTCTATGTCTTCATTGATGCATTGAAATCTTCATTATGACCTTGTCTTCATTAGGATTATGACCGAGACCATGGTTGTCATTATGTTGAGATCTTGACTACGTTTAGTATGCTAAGAATGTATTACTTGTGAGATCACAATTGTACCAAGATATTGAGTGTATAGTCTCCATCCAATATGTCAAGACAATGATTAGCACTGCAATATTTATCATCCCATTTATACCGAGATAGTGACTGTATTCTTGCACTGATACCATCGTCATAGTTAGCCCAAGATTGTCACCACCGAGAAGGATGAGATTGTAATCTTTTCACTGAAATTATCCACGAGATAGTGTCCTACTATAATGCGGATTAGATCCTTATACCCATTCGAGAGAATCCAAGTTACATATCTAAAATGTATGCACTCCAGTACTTGTCTGAGATTACAAAAGATCTGAGATTCTATCTTGTACTTTTGTGAAGATCAGTAGGGTATATATTGTAGTTATGTCTCCATAATAAGCCGACATGACACTGAATCGTTGTGTCACTTTATTTGAGTCAACATGACTACTCTTTATATCATTTTGTTGGCCAACTTGTTCAAGAGGATTGTGCTTGTATTGGAGGGCTGATCTAGACACTAGGTTGACTCAAATACATCTTTCTCATGCTCAAGAAGGGCTTCTTCATACATGACATTGACTCTTTGACATATTAATAAATCCTAAGGCTCTTGATGGGAGCTTCTAATAAATAAACTTCTTGCTCATGAGACCCATGCAATAAGGCATAATAATAAATTCATTTTCTTATTTACAAAAATCGTAATTACAATTTCATGAAGACTGAACCTAGTTACACTTTCTTGGCATATATACTCATGTGCCCTAGCTTGATCGTTGAATGTCTCTTTAGTGCAATATTGTCACACATTTCTCTTTCAGACATGACTTCTCAGACTAAATAGTATCATGAAGGTCTCGACATAGGAAGAAAACACAGTCACAAATATTGGCATAGTAGTGATGACAAGGATCTCAGGGATCCCACAGTAGCATACACAATCTTGGCATAATTCAGATGGAGAAGGTCTCATAGTAACACACTCTGCAGTCATGATCTTAAGCATAGATATCATCTCAATATTAATGGAGACATCATCACAAGTTTATGATCTCAATGAAGATGAAGCTATGGTGAAACTATCATGATCTCATGGATCTAGGTGTATACCTCATGAAGATCTCAGTGGTATGGTGAAGACCTCGGTGAAAGTGTAATGATGTTGCAGCCATAATGAATATCTCGGTGGTGTAGTAGTGATGCACCCAATGATGATGCTCTCAGTAGTAACAAAGAATAGGATTGATTTATTGGTCTTGGAGTGGCATAATAGGTCAAGGGTCATTGCCTTGGTATTCATCAATTGGAATCTCTATAAGAAGAATTTTGTGAGTGTTTTCTTCTCCAAGAGGGAGAGGTTTTGGGCCTGGCAGAAAGCCAAACATCTTGTGTTCTTTTCTCTTTGTTTTTGGTAAGTATTTGATGAATATAAGAAGACACACTCTAATAAGAACAAATGAAGATTGTGCTAAGAAGAAAAGTTAAAATACCTCACACATGGTTATCATGCTAGAAGAATCTCATTAACTCTAATTTCCCTTGATTCTTCAACATGGTATCAGAGCTATGGTTCATACATGGCATGAAGAAGATCAACTATATCATGAAGAGGCTTGCAAAGAAGTGTTCATCATTAGCTAGCCTAATCAAGCAAAACCTCAAGGCAGTATGGAATAGATTATTCTCCTCCCAAGATCTAAAATATTCAAGAAATTAAGGATTGTTCTCAGCTCTTTCCATAACATTCCAAGATGAGAACATATGGGTAATAGGCAGTGGAGCTTCAAGGAATATGACTAGGTATCACAAGCAACTCAAAACTCAGTCCAAAGGAAAATATTCATACTCGATGGAGCTCAGTGACAACAAGAGCTATCCCATAAAATGAATTGGGTCTACATCACTTGAGCTAGAAGGTGGAGGTAATATTCATATCAACAACATCCTATATGTTCCAGGTTTGTGCAAAAATCTTATTTTAGTTTCATCACTAGAAGAAAAAAGAGATAGAGTTTCTTTTATAGATGGTAAAGTAGTGGTTTGGGCTAAAGATTCAATCATTGAAAAACCTAGAACTATTGGATTTTGAAAAGGTAGACTATACAGATTCTCATCTCCTCAAAATCAAGCACTTGTCCACATCGAAATAAGCCCATGTGAACTATGGCATAGAAGATTGGGCCATCTCCATTACAATATTTTACAAACTCTAAATTCCATTGTAAATGGGATACCAAATCTTAAAGAAGAACATGAAGGAGAATGCAAAGGCTATGCCCTGGGAAAGATTGCAAAGAAACCATTTGCAAATAGTACATCTAGAGCTCAATAGATTCTAGATCTCACCCACTCTGATGTTTGTGGTCCTATGTCTAAATATTTTGGAGGTTATATATACAATGTTACCTTCATTGATGATAATTCAAGAAAAACTTGGGTTTATCTACTTAAAACCAAGGACAAAGTATTCACAAAATTTCAAGAATTCAAGATGGAGGTAGAAAATCTTACGGAAAAAAGATAAAGATCATAAGATCAGATAATGGAGGTGAATATACTTCCAAAGAACCCATTTATTTCAGTAAGGAGACTCAGATTAATAGGGAGCTTATAGTTCCTTACATTCCTGAGAAAAATGGAGTAGCTGAAGGAAAGAATAGAGCTATAGAAGAAAGTGTCAAGGCTATGCTCCATTATCAAGATCTACCAAACGTTTTGTCTGGAGAAGCAATAAAGATTGCAGTGTACATCCAAAAAAGAAGCCCTCATGGGTCACTTGGAAATATAAGTCCAGAAGAAGTCTTCACTGGGAAGAAACCTAATATTGATCATCTCCGTAGATTTGGGTGTCCAATATATATTCACATTCCCAAGGACAAAAGAAAGAAGCTGGATCCTACAAGCAAGAAAGGAATATTCATTGGATATAACAACTCTTCCATAGCCTACAAAATATACATAAAGGAAGGACATCAAATATAAGTAAGCAGCGATGTTATCTTTAATGAAAGAATTGCCTTCGAGAAATATAAGGATCTCCCATCTGATTCTGATGAGGAGGATCTTCCTATATTTGAGGAAGAAGCTACTAATGAAGGAGAAGTCTCTCATCATGAAGAAGAAGGTCCCATTGAACCAATCACTCTCCCTGAAGGAAGAAAGAGACCTAACTCGTTAACATCTACTCTTCAAGAAGAATAAGGTCACATTGCAAGCAGAACATCCAGTGAAAGAAAGAAACCAAAAAGGTACTCATGATATGCATCATACATATCAAAGCTCATTGAAGGTGAACCTTCCGCTTTTGAAGTAGCATCCAAAAATCAAGAATGAAAGAATGTAATGAATGAGGAATACCAATCTATTATGAAGAATGGAGTTTTGGAAATTGTCCCAAGGTCGAAAGACAAATCAGTGGTAACCTATAAATTTTTATATAAGATCAAGCACACTACAGATGGAATAATTGACAAAGTCAAGGTAAGATTCATGGCTTTGGGATTCTCTCAAAAAGAAGGCATTGATTATGAAGAAAACTTTGCTCCCATAGAAAGTTACACCACAATTCAATATCTAATATCTCTGGCAACATTAATGGAATGGAAGGTGCATCAAATGGATGTCAAAACAACATTCCTAAATGGTACCATAAATGAATAAGTATACATAGAACAACCAATGGGATATGAAGTAAAGGATATAAAAAATCATGTTTTCATATTGAAGAAGGCACTTTATGGCCTAAAGCAAGCTCCTAGGGCATGGTATGCCATAGTGGATGCATACTTGCAAAGATTCGGTTTAAGAAAAAGCACAGCAGATCCAAATCTTTACATCAAAGTAGAATATGATGAACCCGTCATCATTGTTCTATATGTAGATGATCTTCTAATAACCAGAGTCAAAGAAATAATTCAAGAATGTAAGAAATTTTTTGTAGCTGAATTTGATATGAAGGATATAGGACTCATGCACTACTATTTGGGACTAGAAGTCTCGCAAGAACCAAATGATATCTACCTAGGACAAGGAAAGTATTTGATTGAGTCACTAAATAAATTTGATATGATGGAATCAAAACCCTTGACAACTCCAATGATAAAAAACTTGAAGATATTGAGAAACTCTGAATCCAGTCCGGTGGATCCTACTAAGTATAGACAACTAATTGGCTCTATGATATATCTAGTGAATACAGGGCTAGACATATGTTTTGCAGTGAATGTTCTCAGTAAGTTTCAAATAGAGACAAGACATGATCATTGGATAGATGCCAAGCACATATTGAGATATTTAGAAGGATTTACTAATTCTGATTGGGGTGGCAGTGAGAAGGATGGAAATAGCACTAGAGGATGACGTTTTAGCCTAGGGTCCTCCATGGTATCTTTCATGAGCAAAAAGCAAGGGACAATGGTCTTAACTAGTGTTAAAGCCGAGTACATTGCAGCCTATGAAGTAAGTAGGTAAGCGGCCTGGTTGAGGAAAATGTTATATGATCTATTTGTAGGACCGTTGTACCCTACCTTAATACGTTGTGATAATACCACTTATATAAGACTATATGAGGACCCAGTATTTCATGGGAAAATGAAGCACATAAACAACAAGTATCACTACATTCGGAAGTTAGTAGAAGATGGTGCGCTGGACATGGAATATATCCCCACCGATGATCAAACTGTTGATATTCTGACAAAATATCTTCCCAATAAGAAGCTTAAGTATTTTAGAAACAAGCTTGGATTGGTTGACATATCTTCCCTAGTTGAGAGGGAGAGATAGGAACATCTTTATTGTCTTCATTTTTGGAAGAAAGAATGGGGGATTGAGTAACCATCTGGCATTTGATACTCTTTGAGGACATGTAGGGAATCCAAGATAAGAGTAGGCAAAAGGACCGATATTATTTGAGGGTTGGGGAACCAAGATAACAATAGTCCTAGAAGGTCATACTCGGTGAACGCCTAGGTGGGTATGAACCTTGAGAGACAATGATGAAGGTGTCTATAATCATTAGTATTATCAACAGTGTGCTCTCATCTATTGAGAGAGATAGAGTTGATAGTCAAAGGCCTTGCTATGTGACAATGTTGGTTATAATGATTCTACGAAGATGGGTTACTAGTCTGACTCTTCTTATGAGATCTCTTTAGTATTGAGAATAACCATGTACCATTTAAATGAATGCCTCCCTAGTTAAGAGGGAGTGTTGAAGAAAATGTAACTAGGTTCGGTTTTCATTATGACTTGTAATTATAATTTTATGTAAAGAAGAAACAAATGAATTTATTATTCCTTGCATCATGGGTTTCATGAGAAAGAAGTGTTTACCATAGGTCAAAGACTTCTTCTTGATGTCTTTATGATTTATTGTCTTGTCATCAATATTATAGAGAAGTCATAAAGTCAAAGTCTACTCTCCAAAACAATTGTCACTATTCCTCTTGCAGTTGGCTAAAAGGAAGACAATGATCTCCTGAAGGAAGTGTTGGCCTAGTTCCAAGTTCTCATGTCGACCTTGTTAGCATTATGTAATTTTCTGAGGTTTCAAAAGAAAATCACAAAGATAACCACAAACCAATTTGGAAGCTGGGATCTAGCCCTACTAGCTTCAGAGAGGGCTCTCTTTATAAGATTTAACTTTGTTGTACTAGATATTAGACAAGTTATGAAATTTCTAGGTTTGGTGTATGAATTGGTTTGGTTGGAATAGCAAGGGAAGAGCCATTGGGCAATGCAGTCTACAAACTTAACAGGGATCTGTCTTAGATTTTCAAAGGAGCTTCACAGGGAAAGTGAGCTGAACTAACTAGATCCTTTATATTTAAATGAAATGTAATAGAAGAAAATATATAGGTTCAATTGAAGTTAAAGAGAAATTAAGAATTCCTTAACATGATATCAGAGGAAAACATTGAAATTATCTATATCCAAAATCAGAGTGTATTTTTCAACAAATTTTGTTCATAAACTTTCTGTGAGATAATTGAGTTTTAAGAAAACATAAGCATGGAGACAAAGGAATAACACATAGACAATGAGAGAAATACTTCACCAAAGAGTCCAACACACGAATCCTATGAAGAATGTCCTTTTTATTACTGATAAGTCCACTGAGGCTTGATAAACATACAATAGCTTTCTTCTATACAAAAAACCAACCTGTATTACTTCAAATGATGAAGTATTTATAAGTTTATTACAAAATATCTTGATTTAAAATATCAAGATTTGTTACGAATATCTATACAAATATCTTGAAACAAAATTCAAGAATTTATTACAAAAAGTATAAAAATAGACTAAATTGTTTAAAAAAATATCAGTCGCCTGAGTGTTGATGATGTTTTTGGGAGTTTTGGTAGTGACCGAGCCTTTAAATGAGCAATGTTGTTTGTCTTGTTGGCATATGTGTATCACTGTCCCACTATTCCAGTGCATTCTGTTTGATGACTATTGTGCTGAATATGCAATGTTGTTTATCTTGCTATCCTCTGTTCTTTTGCTGGTGTCTTTTATGCTAAAAATGCACTAAAAGCATCTCATTATCCTCTGTCCTTTGTTGCCTTTGTTTTTTTAGTTTTAACATTTTCCCATTTTTATTAAATTAAATTGATGTTGTTTATTGAATAATCATGGTAATATGGGACTTAATTTTAATCGGGGAAGAGGCAATAATATTCAATAAATACATAAACGTAGCAAAGGGGGCCGATTCTTTTGAATTGTGAATGGATGCACGTGGAGGGGCCATGTGGTAGCTGAGGACTAGAGGTAAACATATATACTCTTGGATAGTGGATGTCCATGGCTGGGTTGGCACATTGTGAATGGAGGTCAGGAGCTAACGTGGAGGTGGGGTCAGGATCAGGCGAGAGGATGTACATGGAAAAATAGCAGTGGAGGAGGAGGAGTAGGGACATGGTGGGTGAACATTGGCGTGGGAGTAGGTGGTCAATAGGGGCAAGGGGAAATGATAAGGGGAGGACACATAGCGGTGGGAAACCATTTTTTGGACCCACCCCCCCCCCATCGTTAAAGAGAATCATAGTGGGGGGGTTCGAAAAGGCTTTAGAGTCGTTAGATGAAAAGTTGATTGCGATTGGGCGCGGGGAGGTGTGCGACGTTTAACATGGGTGGAATTGACATACTTTTCATTACAATGTATAACATATCACATCCGATGGGGGAACACGGGAGTGGAAAGATAGACTTGGACCCGAAATCCCTTTTAGATCCAATGCATAACTCATTGCATCTGCCTAACCTTTGCTTGATCGCAATCGCATTGCGGAGGGGATTGGCGGAGTTTGTTGACTTTCCATGTGAAACATGTGATTGTGACTGCATGATCACAATTGGCGAAGGGAAGAGTTTTGGGGGCGTGACGGTATTGAAACTTGCGACATGGCGACACATGACCTGCGGGCCCAGTTTATGCCTCGGAGATGGTGTGTTATATATAATGCAATATATATAATAGAAATAATGGGGCATGGTTTGTGATATTAAAATATCTAAAAGGGAACACAACAACAGTTTGGTAATTAGAGTAAAGAAATGGAAATGTGACTAGAGTTAATGGATTAAAATAAAGAAATGGGATGCGGCTATAATTTGGGATTCATTATAAACAGAGGAAAAATGGAGTAAGGCTAGAGTATATGGAATTTTAAATAAACAGAGGGAAAATGGATTTAAGGCTAGAGTTTGGGAATTATTATGATAACAGAGGGATAATGGATTATGGCTAGAGTTATGAATGAATAGAGAAGAAACAATCCCTGAGCCTTTATCTTCTTTTGAAGTGCAAGCTTCATTCTAGCCTATCTTTCAATTCAGGGATCAGATTTGAGCATAGGATATATTGTTGGAAAGTTGATTCTCAGTACTTTCCGATGAAAACACCTATAGTCTAATCTGATCCAAACATTGTCATTCAAAAAATCTCCTCAAATCCTAGTACTTGGTGTTGCTTTGGATATAATTTGTAGGGTGAAATATTATTTACAACATATCAAACATAATAATGATTAGCTATAATCAAGAAATCCTATAAAAATTATAGGACCCTAACAGGCCTAAAGGGAAAACACTAGTCACTATATATATGGAATGTCCTCACCTCATAAATGACAAGCAAGCATCGAACTTCTTTGATAAAAACAACAAAGAAGTAAGGAAGCATTATAGTAAGAAAAGGATTGGGTATATGTCTCAAGATATTCTCGGTTAAGTCTATTCTATCACCGTAATCTCAACGAAGATACAAAGGCTGTCACAAGACAATGTCATAACAATTAAGGGTTGCACTAATCGTTGAACGAAGTACTGTGGAAGCTGAGGAAGAAAAGAATAGTGGAAGCTGAGAACTGTGCCTAGAACATCAAAGGAAGAGGAGACCGAGAATCTCCAAAAGACAGTGACATAACAATGCGAAGGAGGAGATCTAAAGCAATACAGTGTGAAGGTAGAAGATTGTGATTTGAAGGCCGAAGATTGCAGGGGATAGTGACAAGTGTCTTGGAGGTAATCCTGTGTTAAGTATCTTTGTCAAGGATCTTCGTATTCATCAATTAGACATCTATAAGAAGATATTGAATGGTTTTCCTCTCAAGAGGAGAGGTTTTGCCTTAGGTTGGATCCTACATCTTGTGTACTTGCATTTTGTTGATCTTATAGTTTTGATAAATGTTTGATCATCGAAGAACACACTAACATAAAAGAAGTTAACTAAAGTAAAGAGAAGACATCACAAGCAATTATCATAGTGTGAAGAATCATAATATTAAATTGACATTGGGCAATGTAGGTTAATGAGATTATTCTAGTCATGATAACTATTTGCAAGGTTTTTTTTAATTTTTCTTATTAGCACAATTCTTCACTTGTTATAATTAGAGTATGTCTTCTCAATTCATAAAATAGTTACAAAAACAAAAGAGACAAGGATACAAGATGTTGGCTTTCTTCCAGGGCCAAAACCTCTCACTCTTTGAGAGGAAAACTGACACAAAATTATTCTTATAGATATTCCAATTAATGAATACCAAGACCATGACCCTTGACCCGTTAGGCCACTACAAAACCAAGACACCAATCCTCTTCTTTGTCACTGCTAAGCTCATCATCATCACTACTCCTTCACTAAGGTAATCATTATTTCATTACAGTTGCATTATTGTTGTACCTTCTCCTAGATCATTGTTGCACTCTCACTGAGATCATCACCATATCAACGAGGTCTCTATACTGAGACATGTATGTATATATCGAGATATTCATCATGACCTTGTCTTCATCAAGATTATGACTGAGATCATGGTTTCCACTATGCCGAGATCATGACTATGTCTACTATGCCGAGAGTGTATTATGCCACGACTATGACTGTGCCAAGAGTATATAAGAGAGAGCTCACTTGCATCTTCATCATCACAACTATACCAAGATTGTGACTATGTTCTTTCCCTGCACCATGATCTTCATCATCACAATTATGTCGAGAAGGTTGAGAATGTAATTATTCACTGTAATTACATGCATTCGAGTTTTTCTGCCCTCTTGTAATGTGGATTTCAAACCTGTACTCATCCGAAGAATTCATAGAATATGAGTTATTGTACCTCATTGTATCCACTGTAATTACCACTCAATATTTCAAAAACATCTGAGATCCTAAACAGAACTTATACGAAAATCTCAACAGGGTATTTATAGTAAGTTCGTCTCCGTAAATGAGTCGACATGTCATCATGAATGGGTGTGTCTCCATAGGTGAGTCAACATGACTATATTTAATTCATTTTGTTGGTTGACATCAAGAGGATTTCGCTTGTCTTTTTGGAGGGATTTTCCAGACACTAGGTTGACTCATATATATTTTTCATATGCTCAAGAAGAGATCTTCATACATGACATTGACTCTTTTAACTCAATAATAAATCCTAAGGCTCTCAATGGGAGGCACTAAAAAACAAACCTCTTTCTCATGAAACCCATGCAACAAGGCAAAGAAAAATAATTTCATTTCTTTCATTTCATCATTTAAAAAGATCATGTCATTATGAAGATTGGACATACATGTTCTTTAACACTCCCTCTTAACTAGGGAGGTATTCATAATGGTACTTGGTCATTCGTGATCTGAATAATTTCTCATAAGAAGAATCAGATTGGTAACCCATCTGTATAACATCATAGTAACCATCATTGTTTCCACAACAAGGCCTTGATTGACAACTCTATCTCTCATCATATAAGAGCACAATGTTTGTGAGACCAATGACTATAGACACCTTCATCATTGTCTCTCAAAGTACATACCCACCTGGGTGTTCACTGAGTATGAACTTATAGGACTATTCTCATATTGGGTTCCCAGCCCTGAAACAATATCAGTACTCTTGCCTACTCTTGTCTTAGATGCCCTACACATCCTCAAAGAGAATTGGATGCTAGATGATTACCCAATCCTCCATTCTTTCTTCCAAAGTAAATACAAGAATGTTGTGTCTATCTCTCCCTCTCAATTGGGGAAGATATGCCCATGCCTTGAAGGAATGTACCTAAGCTCCCTCTGACCAAGAACTTTCCCAAGCTCCCTTTTAATTAGGAACTTGTCCTAGCTCTCTTTTAGCAAGGGCCTCTTCTACACATCAACAACTTCTTCTTCATGGGTACTTCAGTTGCTTGAACAACTTCTTTCCTTGATGTCATGAAATTCAGTTGAGCTTCTTCTTTGTAGGGCATCATCCATCGATCACTTTCCTTCTTGGTTTGTCATGTAATTCCTTTATGGAAAGTGGCCTTCTTAATACATATCTAAAACCTTCGTCATATGGCTACATCTTCCTTATCATGTTTCTTTTAGGAATTTTGATCCTCTACATGAATGATAGTAGTACTTGTAATTACAACTCTTGTGCCAGTAGCCCTGCATGAACTCATCTAGATATTTTTCAAGAAATAAAAACATAACATTAAATCAAATTGTACCTTTCAAGATGGCTCTTCATCATGACATATTTTGGTAGGTATCAAGATCCTGCATACACGTTGACATATCTTGCAAAGATATCCATAGTCAAGGGTTTCCATCTTTTTCAGACTTCCATCAGAGTCTTCATATCTTTCTGGGAGATTTCCTAGTCAAATATTCTTGGTCTTTTAGATGTTGATCTCCTTCTTTAGGGTTGCATATCTCACGATCTCATCCTTCCTCACACATTCCATTCCTAGGAGCTTTCAATAATATTTTCTTCATTGTGGTCAACCACCTCATACTTCATATGAGGACATATTATGTTGATTTCATCTAGTGTGACTTATGCCTTCCTGCATCCTTTCAGAGGAGGAGATCCTTTTTCTCTTAATCATGCTTCTCAAGATAGAAGTAATGATCCATGTTACTTGCAACCATATGACATGAAATTATAATATTAAACACAAGAATACATACCTCATTTTACCTTTAGGTCATCTAGGCTTTTTCCAACAGCTTCCTTCATTGAAAATATCTTCAATGCATTGATCTGCTTCCTTTCTCATGTCATCGTACCATCATCTCATGAATTTCATAAGTTGGATTTACTTAAGAGAATCTTGAGGATCTTGTATATCCCCATTTGGCAGATGTTTCCATTTTGTATGATGAGCCTTGTCCTAGATGAATTCATCATTTTATTCAATATCCAATGAGGTTCCCAAGAGCTATATCCTTCATTTTTGTCTTCCATGGTTCCCATGGTGATGTCTCAAGCTCTTGTTTCTAATGCTTCCATTATTCCACGATGCATCTTATTATCATGTCATAGTTGTAACTAAATATTTACGAGCTTATGATAGAACCCTTTTGTGAGGGATACCATCTCAATCATAGTAGATATTTGTTACTCCCTATTTCTTTTGTCTCTTTCTTCAGATTCCTCCATCTTTCCAGTGATATGATATTTCCTTTTATAATATTTCCATAGCAACGTTATGTCTTGTTTGAGGACCCTTTCCTTTCCTTTCTGCACATGTTTGATTCCTTTAACCTTCAACACTTTTTCCATCAACTTATCTTTCTCTATCTAGCATAGAGACCACAAATTTTCAACTGAGGTAACCTACTTGTTCATGGACATTTGTTACCTTACTTATCAATTATAACAATGATGATTATCTTCTTGTCATCTCTCCCAGATATCTCAATTGAGATCTCATGAAGATATTCCTTCATTCTTTGATACCTTCAATAAAATCTAAGTGATATGACCTTCTTCACTACATCATCATTTCATATATATCTTTTATGTCTCCTCTCCTGCTACATAGGGATGAGAGGACCTTTGGCTGATTTTATAGGAATCCTATGAGTCCCTTGATCCTTTTCCATCCACTCAAGAAATGCTTGAACCTCAAAGACTATTCCATAGATATCAATGACTTCTCTTTTCTATGAGGACTACGACAATCCTATTTATTCCATGCAAGGAAATTTGATGACCTATCCGACCTCTAGATTTCCTTGCAATCATGAAGTCAATTTACAAAATTGGTTAATGAGAATAATTACCTGTCACGTTGAAGATGCACTAATGCTTCCTCTAGGTTATCTTTGAGTTTATGTGATTTTATTGTAGATCCTTTCTTGAGTTGAACAACTGAAATCCTTTTTCAAATATCTTTTTTGAGACCCTCTTGCACTATCTAGCACCAAGCATCAAAACTGCTCCAGACTATAAGTTATTGAGATCACTGTGGAATAACAAAGATTGTAATGACACCAAATTTGTAGCTAGCACCATGGTTATTACAAGCTTGAATAGAGAGACTTAATTAGCACCAAAAACTACCTTCTCTTCTTTTGACTGTGATTACTTAATGACATTGTGGCACAGAAATGTCAATAACATAGCACAGTCACTGTGGGTAGTATGAGACTATGAAATCACGTTCAAATAAGGATCCAAAGTAGTCTTATTGTAAGACTAATTATCTTGTTGTTGTAGGTCGTTTTCTTGATTATATAGACAAAAGCCCTTGTTGTTGTAGACTGTTGTTGTACACCGATCCTTTAATTTTGATATAGGTTTTGAAACACAAAGCCCTTCAACTTTCTTTGATTCCCTTCTTGAAAGCTTGAATGTCTCTTTGTCGCCCTTCCTTTGACTTCATCACCTTAGCTCCGATAGATGTTTATTTTCTATTGCATAGATCTAGTACATGTTAAAGTGCTATAGGATTTGAATTGATAATCCTTTAGATCTCATAGAGAAGTAATGTCCACCAACAAGGTTTTTTGTCTATGCAATCAAGGAGATAGTCTACAACAACAAGAGCTTTTATCTCCATAGCCATCATCAAAATTCCACCAAGACCGTCATCAAGTTGTCTACAAAGTAAGGTAGATTAGAGGACCTCAAAAACAAATATTACATCATCATGGAGAAAGATCAAAACTATAGGAGCAATCCTGATCTACAAGAAAATGAAAAATATATTGAAGGAAATAAGGCATGGTCATCTTCAAGAAATAATCATCTCCTTGCCCTAGAATAATATCACCCAAGGAAGTAACATATCATCCTCATCAAAATAAGCAACCTTTTCTATTGAGGAAAGGATTTCTCATTTAAAAGAAGATCATTCAAGGGGAATCTCTAGTGCATCTACCACTTCTAACATGATCAAGGTGAAGATTTTATCTTCACATCTCAATTAAGTATTTTCGTTAGTCAATTTGGTAAAATGACTTCATGATTGCAAGGAGATCTATAGGTTGGATGGGTCATCAAAATTGCTTGCATGAAGAAGGAAGATAAACATATTCCTCTACGTAACTGAAGTCATTAAACACATCAAAAGAATTCATGGAAATGGATACTTATGAAAGATCCCCTAATTGGAGACATTAAAGAGATGTATATGATAAACTCATTCTCTGAAGGTACAATGAAGAAGGTAACATGAAATCTGATCTACATGAAAGTAAAGGGTATCAAAGGATGTAGGATATCTTCATAAGGTCCCATCTATGATATATAGGAAGGAAGATAACCGTCATTGATACATAATGCACTAACAATTAAGGTAAAAAATATCCATGGGATAAGAAAGTTACCTCATTCGAAAACTTATGGTCTCTATGCTAAATAGAGTAAGACAAGTTGATGGAAAAAGTATTGAAGGTTAAAAGAACTCAAACATGTGCAGAAAGGAAAGGCAAGTTTGGTCCTCAAGAAAGATAGAATACGTATAACTAAAATTCAATGCTATGGAAATATTATACAAATAAGCTCATATCACTGGAAAGATGGAGGAATCTAAAGAAAAGGGGCCAAGGAAAGGGGGAGTAACAAATATCTACTATGAGTAAGATGGTATCCCTCTCAAAAGGGTCATATCATAAGCTCCTAAATCTTGTGTTATAGATATGTCCAAGATAATAAGATGCATTGTCGCATCATGGAATCATTAGAACTCGTGACATCACCATAGGAATCATGAAGGACAAAACCCATGGCAATCAAACATGAAGGATATAGCTTTTGGGAATCTCATTGAATATTGAAGGAAAGGAAGAAGTCATCGAGGACAAGGTTCATCATACATCAAGGAAAAAAGGAAACATCTACCATATGGAGATATACAATATCCTCAAGATTCTCTAATGGAATCCTCATCAGAGGATTCGCTAATCTAGAAAGGAAGAGAGTGTTTCAACAAAAACTCCAACTTGTAGAATCTGTGGATGATGTTATTGTGACATAAGAGAAGAAGCCGATCAAGGGGTTGAAGACACTTCAATCAAGGAAGCTTTTGGAAGAAGCCTAGATGAACGAATGGTAAAATAAGGTATGTATGTTTGTGTTTAATATTATAATGTCATGTCGTATGGTTGCAGGTAACATAGATCATTACTTCTATCTTAAGAAGCATGATCAAGAGAAACAAGATCTTCTCCTCTGAAAGCATGCAGGAAGGCATAATACACACTAGATGAAATCAACATAATATTCCCTCATATGAAATATGAGGTGGCTGACCACAATTAAGAAACTCCGATTGAAAGCACCTGGGAAGGGAATGTGTTAAGATGGAAGAGATCATGAGATATGAAACCCTGATGAAGGTGATCAACATCCAAAAGCATAAGAGGACTTAACTAGAAAATTTCCTGGAAAAATAGGAAGACTCTGATGGAAAAGATGAAGACCCTTAACAATGGATATCTATGGGAGATGTGTCAAAATGTATGCATGAGGTTGATACCTACAAGACGATTTCATGACGAAGTGCCATCTTGTCAGGTATGATTTTTTTTAATATGATGTTTTCATTTCTTGAATAATATATGGATAAGTTCATGCAGAGCTACTCAAATAAGAGTTCTAAATACAAGTACAAATAACATTCAAATCTTGGATAAAAGAAGCATGATGAGAAAGAATTAGTCATATGACGAAGTTTCTAGATATGAAGAAGGGCACTTCCCATGAAGAATGGAGTTACATGATGAACTAACGATGAAATTTATCGATGGTTGTTGCCCTACAAGGAAGAAGCTCAACTAAATTTCATGACATCAAGGAGAAAAGTTGATCAAGTAGCCGAAGGACCCACAAAGAAGAAGTTTCTGATGTATAGAAGAGTCCCTAGCTAAGAGGGAGCTCTAACAAGTTCCTAATTAAAAGGGAGCTTGAGCAAGTTCCTGAGCAGAGGGAGCTTGGGAATATATTCCATAGTTGAGAGGGAGAGATAGACACAACATTCTTGTCTTCACTTTTGAAGAAAGAATGGAGGATTGGGTAATCATCTGGCATATAATTCTCTTTGAGGATGTGTAGGGCATCCAAGACAAGAGTAGGCAAGAGGATCGATCTTCTTTGAGGGTTGGGAACCCAAGATAAGAATAGTCTTATAAGATCATAATCAGTGAACACCCGGGTGGGTATGTACCTTGAGAGACAATGATGAAGGTGTTTATAGTCATTGGTCTCGCCAACATTGTGCTCTAATATGATGAGAGATAGAGTTGTCAGTCAAGGCCTTGTTGTGGAAACAATGTTGGTTACTATGATGCTATACAAATGGGTTACCAATCCGATTATTCTTATGAGAAATTATTCAGATTGAGAATGAACAAGTACCATCAAGAATGCCTCCCTAGTTAAGAGGGAGTGTTGAAGAAAGTGCAACTAGGTTTAGTCTTCATGACATTGTAATTATGATTTTTGTAAACAAGAAAATGAATTATTTTTGTATGCCTTGCTGCATGGGTTTCATGAGCAAGAAGTTTATTTATTAGTGGCTCCCATTGAGAGCCTTAGGATTTATTATTAAAAATTCAAAGTCATGAAGAGATCTTCTTGAGCAAAAATGAAATGTATATAAGTCAATCTAGTGTCTAGATCAGCGCTCCAAGACAAACACAATCCTCTTGAAGAAGAAAGGAAACAAAATGAAGTAAATACAGTCACATCAGCTCAAAAACGAAGACAAAATAGTTCACTTGGTCATGTCAACTTAATATGTGGGTGAAACCACTATAACTAGGAATGTAAGTTCAGAGTTACAGTCAAAATTTTTTGGACAAGTCTCTGCAACTTTCGATGACGACAAAACCTTAGCATATCTCTGAAATCTCGGTCAAGTTCAGGGGTACAAGAATCTCGAATGAATAAGTAGTACAATGTTTTGCTTAGGAGAAGGATCCCTATGATTTTCAAATAGGTATTACAGGGGTACACACTGGCAACATACTCACACAATATTGGTTACGAAGGAGGTCAATAATTCCATAGTGATGCATAATCAGCATAGCCATGAAAAGTAAGATCTTAGTGAACATAGTCACATTCTCATTGAAGTTCTTAGTAAAATCATGATGAACATAGTTACATTCTCGGTCAAGGTGCAATCATGATCCTAATATGGTTATGATCTCAATGAAGGAACAACTATGATGATACTGTCATGATCTCAGTGAATCAAAATGAAACTCTTATATACATATCTCAATATGGAGATCTAGTTGATGAAGACCTCAATGAAGGTGTTAGCCTCCTGTTGCAACAGGTTTCATTTTTCATGATTGACATTTTTACATGCCAAATATGTCATCTTTCTTGCAGCAAGGTTCCATATTTCCAGAGAAGAAAACCAGAGAAGAAGTAATAAAGTGTGCCAATTCAAATGCCACTGTTGTTTCCAATTTTGATGAGTTTTCCAGTGTTGAAGAATTTCTTAAAGGGAGATCCAGACAGTCTAATCCTGGCCTCCCTGGGTTTCAATTTCCTGTTTTAGAATATAGAGAATGACATCTGTCCAAACAGTTTAATCTTGGCAGATTTGTAGATAGGTAGAGAAACAAAGGGACCCAACTGTTTAATCTGGGCCCTGGCAGAAATAAGTGTAGATTTAGAAAGGAAAATAAAAAAAGAAGAAGGAAAAATTGTAAGGATGGGTCTGCAAGTCTAAGTGCACCCAAAACAAAAAGAAGAAAAAATGTTAGGACAGTAGGCTGGGTAGGTAGCTGTTCGGTGGCAGAGTGATGACTAGTGATCAATTTTGTACCTCACAATGTCTTATCTTTTTAGATCACAGTTATCAGGCAGTTTTGCAGTTTCATGAAGGTACTCAAGCTGGAATTCACTAACACCCCCCTTCTCATTTCCCCAAGTCACTTACTAACATCCCCCAAGAGGTCAAGATCTGCTTGAGCCTCTCAGTTTCATCATCTCCATGACATTTGCCTTGGTGAGGATCTCCTTCACTCAAAGATTGCTCACTCATCATCTGTGAGCCTTCTTTCCCCAAAATGGCATAAGGTCTCACACCTTAGCGCCCTCTTTTCATCTCCATATTAACTTTTAACTTTATTATATAAACTCTCTATCAGTGTTCCCTTCCCCTATTAAAATCATGTATATAAACTCCCCTATGTAAATACCCCTCCCTGGCAATATAGCCATATTATTCACTAAGTCAAGGAAATCTCAGTCCATCTGGGACTGTTTTTAGCCCATCCGATTCATTAAGGAGCTAGTTTGACATCTGGTCAGCTAGTAACCTCTTCCTTAGCCCAAAAACCCCCAAAAACCCATGTTTTCACCTTCCTCCCAATATTTTCCTTGTAAATTTTCAACCCACCGCTGTAAAAAAAAAAAAAAAAAAAAAAAAAAAAAAAACCATATTCCGCCCCTAAACCAAAGTTTTGTGCATAAATATTAACCCGCGCATTCTTGAAACCCCATAACCCACTTTCCCTAAGTTTAAACCCAGCGCGCATTATTAAAAAAGGCATATACCGTGAATATACCAGCCCCTTATCCCTCCGTCATATCGCATTAACCGCCAGCCGTTGGATCGCCCGCCCCACAGATCTACGGTGGGCGGGCATCCTCATCCCCGACGTGCCCGAGCTTTAGCGTCCGGGGGTTCGACGGTTTTGCCGCCGTACTCCCGCCACACGTCAGGCTCTGGGCTGTGGTGGAGCCCCTCCCCTGAAACCACCTTTGCCCATAAGCGGTGCGCCAGAAACTGCTTACCGCCTTGTGACGTCATACCCCACGTCACCCCCTGCACAGTCCCTGCTTACGTCACCCTTGTCCAGTCACCGATGAGTCACCTGTCGCGTGTCCCTGCCACCGTACCTGCCACATCATCGTCTGTACGTGATGACATCATGCTGACATCATCCCGCCACATTGCCCTGCTGACGTCACCCACCGTACAATGCTGACGTCATCAGCACTTTTTTGGGCACAGAGGCGCAAAAGTCGCACTTCGGAGCCCCGGAATCCAATTCTGAGGTAGTTTTGATGAGCGATTAGGCGCAAATCGCTCATCGCAGGATTTTTTAGGCCGAAATGGAGAATCTTCAGGGAATCTTTAAGGAATCTTCTCACCATGCGGCCCCAGGAAGCCCGAAAAGGCGCAAAAATGATCTGTTTTCTTCACAGAGCATACCAAAAGGAGCAGAAGACAATTTCAGAAGATACAGAGGCCGAACAACGGCCATTTATTAGTGATTAGACCCGCAGCACATCAGATCAGCAGTCCAGATTTTGTCAAAGAGTATCAGAGAAGGAAAAAACACCAAAGAGTATCAGCCGAAGATATTTTAGTGGCTCGAAGCAGCTAAGAATTAATGAGCCCCCCAGAAAGTCAAATCAAGCAGCTAAAGCCCATTCCTACACTCAAATCACAGCTTAAACTTTAAATGCAGGCAAAAATCAAGGAGTAGGAACCCATGCATATTTATTTCAGAAGACACTACAGCAAGCCACCAGTGACCACATCATTCACTTATTTCCGATACGGCGACCCTCAGCGCCGCTCAAGAGATTTTTTGCATTTAATTCCAGATAGAGTTAGGTCAATAAATTATTTTTATGACTTGATTAGGTCAAGATGTAATAAAAGCAGTAGATAGAAAGTTTTGCCCTATATATACCACCCTCTGTATAGTTTTAAGGGTTGGTTAATTGAGAATTTTCACTAGAGACTTGCTGTGTATACCTGAATTTTTCTGTAATCAAAGATTGCTTAAAGCTTGGAGAGCGAACTGTCTGCTGTTGATGAATGTTTTAAAGAGTTGAAGATGGAATTCCTGCGCTGCGGCCTGAAGCAAGAAGTGCGTCTTATCTCTGTTTATGTGTTTGCCATTATCTAAATAGCAGAAAAAAGGAATAGCCTAGAATTAGTTTAAATACTCTCTACGCTCAATCTCTGCTGTTTCTTAATGTTTTCCTCTAAAAGAATTGGTTATGAACACTGAATTCCTCCCGGCTCATGTTTACCCAATTCACCTGTGTTGGCCAATTATCTAGGGATTCTTAACTGCCCCTAGGTAGCGCCCTATTATTTTCGCTGCTAATCTGTTGGAGAGATTCTTAACTGCCTCTCTTTCTTTAGCATTCAGTTCATCCCTTAAACCTGAAGATTGCTTCAAGCTCAGCTATCTTGCTCCATGTTCCCTCACTGTTATTAAGGAAGTACACCGGCAGTTCCCCTCCTCGACTCCACGCCCAATGGTTTGAAAGATTCAGACGATCCTCTGCCTCTCTACCTGAAAGTGTCAGTTTTCCCACCAAAACAAAAACAAAAAACCCTCTGGACCCAAGACCTAGCCTAAAATCTTTTTCAAACAAAGCTAAATCTAAAAGAGAGAGCCCTCTCTGATTGCAGGCTGGCTAGAACCTGCAGTCCAAAGTTGGTTTGTGGCTACCTCGGCCGTATCCCTTTCTTAACTTTCAGGGACAACCTGAGTGATAACATAATGGCGACTCCGCTGGGGAACTTCCTCAGTTAATTTTACAAAGTTTCACAAAGAAGGTTAAAAACCCCCTGTAGAAGTCGATTTTCTAATTGATGTATATTTCCTAAAACTACAGATGAAGCCTGAATGTCAGCCAGGAAGCCTTTGAAACTGTTTTTGTTTTACATTAACAGGTTTAGATAAAAGCTGCTTCAGTCAATCTTCATGCTAGTTTTAAGATATATACAGCCATTCCAAAATCTTATCTGGCCCTTGAGAATACAAAAAACACAAAAAAAAAAAACAAACCCAGACCCAAACCCTCCAACTGTTTTTGAAAACCCTAACATAATCCCTAAAATCCTTAGGAAGCAACAAAGACAGGAAAATTTTGCTGATTTGAGTCCTGAAACAGCTTACCCTAGCTCTGTTCCAACTCCTGTCAAGGTTTTATTCCGGTCTACCCCTGCTTCCCCTAGTTCATCATCTACATCTCAAAGCCCTCCCTTCATACCTTCATTCACTGCACATATTCCCATTACCACTACTGTTGTTTCTACCGTTCCTATTACCCCTGTTGTACCAGTCGTTCCCGTTGTTCCATTTATCCCTGTCGTTCCTGTAAACCCTGCAAATATGGCTAATAGGTATGCACCCCTGCAATTACCTGCTAACGCTGTGGCTTTACCTCAATATTACCAATCCAAAATCACATATTTTGATTCCACTGGTCCCTTCACAGCCATTCAGCATACCAAAAAGATGCAAGACTATTTCGAGAACTATGAAATAGATGATGACAGCGTGAGGATGAGAATTTTTGTTCAGAGTCTAACAGGTGATGTTAGAACTTGGTTCAGATCACTTGCTGCAAATTCCATAACCACTCCTGATGAGCTTTACCTAGCCTTTACCAACAGATGGGAGAAAAAGAAAGATCCCTTGCACATACTAGCTGAATATGATACAATCAAACGAGGTCCTCAAGAGACCGTTTTGGAGTACTGTGCAAGATTCAACAATGTATATAATGCAATACCGCAGAATCTAAGACCTCCACCCGACCTTGCCTTGTACAAATTTCCTGATGGTTTTGACCCTGATATGGCATATCAGTTAAAAGAAAGAGCTCCTGCAACCCTTGAAGACGCGCAAAAGGTTGCTGTTACCGTAGAAGCTAACTTAATTGCCAAGAGAAACAGAGCGAGAATGGAAAAGAGAACCACCTTTAAAGAAGAGCCCTCAGCCTTTGACCAGAAGCTTGATGCTATCATTAATGGCCTGCAAAGACTAGGGGAAAGAGTAGAAAATGTTGAGAGAAAAGCATCATGGGAAGGACAGCAGTCCAACACCATAAGAAATCCAAATTTCAGGAAAACACAGAACATAAATGCTGGTAGGTCTAACCAAGACCAAGACATCAGACCCCCTTTTCAAGATAACTATGTAGAAGGATCTACTTCTAGTCAACCCATAGAAGACGATCACATGAATTTAATGGACCTAAAGGGTGAGCATCAAACTTTCCTGACACAAGAAGACCAAAACGAACATGATTGCAGTCAATTTCAGACTAAAACTGGTGAATCTTTTGATTTCAAGCAGGGTTATGATACTGCTGTGTATGAAGTACACAAACAGTATAAGCTCAGAACTAGGACCATTGACATCTCTGAGCCTAGCAAGACAAAGGAAACCAAACAGCCCAACAAGATTAAAAACACAGCTGTTATAACCCAACCAGCTGATACGACTGCCTCAAACTCAAGTCAAGTGACTGTAGAGGACATAACAGACACGCAGCCTGCTGTTGAGCAGCCTTTGACGCCTCCTTTCTCAAAAGAAAATTCAAACAGCATCCCAAAAAGTACTCCTGAAGTTGCCAAACCGCAAGCAAATACTTCCCATAGCATTGATAAACAAGAAAAAGCCACTGATATTTCAGGTGAAAAGGAAAAAACTGTTGTTATCAACACCAAGACTCCACTGGAAAAGCCATTTAATTTAGAAACAGAGATTGGAAAACTCAAGATAGCCATTCCTCTTTCAGAATTGGCTAAACACGATGTATATAGGCAGAAAATTCAAAGATCATTGCAAATGCCAGAAAACAAAGATGATGTAAATGTTTTGGATGATTCCCCTGAACTGCTATTTGGCCCAGAAGTTAATGGAAAATCTACCTATGGACCTGTCCCACCCTTTTATATCAGTCTGCATATACATGACAAAGTTTTACACAACGTTATGTTTGACTCAGGGGCATCGCACAATCTGATGCCCAAAGCAGTGATGGAAAAACTGAATCTGAACATCACAAGGCCTTACAAAGATTTATACTCATTTGACTCAAGTCAAGTGAAATGTCTAGGTCTCATCAAAGACCTGTGTGTTTCCTTAGTCCAATATCCGAACAAAACCATCCTCATGGATGTAGTAGTCGCTGACATTCCTCCCAAGTACGGTATGCTCCTGTCAAGATCATGGGGAGCGAAGCTTCAAGGATCCCTTCAACTAGACCTTTCCTATGCTACCATTTTAGTCTTTGGGCAACCAAAGAGACTGTATAGAGAAACGCTGATGAAATACGTAGTAAGTAGTGAAAGCAAGCCTGAAAATTTTTCGATTTACTCAATTCACTCCGATATGGATTCTTTCATTTTATTCAATGATGATTCAAATCTGCCCACTAATAAGGAGCCTTTGGCTCTAGAACAACAAGTGCACATCAATGAAGAAACGGTTGCCCACAATAGAGAAATCGTCAAAACAGTAAATGCAACCAGCATGTTACAAGAACCTCCCCAAACAGAAATTTTAAATCTGCCCAATCCTAAAACAGCTCAATCTCTTGATACTGATCACAAGCAAGAAATCACATGGTTTCTAGAGTTTGATGGCTCTGTTAACAAGTTAGGAGCAGGGGCAGGTGTCTGGATTCACAATACATATGATAATCATGCAGAAGGACATGCCTATAGACTGAATTTCAAATGCACAAATAACATGGCAGAGTATGAGGCTCTGCTGTTAGGCCTTAAACTGCTGAAAACTCTAGGTGCTGTAAAAGTGTCTATCTTAGGTGACTCTGATCTAGTTATACAACAGATGAAAGGTAATTTTGTTACCAATGACAATAGAATGAGAGCCTACAGAACAGCTGCTACTGACATACTCCAGTCATTCACTGAATTCAAGCTTGACAAGATTTCCAGAAATCACAACATTCATGCACACAGCCTAGCCACCTTCGCAAGTACATGCAAGCTTCCTTTTGACCCGAATCATCGCTTCACAGCCGAAATAAAACATAGGCCCACCATCCCAAATAATGTCAGAGATTGGCAAGTATTCGAGAATGATGCCCAGATCAATAATTTCCTTACCCTTGCGCACGAATTTTCAAATATTCACATTGACACGGATGCCATGACAGATTCTGAACAACAGAGAAATGAAAGTCAGCAAGCTCTAGATGCTGCAACAGCCAAACTGATTCTGAAGCCAACCATTTTTGACAATGAAAACATTGAACAGCTGAAACAAACACAGGCAGAAGAAGCAGACAGAACAGAGGTAGAAATCATTGACCTAAAAGATAATTTTTTGCCTGCTGGACTAACTCCGCTAGAAGACATGTTTGACTCTAATGACGTTCCCAGAAAACCAAAACTGCAACCAATAAACACGGAAATTGAAGAACACAACATTGGGACACTAGAGAATCCAAAAATGATCAAACTGTCCAAAAATTTGCCACCCGATCAAGAGCCCAAGTACATTGACTTATTGAAAGAATTTCAAGATGTATTTGCTTGGAGCTATGAGGATTTAAAGTCCTATGATACATCAGTGATTCAGCACACAATCCCATTGAAGCCCAATCAGAAGCCCTTCAAACAGAAATTGAGAAGAATCAACCCTGTGCTGCTTCCCCCGATTGAAAAAGAAGTAAAAGGGATGTGGGAAGCAGGCATAATAGCCCCTATCAGATTCTCTGAGTGGGTGTCCAATCTTGTTCCTACAAGAAAAAAGACAGGTGAAATCAGACTTTGTGTAGACCTCAGAAACTTAAACCAAGTCTCCTTAAAAGACCACTATCCTTTGCCCAAAATGGACCACATATTGCAGAGAGTAGTGGGATCATCTAGAATCTCTTTACTAGATGGATTTTCAGGTTTTAACCAGATACTTGTTCACCCAGATGACCAAGACAAAACAGCTTTTACCACACCCTGGGGAACATTTAAGTATGTAAAGATGCCATTTGGACTTAAAAACGCTGGTGCTACTTTTCAACGAGCAATGGATATTGCTTTCGCCAAAGAAATACATGACTTCCTGGTTGTGTACCTTGATGATTTAACCCCATTTTCCAAATCTGATGAAGAACATCTCAAGCACCTCAGGCAAATTTTCATGACATGCAGGAAATATGGGATTTCCTTGAATCCTAAGAAGTCCTTATTTGGCCTTGAAGAAGGAAAATTGCTCGGCCACATTATATCAAAAGATGGGATCAGAATTGACCCTGAGAGAATACAGGCCATCCTCCAAATTCCATACCCCAGAAACATAAAAGAGCTACAAGCATTCCTTGGAAAAATCAACTTTTTGAGAAGATTCGTTCCAAATTTGGCTGAATTAATAAGACTGTTAAGCAACATGTTAAAGAAAGATGCCAAGGTAAGATGGTCCCTGGAAGCTAAGCAAGCATTTGAGAGTATCAAATCTGCCTTAACTCAAACCCCTGTCCTAACTAGTCCACAGTTCGATAAAGATTTCATCATATTTTCATTTGCATCCGAGCATACGATAGTTGCTGTCCTACTGCAGAAGGATGAACAGGGAGCTGAAAAGCCAATTGCTTTTTTCAGCCGACCCTTAAGAGACGCCCCATTGAAGTACCCGATAATGGAAAAACAGGCCTACGCACTTGTCAAGGCCATCAAGCATTTTAGAGTGTACATACTGTAGTCACACGTGATTGCCTACGTCCCACACGCCGCTGTAAAAGACATACTGACTCAAGACGGATTAGAAGGCAAAAGAGGAAAGTGGATCGCAAGTATCCTCAAATACGACATTGAAATAAAACCAACCAAGCTGATAAAGGGACAAGGTTTAGCTAAACTGATGTCCGAAACAAATTTTCAAGCCTTAGACATTAACCAGCTGGACAATGAACCGGAGCTGGCGACTCCACAGATCAGTGAAATATTTCTGCAATGCCCCTGGTACACTGATATTTGCTTTGTATTGTTAAACCTGTGTGCTCCCCCAGGATTGTCCAGGACAAAGAAAAGATTTTTGAAAATGAAGGCTTTGAGATTTTGTGTTATTGATGGTGCATTATTTTGGAGAAATCATGAAGGTATATTGTTAAATTGTTTAACCATGCATGAAACTAACAATGTCATGAAAGAATTCCATGCAGGTGATTGTGGAGGACATCTCTACTGGAAGTCCACAGCAGACAAAATCTTGAGGGCTGGTTTCTACTGGCCCACTCTCTTTGCAGATGTTAAAAAGTTTTCCACGACATGTCACAAGTGCCAAATTTTTGAAGGCAAGAGAAAATTGTTGCCCATGCCCCTTAAACCCATCTCCACCGAAAAACCTTTTCAACAATGGGGTCTTGAATTCATTGGAGAAATCCATCCCTCTTCCTCAGGCCAGCACAAATGGATCCTAACAGCCACCGATTATTTCACCAAGTGGGTTGAAGCCATTCCCTGTAGGCAAGCCAATGATACCATCATTATCCAATTCCTTGAATGCAACATCCTTTCCAGATTTGGCTGCCCTGAGAAAATCATCACTGACAATGCCGTTGCCTTTAAATCCAAAAAGATGATCAGTTTCTGCCATAAGTTTCATATCACCCTGGGCCACTCTACAGCATATTACCCTCAAGGCAATGGATTGGCCGAATCATCTAACAAGAGCCTCATCAACATCATAAAGAAAATGCTAGAAGAAAACAAGAAAAACTGGCACAAAAAGCTGGTGAATGCCCTATGGGCAGACAAACTTTCAAGCAAAAGATCAATTGGAATGAGCCCTTATGAGCTGGTATATGGCATGGAGGCTAGATTTCCTTCATCCCTGGGCATTCCTACTATCAAGCTGTTACAGGAAATTCAGGCTGAACCAAATGACATTCAAAGAAGAATTAATCAGACAATTCATCTTCAGCAAACCAGAGAACAAGTCTATGACAGAGCACAAATCTTACAAGAAAAGCTCAAAAAGATGTTTGATAAGAGGGCTAAAGCTGAAAATTTCAGTATTGGTGACAAAGTTTTGAAGTGGGACTCAAGAAGAGAAGACAAGGGCAAGCATGCAAAGTTTGATTTCCTATGGAAAGGCCCATTTATTATTTCTGCTGTTCAAGGAAACAACACCTATTTTCTCAGATCTATGGAGGACAACACTGTTGAAGAAGGCCCTGTGAATGGCAGGATGTTGAAACATTATCACGATCCTTGTTGTTGAAACAATGCAAGTTCTGTAAATATCTTTGTACAGTTATATTGTGTATATATGAGCACTGTTTTTAATTCCTTTTGATAAGCAGGCCGATTATTGAAGGAACAACAGTAAATTCATGGAGGCACAGCCGGTGCTGATTGTCCAGTTTTTAAAGACCTATCTCTGTATCAATCTCAGCAAAGCAGCAAGAGTAACAATGTCATAACAACAATTCGGGTCAAAGAGAAGCTATTTTGCACTTGCAATTTTCAGGCAAGAAAAGGTTAACAGAAGAGGAAAAATTTCAGCAAATTGTTTCAGACCAATGCTGAAGGAAGTACATCAATTTGCAATCCATGTTTTCAAAGATATATTCTCAGGCAACATTGTACATAATAATCCAGCACGCAGAAGAAAGCAGGCGTTGCTGAGCAGTTCACAAAGATTCACTTGAGGAGAAGGTTGTTTTGTCACAGAGTTTCATATTTCTAACAGCCAGAGCAAAGAAGTTTTTCAGTTTACGGTGACAACAGAGATCAAGGCAGTCTGACCTGCTGTTCTTGACTTTTCACAAGGAAAAGCCATCCCCAAGTGGAGCCACTGTTAGCCTCCTGTTGCAACAGGTTTCATTTTTCATGATTGACATTTTTACATGCCAAATATGTCATCTTTCTTGTAGCAAGGTTCCATATTTCCAGAGAAGAAAACCAGAGAAGAAGTAATAAAGTGTGCCAATTCAAATGCCACTGCTGTTTCCAATTTTGATGAGTTTTCCAGTGTTGAAGAATTTCTTAAAGGGAGGTCCAGACAGTCTAATCCTGGCCTCCCTGGGTTTCAATTTCCTGTTTTAGAATATAGAGAATGACATCTGTCCAAATAGTTTAATCTTGGAAGATTTGTAGATAGGTAGAGAATCAAAGGGACCCAACTGTTTAATCTGGGCCCTAGCAGAAATAAGTGTAGATTTAGAAAGGAAAAAAAAAAAAAGGAAAAATTGTAAGGATGGGTCTGCAAGTATAAGTGCACCCAAAACAAAAAGAAGAAAAAATGTTAGGACAGTAGGCTGGGTAGGTAGCTGTTCGGTGGCAGAGTGATGACTAGTGATCAATTTTGTACCTCACAATGTCTTATCTTTTCAGATCACAGTTATCAGGCATTTTTGCAGTTTCATGAAGGTACTCAAGCTGGAATTCACTAACATCCCCCTTCTCATTTCCCCAAGTCACTTACTAACATCCCCAAGAGGTCAAGATCTGCTTGAGCCTCTCAGTTTCATCATCTCCATGACATTTGCCTTGGTGAGGATCTCCTTCACTCAAGGATTGCTCACTCATCATCTGTGAGCCTTCTTTCCCCAAAATGGCATAAGGTCTCACACCTTAGCGCCCTCTTTTCATCTCCATATTAACTTTTAACTTTATTATATAAACTCCCTATCAGTGTTCCCTTCCCCTATTAAAATCATGTATATAAACTCCTCTATGTAAATACCCCTCCCTGGCAATATAGCCATATTATTCACTAAGTCAGGGAAATCTCAGTCCATCTGGGACTGTTTTTAGCCCATCCGATTCATTAAGGAGCTAGTTTGACATCTGGTCAGCTAGTAACCTCTTCCTTTGCCCAAAAACCCCCAAAAACCCATGTTTTCACCTTCCTCCCAATATTTTCCTTGTAAATTTTCACCCCACCGCTGTTAAAAAAAAAAAAAAAAAAAAAAAAAAAAAAACCCATATTCCGCCACTAAACCAAAGTTTTGTGCATAAATATTAACCCGCGCATTCTTGAAACCCCATAACCCACTTTCCCTAAGTTTAAGCCCAGCGCGCATTATTAAAAAAGGCATATACCGCGAATATACCAGCCCCTTATCCCTCCGTCATATCGCATTAACCGCCAGCCGTTGGATCGCCCGCCCCACAGATTTACGGTGGGCGGGCATCCTCATCCCCGACGTGCCCGAGCTTTAGCGTCCGGGAGTTCGGCGGTTTTGCCGCCGTACTCCCACCACGCGTCAGGCTCTGGGGTGTGGCGAAGCCCCCTCCCCTGAAACCACCTTTGCCCATAAGCGATGCGCCAGAAACCGCTTACTGCCCTGTGACGTCATACCCCACATCACCCCCTGCACAGTCCCTGCTTACGTCACCCCTTGTCCAGTCACCCGATGAGTCACCTGCCACGTGTCCTTGCCACCGTACCTGCCACGTCATCGTCCGTACGTGATGACGTCATGCTGACGTCATCCCGCCACGTCACCCTGCTGACGTCACCCGCCGTACAATGCTGACGTCATCAGCACTTTTTTGGGCGCAGAGGCGCAAAAGTCACACTTCGGAGCCCCGGAATCCAATTCTGAGGCAGTTTTGATGAGCGATTTGAGCCTCGCAGGGTTTTTAAGGCCGAAATGGAGAATCTTCAGGGAATCTTTAAGGAATCTTCTCACCATGCGGCCCCAGGAAGCCCGAAAAGGCGCACAAATGATCCGTTTTCTTCACAAAGCACACCAAAAGGAGCAGAAGACAATTTCAGAAGATACAGAGGCCGAACAGCGGCCATTTATTAGTGATTAGACCCGCAGCACATCAGATCAGCAGTCCAGATTTTGTCAAAGAGTATCAGAGAAGGAAAAAACGCCAAAGAGTATCAGCCGAAGATATTTTAGTGGCTCGAAGCAGCTAAGAATTAATGAGCCCCCCAGAAAGTCAAATCAAGCAGCTAAAGCCCATTCCTACACTCAAATCATAGCTTAAACTTTAAATGCAGGCAGACATCAAGGAGCAGGAACCCATGCATATTTATTTCAGAAGACACTACAGCAAGCCACCAGCGACCACATCATTCACTTATTTCCGATACGGCGACCCTCAGCGCCGCTCAAGAGATTTTTTGCATTTAATTCCTGATAGAGTTAGGTCAGTAAATTATTTTTATGACTTGATTAGGTCAAGATGTAATAAAAGCAGTAGATAGAAAGTTTTTCCCTATATATACCACCCTCTGTATAGTTTTAAGGGTTGGTTAATTGAGAATTTTCACTAGAGACTCGCTGTGTATACCTGAATTTTTCTGTAATCAAAGATTGCTTAAAGCTTGGAGAGCGAACTGTCTGTTGTTGATGAATGTTTTGAAGAGTTGAAGATGGAATTCCTGTGCTGCGGCCTGAAGCAATAAGTGCCTCTTATCTCTGTTTATGTGTTTGCCATTATCTAAATAGCAGAAAAAAGGAATAGCCTAGAATTAGTTTAAATACTCTCTATGCTCAATCTCTGTTGTTTCTTAATGTTTTCCTCTAAAAGAATTGGTTATGAACATTGAATTCCTCCCGGCTCATGTTTACCCCAATTCACCTGTGTTGGCCAATTATCTAGGGATTCTTAACTGCCCCTAGGTAGCGCCCTATTATTTTCGCTGCTAATCTGTTGGAGAGATTCTTAACTGCCTCTCTTTCTTTAGCATTCAGTTCATCCCTTAAACCTGAAGATTGCTTCAAGCTCAGCTATCTTGCTCCATGTTCCCTCACTGTTATTAAGGAAGTACACCGGCAGTTCCCCTCCTTGACTCGATGCCCAATGGTTTGAAAGATTCAAACGATCCTCTGCCTCTCTACCTGAAAGTGTCAGTTTTCCCACCAAAACAAAAACAAAAAACCCTCTGGACCCAAGACCTAGCCTAAAATCTTTTTCAAACAAAGCTAAATCTAAAAGAGAGAGCCCTCTCTGATTGCAGGTTGGCTAGAACCTGCAGTCCAAAGTTGGTTTGTGGTTACCTCGGCCGTATCCCTTTCTTAACCTTCAGGGACAACCTGAGTGATAACAGAAGGTACAACAAAGATGTTACAATAGTAATGAAGTGGTGTAGTAGTGATGGCCTCAATGGTGCAACACTGATGATGAACTTAGCATTGACAAAGAAGAGGATTGGTGTCTTGGTCTTGGAGTGGCCTAATAGGTCAAGGGCCATGGTCTTGGTATTCGTCCATTGGAATCTCTATAAAAAGAATTTTGTGTGGGTTTTCCTCTGAAAGAGTGAGAGGTTTTGGCCCTGGCAGAAAGCCAACATCTTGTGTTCTTGTCTCTTTGTTCTCGTAGCTATTTGATTAACTAAAGAAGATACACTCTAATAATAACAAATGAAAATTGTGCTAAGAAGAAAAGTTAACATACCTCAGAAATAGTTATCATGAAAGAAGAATCTCATTAACTCTAATTGCCTTAGATTCTTCACCTAACAAAGTCAAATTAGGGAGACATCTACAAAGTCAGTTTCTATTTATGGTTGTAAACTCTCTCCTATACTTGTCAATAAAAGAGTATCTTGTTTTCCTATATTTGTTGTGTTATGTTTTCACTCATGTATTTCAATGCCATGTTGATTCACTGAGTAGAGATATTATATTATGCTACATGGATGTTGTGGATCTTTTGCTTGTTTTAATTGTGTGTGCATGTTCTAATTATAGCACTTGGAGCTAGAATTGGAGATTATAGGCGAGGATGAAAGGAAAGATTGCTGCAGATTCCAGGTAGGCTTCTTTCCCATACTTTAATTTCTCTAAGGAAAACTTCATGCTTTTTGTATTTTGTTGTACTAGAACTAGGAAATTCAATTTTATCCGCAATCATATAAATTCTGCATAACAACATTCTTTGTATTAATCAGCTTCATGGTAGTCTGATTAGTTGTAAAAAACCAATCATTCATCGTCTTCCCTTGCCCCCACCCAACTTGTTGCAACTCATGCTCATTATGTTAGTGTTAATTATGAGAATTGACATGAATTTAAATTGTAGCATGGAATTTAGATCGAGATATATCTTTATCATTCTCAATTACATAATTCCTCATCAACTTTGCTTCTTATGCAAACACAAGAAACATTCTTTACAAGGCAATCCATATTTTCACATAGCAAGTGTTCTCAACTAAAATTTTCCTCCAAATCATTATAATTGCAATAATAAGCAACATTCCTAGGGTTCCTTCTTGTTCATATGTGGAAAGTGTAATGTTCACTTGACATGTGTAAGTAAATTTCATCGTCTCCATGAAATCATTTCCTACAAAAGTCAAAAATTGGATGACTCATGAAAACTCCCCTTTATATCTAGATACCATCCACTTCTAGGCCCCCTCTAGCTAAATGGTGTTCTAGTTGAGCACAAGTATAAAGCTTTTGTTCACAAATAAAATGTTTTTGGCCTTCCAAACATAAAGAGCACATATGTATTTTATGTGCATGAAATAAGTGCCACGTCAAATGATCTTTTTCATTGAACTCTTGAACATGTTTTTTGAACTTTGTTTGTGCTTCTTGAGTCCCATTTGTATTGTCATCGGCATGGAAGCTCAACCTACACATTTATTTGATAACTTTTTAATGTTTCTCATCATCAAAATAAGCTTGTGTGTCTAAATGAAACCAATAATTTCCTAGTTTTCCCTCATTTGTCCGAACTAGTAGATTACCAAAATCGCCTACTCCCTTTATATAGTCTCCTAGGACCTTAGTTACAATGACAGTAGGGAATTATTGTTTACAAATGCAACAAAATTGATCATCAAGGATAAACTGTAGCTTTGCAATGTATGTTAAGCACACATTGCGATGGCCACATGGACCATACACCAACCTCTCAAGTAGTTCTGCACAAACAACACAACACTCTTCCATTCCCTGATAAATTGTTTTAAAGAAATCGTAACAGTGGGTTGATCTCTTTTATGTGAAAACCTATGAAAAATATATTTCATTACTTTTTTTCTAATACAATCATGCTAGAGTTTTTTTTTTTTTTTTTTGGGTGGCATTGCAAGTTTAGTTAAATATGGACTATCCACTACAACTCCCGTAGCATGAAACTCATTGTCAACATTGTCGTGACTATGCCAGTTATTTTAGAGGATAATGGTCAAGTTAAAAATGTTATAACATTCCCAATCTCATCGGCTAGCAAATCCTTTTACAAGGGATCATTTTCCATTGAGAATTCAATTATGGTATCTGTTGTAGTAGTTATAACAACCCTAAAATTTGACCTACATCAAAATTTTGGAGAGCCCCCCCACTAAAATTTCAAACCTTTGTCGATGCCAATACTGAGGTTTAATACTTTTTCTACTTATCATAGTATTCTATAGGACTTAGGATAATTTTGATCTGTAGGATTTCAGCTAAGTTTTCCCGAAAGGTTGCTAGTCACATAATGAGTCTATAGCCTAAGCCCTAATGTTGCAAATTGTGTCCTTCTCCATTATACCTTATTTAAGTCACATTTTTAGATTGGTCGTAATGTTTCATAGTCGCTTAACTATTATCGCTCATTTTAACAACCTGCCCTAACCTGCGACCTAGCAACCTCACACAGACTTGTCACACACGAAATCATGGAGTCACTAAATCAAATTATTGATAGAACCTTCACGTGTGATCCCTCCTAAGTTGCGACCTCATAATCATTTCCCCCACATGTGTGTCCTTTTATATATATAACCCTCACCCCTCATTTGTCATTCACTCAGTTGTTCGAAGCACTAGAGTGGGAGACTTTGGCGACTTGGTCGGCATGTGATTTCTCTCCTCCAGGTAAGTTAACCCTCATCTACCTCTGCAATGAGTGGAATTTAACATTTATCCTCATCTCTGACCCTGCCCCTACACCTTATAATTTTCCCAAATTCATCTAGCTCAGAATATTTCTTCAAATCTGCGATGACCCCATACTCTCTAACCCCTTGTTTCATCCACTTAACATAACATTTGGTTCCCACCTCCCACTTGAGGCACATTTCCTCTCTAGTTGTCCACATTCAGACCTGTTTTCCCTCTTTCTACCTGCATCAAATGCGGTATTCCTTATGTGATCATCTAAACCCATGGGTTAACCATGTAGGCTTTAACCCTGTATAGAAATGACCTTCAAACAAAGTATTAAAACATAAAAAAAAAACAATGGATAGAACATTAAATATATACATATATTTTCTCCTCGAACCTAAACCAGGAAAATCAAATTGATTTTTCATTGTATTCGTTTCAATGTTACAATACATATATATACATGTTAAAGCATTCATAATCCCCAATCCATTAACCCTAGATTATAACATAATTGTAGTTCCATTGATCGGATCTACAAAACACCCTAAGAAAAAACTACCGTGCTAAAAAATCATGTGCAAAAACCATGTGAAAAAACATGGGTAGGTCATCAAACCATATTTGGGTCTGTGGTCCGCCCAACTATTATTGGGTCCACATTAAAAAAAAAATCCCTCAAACCCCATGATGCATGGAAAGAATATAACACACACCCAATATTCTCCCACTTTTTGTATTCTTTCCATGGAAGGGGCCACAAGAGTGAGCAATCATTGGTCCTAAGCTTCAATCCCATTACTTCTCTACACCAAGAAAACATCTCAATGCTCATAAATTTTGGCAATGTATCTACAACATTCTTCAAAGTATCTACCTTTACCAAAAACACCTTTTTCTCTTCAACCATATCCCTCACAAAGTGATATTGAACATCAATATGCTTTGTCTTCGAATGATAAGCAGGGTTCTTTGCGAAGAAAATTATACTTTGGTTGTCATAGGTTAAAAAGAAACCTAGGTTTATAGGTTAAAAACATACCCACTTATAGATCTTCTCTGATCGAGATCTCCGACCTAGTTTGCATCAACAAAGCCATATATGTCTAAAAATTTGTCCAAACCTGATATTCCTTGGTAGCACAAGCCATACTCACTGGTGCCATGCAAATACTTGAAAAACTGCTTCATTTCTATCCAATGCTGCTTCCCTCGTTTTGACATAATACTGCTCAATACTCCAATTGCATGTCCAATGTATGGTCTAGTATATACCATTTCATACATTAGGCTACCAACTACACTCACATATGGAACATGAGATATGTCCTCTTTCTCTTCATGTGTCTTGAGACATTGTTCAATAGATAACTTTACACCTATAGGAATAGGAACCTTCACTGGTTTACTATCCTCCATATTAAACCTCTAAAATATTATCTAGACGTACTTCCTTTGGTTTAACCAAAGCTTCCCCTTTTTTTGATCTCATTGAATTTCCATTCTCAAAGTATATTTGTAGCACCAAGATCCTTCATGTCAAATGTAGAGGACAATTGGGTCTTCAAATCTTGGATATTTCTTTGTCATTTTCAATCAGCGACATATCATCCACATACAAGACCAAATAAATAATGTGGTCACATAATAATCTAAAATAGACATAATGATCTTTGTTGCTCCTTGTGAAGCCAAGTCCCCGTACATATGTATCAAATTTTATGATACCACATTCTTGGTAACTATTTTAACCCATATAAAGACCTTTTTAACTTGCATGCCAATTCTTTCTTACCCTTCACTGCAAAGCCTTCTGGTTGCTTCATGTATATCTCTTCTTCCAGATACCCATGAAGAAATTTTGTCTTCACATCCATATTTACTACCTCAAAATCAAAACCAGCAACAACAAATAAAATTAATCTAATAGAAGCTAACTTGGCAACAGGAGAAAAAATATCACCAAAATCAATACTCAGCAAGTGGGAATAAACTTTTTCTACCAATCGAGCCTTGTATTTCTCCATCTCTCCTTATGCACTGATCTTCTCCTTAAACGTCCATTTGTTGCCAATGGATTTCCTTCTAGCCGACAACACTAGCAGATCCCAGGCCTCAATTTTGTCTAAAGATGCCATTTCATCAACCATGGCCTCCTTTGGGAGTTTACCTGCATCCTATCAATCCACTACCTTCTTGACAATTTCGGGATCATAATCAGTAATAGATAAAGCAAAATTTTAACAGAAAGCAAATAGACTATACCTTTTTGGTTTTATTCTCTCTCAAATTGATCTTTTCAAAATTGGAATGTGTGGCTCTTCCACGGGGACTTCACTCAATGGACCTCTGGCATATCATGTGCATTTGTGGCATACTAAAAAATACCCCTAATTTGACTACATATTGGAAAATACTGCTAAAAATCATATTATTTAACCCCCTACCAATACGAACCCAATACACCTTCCCAATTTCAAAAGTCCTTACTTTCACTAGATATTGTAGGTATCCATTTTTTAGACCCCTTTATATTTTTCCATTAACTTTGAGCTCCATTTTTTATACCTGCCAATATAAAAAGCCTTTAACCCCTATATATCCCCCAATATATTATGTCATTTTTTCTTCAATATATATACTCCAATATGAACCCACGTGGTATGGTATTTCTCCCCCAGTGAAGCCCCTGTGGGCTCTTCCTCTTTTGATTCCTATTTTCTTGTAGACTCTAATTCTTCTTCATTCAGTTCAAACCCTATCTTATCAGGTTCCTTCGGTAGGAATTCATGTTTAATAATATATTTAACCTCTCTAAACACAATATATCAATTGTATACAACCTTTCTTGTTTCTAGGTTCCAAAGCTTATAACCTTTTAAACCATCTTTATACCTAATAAAGATGCACCTTTTAGATTTACTATCCAATTTGCGTCTTTTCTGCTTTGGAACATGTACATATGCATCATGGCCAAATTCCCTAGGATGTGAGAGAGAGGGTTTCTTACCAGTCCATACCTCATGTGGAGTCTATCCTCCAATGTTGATGAAGGTGATATGTTAAACAGGTAACATGCAGTGTCCATTGCCTCTACCCAGAATTTTTGTCCTAACTCGACATCACCAGGCATGCTTTTTTCTTTTCCATCAACATCCTGTTCATTCTTTCTACGAGTCCATTTTGCTGAGGTGTGTATGGAGTAGTTTTTTGTCATGATATAACACACTTCTTACAAAAATCTTCAAATTACTTCTTACATAACTCTCCACCATTATCTGTCCTCAACACCTTAATCTTATTCCCTTTCTGATTTTCTACCAGATCCTTAAATTCTTTAAACTTATCAAAGGCTTCAGATTTCTTCCTCATGGAATATATCCATGTATTCCTTGAGACGTAATCTATAAATGAGACATAGTACATAGACTTTCTTAATGACAGAACTTACAAAGGTCCAAACACATCACTGTGCACAACCACTAATATCCCGTTTGCCCTCTTAGCACTAGAGGGGAAACTCACCTTATTCTACTTCCCATGTACACATTGTTCACATAAATAAAAATCTAGAGAGAAATTGCACATACTGCCTACCATGCCATTATCATACATTATTCGAAGGCCCTTCTCTCCAATATGTCCAAGTTTTTGATGCGATAACATATTCTTTTCTCTAGAGACCATCATATTTTCTTCTCCACTTTTAGGAACCATAGAATTGTTGCATTTATCAATAATAGTGCTACAGATAAGCATGTACAAAGTTCTAATCCAAACTCCTCACATAAATACCAGTGATCCATAAACCATCTTGCAGGTATATTTCTCGAACATTTCTTTTACACTTGCATCATCCATCTTACTTAGAGATTTTTTTTTTTTGCCAATCCAAGAATGTGTAGAACACCAAGAAGTGTTCTAATCCTTCTACCTTGTAACTTCAGCTTGAATTTTTTGCGTCCCATGATTTTTTTCCTTCTTGTCATCCCCTAGAAAGACATCACCACCATTATATTTCTCATACTTGTGAAAACAATCCCTATGGGGAGTGAAGTGAAATGATGCACCTGAGTTAATCAACCATGCCTCATGATTTACATGCGTATTTGGAGAAGAATCTAGGTACACATCCCCACCTTAATCTGAGGTGGTTTTAAACTCTATAGAGGGAGCATCATTATATCCATTTTCTTTTTCAAGAACTTTAGATCTACATTCTGTTTTGTACTGCCCTTCTTTTCCACATTTCTAGCATATCTTTATTGATTTTCTTGGAGATTTGGATCTCCCTCTAGATTTAGGCCTACCACTTAGGACTTATTTCTATTTCCGTTTAGGGACCATACTCTCATAGACAAGGCATATCCATTTTGGGTCTCCATATTTTTCCATCTCATCTCCTCTAACAATAAGGATTATATTATTTCATGAAACTTAAAGCTACTTGTATTGCTACCTATTGAAACAACCAAACTATCCCACGAGTCTAGTAGAGAAAAAAATACAATGATGCACTTATCTTCATCTGAAATTATGATACCAATAAATAACAGTTGGCTTATCACAGTATTGAAGGCATTTGGATGCTCTATCACCGAGTCTCCATCCTTCATCCTTAGGTTATACAAGTTTTTCCATAGGAGAATTTTGTTCACTAGAGACTTAGATTGATATAAAGTCCCTAACTTGTCTCGCAAAGCCTTTGTCTTAGCTTCCCCTCATACATTCAAAAATACTAAATCTAAGAGACACAATTGTATTGTTCTCTTTACCTTCTGATCTAACTTCGCCCAGTGTTCTACCAACATTCCTATTGGTGTCGTACCTAGATATATAACAATCCATTGATCTCTGTCCACCAACAAATCCTCCATCTTGAGCTTCCACAACTCAAAAATCTGACCATTAAATTTATTGATCTCTATTGCTCCACTATTCACCATATCCTTTCATCACAAGAATCAATTATGCAAGTCTCCCACTATAATAGGGTCTACCATGGGCCTGAGCAAAACATCTCAGAAGCAAAGGTGTTCCCTGGAAGCTGAAATTGCTTTGATACCAAATGTAGGTTTTAACCCTGTACATAGATTACCTACAAACAAATTCTTAAAACATAAAAATAAACAAGGACGAGAAAATAAAATATACATAGAAATTTTCTATTGGAACCCAAATTAGGAAAACTAGATTGATATTTCAGTATATTCCTTTCAATCTTATGATACATATATATACATGTCGAAGCATTCATAAACCCCAATCCATTAACCCTAGACTAGAACATAACTTTAGTTCCCTTGACTAAATCCCATTAACCCCATGTTCGCGACCCTATATTTTTGACAACCATATAACTGCCATCACAACTTACTCTGTAAACCCTCATCAGAACCCCTTAGGTCGTAAGGTCACAAGGTCGTAAAGTCACGTAAAATATTAGTTGACAACCTCACAACCTCATTAACATTATGACCTCGTGACCTCTTATCTCTTTGAGATATATATTCACAAAATGGTCATTCTTACAGACATTTGGCCTTCCAACCCCATAAGTAAATCAACCCCGCGACTCATCCTTTTAAACATATTTGCAACTTAGTTGTAAATTTTTCATTCTACAACTTTGAGACCTACTTTACATTCCACTCTTGTCATCATTATTCATGCCATCGTCTTCATCTTGGGATCATCTTTTTGAAATGTTAGGTGACATCGATCTGGACTACATCTCTATATCATCCTTCTCTGGAGTGATGGCACCTCCAATAGTCAAAGGATATCCCAAAAGCTTAGAAAGCATCATCTCAGGGATTGTAGAAATTCCACCTCTGCCACCAATCTATATAGATACAACTTGTAATATCAACAAGAGCACCAAACTCTCATGGTGAGATATTTATTTAGCATTCTCAAAAAAGGACATCCCTCAAGACCAGGAATATTTTAGGGTGTATATCAATGTCAAGAGGTCTTGGCTACACAAATTATTTATGCACCCACCAATGTTCTTGTGTCCCAAAACTATAGACTGGATATTAGAGCAAATCGGTGAAGACTGTTGGGTTATTTTAAAACACATAAGTGAATCCTTTGCATCTTCCAATGCTACCAATATCGCCACTTATTTTAATTTTCCAGAACAAGAGGAGTATTTCAAAACCATGGCAATCAGATTTCAAGGGGTCATCCAAGGACATTCTATAGTCATGTTGGTAGGAACCCTCTAAGTTCAAGGTCAAGGCAGACTAGGTTTATAAGACAGAGGGCCTCAAGAAAGTATATCAACTCAGAGTAGCTATGATGAACATGTTATATGGCAAGGCAGGTGTTGATACTTTTCTCGGAACATGGCTTCCAATAATGTACATGGTGGCTATCACAAGTACTATCTTCAACTCACAAGGGCTTCAATGGGGGAGAAATACCATACCATGTGTGTTCATATTGGGGGATATATATTGAGGAAAAAATGACATAATATATTGATCATATAATTAGAGGTAAAGAGTTTTTATATTGTCAGGTATAAAAATGAAGCTCAAAGTTAATGGAAAAATATAAAGAGATGTAAAATATTACTGAAAAAATGGATACCTACAATATCTAGTGAAAGTAGGAGTTTTTTAAATTGGGAAGGTGTATTGGGTTCATATTGGTAGGGGGTTGAAAAATATGATTTTTAGAGGTATTTTCCAATATGTAGTCAAATTAAGGGTATCATTTAATATGCCACAAATGCACGAGATAAGCTAGAGGTTCATTGAGTGAAGCCCAAATGCTTCAACTTGGGAAACATTTTGGCATCGGCCCTAAAGACAAACATTCAGGCAGAAAAGAATCCAAAGAAAGGCCATCAATCAAAGGTTTTCATTGTGTTTTGTGGATAAATTCCTTCTGTGAACAAAAGAAATCTCCCTAGACATAGCGGCTTAGCCTAGAAACAACCAATACAAAACTATAATGTTTTCTTTAAAGACATTTGAAATTTGGAAGGTAAACCTACTTGGAATCCAATGAAAGTTTCCTCTTTCTCCTTACTTGTTAGCTCCAGTGCCAACTCTGATTTCTAGAAGTGAAACCTAGAAATCATCCAAAACAAGAAAGAGAACAAAATATACAAGATACCATATACCAAAAACTATAAATAATAAGTTAATGTTTCATGTTCTACATATGCATAATTATGACATAATGTATAGGAGAAACAATTCACTTTTGTATTAATAATAGAAGGAAAAATTACAACTCTTGTAGGCATAAAAACCATGAAAAAAACAACAATGAAAAAAAACAACCATAAAAAAACCATGAAAACCAAAAAAAAACCTAGAAAACCATCCAAAAAACTCTTCAAAACAACCTATAAAACACTTTGAAACCACCAACAAAAACTATAATTTAGGTTTTAAATTTGTTTCTTACTTGCAATGTTTTGTATATTAAATGCATCTTTTCTGATTTTGAATGGTAAAAACATTTTTTTCTAATTATTTTATGTTTTAAAGTTTTTCATTCGGAATTTTGTGAAATAAATTTTCATTTTTTTTTAAAGTTTTTTGTTATTTAAATGCATTTTAAATTTCTAGTTGAGCGAAAGTATACCCCAAAAAATTCCAAAACATAAAACAACGAAACTACAACCAATAAAAAAATAAATTAGTTGCTTGAGATTGACATGATGAATATGGTTACTCATGGTGTACCTCTGTTTATAAAATAATTGTTTTTAAAATTTAAATTAATTTATATTTTAAATATTTTTTTAGTAATAAATATAATAAGATTGTAGTTTTAAAATAAAATATTAATCTTTCAATTTAAAAATATAAAAAAGAAGATTTTGTTATATATATATATATAAAAGATAAGATAGATTTAAAACTATTTAACATAACATAAAATTATATATATATATATATATATATATATATAACAACATAACCATAACTACAATTCATAACTAAGTTATAATTTAGTTAAATGTATATAATTAATATATAATTATATATATTTAACTAAATTATAGCTTAGTTATGAATTGTAATTATGGTTATATCTATAATATTTAGTCCAAAACATACCATTATAACATAGAACTTTATAATTTTTTAATATGTATAACATAAAAAACACATAAATAACATAGTATGTAACATAATTATAACTATGTAACTATATAATTATTTAAATATAACTATATATATAACTAGATTATAAAGTTATAACATATTACATAACCATATATATATATATATATATCATAGCATAAAATTAGTTAACATAACATAGTTATATATATATATAAAGTTATAACATTACATACTTATATATTATAGTTCTATATATATAGAGTTTATAACATAGCATAGTTCTATAATTATTTAACATAAAATTATATAACATAACATAATGTAACATATACATTGTGCATAACTATAACCTAATATAACTATAACATTTAACATACCATATATATATACACAAGTTAATGTTTCAACAATGTATCATTGGTAGGTACATTAAATCTATCATGTTGATAGGTACATTAAATCTATCATGAAACGTGCATTTGATCTAGTGAATAAAAACATTCAGACTCTTTTGTAATTTGTATCATATTGTTTCATTATATAGTGTGTTGTACCAAAAACATTGTCTTCATGTGCTTGCACCTACTACATATCATGTGTCAAAGTCAAACATTAAGAACTTCAGTCTATTGTAGTATTTGGTTGGCATTAAATTTTATTAGTTTTGCAAATAGGTTTATTTCCTTTTTTTACATATATATTTATATATTTATGCGTTATGAATAAAAAACATTATTTAGAAATGAGAAAAAGTGTGAAGTAGATTTGATCACTTCTTTTGATTGTGTTTACATGGAACTCAATGTACTTTGGTTGATAAATTATAAAAAAATGGACTTTAAAGTTTAGGACTTCAGGCTATATTATTTTTTATTGTGTTTAGAAATGTTTTTTTTGTCAAATTTCATTAATATAGGTTTCATTAAACAACTTTCATCAATTTTCAATCCAATTGTTTTCATTAGTTTCAATATTGATATCATTAATTTTTTTTTTTTTGGGAAGTAATTAATTTTTTTTAACTAAATAAGTCTAATATTTTAATAATGAAGTTTAATAGTATAAATAATAATCTTAAACAAAGCCTTTCGGTAGAAATCACATGAGAGATTTTTTTTGGCTGACACGTTTCAAACCAACAAGTGTGGTTCATCAATCTGGTCCTGATGATGAACCACACTTGTTGGTTCGAAATGTGTCGACCAAAAAAATTCTCTCATGTGATTTCTACGAAAAGACTTTGTTTAATTCATAATAATCTTATTAAATTTAATTTAATAATATTATTAATATTATTAATTATATTATCATGATAGGTTTATTTGGTTCTTATATTATCAGTGTTATTAATTATTAGTAATTGTATTATTAATATTAATATCATTAAGGTCAAATTGGTAGTTTAGTGTTTTAGCTGACCCTTACGATTTTATTTTCATTTTGTGTTTTATTTTATTATTATTATTCGGAACAAAGTAAGCCTCTCCTTCCATGTATTCCTATCACACGCAGGGCTCCGGAGATCACTGATGGCATTGGGATACTGTAGGCTTAGTTCGAGCCAATCCTAAAAGCTTCTACCCCTAGTGGTAAGCTAATACTTAGATAGATTACGGGTACTTCCTAAGATGGGCAGGCCCTATAGAACTGAAGATGAAGCGCCTATCTTTCCCGCAGCCTTGAGCGATATATAAGTAATTACGGCGGGCACCTAACACGAGGACTTAGATTAGAGAAGCCCATACCAACTGCAACTATAGATCATTGATCAGGGGCAGGGGATAAACGAACAGGAGCGGGGAATCATAGGGGCTACTGCCATCTAAAATAATATACATCTAGCCATCCAGAGACAGGATATAAAAGTAGTGGTGGAGTGGAATAGAAGGTCCCGGAGGGGCTTGCGCTTCCTAGTGCAAGGAGATATCTGTATCAGTGCTGTAACACGCTAACTCACCACTAACGACTACCTTAGTTCGTGCGATAAGGCTATGGGCTTAACCGACCAACATAAGGATTTCAGTTGAGGGTCGATCTCCTGTTGTTAATGCGTATATAATAGACTCTATATTAAGGAGAGAAGAGTTTGAAGGTTCGTTTCAAGCTCAAACCTGAACTGAACTCCTTGCTTGGGCAGATGTGGACTACTTCTTTAGGGCACTTACATTACCTTATCTATGATTCCACTTATATCGATCTTACCGGAACCAGTGGAGTAGCCCTTTCGTAAGGGTTGGTCCCACCAAGGCAGGGAAATAGAGAAGTGCAGGAAGCAACGGGGATATAAAGCAATGACTGTACCCATCAATGCCCGTTCCAGTAGCTAACCCGTCAATCAATAAACAGTGAGTGACAGTGATCGATTTTTCGTACTCTTTTTTTGGTCGAGTGAGTACCTAAAGGCTGTTCTTATTCCCTATCTCACCCTTTCAAGCTCGACCCATATTATTGGGAATGGTTATGTACGATGCTTAGTTGATGAAATTAGGTATACAAATGGGTTTAGGTAGTATATATATAAACAGGTATGTTCTGGCTCAATGGATAAGCCAGCCCCGATTTTCGAGAGCAAGATCGATTTATTAGGGGAAGGTGGTCAGAAATGTGTAGAAATTGCTAAAACCCCGTATTTTGAACAGCTTTCCATCCTGCAAAGGAAAGAGAGTGAAACTGCTATCGGTTTCAAGCCATTCTTAACCGTTCCCAGTTATTTCTTTCACCCTATATGTACGGGTTTGACTTTAGTGCTAATGTATAACCCCAATGCTTTCTGTGGTTATCCCATAGCCATTCTTAACCGCGAGAGAAACCCTGCCGATAGGGCAAGTCAGTCAGTTAGCGGCAACAAGAGTACTGGGTCTAACCTACAGTATTCAGTTTCACCGCCCCATATTAAGGTTAGAAAGAAAGAGATAGGCTATTGGAGACAGAGATAAGACCAACAGCATTGTGGGAATAACCGCCTAAGGTTAGAAAGAAAGCCATTGAGTGGCAACCCACAGAGAGATAGGTGGTTAGTCAGCCCTACAGCGTTTAGTTAGCCCTAGAGAGAGAGGCAGTGAGTTGGGATACCCCACAGAGATTGAGTAGGGAGGTCCTAGAGCGTTTAGTCAGCTCTACAGCGGAGAGTTGGGAGGCCCTAGAGATAGGCTTAGTTGATCCTAGAGATAGGCAGTTAGTAAACCCAAAAGCAAGTAGCCAAGCCATAAAGCCAAGCCACCAGCCAACTACCTTTATGCAGCAGCAGTAGTTTAAGCAGTAGGCCCAGCAGCATCACCAGCACCAATAGCAGAGTAAGAAGCAGCTAGAGCAGCGGGAAAGGGTTAGCGGGGAACAAACAGTACCGCCATGACTATCGGAGGTCTCGCTCGCTGTTATGCCGCCTTGATGGAAATCAATCTGAAATATCTTGAATATTTCCGAATGCAGGGCGCCTCTATCTCAGGTACGGTTCCTGGAAGTAGGTAGCCATTCCGGGTGTACGGCCGGACGGAAGAAATTAGTTCACCACCAATTACTCTCAACTATCAACTATGGAGATTGGGCCTTGTTTCTATCATATAGTAGACCTGAAGAACCCGCCGGAAAAACATGATTGACCCTACCTACGTATTCCCAACATCGTTGGTTAACAATCGATGGATAGGGCGAGTCCACCAGCTGTAGTGAGTTTGAGTATTAGTCGCTTTTCCACCCAAGGACCAGACGATCGACCTCATTTTTACGACCTCTCCTTGCACTAGGAAGCGCAAGCCCCTCCGGGACCTTAAGAAATAGGCTTTGCTCGCTTTTGACCATTACTGGACCAGACGATCGACCTCATTTTCCATGGTCAATAAATGGGATTTGGTCACTTTGCTATGGGATAAACTAAGCATGGAAGATATCAAATTGGTACCGGAACTACTTATTCTGCGCCTGGAGTATAAAAAATTGGTGCTACGGGAGAAACTCCAACAGGTTATGCCTTTGCTACTGCTTTATCTGATGCTATTGGTGAGGATGCTGGTAATTAACAGCGCAGGTCATTCCTTCTTCTATGATTGGGGTAGATGCTTACATTATAGATAGCGAGGCTACAAGAGCGCAGCTGCTGATACTAGTTCTGTTGGCCCAGCTTGCTTTGTTCAATCTACTGATGCTAGTGAGACTTGGTCAATCAATAGGCTCTGGCACTATTTATGTGGTTATGAGTTTGGATCAGTAGCAGAGATGATGATCTGCTTAGGTTACAATTACGTAGGATTCACGTATATAACTGATGCGATGAATTATTGATCAATTACGGGGCTTTGGGATTGGCTATGGGATTCGCTATGGGATTACGTAGCTATAGGACTCACTATAGGATTGGCTTAGGTATCATTAGGTATCGACTTAGGTATCAATTGATTCGCTAATCATGTGCTAGGGTCAATATTAGTGGAATGAACCAAATGGGCACACCTCCGGAAACCATAGGGAACAATCTGGTATATAAACCTCTTGCATGAAGAGCAGGCGGAGGATCGAGCTCACATCGTGTTTCAGAACCTTGGCCGGCCTGAGTTTGAGCTTCTTAGGTGTGTTATGTCCTGAAACGTGTTGACTCGAGCGGCAATAACCTAGTAATCCACGTACCGCCACGGGTTCTACCATCACCCATTTCACCTCGTACCCGCCGACTACCGGTTCCACCAGCAGCAGCAGGAACAACCTGATGAGGTGTTTCATGCTTTTTGTACCTATAACAGCTTGGATCGGTGAATGTTGGTCATTTCTTCAATCAATTCATTTCTCACTCTATCCAGCATATCTGTTATTTCACGATGCATGGTTTTCTCAAAGCAATATAGAAAGTATGCATAGGCTCCTTAACATACTATGATGTCAAGCAATGAACAACAGAAACTACGACCAAATATATTTACTCACTGCTTTTGACACACAATTAGGAGAGAGATTTCCCAGGTGTTGACACGGCATTAGGAGGAGAATGAACCACTTAGACTGGATTAGGTAGTGTTTTATAACTATAGCTCCTTATGTCCTTTAGGCATGTCAGTATGAAGAGTAGGAATAGGAAAAAGTATAGATTCTGTAGCTTTAGAAAATATGATTAGTAATAGAAAACTTCATTATATTTGATCCTAGGTTTACTTATTTGGTGGCCCCTCTAAATAAGTCACCCCCCCCAAAGCAAGAAATTCCTCTCCCTTAATTGAGAGCGATGGCGGCCTTTTAGTCGAGAGTTCACTTCCTCACCCTGCCGGGGGCATCCTCTCCTGTTAGTCGAGCAAGAAATTGATTTGACTTATTGGGTGGCCCCTCTCAAATAAGTAACTAAAAAGCCTGCTTACGCATCCTTTGCTTTTCAAGCTTCACTGAAAAGCCCTTTAGGAGGTGGTGTTGCAACGAATAGCCAAGAAAGTGCACAAGTGTATTTCATGGCCTCTATCCTTAGTGGTCGGATTCCAAATACATTCCAATGTTCTAGCTACTACCCATGTATATTACTTGTCTTGCAGGGTTCCGTTCACTATGGCCTATCATTGACTAGATAAGCTCCTCTAAGACTTTCAGGACTCAAGTCCAAAGTGCCATTACGGATGACAAAGCGTTTAGCAAATTCAAAACAAGCTGTTTTCGATATCAAGGACTTCTCCTTAGATATACGAACATCTAAGCTAGCCATGAGCTTTTGATAACGCTCAGCAACCTTACGATCCGCGAGAGCTTAACTAATAGGAAAGATCGCGTACGCTTTAAAGACCTGTCCTGGGTATACCTCGTCAGCCAGCATCCACACTAAGATGTGATGTGTTAATGCGAATGATGGCCACGAGCTGTAATAACCAAAGTTGAGGTTTACCTGTGTGAAAAGTCACACTTGATCCCATCCGATTAGATGAAGCTCCCTTGTACGGAAGCTGGAACCTCACCCACCTTAGGGACCTGGTCATCCATGTGGCCGCAAAATCATAGCCGAAGATCGCACCCACCAGTAACTCAGTGAGACCGGCAGGCATCGAATCGGTTGCCACCTTTCAAATCAAAAGAGTAGTATGTGATTTCTTTCAGAACCTTGAATTACTATTCTTAAGTCAGAAAGAGAACAACTATCTTACTGATTATTCAAAGATAGCACTATAACAACTGGCACCTTAGCGAGTCCCTTGGCGAGAAATAAAAGATATAGCCTATTTACCGGAGGACTAGTAAGGCGTAGTTAAGGATGACATTCCATCCTATCCAAAAGAAGATAGGGCCCTGGTGGTATAAATCTCTTTGCTTGCTTTCTGTGCCTGAATCTTCATCATCGTCTGCTCCCCCAGCAAGCAGGGGAATCTTCCTAAAACTAAAAAATTGCCAGATATTCCCAAATCGAAACACAGCAGAGGACACTGACTTCTTTATCAGAAAGGCTGGTCGCTGAGTGTGTTTACACACCGTTACGTATGTAGTTTTAGCCGGAGGGAGAACTCTTTCGTTCGATCGCCCTCTGATTCACTGAGAGCTGAACCAGGCTCTGAACGTCTATTGTTGTTGAAAGGTTGGGTACGGTTGAACCGTGTTATTATCATGATGCCACGGGTCGCTTTCGATAACAAGAAAGTATGCCCCTTTTATTAAGCTGCTTCTTAAGCCGTGACAGCTGGATCGGTTGGGTCGCTAATAAGCCAAGGCGGCCTTCGTCTGCCTGACATGACAAGCTTGTTTCCTGCTGTGAGGAAAGACTACTTTGTTCATAGGGCAAGGCATAGATTAGATACTTATCACTTGCTTGCTTCTTAAATGCTTTTCCTTTGTCTTCCACAGGGGCCTCGGGTCGACCTGCATTATTGGTGCCATCATTGTTCCTAAGCTGCGAAATGCCAATCATTGGGAGGATTTTGAATCTGAAAGAGCTCTTGAGAGGGACGAACCTTATTGTGTTGTGCCTTGTTATCATGTATTTCATTGTTTGCGCTGCAGCCATTGGTTGCTGGCCTATGGAAGGTCTGGACTATGGAACCCCCCATTATTGCTGTGCTGCTATTCCATTGAGGGTCTTCTCACTCACAACACAAAGATACTGAGATCTTGGCAGCAAGCATTCCTACATCTTTCACCGTAGCAGTAGCCGCCTTCTCTGTCTCACTATCACTCCTTTACTTAGTAGAAAGCGCTTGACTGCATTCCTGGAGCCAAAGGACTCTCTTTCACGCCGACGTCCTAATACCCACGAACGATAACACGATAACCGGGTCTGGTTGTTATGACTGGAAAGAAGTCTGAGGAGTGATTTCCTTGACTTATTCAAGGCTATTCACCTGAATTGTGGACAAAGAAGCTTCCTCGGGATGAGCTTCTAGCAGACATCGTCCAGTCAAGCACTCCTGCTTTGGTGGTGTGGCTCCAGCTTAGAGAGTAAATCCAGCGTAGTGAAGTATTTAAGGAAGCTCCTTCTTCTATGAAGTGCCAGGACACAGATATAGGGTTGGTTTCAGGGCATAGGAAGTGAAGATCTGAGATTGCATTACACGATCTAAAAGAGCGAAAGGCTTCCTAGTGGGCTCGGGTTCCTGGTATAGGTATAAGAAAGCCAGTAGAGCTAAATAGAGGTAGACTGTACTTCTATGCGTACTGAGCTGAGGTGCTAATGCTTCCCGCAAGGAGAAACTATCTTAGTCATACTTCCTTGATAAGTGAGACTTCCACGAAAGCACGGATAAGAATAATCTTAGTATGCAAGGACTGAGGAGCTTCGGTGTGTTCTTTGCTTTTATCGAATATCCTCCGCTGCTGCTAAAGGAAATGGTTCTTAGGTCGGTGAAACAGTCCCTGTAGCTAAAGTAAAGCCAGTTCATTCATTCATGGCAATCGGTCTAGTAAGGAAGAAGTGAGCTGTAGCCTTAGTCTTAGTACGCGCAGGGGCTACCGAATGTGCCAGTGAAAAAATCAAATATTGTTTGTGTGCCGCGAAGGGCCTACCCCTTGAAAATGGAAGGGCATGGAGAAGCGGATTCCTACTTCTTAATAGAATAGCTTGATCGACCACCATCCTTACTTCCCTCGGGTTGGTATGCTTGTGTGTCAAGCAATCCTGCTTCGGTAGCAGACTTCCTTCAAGGAAATCGCTTCAAGCAATGGCTTTGGATCGACCTGACTTCTTAGAGAGGAAAGCCAGTGAATGAATGAATGAAATCCGTTGAATGAAGAAGTCTTTATGGCTCAAGCTGCTAGCGGACCTCCAACATTGAGAAAGTCAAGCATGTCAGCACGCCCCCTACCTATGTAGTCGGCTTCCCGGTAGTTTGCGGGATTAACCGCTCGCTATTGGAATCGGTCTATTTAAATGGCCTATCTCCAGATGTATGTATTCTTGAAGTGCCTTTCTCATAGTTCCCTTTCCGGGCATTGATTGAGAGGGAATAGACTTCCCCACTGAACGAGGAAGGCTGCCTTCTCTTTAAGATTTAAGATAGAAGGGAAATCCCCAAAAGAAGCGGCCAAAGGAGACCAGCAGAATGTGCATCGACAGATTCTGCAGCAACTTGATTCCAGCAACTTGACATGTAGCCAGACAGCTCCTTGAACAGTCATTCTGATCCATCCAACTGGCTCTCGGGCCTGGCTGTCGTAATGACTTGTGCAGGCTCATGATTCTAGTCCAGGAGGATCTTGCTTTCCTTCATTGATCTATCATCAAGGTGCGAAGCCGCCAGAGAAGAAATAGGAGGGGCAAGGTTATTCCCCTTTCGCAAGTCGCCTACATTGGCAAACCTATATTTGGGGCGCCGCCAAACCTATATTTGGGGCAAAGACGTATTTGAAGGGTAAAGGACCCCCGGCACTAGGGCGGTAGATCTCGGTTCGAGTCCGAGTGTCTTTTCTTCGTTAGCACCTTAGCTGGATTGCTTTCTGTGTCTCGGTTCCACATAACTGTGGAGTCCGCCATAAAGAAAGGGTTCGTTTGGGAGCATGCTGCACGTATGATTGTTCGTGATCTTTGAAACGTATCAAGTGAGGATGCGTAAGCAGGCTCGACTGATAAGGATGCGTAAGCAGGCTCGACTGTTAAGGCCGCCATCACCTTTAGGTGCTCGACCAAAAGGGAGAGGAGAGGATGCATAAGCATGCTCGACTGGCCGCCATCGGCTTGACTGTTAAGGATGCGTAAGCAGGCTCGACCATAGGGAGAGGACCTTTAGGTGCTCGACCATAGGGAGAGGATGCGTAAGCAGGCTCGACTGTTAAGGAGAGGACCCTTTAGGGGGCTCGACTGATAAGGATGCGTAAGCAGGCTCGACTGATAAGGAGAGGACCTTTAGGTGCTCGACCATAAGGATGCGTAAGCAGGCTCGACTGTTAAGGATGCGTAAGCAGGCTCGACCAACGGGAGAGGACCTTTAGGTACTCGACCATAAGGGAGAGGAGAAGACCTTTAGGTGCTCGACTGTTAAGGACCCTTTAGGGGGCTCGACTGATAAGGAGAGGAGAGGAGAGGAAACTCCGAAAGCTTCATTTCATGATTGACAAACTAGCCTGCCTTCCTTCCATTGACCAGACCAGTAGGGAGCCTTCTATTTACACTTTACCCCTTACCCTAAGTATCGTAGTCCCAGGTCAAAGTCGTAGGCCCAGCCAAGTAGGTGAGCAGAGTAGGGCAAGTGGGCGAGCAAGGCCAAGCCAAGTGGGTGAGCAGGAGTGTAGCTGGTCAAGTCCTTCCTGTCCAGTCCTGTTGTTTGTTGGCCTGTTGGAAGTTCGTTGTCCCCAGGGCAAAGGGGGTTGGGGCCCCCAGTAAGTGTAGGTGGGCATCGTAGGCTTGGCTTGGTGGAGTGCTTGGTGGGCAGGTGGCACTGGGCTTCATGGGAACATCAATCAGTGAACATCAATCAGTTGGTAACATGGGTTCTATCGATATCAATCAAATGAAATCCAATCGGATGAATCTAGCGAGCAAGAAGCACGTAAGTAATAGCATCCGTCCACTCTTCTCTCCCGCCAGCCATATAGTAATCCATCCTTGGTTTATCAGTTAATCAACAAGCCAGCAAGTGGCGAAGGCCCCGCTGAACCAAGAAGCAAATGAATCCATCCTGGCCATTATAGAGAAACGTCTTGAAATGCCTTCGATGGCGGCCTTGGAGCTAGCGAGGTCAACGAGATTACTTTCACTATGATATTATGGCTTAGCCAGGACCTGTTCTCAGAGACTGGAAGAGCTAGACCGATCCAAGCTGATCATTGAATGGAGAGGTAGAGAGAGGCCTTGCCTGATGTAGAGACAGAGCCATACTGGCAGTCAGAGCTAGACCTTTTCTTATTAAGTATTAGCCTTTATTAACGAGCCTTACAGTCAGTGGAAACCAATAGATGAGCTGCCAGATTATCTTGAAAGACCTAGTTAGAACACCTAGAGCCTTTATATTATTGCCAGCCGGGATTTGACACTGGATAACCTTCTACCGTTACCTCATATAGAGGACTTTATGCCTTTACTTACCTCAACTAGAGTTATTAGGACCTTTACCGAGCTTACTTACCTTAGATGTTAGAGACTGGAAGACCTGTCCCGATCCAAGCTGATCATTGAATAGATAGGGAGAGAGATAGAAGCCTAGCCTTATTGTAGAGCCTGTCAGAGAGAGCCATACAGTATGTCAGAGCCAACCGATCACACTTGATACAGCCAGGGGAGACTTACTTAAAGACGCCTAGCCTTATGATATGGAAGTTGAGCCAGTCAAAGCCAGACCTTTTCTTATTAAGTCAGAGCCTTTATGAACGAGCCTTCCAGTCATTGGACTATGTGGAGCTGCCATCTTATCTTGAAAGCTAGTTAGAAAACCTAGAGCTAGCTCAGGCTTTTAGGGGAAGAAATCAATTTAGAAGCGCTCTTTGAGGGGAAGAAAGAGTCTTTCAGGACCTGACCTTAACAATCTATTTGAGGGGAAGAAAAGGATTGAAAGGTGAAATAATGAAAACAGATCATGAGCGTAATTACATATATAATCATATATATATTCTTATATGAGATTCTTATTTTGAAGTATTAGGGTAATATAGGGTGAATACCTTACCGGACTATCACGATTGAGGGGCCTTAACTATCACAATACTACCGGTTCACTTGTCCTTGCTACTTATGCTTCCAGTGGCTCTTGTCCTTGATTCATATTTGCATTTTGGAATTTGCTTAGGGAATCGGCGTTTGCAAGGACCCGACAGGGGGCTCGACTGATAAGGAGAGGAAGAAAAAGTGCTTCCTAACCTTGTTCTAATGGTAATAACCTATCTATGTGCTAATCCCACCAATTCTTCCTTGCACTAGGAAGCGCAAGCCCCTCCGGGACCTTCTTTTTTTCCACCTTCTTAACAGAGAAAGAATATATGGGCTAATGAAGCTAATGTGGTTCCTAGGGAAGTCATTATACTTTACTTTCTATTGAAGGATATACTTTCACAGCCTATAGAAGTCAGCAGCTTTATGTCTCTTCATATTAAGGTCTCTTTAGAAAGGTAGTTCGAAATTATATGTAGAATTTCATGATTCAATCACTCCAATTGGTAACTAGAGAGAGACTCAAGAACTAGAATTATATATGTCATTATGCATTTTCATCTCCCCCTGGTCCTTTAAGAGCCTGCTTGCGCATCATGATTGGATTCGAGAGCGTAATTACATATATAATAACATTGTTGAAGAAGAAACCTACATTGCTATCCCTTCTATTTTGATCCATCTAACTAGATATTCGTCTTATCTTATTACTACTTATATTCCCTTTCCACACTATCCCCACATCTTCTATCTTATTCCTCTCCTTATCAGTCGAGCCCCCCTGTCGGGTCCTTGAAACCCACCTGACGAAGAATGCCTGACGAATAGACTGTTTCTCGCATAAGAGAGACAAAGCTGAAATGAAACATACGCTTTATGCAAAGGAAAAAGGGAAGCAGCTCGAATCTTTACTACGCCACTGAGAGGTAAGCGGCGAAACCAACTTTCCCTTCTGGACTGAAAATAGAGTTCTTCGATCGAATGGTACATGGTACAAGCGGCTTTTTCAAAGCTACATTGGTCATTTTCTTCCTGAGTCCAATCTAGGGTGAGCCTGCCGAACTCTCGACCACTATTTACCCACCCACCCCAATCCCCGGGGCCCGGTAGGGACTCACTATTCCGATGGTGAGGGAAGTTTTCAAAGTCTTTACCGAATATAGCAAACTTTTCAGTCTCTTGGATCGAGGACTCTATCAAATTGATATCTCGGTAGAGGTCAAAAAGCAAATGGCAGAATATGGATGAATTCCTAGTCAAGTTATCAGTTTCACATCCAGGTGGTCCCGCGGTACCAATTGTGAGTTTTATCATATCCGAGACCAGCAGATACCCTAGGTATGAGTAAGACTTGCTTGTTCAGTCGAGCCGAAATAGCATCGATTGAAGTCACGTTCCTTGAGTCCACCACTGAACCAATTATGATCACCGGGACTTATGCCAAGTATATGTAGTAATGGGTTTTCATGCCATTTGGACAGCCCGCACAATGGGACTTATCAGAGTGAATCGCTGCTACCACTTGAAAATCTGATTCGAAGATTGTTCAGTCAGCTTTGAGAGATCAAATGAATAAATGACTGGCTATACCTACCAAAATGCCATTATAAGACCACTTCCTCCCATAGTTGCGACCAACGGATTGATCCCGTGATAGATTGAAATGCTTTCTAGCTTATTTCACTTAGATCAATTCATGGGTCAGATCTGGACACTTTGAAGTACCCTACCTTTTGATTGAACCGCTCTAGCCATAGCGTATCGTTCTGAATCGAAGCTAAGAAGTACCAGTTTCTTCCCTTTCTCATTCTTCCGATGCTACGCCTTGGGGACAACAGAGTAAACAGGTAACATGAGAAGAAACTTTGGCGAGCGTACAAAATAGGCCGATGTGACCGGTAGAAGTGCCCGCTATAGCTGGTGTTTCCAATTCATTCTAATCTCGTTCGGTGTACTCCACCCCCTTGTAGAGAAAGTAGGTCCAGCTTACTATGAAGGAAACTCTTCCAGGATTTCGACCGGTTATGATGCTCCCAGGCATGATGAAAGACTTGGGTCAATAAGAACTGCTTATTAATAATGTTCCCTCCGTTCTCGGTAAACCACTTGTGATTCATCTCATTCCAAACCGTTCTTATCAACCGCTATAGCTGACTCCTCACCCGAGCATATGACTGAGTGTTCTCTGTAAGTAATAGAGAAACCTTCCCAGCTTGGTCTCCTTATAACACTATTCTTAGTTGTTACCTTCGCCCAGACACCTTATATTCTAGTTCTTATTTGCCAAGGGTGTGACTTCGGGATCCTAATATTTGGCTAACCAGATTCATGATGGACATCAATTTCTTATTTCTGAAATGTGTAGAAGGGCAACATAGTGAGAAAGATTCCTCGTGAAACTCTGATGGTGCACATCGTTTTTACGCTTCGTCATGTCCTCAATAGGAATGGGGATAAAGAAGCTTCTAGGAAGGGTGAGGCATAAAAGTATAGTTCTTGGTCTTCTCTCTCCAATGGCTCGGTGCACCTGCGATTTAGAAATGCAGCACATAAAGGTTATGCCCTTGAATACTTGGCTGTCTGACCCATCCCTCCCTTCGGTACCTCTACTTATTCTCCAGTTAGTGCGGTTGGTCAGCCTAATGAAGGTGCCTGTCAATAGATGAGTACGTTAATTGATGGAAAAATATTGGTTGTAACAAAACTTGACTGCGAGGATGATAGTGACAACGGGCTACTCTTTCCAGACCATAATGAAATGAATTGACCTGATCCTGCCACTCTAATTCATCCTGGTTTTCCCCTAGATAGCCCAATTCTTCTTTTTCTGCTGGACACTATTCGTTTCTACCTGCCCGATTGTCTAAATCAACCTGTTAAGTGCCATTCTCTTGGAACAAGGGCGAACCTCATAATCAAACTCCAGGCAGGATGGATCCTACGCCCGACCCATGAACTCTGCTAAATGCTTCTAAGGGGGGCACACTACTCGTGACTCCGAAGCAGGACCAGGATCCTTCGACTGCATTTTGAACGGCTAAACCTCTAACCTTTCAACATAGGGTAATCATATATAAGTAAGAAAAGCTTAGCTTAGTTATCCTTATTACGAACCGTATATGTGAAATACAGGGAAATAAAAGCTCATGTTCTATCATCATACTTACCACTCGTAATATCAGAGAAGCTAAACCATTACAGCTTAAGATCATAGGTCTTTTTCTAATAAATCATGTAGCTATTACTTCTAGTTTCATATCTCTACTATACCCATTGATTTGATCGATTACTAGTATGAATACAGATGATTACATACTAATATGATTACAGTATCCCCTGGAGTTCATACTATGATTACATACCTTATATGATTGGAATACATAGTGTAAGTGAAAGTATGTAATAGCTATAGAACATGCTTACTTAATAGGGAATCACAGTAATACTTACACTAATCAGAGCTGTACCTATTGATTACTGATTAGCTTAAGCTGGAATGGTCTCTGTAACTATAAGAGTATAAGCATCACTAGTTACTCTTACTATTTCTTTGACTAGTAACAAGCATAGTATAGTTTAGGCAATGATTGATTACAGTTATACAATGGGATAAGCTTGTTTCTGTATTCAATTAACATGAGTTACCTGCTAAGTGAAGCTGACTATGATAACCATTGCTTTAATATGAACTAGGTTAAGGGTTATGTAGAGTGAATACTAGGTATAGTAACATCGATACAATAGCTTTACACACTATACTATCTACTATGTTTCCCTATTAAATAAAGCTATATATCACTAAGAGCTTGTACAGGTGTAATTGGCTAAGTACTGGTATAAGTGAAAGGTCATTTCAATATGGGGGTCCAACCTGCCTGCCATTGATGTAGGTATTCCCCTAGACAACAATTGCGATTTCAGATTAAAGCGCTGAAACGAGTAGCTGGAAAACCGAAGTAGTTAGCGAGCCCTTTCTCATTATAAAAGCAGAGTTAGAGGCCTTCTCACAACTACCGATCCCGCCCATCTCGATGGCATTAAGTTTGCGACTAAAAAGAAATTGGTGTTACTATTATAAAAAGCAACGCCCCTATTATTACGATTGTTGCCCCTTTTATAATAATAGGGCAGCCCAAAAAGAGTAGAGGGAGAAACAGATAGCTACTATTTACACCAAAGCGAATGGATATCGGGATGGATTGGAGAGCATACAGGTCAAAAATGGATGGTTTAGGCGAGGAGTATCTACCAAGAAGCCCCTGGCGAAATCGTTCTACTAGCACATTCGCGAAGCAGAAGCCTATACTTTGAAAACAGGCTATTCAGGAACATCTCGAACGGGGCCCTTATTTTCATAGTCGGGGTAATAATAGTCAGGAGTTCGAAGCAGGTGTAACGGCCACCAGATATCCAAGTGGGAGCTGAGAGAGAGGGCAGAAGTTCTGGCGAATAGCACTTTGTTCCGGGTTTGACTGATTCATAACTGGGCGATAACTAAAGAATTGGAAATATTGGGTGATCGGAAAAGGCCTTTATCGACGAGCCCGGTTCAATAGTAGGCACATATCTCTGAATGAATGGTGATCTTTAATAGGGGTGAGATCACTCGAATTGGGACTCATTCACTTATAAGCCCTACTAAGAATAAGGACCAGCAGGGTGAGCCCCCCGAAGAGGGAAAGGGGAGCAAATGATATTTATTAGCTTTCTATGGAGTGACGTAGACGGAAACTTCTGCTTTATCTGTCTGTTAAGGCCCCAGGAGGAATAGATGGATAGGGGAGGGAGTGGGGCTTCCCACTTTGATGTTCTGGGCAGTCGAATAGATAGGAAATGCTCGGGAGGGGGTATCTTTGAGGGGGCTGGCTTACTCAATATTATGGAAAAAGCCGGTTCTTTGAATTCTTTGGTGAGATCAAGCCTTTACCTCATCGCACGTAAAGTCTTGATTAGAGAGGCGGTTGTTTCCTCACCATCGGAATGGTGAGCCCCTCACCATATGAATAGTGAGTGACTCCGTCCCTACCGGTCCTCTCTCTTAAGTCCTAGACTTAAGTTGCCTATAAGGACCCCTGAGCTGAGGGTCCGCCGATTAAGGCATCGTCTAAATGGAAAGACACCCCCTCATCGGGAAATCCTGCTCATCGGGGTGGGAAATCCTGGTTCAAGTCCAGGTGCTTTATGTTCCGGCGGAGGTTTTGGACATTCTCCCTACTAATTTGGCCATATTAGTTTGGCGGAGGTTTTCAAGATTTCGATGGCGGCCCGCTTCATGTTTCATTTGACTTATTGGGTGGCCCCTCTCAAATAAGTAACTAAAAGCCTGCTTCCTTGATGCTTATTGGGTGGCCCCTCTCAAATAAGTAACTAAAGGGTGGTCGAGCCTGCTTACGCATCCTTTCAGACGATTTCTGAGGTCTACGCAGCGAGGGCCAGCTTGAGCGTGTCAAGTAGCCGTAAAACGCGCAAATGCCCTCTCCTCTCCCTTATGGTCGAGTACCTAAAGGTCCTTATCAGTCGAGCCTGCTTACGCACCCTTTCAGACGAGATTCCACGGGGCTCTCGATGCATGCCTCTGGAAAACTACCGCAACATAGGCTAGCTAAAGAGAGATAGATCGAGTAAGTCTACATTGAATTATATATGCCATTACGATCTGAATCTCTATTTTATGAAGCCGCAACTACCACATGCTCATATATAACAATGACTGGTCTTTCTTCTCTCTCTAGCTAGGAAATCACTATCATTATATGTCATTACGCCATACTGAACCTAAACTACTACATGCTCATATATAACTAACTACCACCATGCCCAGGTACGTTAGTGACTCGACTGATAAGGATGCGTAAGCAGGCTCAACTGTTAAGGATGCGTAAGCAGGCTCGACTGTTAAGGAGAGGACCCTTTAGGGGGCTCGACTGATAAGGACCTTTAGGTGCTCGACCATTAGGGAGAGGAGAGGAGAGGACCCTTTAGGGGGTTCGACTGATAAGGACCTTTAGGTGCTCAACCATTAGGGAGAGGAGAGGAGAGGGGCTCACCATTCCGATGGTGAGGATTTATTATCAGCTGACCTTCTGGCACTGACCGGTTGTCAATGACCTCCTGGCTCTGACTGGCGATGATCAACTATCGGCTGAACCACTGGCACTGATCCTATGGCTAGACCTTCTGGCAATGAGACTGACTATGACTGGTGGTTGGCTATGAATGGCGTATGATATATCAAATTGTGAATCCTCATATATACCGCGCTTCGTGATTATTCCTTCCATTCGAGGTAGGAACCCGTGTTCCGTATACGTAAGCAATGTTTATGTTTTCCTTTTTTATTGGGTATGGCGTGTTATTGAACGGGCAATTATGATTGAATAGGTCCTTCTCTTTCATCTATTGGGTGGAGGGCCATTTCTTCTCTCGTTGTCTGTTGGGAACATGGGGGAAACTCACGTGCCATTGACAGCACATAGAAGCCGTTCACATCACAGCAAACAGAAAGCCGTTCACATGGAGAAGGTTAACATAAGCTGTTCATTCACAGCACATAGAAAAATCCATTCTAAAGAAATAAACCAACCATTCATTCGCTGCACGAAGCCATTCAGAGAATCCGTTCACAGAAGCCCTTCAGAGAAGCCACTCACAGACTGCACTAAGCCAGCCATTCACCGCACATAGCCTCGACCCGGCCGGGCACATAGATGAAAACAGCACTCCATCCATGTTATTCACCCCTTGCCCCACCCACGTTCTAGGTAACTCACTCTAGCAACACGTCTAGCCATTCTCTCATTCGTATGGCACATGGGGGGAAATCTCCTATCTCTCGGGGTAGTAACGATGGGTAACCTCACTCTTTATCGCGTATGTTGTAAACTTGGTTTACATATTTATATCACATATGTTAACAGCTTGTCTCAACTTATTTCTGCTGGGGGTCCTTTGTTCCTACATACCCGAAAGAAAGAGAAGTTTCCCATGTTCTCAACAGATTAGAGGGATTGAGCCAAGTTCACAACAACAAACAAGAAAGAAGTTCCCCATCCATGGCCGAGATAGAAGGAGCAGTCCCCCAAGTTCCCACCGGAATACATTGGATTGAGCCATGTTGTTTACATATGAGCATATTGATCGATACATTTTACTGACAGACTATGAGAGAGATTGATTGAGTTCACCCACCAACTTGGCACGGATAGATAACGGACTATTCTGCTGATGCTGCTGGCCGGAAGGAAGGTGCGGCCAGGGGATAGGATATGAGTCATCCACCCACCATACGCGAGAGAAGTACTTAACCCCAGACTATTAGAGGAGTTCCCCATCACTGGATACCTGCCACAAAAAAACCACATGGTATGGGGTCAACACTGTGAGTGAGTCACACACCTCCCTTTTAGCTATAGCATAACACACCTCCCTTTTAGCTATGAACATCACACTCATTACGATGAGCTATACCATACACCCATTTCACCATTGATACGTTGAACGATATTGATTATGTTCCCATGTTTCCACCAGACGGGAGAAGATATGTACTTACCCCCAGAGGAGAGAGGGACCCCATCACTGGAGAGGAGAAGGACCCCATCACTGGCTGAGAAGAGAAGAAAGGACCACACGTTACCACCAGACGAGAGAAGATATGTCAAGTTTCCACCGGACGAGAAAAGATATGTTCCCCAAGCTCCCAGACAATCAAGATGTTACCCATCAATGGAAAGGATATTTCCCACATACCCCGGGACGGAGCTTACCCCTACGGAACAATAGGTTCCTACATCGAGACTGGATGCAATGACGACGATCGTTACATACGTCGATACACCCAGAGCTTCTATGTGTTTATGAGTGATAGATGCTGCTTACTTGCTCGAATCAATTATAGTTGCTATTGTTTCTTGATCACTAGATTGGTCACAAAAAATAGCCCACCCAGCACACCCATTCGTCGACCCACCATATGCGAGAGATTATGTTCCCCGTGTTACCACTTGATGAGAGAGAGAGAAGGACCTGTTCAATCCAGACCCCGTTCAATATCATACCCCGTTCAATATCATACCCATAGGGATAAAAGGCCCCACCACTGACTGGTTGACAGGAGAAGGCCCCCATCGTGACACCACAGTGAAAACCCGTAGCACAGGCAAGCTCATCTTCATCTCCAGGGATAGCAAGATCGATAAGGCAAGATACCACCTTCGGCAAGCAGCAAGTTCAATTGATCAACAAGCAGTTAGGTGTGGAACTGCATCAGGTGTAACTAACTGTGGTTCACTGTGGTACGGTTTCTATGCTTCACGATGAGTGCAATGGGTGGTCTGTTTTGTGAGGTGAAAAGGTTTAGGAGGTCAATCTAAGATTAGGAGGGAGAGATAGAGAAACGGGTATAAATCTAGATACGTCCAGCCGGGTATAAAGATCTTCGATCTCAGGTGGCTAGATCCAGGTAAGAGAGATCCATCCGGGTATAAATCTAGATCCGGATATCATAAATCGAAGTCTCGATCAGGTCGAAGGCAGCAGTAAGATCGCTGAAGTTCTCTCTCAGGGGGGGAGGTCGCAAGGTCGATCTAAGCATTTCGGGTATGCGATTTCACTGTGTGGACTGGAGGCGTAACAGTGTTGTGTTGTGACCAACTGGATGTGATGATAACTGTAGGTTGAACGTTGGACGTAAGGTGAACAACAGCATAATACGCAGAGCATAATACGCAGAGATCGATGAAGCCCCTTTCAAGGTTCAGTCAATTAAGCAGTCGGTGAAGCACAAGTAGATCCAATGGGTTATCCAGTTGCTTAGCTTTATCCAGTAGATATAGTCATTTACCTGGCAGCAATACCAACAAAAGTTGTTTATGTATATGATCCATAAGTATATATAGGTTTAAGCGCACGTTTAAGCATCTTAACCAAATCAAGATCCATACCCATCTCCATAGTGAGATCCATATCCAGTAGCTTAAGAACCAGTTGGAATGCAGCTGTTGATGTCGATTAAGCATAAGATCTAGCTTATCCAGCATAAGTAGCATAACTAGTTGGAGTACCTATTCCAGGTCCAGCAGCAAAGCAAGCAATCCGAAGCCAGCGATCTAATTCATCCCAGCTAGGTAAGCCAACAATCATTCTTCTGCCCACCCCCTAGCTGCCATCTAGCCAGCAGCCGCCCGCCGCCATCAATTTAGCCAGCGGCAAGCCCGCGTCAAGTTCATTGTCTCCAGTTTGCAAGAGAGACCCATCCAGCCAGATTTGACCAGCCCCAGCCTGTTTGTTTCTTGGACTAGCGCCTGCCAGTAACGAGCGATGCAAGTAACGATTGGCCAATCAATGCCTTAACGAATTCAAAGCCAGCTCAAAAAGCCAGCGATCTAATTCATCCCATTGGTTCAATCCAACGATCCCATCCATCCTATCCAGAGAAGCAGCGATAAACGCCTCAGAATGATAGATGACTCACACGTACCACCCATATGGACCAGAGTTAGGGGATTGTACTCGGAGTTACTGTCTGTCGGAGACCACTCGAACTCTCTGATAGAAAAAAGCATGGGGATCTCTGGATCTTCAAAGGAATCTCAGAGTGTAATTCCCTGCCGACGGTAGGAGGCAGAGTCGTTGCAAGATGAGGTGTGGGCTAGGACACTACCTTTAGCATGGATTCTTTTATTCTAGCAGGTATGCTTATTCTTTCTCGCTCTTTAGCATGGATTCTTTTCTGGAGTCGTATTTGGGGGTGCTTTGCAAGCTGAGGAGATGTCATGATCTATCGGAGAGCTGTCTAGACCTCTTCCCTGCGTGTTCCTGTCGTTCCTCCTTACTCGGCTTGGCCGATGATTCTTCCTTCCCATCCGCTTGTTCGTTCGATGTTGCTTGCTTGTTTATAGAAGTTTGTAAGTGGTTTCCGCTTGCTAATAAATATAGAGCACCTTGTAGCTTGCTTATAGATGGCAAGTGATTATAGGCTAGGCGTGACGGCTGCCTATGCTCATTGATTCATTGGGAAGAGTGTTACTGATGCTCCGTCAAGTCAGTCAAGCTAGGTAGTCGACCCTGCGATCGCACTGGGGAGAGTGAGCACTATCGATACTGCACTCGATAAAGGCTGGCTTGCTTAACTATAGATGCACCGACGGAATCCGATTGGATAGCAAAAAGCAAAATGACAAGGCCCGGAACAAAGTAAGCCTCTCCTTCCATCTATCCGCGCCTTCCTTATCAGATATACAGCCGCCTCGAAATTTTTTCTCAGATATAATAGCATGATTCAATTCTAGAGCTAAAGATCGTAATTCTCGAATGAGCAATCGGAAAGATTCTGGAGCAGTGTCAGGTTTAGGTATTGGCCCTCCAGTGATAATGGCACCAAGTACTTCATTACGAGTTCTAATATGGTCAGATTTGAGAGTAAGCATCTCTTGTAAAATATAAGCAACACCAAAACCTTCTAGAGCCTAAACTTCCATTTCTCCTATTCGTTGCCCCCCTCGTTTGGATTTTCCTCTAAGAGGTTGTTGTGTAACCCGTGCATAAGGTCCACTCGAATGTGCATGTATTTTCTCATCAACTTGATGACTCAATTTCGACATATAAGCTTTTCCTATTGTAACAGGTTGTTCAAAAACATCTCCTGTTCTTCCATCAATTAATCTATGTTTTCCAGGATGATCTGGTTCGAATACCCATGGATTAGCTGTTTGCTCACTAGCTTTGTAAAGTTCAGGAAACACTAGGTTAATGGGCCTTTTCCGTTCCGTAGAAAGATTCGGGGTTATTCGTTTTCAGGATCAATAGTGGACGAACAGAGAGAGAGGGATTCGAACCCTCGGTACGGATGATCCATACTACAGATTAGCAATCCGCCGCTTTGGTCCGCTCAACCATCTCTCCAAGATGGAAGAGTTCATGTGTAACAAAATGAATGGTGGAGTAAAGGTGTATATCATAGTATGTACAGATTGTATCGGCAATATAATGAATATTGCCATTATTCAGTTGGATATGACAATTTGACCATATAGAGAACGAAACTTCTAGGACTAATGTAAGTGCTTCTAGTACCGATTCAGAATAGAAACTCTTCTTGCGATCAGCTAATGGATTTGGATCGCAATTCACGAATAAAACAATTGAATGATTTTGTTGACGTATTTGACCAATCAAACGTTTTACAGTTAGGAAACTTAATTGATCATTGGAACTTAAATGTTCCATCGGTCTGGAGGAACTTGATACATCCAAATAATGATCATGAGAAATTGCGTAAAGATCTTCCTGAAAAAAGAGTGGATATAAAAAGCATTGTTGCCAAAAGCTATCTTCCTTTCCACATCTATGGAACTCATCCATTTTCAACCCTCAGCTATGGCCCTCGTTCATGAGAATAACCTCTTTATTTCTGAGAAAATACATGGTGCGATCTAGTCGGAACAAGATAGGAAAAAAGAGATATATCCGGATATCAATATTCTATCTTTTATAGATTTACTACCCAAGGATCTCATTCGTCATGAGGAAGAACGAAAATCTTTTATCCTGGCAGCCAATCGCTCTCCTGACTCATGGAATTAATAAACCTGGTCAGTACACTATTTATCTTACACATCTGTACTCGAGTATTTAGGACTATTTTTCAGTAAATAGATCAAATTATTCCATTGATATGAATGTTATATATCGGATCAATCTCCAACTATGCCTTTGAATCCATCTCATCTTGACACAGCGGTGGAAAGAATACCCAGGTAGTTGTGCTTAGACTTCAAACAGTTCAGCTTTAACCATTCTAGTGGTCCTCCCTCATTGGTTGTTATAAACTAAGAGTTCATTTCCCAATCAATTACGAAATGCTATAGTTCTTCGCTATTCCCCATTAGGAAGTAATTCGTTGAGATTATGCACTTTTCTATCTCCAAAGTGCAGCTGGTTGGGCCCAGCCATATTATTCGAATATACAACTCGCACACACTCCCTTTCCAAAATAGATCAGTACACTAAGCACCGCACTTGAATTTATTATATTTGTTTCTAAAATATTGGTATTTGATCCGAAACCCCCAGCGGAAGGCCAATAACTCAAGGAAATGAAAGGATTAATTACATTTTTCATATGCTCTCCCCTCATAGATAAGGATATGTTCTACAGAATTTTGTTATTTTCTTATTTGATCCTATCTAGTTCTGGATAATAATATTTGGGATACTTAACTTAGTCCCAGGTCTTTTATAAGGATAAAAAGAATTTTCTTGCCCTATCCACTCCCTTCCCTGCCGCACGTGTCATGAATCTTTCCGACCGAAGTATAGTTATAGGAAGAATAATTCATTTGCTAATTATTCAGATCAGCCTCTCTTGCAGTTTAACAAGTAAATTATTGGAGAAATACTAATGTAATGACGAGGTGTAGGGATCTTTTTTTTCAGGATTAAACAAAGGGATTCACAAATAGAAGCGCTAGGGCCACAACTAGTCCATAAATAGTTAAAGCTTCCATAAAAGCTAAACTTAGCAGTAAGGTACCTCGTATTTTACCTTCTTCTTCTGGTTGTCTCGCAATACCTTCTACAGCTTGGCCCGCAACAGTGCCCTGGCCAACGCCAGGTCCAATGGAAGCAAGCCCTACAGATAATCCAGCAGCAATAACGGAAGCAGCAGAAATTAAGGGATCCATGGTAATCTCCTCTTACTAAGGTTGGGAAATAGTTGATAATACGACAGTTTCATCTATTGAGTGTTCACCAATGGTAAAATTATGGAACGATTTCTTTCATATCTAAGTCTGATATCGCTTTCGGTGCATCATGAAATGAGAAAATGATGGTGGATAACCGGGAAAGCGTTCAGGTCACGACGGAAGGGCATGTATCCAACCATCAACCAACCTCAGGATGCCCTACAGGTTTGCAGTGGCCCTGATCAGTAGGCTATATGGTGAAGAAGATGTGAGTCAATTCAAGGAAGCCTGGATCCCTCTGCTATACCAAGTGTCAAAAGTTGGGACAATTTGAAACTGGTCTTCCATTCTAACCTTGGAACGGAGTAGCTCTCCCTTAGCAGGAGGGGGAGGAACGCTCAGACCAAAGGGTGTGTTAACGCGCACTCATCATATGGGTGAGGGCCGCCATCATGCGCAAGCAGGCGAGACCAAATAGAGAGGTACGAAGTACTGAGAAGCTAAGACTCTAGAGGGCAGACGGTTCTTACTGGGGCAACCCTGGAGCAGTCAGGTAAGGTCCTGTGCCGGCCGGTGTCAAGGTAAGATCCTTTCAGCCAGTAAGGTCCTTACTGTGCCAGTGAAAGGTAAGGAGAAACCCATCCATATTTCTTCCCCTCAAATCGCTAGCTAGAAGGTAAGGTGGTGTAGGCTTCTCTTGACGTTTATTGCCTTCCTTCTATTGGGGATTGAGCCAATCAACTTCATCATTTCTGACCATCCTTTGACCTCGCCCCTTCTAAAAAGGAATGTTTCTTCCGCAATCTACGTGGCTAATAGACTATCTACATTTAGGGGGAGTTGCTAAAGGCCTATCTACGTTCTGCTAAAGGCTGGGGTGCTAAACACCTATCCGATCCTATGTGTTCTGAAGCCATCCCTTATCTTCTGACCATTTGGCACCGTTACATAGGAAGGTTCCAGGGATAGATATCAATCTGTTTTTATTAAGGTCCCGGAGGGGCTTGCGCTTCCTAGTGCAAGGATAGAATCAAATTCATCATTTCTCTCCCCGTTAATAAGCTCTTCCCCTCCCGTGGAGAGAATCATTGGGCTAAGGATAGAATCATTGGTTACTCTATTATAGGAAGGAGGACCAACCCATTGAGTATGCAAATGAAAGATAGCCCACTCGGTCTATCCTTTATTTACCAGGTGGGCCTACCTACTGTTTCTCTTCGAAAGGACGGGCCAAGGCGGCAACCCTCTTCAGATTCTAGATAGAGAGCGCTTTCTTTCACATTTGGGGAACAAACCACTATCTATGGGGAACGAACCATCACATATGGGGGATGACCGATCGAACTGATTTATAACCAACATAAATTCGAATGGAAGCGAAGGATGCGTAAGCAGGCTTGACCACCGGGAAAGGATGCGCAAGCAGGATCGACTGATAAGGAGAGGATGCATAAGCAGGCTCGACTGTTAAGGAGAGGACCGGCAGGGGCTCGACTGATAAGGCCGCCATCGTGAGTAAGCGAACTCTCGACTAACGCCTTTTAGTTACTTATTTGAGAGGGGCACCCAATAAGTCAAATGAACCCGCTTGCTTGACGTTAGGAGGGCAAGGGTGAGCCTGCCGAACTCTTTTTTAGTTACTTATTTGAGAGGGGCCACCCAATAAGTAAATTGAAATGTATATCGCTTGTCTGTAATCAGACAAGGAACGTAGTGCTTGCTTGACGTTAGGAGGGCAAGGAACTGACTGAACCTAAACTACCACATGCTCATATATAACTACCACCATTTCACCGGGCTATCAATTAGGAGGGAATGAGTCAAACAACCAAGCTACTTAGCTTTTCTTTTCTTTTCTTTAATGAAGAATGAGGGAGGTGGTGTGGATGCAGGTAAGTTGAGTGCATCAGGCTGGCTATTGGGCTCTTTCTCTCTTTTCTTTCGGTAACTAGGCAGCCTTGAGCAATATATAAACCCCCCCAAAGAAATCAATATCATTATATATGTCATTACGCTTTCTTATAAATGCTGCTATGGGCATATGTCATTATGCAATCTCAGAATTGATCATATTCGATCACTTCTTTCTCAAGTTGCAAGAGGGAGATTCTTTCATTTCATTTATAACGAGAAACCAGTTCATCGTTCTCGAGTTCATCGTTGCAGTAGCGAGATGAAGTTCTCTCATTATATATGATTGAGTGGTTGCACTCAATTGAGTCATATTGATTCATTGCCTATTCATTATCAAAAAGAATCGAGCCTTTATGAAAAAGAGGACCGGTAACGGGGCTCGACCACCGCCCCCCACCCAATAAGTAAATTGAAACTTTAGTTGCTCGACCACCGGGAGAGGAGCGAGCGAATAGATAGTAGGCATTCTTGAATAGACCCGAAAGAGGGCCCTAGCGTCCCTTGGTCTTAGGGTCGCTGGTGGTCAGCGCAGAGAGTAAGGTTTCAGGTAGTAGGTAACGCGGTGTTAAGTTGGGGGTAGGCACTGGGAATAGGACTGTTAGCGGCGTTCATACAGAAGCTTGGGTGTACCCATGGCACAGATTTAGGCTGTAAGTGTAGGATATAAGGTAGGGTGAGTGAGGTGGGAGGTTATTATGTATCCCCTCACGATAGTGACTGTTCTCTGCGAATCTTTCCTTGGTCCTTGTATCGATGGTACCAAGTATGGGAGAGAAGGTTTATAGTCAAGGTTGGTGGTAATTCTTAAGTAGAGGAGTTTGAGGAAAGGACGGTGGATGGCGCTCAGAGACACACTTCTAATAGATAGTATGAATCCTTCGGTTGGCCCTTATATTACGCAATAACTTCAGAGGCGAAGGTTGATGCTTCCTGTCGAAGTAGGATGGTAGATGCGGTATTGTGAATGGTGGCGTAGATCTGTTGGGTGGCTCCTCTTGTGGGAGAGGTATTGAGGACCTTGTAGTTTAGGTTAGATCCTTGCCTAAGCCTTCATCCGCCTGCCTCGAGATGGTGCTAAGTTCTGGCTCTGATGATTTCTTTATACCTCCAAAGATGTTATCTCGAATAGGTGTAAAGTAGCGAGGAGGAGTCGAGTCCTAATAGGCTCTAAGTGGGAGTTTCAGGTATAAAGGTCTAATGTGGTTCCAATGTAACAATGTGCATTCAATTTGTGTGCAAGCGGGCTTTCATGTTGCATTTTGGGTGAAAATAATTCAGTAATAGGAGCTTATCCAGATCTGGGTGTGATCCCAGCCAGTTGGTCATGCTACTTTGGTGAATGAGCTATCGATCGGCCGGAGTCCCGATCTGTCAATGAGCTATTGTAGGTTACACTCCCTACTCACTGTTTTGCTCTTTTGCAACCTCCTCTTCTAGAGCATCGTGGTGTTCAGTGCGCTGTCTGAACGTTTGGATACCGCTTATTACTTATTAGCGGTACCACCCAATTGCCTCTCGGCACCCAATCTGCCACTAATGTGACACTCAATTCCGCCATACGTGCTCTATCTCGTCCAGGTTCGCCTTGAACTAAGTGACTATCAAGGCAGATAGCTACGAGGGAGGAAGGATGGCCAGATTCACCTTCTTTTTTCCTTCCTTGAACTAGTTGAATTCCTTCCGGATGGATGGTCCGGTTAAACTGAAGATAGTTGAACTCTAATGATAGCAATCAAACGGTGTTCGTTCTATCCTGTAACCTGATAACAAGCTGTGTCGTAATATGGTTGTTTCCATAAGCTTTAGTTACACGTGTTGTAATAGAGTGATATGAGCTTAATTACAGTAATCAAGCCAAATAGAAAGCATGTTATATCATCTGGAAAGTACGACATCATCACACCTGTGACTACTTGTCTATATTAGTGTGAATATGACTGGAATCAAACCATTCTACTGAGTAACCCTAATCAAGTTGGTGTGTTACTTAACTCTGATTACAAGCAAGCTGACTATTATGGTAACTCTTATGACCTTAATATGAATAAGGGAGATTACACATAAGCACTCAATATGGAAACACCGTAATCATGCTGGAAGCTTGGAGTAATGGAAAGCTTAACACCAGCTTCTATGAACAAGCAATGGAAACAAAGCCTCACACAGAACACGATAATCACATAAGTCAAAACTACATAACCTATCTGGTATGATGTGATAGTAATTCAGACTGCTTATGTATTAGTAATACTACAACCCTATCTCTAGTACAATGATTACTATAGAACTATGTTGATTATGGTATAATGATTAGCTAATATGGAACTACACTAGTGACTATGATTCCAAAGCTATTAGCTCTTCATTAAAGCTTGAATACGATAAGCTCTATTATCACCATAAGATAAGCTTATAACATGCTATTAATTACACATAATACGTAAGATCCAATCCATGTCTTATGGAACATTGAACACATGAAGCTTACAAGGTTATGGTGAAGTAAGTTATTAGTTAGAGTGAATCAATTGAGGTCATTGGTTTCCACTATTCATAAGCTCTGATCAGTGTCAAGCTTCTAGTCATATGTTCTTATTCAATGTACTGTACTATTCCCATATGTTTGATCATTTGAGGTAATCTGAGCTCTTTGGACTGTGTTTTATTTGAGTCTTCTGTTTGGTTTACTGTTCCAAGTAATCACATAAGTAATGATGATTGATTTGAGACAAGTACTGCCATTTCTAATATAAGATGTAGTTCAGTTTCCCTTATTCGATTGTCAATCTCATTGGTTAACTACTACACTTAATTAGGGAAAAGCTGGAAAGTCTAGGTAGAGTATAACCAAGCTCTCTTAGATTCAATGGGATTAGTTATACCAATATAGCCCTACCCGAGTAGTTGTAAGCTGATTTACCGATGAATATGGAGAATACCATATGAATAAGGAAAGGCAGGATACATACTACGATACAGGGTGGTTGGTGATTCAGAATAGCAACATATGGCAATCAAGCTCTTACTTCAAGTAGTGGCCTATACTTTACACCCAAACCAAAAATGGCAATGAGATATAAAGGTTAATGATGTAACCATAATCAAGCTTGATTACCTTAGCATCATAGACCGTAATTACACCTGTAATAGTAAGCACTCCATCTCATTATGATGAAACACTTGACTTCCATTTACACTAAGCTTAGATAAGGTCATTGCTTTCCACTATGAACTAGAAGAGGTAGTTTGTTCACCTTTTATAGCCCATTCCCTATGTGTGTCATGTCTATTTGCTTATATTCCCATACTCCTACAGCAAATACATAACCCAATAGGAGAAATTAGGGCATATATGGTAGTAAGCTATATTATATGTGAAAACCATTGCCTACTAGAGATTGTAATATGAATTACAACATGGGTTCGATTCCCATACTCATACCCTTTCGAGTATCGATATAACTATGATTTGGCTTTCCATAGTTGATACTTGGAGGTACCTATCTCTAATAGGGATTGGATTACCGCCTTCCACAAGAGGGCCCAATCTTCCATGTTGTCGTTTTCATAAGCTAACCAAGTAGAGAAGCTAGTCATATATTATGGAAAGGATGTAGTATTCCCATTACATGCCTAATTGATTCCGTACAAGTATGAGATTGGCCGGTGACTAAGGAACAAGGTAAATCGACATAGTTGCTACGTATCAAAGGCAGCTTAGTCTATGTAACTATATTAGTAGAGATCTACGTGTTTTACTATGAACATAATAGATATGTGATATCAGGTAAATCTACAGGCACGTAATTCCATAAGCTTAGATATACGTATAATCTGAGTGAATAGTGGAACCAAAGCCTTATCCTAATATGTTAGATTGAGGTTAAGCTTTTCACCATATCTACCTAAGATATATGTACGAGGTTATGCAGAGTGAGTCAACCCCATTAAGTAGGCAATGTAATCGCTTCCCTTTGATTCCCTATGTTATAGGTCGTGAATATAATACTGCTACTTGGAATGTGGTCTCTATATATTAGTAATAGTAGTCAACCCAATGGGATTTAGACTAGTATGATAGATTAGATAAACCACAACCGAGTCAAAGGCTATGATTAACCGTGTTCACTAGAACTAAGGGGAATCCATTAGACTTATTACGATAGGTGGACACAATGTAAGCACTAATAACATAGAAACAATGGACATCATTAGTCATCTTAATATAGTAAGCCCATACTAAGCCACCAAAATACGAACAAAGCAGGAAGTAAGCAATGGTAAGAGCTAATCTTGGAGCAGTGGGATAAACATGAAGCTCAGACTAAACATAGTACAATAGCTCAGACTTTCTAGTCAGCCAAGAACAGTACTACTTATAACTAGTCTAAGCATGAGTAAGGACTAATAAAAGCTTTCATTATGGGGGGTTGTAATGAGATTACGGAGAACCTTTCTGACCATAGCTTAATGGGATTGGTTCATAGTTATTACTAATGATAGCGGTATTGGTTTCATACTATGAGATCTCTATAGAGTATACCATGTTCAAGCTATGAGTTCAACCTCATACTTGCTATATTTTCTTTACCTTCAGTGTTACCATGCTATCAACCTGGCGGCGGACCATCCAGACCGGCTCAATTACCCGCTTAATTTATAGCATTCATTGGACGGGCGTTCATACAGCATTGCACAGGCTAACACTTGCTGACTGATTCTTAGGAGGTAGGCAAGGCAGGAACTATTCCTATTTACCTTTACTCTACCTTGCTTTACTTTAGTAGTGCTTCCAACCTTAACTTTTTACCACTACTTACCCAACCTTCGCCCTCAACTTATAGCGTTGTCCGGTAAGGGCTTCCAATAGAGGGAGGAGCTTTTGGACGGGCTTCTATACAAAAAGGCTTCAATAACACTTGCTTGGGGCGAGTATCGGTAGCTGCTGCTCTCTTACTGGGCCTACCTTGACCTTTACTTACGTGCATGCTAGATGTATGTGTGAAGGCGTTTTCCACCGGACGAAGGAAGAATCCATGTGGCGGGGTTTGAAACGGACGGATAGAGATACCTCCCTGGCCGTTTCGGAGCGGCCAGATTATTAGGGAAACGTCCAGCGTTCAGTTGCCCAGCGAGCATGAGAGGACTGCTTGTAGTCGATCTTGAACCTTCCTGCTTATATCTTGAATGCATGGAGAACAACTGACCTCTGACGAAGACCGATTCTGCTTCGCTAAACTAAACCGAACAACAAACCTTCAACCTGCCTTCATCGAACAAACTTCCTGCCTTGCCTGAAAGATCTTGCTGCCTGCCTTCTATCTTATCTCTCTCTGCCTGATATGCCTGCCCGTCTCTCGATTGAGACCCTATCTTACCCGGATCTAAATATTGCAAACTGGATACAATGAACTTGACGGACGGAGCTTGCTTGCCTTTTACCCGAGACCCGTTAGGCTAGAATGTGACGCGAAAACAACGTGTGCCGAGGAAGGCAGGAAAGGGAGAAGCTGGAAGGGGGACACAGTTACAGGAGAAAGATATTGGATCGCCATTTTCGCACGCTGGAAGCACTCTTTTGAACCTGAGATGATATTACAACTTCAATTTCAAGTGATTTTGTTTTATTTGGGAAGAATGGCATTTTATGGTTATCCCGGGGCAGGTTACACATATCCAGATTTGTGTTCGGCTTTCGAGGATGCGGGCTCCGCGTTTCATCCTATGAGGCGGGCTTACTTACGTGCTTGCTGGCTGTTACTAGCTTAATGGAATCTAGAATCTCATAGATAAGGAATGGAGGAAGGTAAGTAGATCACTTCTTCCCTCCGTACCAGCTACCCGACCTATGTGAAAGACACTACCTGACCAGCGTGAATGTCTCAACCTCCCTGACCTGAAAGTCTATCTATAGTCCCCTCTCTCTTGCTGAATCTCTATCTATCTACTATCTGCCTTCCCTGACCTGTATGGCTCTAGGAATGTTTCAACCTCATCTGTTGGCAACTGGGAAGGGGTGTATGAGTTTGGGGAATGTTTCCTAAGTGGCCGCTCCGATACGGCCAGCATCATAAGAAGATTCAATTCTCAATCCGTTTAACTCAATCGATCTGCTCATATGTAAATGACATGGCTCAATGTCTTTCTTCTGGTGTTCACATGGTAACATAATAAACCTAATTCGTTAGATCGATGGGTTACCTCCTTCTCTCGGGTATCTCCTGTGATTCTTCTCCTCTCGTCGTCTGCCGGTAAGTCCTTTCGTCTCTCATCTGTTGGGAACATGGGGTCCATCTCTTATCTCATTTGGTGCCACCCTGGCTCAAAGGCAATGCTCGTATGGCAACAAACACCTTGGCTCGATCTCATTCATCTGGTGTTCAAATGGTAACATATGAAATATCGTTGGGTGGACGAATGTGTGTGATGGTATGTCTAGTGGTGACTCACAAATAACAGTGTTACCGATTCATCTTTGTACCGGTACCATCCATGTTGGGTGAACGGAGTAAGGTGTTTGAACAGGTAACCTGTGGCCTCTATCGTCGTCTGGTGGTAACGATGGGGGCACTTCTCTTTCGCGTATGGCGCGAACTTGGTCAAAATCGATATGGCGTATGATGCCTTGAGGCAATGACCTTCTGGCAATGCTCGGCTATGTGAGGTGCCCTACGTGATGGTGATGTAGTACCTAATGTTGCGTATACGTAAGTCAGGTAAGACCGTGTGTATGGTAGCGGGTATAGAGGTTGAGGGTTAGGGTTAGGTTCGAGGTTCGAGAGCTATGGTTCCTCCGTAGAGGGTCTAGGTCTAGGGTCAAGTTCGAGTTCGAGTATCGAGGGCTATGTTTTCGCAAAATCGTTATCCCTTCAGTCCTAAAATGCTTACGCAAAATCAAACTTTTATTTATCTATTGCTTGACAGCTTTGACTGGCCAAATTGCTATGGATCCAGCGCAATAGCAGGACGAGGTACAAGAGACATATTCTCAGCCAAGCAAGATAAGTACGAGGGATGCGGCCACCCAGCCAGCACAAGGGATGCAGCCTAATAAAGAGCAGCACGAGGTCCGACAGATGATAAGCCCACCAATGGAAGTACGAGACGAGGCCCCCATCCATAAGGGTGGATTCTCCTTCCTATTTCTACTTAGATGTTTCAGTTCGCGAAGTCTTTAAAACACTCTTAGGAATGGGGGATTGAACCCGCAAAGAAGGTTATGAATTATTCATTTATTCTCCAAAACCCTTTCATAGTCTTCTATTCTATAGAGGAGAGAATCAAATAGTAAATAGATCTCTGCGAAGGTAGGGAAAATGGTATTTAGATGGAAAAATACTGCGATCAGGGGGGAATAGGGGGCTTAAATCGTAAGTGATAAGTATTTAGTTCTTTATTTAAGGATGATCACCCACTTAGTTGCTCGTCATAGCTTGGTTGTGTGCCTACGGAACTTATATGTAGTGCTTGGCTGGGTTGCTCCCCTTACCTTCCACTTGGGGCTCTCATGAACCCTTCAACTTGGCCGGTTGTGGGACTTTCATCCGGTTGGGGCATACGGCAGGATGCGAACCCTTACATAAAGGCCTTTAAGACGCTTTCCTATAGGTGTATGGTTACTGGAAGATAGACCTGTACGATCTTGAGCTCTCCCAAGGCAGATAGACGTACGAGTAGTAGCGCTCCTAAGGCTTGGATAATGAGTTGCGGGCTGGTGAATTGCCCCCTGCCTGTACAATTAGAGTTGCCGGCTGCTAAATAGCTCCCCGTACCTGTAGTTTCTGACCCGGGAAATAGCATCCCCGTACCTGTCGTTGTTGCCGGCTCTTCATTAGATATACCCTTATTTCATTCTACTAATGCTAGGATCCAAACACCTCGAGCTCCTAAAGATACATCCTCGCATAGATAATGTAGCCTATTTCAACTGCGTAACCCAAACAGACGTATTCCCCTGTCTCTTGCAAGTATAGGTGCCGGATACAGAAGAATATTCCAAGTATAGGGCTCTTTTATCCCTCTACCATAGATATAATTTCTGGCTGGATAAGAGCCCCCTCTACGCGTACGAGTAGGAGGACAATCCCTGTACCAGTAGTTGGTTCCCGGGATCAACAACTGAACCTGTACCATATCGATTGGTGCCGGCTACACATCATAGCTGTACCAGATTAGGTTAGTTCCTGGCTGAATGCTCACTATACAATTAGACGGTCTAAACCTTGAGTTCCTAGACTCGCATAGATAAGGATAAGGAAGTAGCCTCAAGTAAAGGTGTTACCACATATAGGTTTTCCTTCAGGACTTTCCGGAACATACTTTAACTAGGCTATGGGGAATTAGGAAATGAAGCGAGTTCCCTCTTCCCCTGGTCGAGAGTTCGCTTACTCACCCTATAGACAATAAAGAGTTCGGGACCACAGATGGAGCATACCTGTTGGACCCCCTCTCTTTGAACATCGAATGAAAGTGACTACAAACAAGGTTTAGGCCATACATTTTTCCCTACCCTATTTGAGAGTGATAAGTCACTTCACTTGTTTTAGGGATGGGACCGCTAGTTTTTGATTATGGGAAAAGTTAGGGTGGCCTAGAATACGCTCGCACTAACGGGATTTTCCGAGCCCAGGCTCTTAGGAGAATTACTTTTCTTTTCCGACGGACAAATTCAATGGTTGACCTTTAAAAGAACGAATGACCCCGCCTAGCTACCCGACCCCCTAGTAGTGCTTGCTTTCAAAGAACAAACCCCGTCCGTTGTATCTAGAAGAGAGATAATCTTTGAACTAGGTCCCCAATCCCGAGAGCTCACCTGCCTCCCCATACAAGGTCAGATAGCCCCAAGTCAATCCTTAGTCAAAGCGGGGCGCATATTAAAGACGGGAAGTGGGAGGTGAATTGATCTATAGACGAATTCTATACCGACAATTCGGGCGCATTCCAAAACTTATTAGATAGTCTAACTTATTAGATAGTATTAGTATGATCTAATGAGCTTCACACCGATCGCCTATCGAAGTGATAAGAGATGTTCGGAAAGCGAGAACTTGAAGAGAAGAAAGATTAGTGACTTAGCTTCCGCAACATTATAGATACAAGATTTTCACCCGCTCGCGGCATGCAGTTGCGTTTCACGCTTTCTACTGAGTGAATGGAACGAATAGGGTAGAGCTTGAAGAGACCTTTTCCATTCCATTGGTAATTGGTTCTGCAAGTGGGTGGTGCCTTTCGTTTCATCCCTTCCGGACATATAATAGCGGTGTGAAATCACGGGGATGGGAGAATTCTGCTCTGATCTTTATCTGTCCCATTGATCAGTAAGTAGCGGGGGGGCGACTCCCCAGTCAAGTGCATTTGTGCATTCGGCAACAAGGAGTCTATTAGATAGGTGAAAACCAGTGCTGATCCTGAGAAAAGTGGGGCGAATTCTCTTATATTAAGGGTGCTGATCTAAAAGCTATCTCCCTGTTATAAGGATAGAGAGCGGCAGTTTGAAAGCTCCTTTCATATTAGACTTGGGACCCGCCCTTGTGTGTTCCAATAGTGTGGTCCCTCGATCACTCCAAAATAATCACATGTTCGTCACACCCGCTCGAACTCTCTATTTACTTTTTCCATTATAACTATTTTGTCACCCGGCCACTTTCTTCGTGCGAGCCGTTAGCTTTAGCCTACCCCGAAAGGAGCCTACCTTGTTAGCGCATACCTCCCACATACTGGAATGCATTCGAATGTCGGTAGATAAGGATCGAAGACTCCATCATGGACTACCAGGGTATCTTATCCTACCTGTCCCGGGAGCGAAAATACACTTCTTTTCTTTTCCTTGAATCGGGGCCTGGGGGGACTACAGTCAAAACTGTTATGCGCAGGATCCTATATTACTATAGAATAGCATTGTTCAGAGACAGCTCACACCCAAGTATGGATGTCCATCTACGGCCCTAAGACCGGATTTTGGGTCAGTGTGTGCCCCAATACCATCCCTCTTTTGACCAGGCTAGATAGTCTGTGCCAAAAGCGCTTTGCTCCCGCCTCTGGATTGAGCCAGAAGAGCAGGACTGGGATAACCTTCTTCTCATCCTACTCACCGGAGTGGACTCACCATTGCCCCGACAAGGTCCTCACCAGGTAGGCTTTTTTCTTCGTCTATGCCCCCCTACTCAAGACCAGCGGAATAACACGCGCGATCGGACTTCTGTCCTGTTCGTCACCCCTGGGCTACACATTGGTTTGGTTTACCGGCCTAGGGGCGACAGGGCTTGTTTATCGCCAACTGTGTTCATTCTGGCTGGAAGGATTTCCAGTGCCCATTAAGCGCGCAAAGACTCTCGGCGTGACCCACATTGCATTATGGAATTCTTTCCTCAGTCACGCACAAACCGGAAGGGAAGCAAATCCCTCAAACTTGAAACGTATTATGGACTTCTGTCCTCTGTAACGCACAAGTAATCAATAACGACAATGATGTTGGTACTAACTTGATCTCGATTACTGATCAAATAATAAGTGGACTTTACTGGACCATGGTATTGTAGTTCAATTGGTTAGAGTACATGGAGGCATCCCGATCTTGCTTCTCCTGCCGAGCTTATCTCTACCTCTACTAACTTGGGAACAGCTCATGTCCAGTTTTAGGTGCCCGCCAAAGTGATTCCATATAAAGATCTAGAAAACTGGATCTCCAACTAAATCAACGGGTGAAACCACTGCTTCTGCCTCTGCGGGATCCACTGGTTCAAAACCCTTTTATAGGCCAAGGTCTTTACATATATACATATGCGCCCGTAGGTGGGAAAGTACATTACAAACTCTTTAGGCCATTAGCCAACTTATAGTTCTATTGATGACCTGGTCTGCCTACTCTGTTCTATTTGATGACCTGGTCTGACCAATCTGGTTGATTCGTTGAATGGCTAATTCTGTATCTGACCGTCCTATCCGTACCCGACCTTCCTATCCAACCCTACGTCCTATCCTCGCCTCCGTATCCGAGACCTGTCCTGTCATGTCGTAATGTCGTACGTCGTATAATTGCTAAGCTCCTGATATCCCGTCGGTACCTCTGTGGCTAACACCACTGATATCCCGTCTGTTCCTCTTCGACTAATGCTAATGTCGTGTAATTCCATGCCCTAGGAAGGTAATGAATTAGATACGATATTTCGCTACGATATTTCGCGACAATTATAAGGATGTTGTACGGCGCTGCTGTAATTACATACATAAAGGCTAATACGCTTCCTAACATTCAACCACTATTGGTTATGAAATTCAAATGAGAATAGTGAAAATGATAGGTAAATAGTGAAATCCATTCTGTTAGTGCCAGCTAATCTCATGACGCTTCTGTAAGCCCATTCCATTCTCTCTCTGCGGTACAAGCTCTATGGGACCGGATCTAATCTCGCTTTCTTTGTCTCTTTCCCGCCTGCCTGTAATTCATCTCGTAATGAGATGATGGAGATGGGAGCGTAAACCGTTTGCTTCATAGGGAACGGGACTAGGCTGTGCTACTTTCTTTCGTTTCGACCCGACCCTCTATCTGTATCCGAGACCCTTCCTTAATCTCGTAATGTCGTACGTAGTTTCTTGGGCTAAGCTCCTGGTACGCAACTGTGATTTCCCCCAAAACCCTTCAGCTAACGCTCCTTTCAATACGTATATAACTCTTCGGCTAAGGAAACTGATCTAACATCTGTAACTCTCTCTAATAGGCTAACGGGACTGAACTAGAATTACATATATAACTCTGCTCTATTCATATGAACTGTGTATTATTTTATGCCTTCCTTGCACTAGGAAGCGTAAGCCCCTCTGGGACCTTGCTGACCGGTATTCTTTCTTATCTTGTGGGCTAACGGGACTGCACTTTCATTACATATATAACTGCTATACTCATATGAACTAGGTATTGAATTTCCTGCCTTCTGACCGGTATTCTTTCTTATTTTGGGCTAACGGGACTGTAATTCCATTCCGTGTGTAATTGTCTCTCTTCGGCTCCCGCAAATGTCGTACGTCTATTCGGTTCATGTTCCCGATCAAAGGTTTCCAACTGTTCAAATAAGCTCCTGGAAGAACGTATATAACTCTGCAGCTTAGGAACTGTTCCAAGGGATATAAAGGGATCTAAAAGTAAGTTCTCTATTACTCTATTATATACGATGCTATGACGATGCAGTAATTACATATATAAAGATGCTCAATTCCTGCCTAACTGAATAGCTGTACTGGGTATATAGATCAATGTAAAAGGTCCATTGTGTGGCTGTCAGCTCTCGTTGACCCGTCTCATATGGACCTGCCATATTTTGTTTTGGGACCCAATATACTCAATTCATTCCTGGATCAGCTTTTGTGGGACCATAGACAATATCTGGATCTCTTTCTTCTTTCTGTGGGAACGTTCTTTGTGGGACCGGTTCTATTCTCGCAGTGGGACCAGCTCACTTTCACTCACATGGCCCAGCTATTATCTCTCTAATGTCCCATCCTCTGATCTGTCTCATGTCCCAGCTCTGTGATGTTCTGGGACCGGTTCTGTTCAATAAAATTAGGCTCTGGGAAATGACAATAATGTCCCAGCTCTGTGATCGTTCTGGGACCAGTTCTGTTCTCGCTTGACAAGCTGCTTTCGCTTGCCTGTAACCCTGCCTGCATACAGATATTGCTGAATGTATGATGTGATTGTATACGTAAATATAAGGTTAAGAGGTCGAGGGGGGTATGCCTAACGAGTAGATATCAATCTAGACTGTAACGTTCCCGTCTGTCCGTAATGGGGTCTTCGCTGAACTGGGAATTACGTATTCGACCCGTAATCCGGGACTGTTCGTATGTGGTATCTGTAGCTAACGCAACTGGTATTCCATTTAGAACTAGGAATTGATTCTATCTTCCTTCAATCCGAGGAGATATAACGATGCAGTAATGACGTATTATAAATAGGCTAAGAAGCTCCTACCTAGGTAACTATCTGACTGTAAAGGTAGGTTGGAAAGATTGTTGATAGCAGTAAGTCGAACTGACAACATGAATCCAGTAGGCATAACAGGTCCTCCCTAAAAGCAAGGCACGGAGTGTGGTTCCGTGGTTTGATTCAGTAAGGGAATGAACGTTGTTGCTACTCAAAATTACCAGCTTGTATAAGACCAGGTTCATAGAGCAGATTTTACCATACTGTCTTTCTTTCCTGCACTGTCATATTTCCGGCCAGGAACCACACCGTTCGGTCTCTACGGCTCTGTATCTCTCTTTACTGTACCGTTCCATCTCTGGCCAGTCTGCCTCCGTCTCCGGCCTGTATTTCCGGTACTGTCTATTGTCTTTCCGGCCATAAGTCTTTTTTGGTCTCGCTTCTTTCTGTTGCTCTGAGGTGGTACGATATAACGAGAGAAAGAACGAAGGCAGGATTACGAAATAACGAGAAGATCATATCTATTCCATGCATTCTGACCAATTCGCCTTACTCACTCATATCATCGGACAGTGGTACCGCATCGAAACGATGTCTCCCAATGGCGAAAGAGGATAGTTATGACAGAATAGGAATCTACGTAATTACATACATAAGATCCAAAAAGCAAGGGCCTTGACTCTACTTCCTTCATTCAGTCAGGGTATCTTTTGGGAGATAGAGAGGAGGTCAAGGGGAAAGTAGGCAGAAAGAGCAGGCGACCTTAAGAGATAGGAACGAAGTGCTATTAGTTACAGCAAACTAATGGCACGTCACATTCTTATTTCACTTTCCAATTCACTAAGCCCTACCCTAGGCTTTTGGGACGAACGATACTTACGCTTTACGAGAGCTGCCTTAATTTCATTATTTGATTGCTTGTTCCTTAAGGTGCGAAGCCGCTTGTCCCTCCGGGGGGCAAGGAAAGGACAGATCCGCATTTCCGCACAACTTCCGCACAACTTCCGCACCACACTTCCTATGTCACTCGAAGAATTACCTCATTAAGAAAGAAAGGAGTCGCCCTAATCATTACCTTATTCTCTATCAGGTAGTCATTCGAAGAATTACCTAATCAATAAAGGAGTCGTTATCGGGCCGACCTCCTTTTCAATTAGGAAGTCACTTTACTACGGAATTGAACCCAGTCACTTACCCATTTATTTGGATTGATACCCTAATACCTCCTTAGTCTATTACTAGGGTAGATAAGGTAATGGTAGATAAGGTAATTGCTTATTTATACGATGCGCCACTTTCTTCCATTTTCCACTTCTTGGGAGTGAGTGAGACCATCAAACCGCCTTCGTAGATTGGATTTAGCAACATCATTTTGTTCTATTTTTCCCTATTATAATAAGGTCCGGAGGGCTTGCGCTTCTGAGGGCAAGGAGAAAGTTCGGGTATCAAAGGGAGAATCTCAATAGTCCCATACCTTTGTGCTCTATGCCTGTGGGCTCTACAATCGTGTTTTTACTTTTAGGTATCGATTGGTCACTACAGTCCGGATCAGCTTAGCGAGCTTCTTTATATACGTAATTCAGTTCAATAGTGGTGGAAAGGAAGTAGTTGTAAGAAAGAAGGATATAACACCACACTTTGGGAGCGACCTTTGAGGGGAAGAAATAACCTGACCTAAAAGTCATATCCGAACTCAGCTCAGGCTTTGAGGGGAAGAAAAGGGCGAGCCGGTTCTAACCAGCAAGCCAGCCAGAGCCCTATCTATATATAATAGAACCGTTTTTCCGGCCGACATTCATTAAGCCCTTCCTACCTAAGAAGGTAGCATTTAGATCTGTTTCATCCGGTTCCCACAAGCAAGCAAGAAAGAAGATTGGGCCTCCGAGAGTCTTGGCTTTGTTCAAGAACCATTTCACTGGATATCACCTTATATAAGATCTCAACCGATGGAATGAGTTGGGGTAGAGTAGGTTCGGTTAGCCGGCCCACGCTCCTAAGATGAAGATTGAAGGTTCGAAGCCCGCTTGCCCCTACCTATTGATCAGTGAACCCGAGCTCGGAGCAGACATGGATCAACCGGACCCATCAATAGGAAGAGTGGCTTGGAGTCCCTATCTAACACAGTAGGCATTGAACCTTCTGAACGCGCAAGGCACCAACGACTCCTCGAATATTTGTTGTTGTTCCCGCCCACCCGGCATATCTGATTAGGGCAGGCCGTCCACCTGTCCTCTAGCGCCGGAGTCACTACTATCATCGACGGGATCCCCATGCCATGTTCGTGATCTCCTCAACCATGAATCAAAAGGGGCCCCACCCGAATGCAGTGAACCGGACTCCCATCTCTCGTCGAAGAAGCATCACTTCGTAGATCTCCGGATTTTCTTCTACGCGCGAAAGGACCCTTTAGGGGGCTCGACTGATAAGGAGAGGAAATGGTAGGGATATTTGGTATGATGCTTACTGAACCTCCACACCAGTGGGTCCGATCCTATGCCAGTCGCATAGAACACCGACACATGGTTTCGGGGCGGAAGCTCTGGTCGATCAAGCTTGAGGCCACCCTAGCCCATTGAGTGTTCTACCTATAGGCATGCGTGTTCTACGTTCTAAACCCAACTCACGTACCACTTCTTCCAACCTTAACCTTCCAGCACCGGGCAGGTGTCAGACCATCCGATGCATTCCGATCCGACACGAGCAACCTTGGACCTGCTGAACCGAGTCAGTCGAATTAGATACGCAGCATAAACGTGATCATTAATGCTAGGACCTAAGGGCGCATGAATGGTTGAGCGCACCCTAAAGGCCCTAACCTAACGTCGGTCCATAAATGACCTTACGTCGGTTGAGCCCAAAGGTGCATAAATGACCTGTAGCTTCCGTAGTCGGTGACCTCGACCTATTGACTAGACACCTATTCATTGATTGATTGAGATTCAATATGTAATAAGTCTGATATCGCTTTCGAGGCATCATGAAATGAGAAAAGGATGGTGGATAACCGGGAAAGCGTTCAGGTCACGACGGAAGGGCATGTATCCAACCATCAACCAACCTCAGGATGCCCTACAGGTTTGCAGTGGCCCTAATCAGTAGGCTATATGGTGAAGAAGATGTGAGTCAATTCAAGGAAGCCTGGATCCCTCTGCTATACCAAGTGTCAAAAGTTGGGACAATTTGAAACTGGTCTTCCATTCTAACCTTGGAACGGAGTAGCTCTCCCTTAGCAGGAGGGGGAGGAACGCTCAGACCAAAGGGTGTGTTAACGCATTACCCATTCCGTTCTGTTCGCATTCTCAATTGACTCATTCAGTAACCATACACGCCATACATGGCATCCAGTTCAATAAATACGCCCCCCAAGTTCGCATACACGCCCCGCCTTCTTTTCAATCCACATCCATGCCATACACGCTTTCTTTTCAATCCCCAATATGCCTTCTTTTCACTTTATGTTCATTACCATTTAAAGGGGCCAACATCACATACGTACTCTTCATTCAACTATTTGCGTAAACACTAAACTACTATAATACCTAGCACTACCTACCCTTTGATTAGCTTTTAAACTAATACTGTTACTTACTTGAATTTACATTTAACTTAGTCCCAGGTCTTTTATAAGGATAAAAAGAATTTGCTTGCCCTATCCACTCCCTTCCCTGCCGCACGCGTCATGAATCTTTCCGACCGAAGTATAGTTATAGGAAGAATAATTCATTTGCTAATTATTTAGATCAGCCTCTCCTGCAGTTTAACAAGTAAATTATTGGAGAAATACTAATGTAATGACGAGGTGTAGGGATATTTTTTTTCAGGATTAAACAAAGGGATTCGCAAATAGAAGCGCTAGGGCCACAACTAGTCCATAAATAGTTAAAGATTCCATAAAAGCTAAACTTAGCAGTAAGGTACCTCGTATTTTACCTTCTGCTTCTGGTTGTCTCGCAATACCTTCTACAGCTTGGCCCGCAGCAGTGCCCTGGCCAACGCCAGGTCCAATGGAAGCAAGCCCTACAGATAATCCAGCAGCAATAACGGAAGCAGCAGAAATTAAGGGATCCATGGTAATCTCCTCTTACTAAGGTTGGGAAATAGTTGATAATACGACAGTTTCATCTATTGAGTGTTCACCAATGGTAAAATTATGGAACGATTTCTTCCGAACAACTAAGAACAAAAATATTTATTGATGATATCAAAGTGATAATATCAACGAATAGGGTATCCCTTATGCAAATATTTCATCATAAAAAGATTTATTCTTCATTCAAAATAAAGATTCCATTTTATTGGGCATATGAATTCTTATCACGGAGAGAGAATAGACTGCGTAAGAGCCTATAAGTCATTATATATCACATCTATAGATGTGATATTAATCCATATAATCTATAAGGCTTATAATCAATATAAATGGATTAATATATGAAACGAACTATATACAAAGTAAACACGTTCGAAAAAATCCTCCCCTTAATGGGAACAAAAATTTAATCGTTCTACGTCGGTACATTCTTTACTCAAACAACTCCGATTAGTGAACCTGTTCGATCCTATTATCATATTTCTATACAAATGGACCAATCGGATCCACTCTATCTGGAGATCTAATGGACAGAATTAGTTAACTGATCTTAAATCTTGTTACCAAGCTATTTTTACTAAGAAATCTGATTTGCTTCTACCATACATATCAAGTCATGCGTTGGTACGATACTTAGAAAATATTCTGTCTGATTGGACAATGATTTAATGATGACCCTCCATGGATTCACCTATATAAGCTACAGCTAGAGTTGCAAAGATCAGAGCTTGAATACCGCTCGTAAATAATCCCAGGAACATTACAGGTATAGGAACTATTAAAGGTACCGGAGAAACAAGAACAGCAACTACCAATTCGTCAGCTAATATATTTCCAAAAAGTCGAAAACTAAGTAGCTTTTATGTCAAGCATCGTCCTAGTGATGGATCCACTTTGGGATTCGAAACATTGACAAACTATACTAGTACAAAATGACTAATTAATTACTAAAAAAACAACTAAAATTTGCATATAAATGACCATTTTTCAGTCGGTGACCAATAGTAGCTAATTTACAGTATTTTATAACACGACCAAATTTTAGTCATTTTTAGTTTAATCATTAATTGGTTTCCTCAATTTGACCATCTAGTAGTAAATTTAGTCATAAATTTGGTCATAAAATTTTCATTGGTTTAGTCATTAATTGTCACAATTAATGACAAAAAATGCAACAAAATATATTACTATATGAATCCTCGAGAAAAACCAATTAATGACCAAAGGAATATGACCAAAATGTTGGTCGTGTTATAAGATACTGTAAATTAGCTACTAATAGTCATATATATGCAAATTTTAATTATCATTTGAAACCAATTAATGACCAAATAAATATGACTAAATTTTAGTCGTGTTATAAGATACTGTAAATTAGCTACTAATAGTCGTATATATGCAATTTTTCGTCATCATTTTAATAAAAAAATTGTCATTTGCAGTAGTCATTTATCTTTCTTTTGGCATTTTCATATTCATTATATAAACGACTGATTTAGTAGTTTCTATTCATTTCATTTAATTTCATTCATAATCATTATAAACGACTAATTTAGTCATATATTCATTTTATTCGTGTTCATCATTAATTAATATAAACTACTAATTTAGTAGTTTTAAATTGATTTTATGTGTTCATTATTAATCAACATAAATTAATTAGTATGATTTTGCAACTAAATTTTAAAAAAATCGCATACAATGTGCTTGTTTATCTAATATGATAATGCAAAGTTACACATGTTAATTATAAGGCTAATTAATATCAAGAGCAAATAAAAATAATTTCAACCATATATATTTTATTATATAAAAGATCAAGTATTACAATATGAGTTTCCAACTTATTATCGGTTGGACTACAATTTAGACATGAAATATTGTTTCATCATTTCAAAACATTATCGTTGTGTTTCCAAAGAATTGCAAGTGAATTCACCAACTCTAAAGGCTTAACCATCAGTTTCTATGAGTGTGTCTTATGCAATATATTGCCTCTAAGGGCATCACTAGAAAAATTCTTTTCTCTCTCATTTTGCATTTGTCACTCTAGTGTCATTGTTCTCTTCTTTCTTCAATTGTTGCTTCTTACCATCAATATTGAGTTCCTCTCTTGAAAATGAAAGAAGATACAATGCAGAGTATAAGACATCAAAGACGACGAATACTTGAATATAAAATAAAGTAGACTATAGAAGATTTATACGACATATACCTCAACATTCGATAGCGACCACTATGTGGCTAGATGACTTGTATAAACAAAGCAAATAAAATGAAACCATAGAAAATAACACCTTAGAAACTTAGTATTCAACCTTCAACAAAACCTTAGGTACAATCATACCAACTAAGTTATATGTTAAAGATATCAAGATATAGATAAGTTGTGAAAACAAATGGAAAAAAAAAATGAGTGTAAAAAGTATCTTTATTGCTTGTTCTAAAAGAATCATGTTCCTTAAATTTGGATATTTTTTTTCCCACAGTAAAAGTTACTTGCTATTATGACCTATGTTTTAAGGATCATGAGATTGATCCAACATCATATTGGATTGCGGAGACAAAATGATTCAACTTGCCAGGATGAGTATCTCACTTGGTTTAATGAAGGTGCTAGCTATGAGTAGTGTCAAAACCTTAGGGAAGCAGAACACTAAGGCCTAAGAAAATATATCACCACTTGTCCATTGAAAGAAAAAATTTCAATCCCACAATGGCCTCTGCGAGTACATTTTTTTGGATTGATATCACACTCTGAGAGATGATTGTCTAATACAATGAGTAATGTACATATATTTTCACAATTCCCCTCACAGTCAGAACCTATATTTATGTCCTATAATATTAATCATATTATACTATTTAATTATAAATTATGACTATCAGATAATTATTAGTTTGAATAATTAATTTGAAATTATGTTTTTAGTATTTTTGTATACATGAAAATATTCAGAAAAAAAAGGTACTTTTTGTGACTAGTAAATTTTGAGTGAATATAAATACACAAGAACTTATGGTGCCTCTGTGTTTCTCTAGCAGTTATCTGCTAATTGTACTAATTGCTCCCATGTCCTCTACTGCTTTTGGTGAATTCCTCTTTGATGATGTCCAATGCCAATGAAATGGACATTTATCCTCGATGTTTTTCTAAGCATTTATCCTCGATGTTTTTCTAAGCCAAACGGAATATCCACAAGTAACAACCAAAAATTAGCCTCAAATATATTATTCGGGGGGAAAAATGCAGTAATTATATGACAAGCCAAGAAACACTGCACGTTAATCATCTTCCCTTCAATATTGATTAATAATTTCTTTGCATGATCATGTAATACTAAAGTGTCAAGTAGGGACATTTAAAGTTAGTCGTCCATCAATATCACCTTTGAGAGTTCTTAGCAGTTAATACTTCCTATTACACACACAATATATCACCAACTTCAAGGATAGCAATATAAACACAACAAAAGAAATGTTAGGAAGTCAAATGCAACTAATATTGATTCAAGAAAATACCAAGCCCTTCACATTAGCCAGGCATTCTTAGGCACTAAAACAGAAAATCCTTCCATTGCATCATTTTCACCTTTTCTTTAATTTCTTTAATTGAGAAGATAACTTTCAGAAGAAAAAAAATTCATTGAAAAAGGTCTCAAAATCCTAACAAGTGCTCGAATGATTGTCGTATCAATTAAACAGAAAGGAAATCATTTGATATGCTTTTAAATTATGGAATATATTGAATAATATGAATATTTCTCATCCCTTTCTTCTAATCAAATTGTAATCTGTGGGTTCCAATTGAGTAATCAATTTCCCTCCAAGATAGTTAAGGGATCACTTTGGAGAAGGACTTCTAGAAGCCTTAGGATAGTAGAAATGGAATTAACTAGGAGGAAAATGAAGCATTTTAGTGGGTGCTCCAAAATATTTGAACGTAACTGAAAATTATTTTAGACTCCCTCCACACATTTTAAAACTGAAACCATTCAGCTGCATCTCATTTATTTTCCACCTTTCTGTAATATGTGATTCTTTGCGCAAGAATAAAGCATTCATAAATATTGTCATGAAAGAGGACTCTTCATAATTGTAATAAGTTGGGATCTAACAAATAAACAATTTCATGTAGTGAATAAACCTTACATGGTTAGATATTTCAGTGATTAAAATGACAAATTTATTCTTAATCTCATTACAACAAAAATAAATTCAACCCTAACTAGTTGTGAATAAATTCAAGTAGAAAAGTAAACTTACATGGTAGATCTCAATTACTTGCAATGACAACTTTATTCTTAATATTATTACAACATAGATAAATTCAAGAGTACATACATATTTCCTTATCTGAGACAAACTTTGAACACATTCTGAGATTTCATAGAAATATAATGATATGATTTACTTGTAGGAAATGAGAAAGCTATCTACGTGTAGCACCTGTCAGTGGATAATAGTGTTATTGAGACACCATCTCATGGAATTAGAATCATCTAGATAGATAGTGTTATAGAGATACCTTGCAACACCTATTCAACAGTACCTTCAAGATTCAAATTCATCAATTGATTTACTTTAGTATCAAATTGTAATGACATTTCATTAAATACAACCCGAAAAAAGCGATTTATGATAGTTTTCGTTGTGTTCTCTGGATCTATCCCCCTCTAGAAATAGGATAACTGATATTCCCCAATATTTTAGGTACTTGTTTCATGTTCAACATGGGCTATTGGGTTCTTCATGTGGAAAATGTTCCAAATATTAGATGTAGAATGGAAACAAGCATGCAATTCAAGGTTGCTCCTAAAGTCTCTTGGGTGAATTATAAAACACCATCTACTTAAAACATGATATATGGTAGTAACAAAAACCTACCAAAGATCCTACTTAAGAATTCAAAATGTTGCAAATAGGATATGTCTTCATTAAACAAAATCAACTATTTAATTGCATAATCACACTAAAATAGACAAATCTTTAAAATGTTGAAAAGAATGAAAAAAATGGAGTTGGAATATTATAGTTATGTCATGGTAGATATAGCTATGTAAAATGTAACTTCTATCTAAAACACGTAAATATAACTTCTATAGCTACATGAAATGTAACTTCTATATAAAAAATGGAGTTGGAATATTATAGTTACATCAAGGTAGATATAGCTACGTGAAATGTAACTTAAGACTAACATTTTTTTTATCTTCGGTTAATAACTTAATACTCCACCAAAAATAGCATTTAATTGGTTCTTCACCAACCATGGGGAAATTTTAAACCGATGAGAAAATGTTTAGTCATTCCCCCACCATATTTCTAATATTTTATTTGTGTGTGGATTTAAGCTAGTGTAATGTAACTTCTACATATTTGACAATTTAAATGTAAAAAATTACCTAGATTGAAGTTATACAGTTAACATATGCACCATAAGATACAATGTACATGAGTTATAAGTAATATGACGTTTACATGTTATATCAAGACAAACGTTTTCTCATCTCATTAACTCTTATCTTATAGTTGGTGATGGATATAGCCTTTAAAATTATGATCCATCCACATCTTATATTTAATGATGGATATTGATTTTAAAGCATCAACCTTGCTTGTTATTTTATGTATGATCAATTTAAATGGAAGTGCTCATAATTTTATTCAGTATTATCTTGTACAACTGGAAATAAAATGATGTGGGGGTGGTGTTTCTAGTGATTTTCAAACTTGTTTTAATTAGCTAATTTTTCCCATTTCAAATAAATAAGGGTGGTGTTTCTAGTGATTTTTAAACTTGTTTTAATTACCTAAATTTAGCCCATTTAAAATAAACAGGGGTGGTGTTTCTAGTGATTTTCAAACTTGTTTTAATTACCTAAATTTAACCTATTTGAAGTAAATAGTTACACTGACCATCTTATCTTCAAGTCAGTGAATTTGCTTTAGGGCATCTTCTTGACATCCACCATCTCTAAAAATTATGAAATATTAGTAATACCTTGCACTAAATAGACAATGTTGGCATATAATATTTTATTGTGCTTTTTACTCCATGTCACAAATTTATTGATATTTTATGATTCTTGATTTCGATTTCCATGTTAAGACTGGATTCATCATTCTTTCTAGGATTTTTAGTTGTGCACACTTCATCTTGCTCACTTCTAATTGTATGAAAAACATAGAGTATGCAAAATAACATGTAGTGACATGTGGGTGTCTATTTTACTCAATGATATCCTTGATTTTTTAACCCATTCCAATCTTAATACAATGAAATTAAGAGAGACAAGGACACAAGAAGGACTATCAATAAATGAAATTAGAGACTTTAGAATGCAACTCAAATTGTACCTAAATGTAACAATAAGTATTTGCAGTTGCCTGGTCAACGATGAGCATCGAATCACACTGTGAAAAATTCCTTGGATTATGAGAATTTGGTTGCATCTGCACTAATCCTCTGTAGTAGTTCCTTGACTTTCCTATAGCTATAATTTTAGAAACAATCCTACTCCTGCAATTCTTCCCTGTATTGGATCATCTTTGTCCCCCCTATTGATAGTTATTTTTCAAGGCAACAGAATATAACTCTCCAATTCATCTCCTTTCAAAACAATGCTTGAGTATTTCCAGGTGATTATCGAACCAATCTCTACCCAAGTCCACGAAATCCTTGATTTTTCTCCATCACACAAACCTCTTTTAGTAATAAAATTATAAATCCCACGTCTTCGTTCCTCATCCCCGACATACCAATTATTTACAATGGAGTACTTTATCTTTGCTCCCTCGGTGCAATAGAAATCCACTACTATGGCATGGATATGATTGGTGTAATAAAATGGTGTAGTGCATCCTTCAATATATGTCACATAACTCCTCTCACCTCTCAAAACTCCTCTTATCTACAATAATAAGAGTTCTCTCAAACTGTCTGGTCTCCATCTCATTCATCTTTAAATAAGTGGATATTTCTATGGGTGACAAAGTGTGCTTGGGGATTTAATAGAAGGAGCTATCACTAAAAAAAAAATACAATGTAGCATAATAGTTATCAGCAGGAGGAACAAACCTGCCAAGCTACTTCCTAACTAGATCAAGATACTCCTGAATTACCTCTTATAACGAACAAAAGATAACCTCAACTGCCTATAGAGTCTACCTATGCATGGTAGCAATGAAAACACTGTCAAAAACAACATCTACAACAATGTTGGTCAATCTCTTCTTCTAGTCAAGGGCATGCCCAACTTTTGAAAAGTATCAAGCAAGTTAGGGTCCACCTCATCCAGGCTCCTCTTCTTCTTCTGCTCTCTGTTTAGGTTCAAAACAATAGAAAAGGTCTTGGAAATTGATGGGTGGGTAAAATTAACCAGACCATTAGGGTTCTTCCATTTTTAATCATTGTTTGTAAGCATCAATTCTAAATTAAAAAAGCCATTCAGGTTCCTTCTTTTTAGTTGAAATTAACCTAAGCTTTGGAGATTTGAAAGGTTTAATGGATCTAATTATATTTTACTTAAATATAGTAACATGGTTTAAAGTTGTAGGCATTGAGACCATAAACTAAGGATGAAACATAAAGATTTTATGTTCATGATTACAATAAATTTTAATTTCATGTAGCAAAGTTTGAGGAAGGTCTAGTATTTGTATCCTACCAGAAAATTTTCTTGCATCACTTGAGCCCTTTGAATTTGGGTATGGTAGAGTCCATTACACAAATAATCAACTGCTAAAAAAAGGGTGAAAAGAAAAAAAAAATCATGCATTTTGACCCTAGAAAAGTTAGGGAGGAGTGAACTGATTTGTACAATAAGGACATGCAAAATGCTTACTTGTGCATTGTATTTTGATGAATTGTTGGCTGCAATCAAGATCTTCATTATCATAATCATTAAACCCTCAACTCTAGATGAAAGCTATGCTTTGATCATATAAACCCTCAACTCTAGATGAAATGTATGCTTTGATCATATAAACCCTCAAAATTGTTTACCCATAAGAACAAAAATCATCTTTACTAAAAAGGAATATTTCTCCAGATTCCAAATTCATACCCATGTACAAATGGCCAAAATATCCACGCTAATGACCTTGCCCTTCCTCCATCTAATTGTTGATGCTCTCCTAAGGTGTTTCCCATGCAAACTCCATCTAGGGTTTGAATCCCTTGAAATCCATATTGATGGTCTTCCTTCTTTTGGCGTTTCCACGTAGATATAAATGAGGCAGAGAATGCAGTGCCACAATGTGATGTTCGAACCTAGTGCTAAATTGGAAATGAAAAAGAAAGGAAATATTTATAATGGGAAAAATAAAAGAAATATTTATAATATAAAGTAAAATATATAAATTGCAATTGGGTTAAATGATTTATTTTTAATAAGAATTTGTTATTTTTGCATAAGATGCTAATTTAAAAGGAAGAAGAAGAAGTTAAAAATGATATTGGGATGAGTGTAAACATTTAAATATGGCCTCAATTAATAATAAAAATTTAAATTAATAAAAATAATAAAATTCAATTTGTTATATTTTGATTTTGTTATTAACTTGTGAATAGGCTTTGTTACAATAGCATGGGCCAATACCATGGCTTATAAATACTACAAGTCCAAAAACCATAACTTATTTCACAACCAAAATATTTTATAACAATATGACAAGATTCTTAACCGTGGATATTCACCCCCACATTATGGTAGATATTATTAACTTGTAAAAAATAGCCTTTGTTACAATACCATGGGTCAATACCATGGATTATTAATACCACATGCCCAAAAAACATAAATTATTTCACAACCAAAATATTTTATAACAATATGGCAAGATTTTTAACCATGGATATTCAACTTCACTTTACCATGGATATTAACTTGTAAATCGGCTTTGTTACAATACCATGGATGAATACCATGGCTAATCAATACCACATGCCAAAAAACCATAACTTATTTCATAGTAAAAATATTTTATTTTAATTAAATTTTACAACATTTTTTTAATTGAATCTAAAAGGGGAAATGTTACAATTAGATATATATCTAAACCCTCTATCCTCACAATTACTAAAAATATTCCCATAGAAATTAAATTAAGGTTTTAATAAAATTAAGCTAAGACGGATCTATGCTGGTTCTTGATATATATATATATATATAAAGAATCGGCACAGATCCTCTTAGCTAAGGATCCAAGGGATAGATTAAATATAGTTAATGATTTTTTAAAGTTTTTCATTATTTTATTTTCTTTGACATGATTGATCCAAAATATAGGTTTAATATTTTACAACCAATTAAGGTTTTTTATTTTATTTTTTATTTTATTTTATTTTAATTTAGATAATTTCTTAAACACAATACTATGTGATCAAATTTAAGAGAGGGTTTGGAAGGGGGGAGAGGGAGGGAGATAGTGAAAAATTTGGAGTGCATAGAGAGAGAGTGATGGGGGGGAGAGAGAGTGAGGTGGGTGAGATAGAGAGAGAGAGAGATGGAGTTGGAGTGGGAGAGAGAGGGAGGAAATAACAAAGACATAGAGAGATAGAGGTGGAGAGAGAGAGGAGTGAGAAGGGAGAGATGGAGAGAGAGTTAGGGAGAGAGAAGAGGAGGGAAGAGAAAGAAGAAGAGAGGATAGAGATAGGGAGAGAAGGGGAAGGGAGAGAGATGGAGACATAGAGATGGAGAAGGATAGGGAGGAGGGATATAGTGATAGAGTTGGACCATAAGAGAGAGGGAGGGAGAGGTAGAGGGAGGTGGGAGATAAGGGATATAGAGGAAGGAAGATAGAGATGAGGAGAGAGAGATGGAATTGGAGGGGGTAGGAGAGGAAGGTAACAAGAAAAACATAGAGGGAGAAAAGTGGAGAGAGAGGAGAGCAGGAGGGAATAAAGAGAAGGATATAGATAGATAGGGAGAGAAGGGGAAGAGAGGTAGAGAGTGTGTGTGTATGTTTGGGGGGGTGAGATAGAGAGAGGGAATAAAAAGAGACAAATAAAAATATAGATATTATATAGTATTATATAACCAACCTAGATACATATTAACCCTATAACTATCAAGTGCCGAGAGGGATCCAATTCCTCAAGGTGCAAAAATTTCCTCAAGTTTTGCACTAGAAAAAATGTTTGTACCTCGAGAGATTGGATCCCTCTCGGTGCTTGATAGATCCAGGGTTAAGATGGATCTAGGTCGGTTAATATGAAATTAAAGTAGTTTTTATTTGATATTATAGTCTTAAAAAATATTTTTTCTCTTCAAATTAATTTCAAATTGGAACTAGATCCAATTAGATTCAATGAATAGATATTTTAAAAATACATAAAATATTTTTTTTAATTAAAAAATATATTTTTAAAATAAATAATGAAAATTTGGCTCACCTATACACCATGTGAGGATGAAGAAGTGTTTAAGGAAGGATCACCTTTCAACCAATCTTTAAGAACCTTTCAATCCCCTATCACTTGTAAGTTTATATTGCTTGACACAATCAAGATGACTAGCATAAAAAATTGATTCATATTATTGTAGTACTTGTTAGGTACTTGTATTTTTGTTCTTAGACTAAATTAGTCATTCATGTTAGTCATTTTTAGTTGTATTACTTATTATCTAGTCACATGTTTTAACCCCATGACTAAATTAGTGATTTATGTTAGTCGTTTTTTGTTTGGTCACTTAAGATTGCTCGTTTGTGGTAGTATTTCACTTGGAAAATTTGTGGTGACTAACGTTTTTAGTCACCTAGTCACTAATTTCTCATTTTTTACTAGTTCTATGACAACTACTATGGATAATCCGAATTCTTCTTCTACAAAAGAATACCACATAAATCTGACATCTAAGATTAATTTATATGTATTATATGTAATATGTTGAGACAATCCATATACACACCCCAACTGTAGGCCATTGTAGTGTGAGAGGGTTTTGTTATATGTGGTCAGGCTTAGGATAGATTACGTAGCCCATCGAGAGTTCATGTTCCCCTCATAGATCCTACCTGTGATGCCAGACAGAGTGTCAGATACAATGTTTACGTCTCTTCTGATGACCATGCTACATCTAATGGACCTTCTTCGCTCATTTCAAGTACACCTCTTGCATTTTTAAATCCTCTTTAACTTTATGTGTTTATTGTTGGTCACTTTAATTTCTTATTGAATTAAACAACAAAGTGCTACATAAATTGTCAACCCAGGGAAGTCTTGTTATTTCAAAGGCAACTGCGTACTATATGTACTCAATCCTAAAAGCAACAAAAGTTGTAGTAAAGACTAGTCATACTTTTCCTTAAGCAAACTGAAGTTCCACTCTGAGTTATAGCAAAACAACCTATTGCAGACAGCTACCAAAGAATGCTTAAAAGAAAGGAATCTAAAGAATCAATCTGCACAGGAGAGTGTTGGCTATGTTGTAACAGAGAACAGGACCCTATTCCCGGAGCGGGAATCTTCAGCACCTGTTCCTGATTATCAAGCTGCCACCTTGCTCTGTAAACCTAATTGCAACACACATGAATTAACTATTGATAAAATAAACGCTGCAGCAATTAATTGAAAAGAAAACAGAGTTTCAGCAAAATGATACTCAGTAAACAGTTCTGTTAACAAAGCATGAATAAAAGACACACTTAACACACTGCAGAAATAAAATGGGTGAATCTTGTGATGAAGGTGGGCCCTGTCCTTCTCACAAGATTCCCCAAGAAACAAGAACTAGAAAGGAATGTTCAGAACAAAATTTTATTCATCTGTCAATAAGTCATGTTACAGAGAAAACGGATTCCAGTTCTGTTCCTTCAACTAAGCCTCCTTCTGCAGTCTGTTCGTCCCCCTCTAATGTAGATGTCTCCTCTTTTTAAAGAGGAGACATCTATTACAACATTGTAAGTCCTATTTTAACCCTTTGTACAAAAATAGGGAAGTCAGTTTTCCCTTTAACAAAATGTTGTTACAAAAATATTGTCTTTAGATCATGATCGTTGCATCCAGTGTAGCAACTCTTTCGGTGATCTCCTTTTGCTACTATCAAATCTAAACTGCAGATCACAACTATTCAGCCACGAGATTTGCGCGTCGTTCCTGCTGTTTCAGCAACTGTGGAAGTAGTCTTGCAATCTCCAGGCAGTTTCAGCAACGTGAACTGCACATTGTTCTTTAACCGTTCAACAACTATCAATTCAATGGTTAATAATGAAGATAGCGTAATTATATGCAAAATAATTAAATGTATAGTGATGAGAAGAAATATTGTGTACCTTGGGATACTTGGGTTAAAACAATAACAAGGACTTTAGATATAAGTTGAAAAAGGGTGACATTATAGCAAAATGTATGGTCAAAAAGAGACAATATGAGGTCCTAACATTTATGTCTTGAAATTTTATTTAATTTTTAAATTGTCTTAAACTGATGTGCTTGAATTGAATCTATATGTTATTATGCTTCTAGTTTATTAATTATATATATGTTAAATTATGTTTATGATTTACAGGTCCTTAGTAGGCCGAAGTTGAGGATCAGAGTACAACATCGATCCCTCCATTGGATGATGTTGCAACTCCTATCACATTAGACGAAGTTATGACCCCTCATACATGGATCACAATAGAGATATAAAATATCCTTGTTAATTCACCAAATCATCTTCCATTGTCTTCGATGTTGGATAACATCAATAGGTTGATAGAGACATACCAGAGGTTGGGCCCATATAGCCACATATTATAGTTCATATAGAGGATCAAGAGGCATGAGGTTAGAGGCCCAAATTCTTGGGAGGTGGTGAAAGAGGCCACCAAGGACATTGATGTTTATGGGGAGTTGTTCGACATCCCTTCGAATCTCCCTGCTAGACA